>CM046874.1:120297585-120956431 GCA_025667525.1 Glebionis coronaria | reverse complement strand
CATGTAATTTAGAAGCCAATTTGTTTTATATATTTTACATAAATGAAAACATAATACGTGATTAAAAAAATCACATGTGATTCATCTAATGTGGCTTTGTTAGAAAAAGTTACGGTTTCGGTATGCTTGAATCATATGTAATGCAAGCAAAATCACATGTAATTATCACCGAATCACATGTAATTTAGAAGCCAATTTGTTTTACATATATTTTTTTTGGGTAAAGGGGACTCCACCCCGGTAAAATGAACATATTTTATATTAATGGCAACAAACATTTTAATATATTAACAAAATTACATGTGATTCAAACATTTTAATGTAATTCACATAAATCACGTGTGGTTTTAAAATAATAACGAAAATATTTTTGTCATTTAATAGACGGTTATTTTCATATACTTTTAACGATTTTACAATGTTGAAATTCTCGTCAAAAAAAATACACGTGATTTCACAAATCGCATGTGACGTTACAAATTCAAATGTGATTTTTAAAATAATTAATCAAACATGAGTTTTCGAGAATTACATGTAATTTTTCGAGAATTACATGTGATTTTTTTACGAAATTTTTTAAAAAAAGTTCGCCGAAAGTATATAGAAGTGCATATCTATGGAAAGATAATTTAATTCCCGTCGTGGTGGTATAATTATTTTTTCATAACGATTAACGGTTTGAGAAATATTTAATTTTTAAGAAATATGATGAAAATGTGTTTTTTTAATTAAATTTAAAAAGATTAATATTGGATGGTGGAGATTGCTTCCTTTGTTCTTTTTTGGATGCATGTTCCTTATAGAACTTTTCTCATCATGCATTCGAAATATGTATTTAAGTAGATTGGATGTTAAAATTGTTCATATTTTAGAATTGACAACACAAAGAATTATTAAAAGTAAATTCAATAAAAGAAAAAAAATTATGATAAAAAAACAAACATGTAAAGCTAAAAAAATAAAGTATCTTGTTTTTTGATATAAAAAAGGTAAAGTGTTGAATAAATAAGTTGAAATGTTTTTGCATGTAGCAGGTATTGTTATGAGCGTAGACAAGCTTTTTTTGCTTTTTTTTACTTTCCCGTCTACACGCAGACTAATTAACAGTCCCAACTTTCATTTGCCACTTGTGTATACTCACTATGTCTTTATGACTAAGCATTATATTATGCATTTTATGTTAGGAGTGTTTATATCAAAACCTTTGAACGATTAAAGCCTCAACCCTTTGACATCTCGTGACGTCCAGGTATATTTATTAATTCTATTACAGATCAAAGACAGAAGCACATCATCTATGGCTGGCGGCTCAATCTCTGATCCTTGCATCATTGACGATGATGATCCCTACTTCCCCCCTCGCGCTAATCCTTACATCATTGTGGATAATGATTCCATACCTGACGAAAACTATGCTGAACAACTCCAAATTAAAGAGGCACTCACATTCTCCTTGGCTTCACAGGCATCGACTTCTGCCAGCATCCAGACGCCAATCGTGATATTAGATGACCAAGATTCTCGTGCATCGACTTCATCCGGCTGCAAGACGCTAATCGTGATATTAGATAGCCAAGATTCTCGTGCATCGACTTCAGCATCAAGACGCCAATCGTGATATTAGATAGCCAAGCGTCACGTGCATCCACTTCATCCAGCCCCAAGACGCCAGTCGTGATATTAGATGGCCAAGATTCACATGCATTCGAGTCTAGCCAAGTAGCGGACCGATTCTGTGACATTTGCATGGACACAAAGACTGAATCTGAAATGTTTCGAAACACCAAAGTTTGCAGGCATATGTTCTGTTTGATTGCATCAGGGGACACGTAGCAGCCAAGATCGGAGAAAACATAACTAAAGTGAGGTGTCCAGACCCAAATTGTAAAGGGCTAATAGGACCTGTAGCGTGTCGTTTAATTGCTCCAAAAGATGTATTGGAAAGATGGGAAGACGCTTCGTCACTACAAAATTCGAACCCTTCCCTGGCTAAATTCGCGACGTTTCCCTGGCGACATGTCGCCAGGGAAGACGAATCCCTGGCGACATGTCGCCAGGGAAAGTACGCCAAGAAAGGCTGGTGCGGGATAGTTTCCCTGGCGACAAATTCTGATTTCCCTGGCGACAAGTGGGCCCCACAAACTCTTTGGTTCAAATATTGGTGCCACGTCGGAGTTGGTGCGGGATAGTTTCCCTGGCGACATGTGTCGCCAGGGAAAATATGGCTGATTAAGGAACTTAAGTTAAATAGGTTTTTTAAACCTCACTTTTCCCTGGCGACATGTCGCCAGGGAAACTCTAGAAGAACATTGACTTGTCAACGCCAGGCGTTGACTTGTCAACGCCTGGCGTTGACAAGTCAATGTTTTTCTTGAGTTTCCCTGGCGACATGTCGCCAGGGAAACTAGACGTAACGTTGACGAGTCAACGCCTGGCGTTGACAAGTCAATGTTTTTTCGAGTTTCCCTGGCGACATGTCGCCAGGGAAACATGGCTGACTTTTTTAGAAAGTCAAATTATCCAAAGTTTCCCTGGCGACATGTCGCCAGGGAAACTTTGACATTTTTTTTTTTTTAGCTGCCTGCACAGCAGGCTGTTTCCAGATTTTTTCCGGAATTTTTCCGGAAAAAATCTACCAAAACCTGGGAATACAAATACAAAACCTGAAGATAAAAATACCAAAAATCTACCACGAATCTAGTACCAAAACACAATAACATGTAACTCTCGATCAATACAAATACATGTCACAACTTGAGTACAAAGTTCCTAGTTACACTTATTAAACTTGCAATTCGGGGTTTACAATTATTAAACTTGCATGCTAAGGTAGGAAAAACAAGACAAGCATACTAACCATTACCACTCCCACCGGCGCCACTACCGCTGCCTCCCGTGCCACTCCCGCTAGCACCACCCGATAGAAATGCTCCGAACGCATCGGCAAACCTATCGTCACTTCTCATAAAGTTAAACACTTGAGCCGCTTGTTCCAACCGTGGGTCGACGGGAGGAGGAGGAGGAATATAGTGAGTACTCCTTCTCGGCACTATCTGGCCGACACCGGGCATGTGGCCTCGCTGCTTTCCACCTCGGACGATACGGTTGATCTCGTCGTCCGTATGTTTTCCTGCAGCCTTCATCGCAAGCATCTCCTCCTAATGAAGTGACAAAAACAAACGACAGTTAGTATATTATATATTAGTCGGTTGGTACATTATTTATCGGCAAGGAATAGTAAAAAACCAAGGCATATCCAAAAAAAAATTAATTAATTAATTAATTTAAAAAAAAATACTTACATACATAACGCGGTCCGCATCGCAAGGAAAATTCCCATCCTGGTCGGTGTGCGCAATGAAGAAGTGATCAATGACAGTCGGGGGTGGCACATCAGCTTCAATTGCAGCTTGCGTCTGTACATACATAGACACGCATATATAGAATGAAGCAAATTCAAAACAAAAAATCACAACACACCAAAACATATAATCAAAGACATATATGTATGTAAATTAATTATAGAATTTCTCACCACTTGGTCTCGAAGGCGTGCCAACGATCGGGATCCCTGCCGACTCGGCGTCTTCTGCTTAGACCGGTTCTGGGAGTTCGTCTGGCATCTTTTCTCGTAATCCGGATTACTCCAAAGTGCGATATGTTTCTCCCAGTCCTCTGAAGTAATTTCCTCTGGACGCTCGCTGCGGACTCTGCCGATATCTACCCTGCCGGTATCGATGTCTCGGACCCAATGCTTTGTCTTGAGCGTATTTTTTCGAGAATTATAACTCTTTGTAAGCATTTGATTGATGCCGCCACGTATTTCCTTCCATCTACCAGGATCACTCTTGTGTGGCGTCAAATTAAACTGATTCTGCATTCATATACAACAAATAAAACAAAAACAAAGTTAGAGTTAGAGATATAATTTATACATTATTTTGTTTATTTATTTAATGGCTTAGTCATTTATTTAATTTTTTATAACAAATAAGCTTTTTGAAAACAACTTGTTCTGATAAGCTTATCAGGACAAGCTGTTTGAAATCAGCTTATCCTGATAAGCTTATCAGGACAAGCTGTTTGAAAACAGCTTATCCTGATAAGCATATCAGAACAAGCTGTTTTCACACAGCTTGTTCTGATAAGCTTATCAAGATAAGTTGTATTCAAACAGCCTGTTCTGATAAGCATATCAGGATAAGCTGTTTGAAAACAGCTTATCCGAAAAGCTTATTACATTATTCTCATCAAATATATATTTATTTAAATTTTTTTATATTTATTCTAATTTTTTTATATATATTTAAAAAAAATTTATATGATATAAATAAATAAGATACAATTTGTATATTTATTTAAATTTTTTATTTATTTATATGATATAAATAAATAAACAAATTTATTTAAATATATACATCATTAAATAAATAAACACAATAATGTTATGAACATAAAAATGATAACTGACCTCTATGTTCGCCCAAACCAATGTTTCGATCTCATCAGGGACATCAGCCCAACTTGGGTAGTACAGTGGCACGAGCCTCCTGATACAATCCCCGATGTAATTAGATAAATGCTGAGCATGCGTGCCGCGAGGCCGGTGAGATTTTTCTTCAAAATCTATCGGGACAGGGCCATGCTGACCAACTTCCTCCAACAAATCGATACATCGGCTAATGCCTCGAGTCTTTCTACCGGCCGCTCTGCCGCCCAAATTTTCTTTTCTTTTGCCTTTGCCTGCAAAAATCAAGTGAGTGACAAAGTAATAAAAATTCAAGGCAAGCAACATATATATGCACCAAATTTTTTATTGTGTTACAATAATCCAAATATTCTTACCTTTATTTCTAAATGCGGCGAAACAACCGCTGCGGATGTTTGGCGTAGGAGGTTCATCCTCACCACCACCGTCACCACCGTGTGATCCTGCAACATCTGCTGACATCTGTACAAGTACAATTAGCATAACATAGACAAATTCATGAACAAAATAATATAAGCATGCACAAATTCAAATACAACACATCCAAATAAATATACACATTTAAAAAATCCACAACAATTAGATTCATTAATTCAAACAAATAAGTGTCTTTTGCAAGTTACAACTAAAGGTCAATCTTCTTCTTCACTAGAATAAACTCTGTCTTCACCATCATCATCATTCACACGTTCTTCATCACTTAAATCATGAGGGACGTCTTCATCATCAGTAATACCATCGTCTTCATCATCAACATCAATGATATTTGGCGGTGCATCAACCTCCGTTTCGTGGCCATCTATATTCAAGGTCACATCACCCAAGTCATTCAAATCAGTGGAAAGTGGTAGATCAGATGAGTTGTCGAAATGTATAATATCAGGAACGGCATCTGACACTATGACACCCCCGTTGGAAAACTTTTTATGATTAACATGTTCAACGACCTTCCAGTTGGGTTTGTTCTGATCTTCAATGTAGAAGACTTGTTTGACTTGTGTTGCGAGAATGTATTGTTCATCTTTCCAATACTCAGCTCTTGTGTCGGTGAGTTGAGTCATGTTGTTTCTATAGATAAGACGTTTTTTACGTAACATGGGGCGAGTGTCGAACCACTTAACTTTGAACAACACAACACTGAACGACAAATAACGAAACACGAGGATCTGTTGAAGCTGACCATAAGCCATTGTGTTCTCAGGGCCAGGCGCACAAATGCCGCTGTTTTGAGTTGTACGACGTTCATCGCGACTGTGCACGACATACCTCACACCGTCGACTATGCAAGAGTTTATCCCGATAAGCTTATCAAAGTAAACTTTTTGAAAACAGCTTATTCTGATAAGCTTATAAGGATAAGCAGCTTATTCTGATAAGCTTATAAGGATAAGCTGTTTTTAAACAGCGTATTCTAATAAGCTTATCAGGATAAGCTGTTATCAAACAGCTTATCCTGATAAGCTTATTAGGATAAGCTGTTATCAAACAGCTTATTCTCATCAAATAGGTAACATAAGGAGTGTTTGGATTTACGTTTAAAAAAATTAACAATTTTAAACATCCCGGACGACATGTCGCCAGGGAATCTAAAAAAAACTAAAAAAAAACAATATGTATTCTCAATTACAATTAAAAGTTAAAAAAACATACCTTTAAATAGTGGTCGGGTCTCGGCTGTGGTCGGGGCGCGGGTGTGGTCGGGGCTCGGCTGCGGTCGGGTCTCGGCTATGGTCGGGCTCGGCTACGGTCGGGACTCGGCTGCGGTGACCGGATATGTAAAAACAAAACCAAATATACTATCAATTGTAAAAACAAAACCAAATCAATTACAATATAAATTATAAAAAAAAATATATAAAAAAAAACCAAAACAATTACAATATAAATTATATAAAATACCTTAATATATATTGCGGTGGTGGTGGTGCCGGTGAATGTAGATGGCGTGGTGGTGGTGTTGGCGACTGGAGATGGTGGTGAGTGGTGGTGCGTGCACGTGTGCAGGTGTGGAGGAGAATGATGGTGAGTGGTGGTGGTGAGTGGTGGTGGTGGTGATATAGCAGCGGGATGTGGAGGAGAGTGGTGGTGGTGAGTGGCCGGATATAGCAGCGAAGAGAGTAAGGGAGATGAAGTTTTTTTTTTGTTAAGTGTATGTGAGAAAAGATAAGGTTTCTGATGAATAAATCGCTTTTTCTTTTCCCCGGCGACAATCCCTGGCGACATGTCGCCAGGGAAACTTTTGCCTTTTGTCGTTTAGCCAAAAGCGCGCGTTAGTGAAAAATTTTGGAGGGGTGTGACGAGGTTTCCCTGGCGACATGTCGCCAGGGATTCCTTTGACTTTTCAACGCATATGCACGTACCTATAACTTTCGTCGGGTCTCCCAAAGTTTCCCTGGCGACACGTCGCCAGGGAAACATGGCTGACTTTTCTGAAAGTCAAGTGAGCCACATTTTCCCTGGCGACATGTCGCCAGGGAAACATGGCTGACTTTTCTGAAAGTCAAGTGAGCCACATTTTCCCTGGCGACATGTCGCCAGGGAAACTTGGCTGACTTTTTAGAAAGTCAAGTTGAGCACACGTTTCCCTGGCGACATGTCGCCAGGGATAGTATCCCTGGTGACTTGTCGCCAGGGATAGATACAAATGTCGCAAGGGATAATTTTTGTGAAAATAAAGTTTTTGTTACTTATGTATTATTATAATTAGTAATAAAATAATAATAATTATTATTATTATTTATGAAATAATAATTATTATTATTACATATTATAAAATAATTATTATTATTTATAAAATAACTATATCATCCCGGTCAGTTTAATTTCTAAATTCATTCCGATTTATTCCGTTTAGTTTCTCGATTTATTCTAATTCGGTAACCATTTAACATCTAACGTTTAACAAATGCATACCGACTCATCCATTGAACATCTAACATGTAACCAAGACATGTCGAGTCATCCATTGAACATCTAACGTGTAACCAACACATGTCTAGTCGTCCATTGAACATCCAACGTGTAACCAAGACATGCCGACTCATCCATTGAACATCTAACGTGTAACCAAGACATGCCGACTCATCCATTGAACATCTAATGTTTAACAAATGCATACCGACTCATCCATTGAACATCTAACGTCTAACCAAGACATGCCGACTCATCCATTGAACATCTAACATGTAACCAAGACATGTCGAGTCATCCATTGAACATCTAACGTGTAACCAACACATGTCGAGTCGTCCATTGAACATCCAACGTGTAACCAAGACATGCCGACTCATCCATTGAACATCTAACGTGTAACCAAGACATGCCGACTCATCCATTGAACATCTAATGTTTAACAAATGCATACCGACTCATCCATTGAACATCTAACGTCTAACCAAGACATGCCGACTCATCCATTGAACATCTAACATGTAACCAAGACATGTCGAGTCATCCATTGAACATCTAACGTGTAACCAACACATGTCGAGTCGTCCATTGAACATCCAACGTGTAACCAAGACATGCCGACTCATCCATTGAACATCTAACGTGTAACCAAGACATGCCGACTCATCCATTGAACATCTAATGTTTAACAAATGCATACCGACTCATCCATTGAACATCTAACGTCTAACCAAGACATGCCGACTCATCCATTGAACATCTAACATGTAACCAAGACATGTCGAGTCATCCATTGAACATCTAACGTGTAACCAACACATGTCGAGTCGTCCATTGAACATCCAACGTGTAACCAAGACATGCCGACTCATCCATTGAACATCTAATGTTTAACAAATGCATACCGACTCATCCGTTGAACATCTAACGTCTAACCAAGACATGCCGACTCATCCATTGAACATCTAACATGTAACCAAGACATGTCGAGTCATCCATTGAACATCTAACGTGTAACCAACACATGTCGAGTCGTCCATTGAACATCCAACGTGTAACCAAGACATGCCGACTCATCCATTGAACATCTAACGTGTAAATGCAAAGAAAGGAAACCTGTATTTGTGTTTGTATATATGTGTTGTAATAATAGTATACAACTATACATAGAATTATCAAATCCGACTTAATTAGAGATCAAGCTAGAGGCAATAGTGGTTTGTACCCAAAACAACCATTCAAATAAATCTTTAACCAGCTTCCGTTTTGAATCGATGACAAAAAGAGTTCCAGCAAACAAGTCGCGTAAGTTTGAACAAAAGAAAGAAGCTTTTCATTTGATGTAACCTCACCAAAATAGCTTACACAACGAGTATAGTCATTTGCCAGCTCAATATAGCTATGTTGCCAGCTCATCTAACGTGTAACCAAAACATACCGACTCATCCATTGAACATCTAATGTTTAACAAATGCATACCGACTCATCCATTGAACATCTAACGTCTAACCAATACATGCCGACTCATTTATTTAACATCTAACGTGTAACCAACACATGTCGAGTCGTCCATTGAACATCTAATATAACCATAACAAACCGGATCATCCATTGAACATCAAACGTACAACCATAACAAACCGGGTCATCCATTGAACATCCAACGTTTAACTATTGGCGGGAAAACGTTGGCGGGAAAACATTGGCGGGAAAATGTTAACTATTTCCCTCACTTTTTGACCATAAAATGATTCACACACACTTATCATCAGCAGATCACACACACACACACTTATCATCTCCTACCAAACTCACCACCACCACCACCTGATTTGGTAAACTCTACTATGCATGTCCTTTTTCGAAGGTAAACAATCAAATGTTTTAGTTATGTAATACGTGTGATTATTAAATGACATGTCATGTTATTTGTTTACTTTGTAACAGCCAAAAACAAATGATTATGGATGTAAATATTTTAAATGGAAGGATGATTTTGATCTCGAACTCCGTATAAGATCTTCAACACCTCAAGGTTCACATCCAAGTTCTTCTACAGGTCCTTCTCAATCTGCACCCACTGAGTGCTCAAATTGCAAGATCAAAGATCTAAAGATAAAGATGTTAGAGGCAAGACTAGAAATGGAAAGGCATCCTGAAGACCACGCATGTCAATCGGCTGCAATACTTCATGAGCTTTTAAATGAAATGGAAAATCTTAGCGTTGAGTAGTAATCGGCTGCACTACTTCACGAACTTTAAGTTGATTAGTAATGTCTGTTTTTAAGTTTTCCATTTGATTCCACAAGGGCTATGTATAATATTATGAATAAATAAATGTTTGTTTTATAAATGTCTCATTTTTATTATATAAACGTCGCAAAAATTAAATAACATCGGATCGATAGTTAAAATAATAACTAACAAGCAAAAACAAATTACATATATGTCAGGGAGTTTCCCTGGCGACAAGTCGCCAGGGAAACATTTGGGTTTTGGCGGGTAAAAGCCCGCCACACATTCTTGGCATGTAATTAAACATTTGTGTTTAATTTTGAAACTAATCACAAATGGCGAGGGTTTCCCTGGCGACTTGTCGCCAGGGATAATGTTGACATGTAATTAGCAAACATAATTTTTGTTAAATACGATGGACGGGTTTTCCCTGGCGACTTGTCGCCAGGGATAAGTTGGTCAAAGTTTGACTAGGTTTTCCCTGGCGACGTGTCTCTTGTTTGATATTTGGTAATTGCTGGAGGACTTCATCTTCCATAGAGGAAGCTGAAGGCGTCGTTGGAGAATTAAAGGGCGAGTCTTTTAGCTTTGTTACGGGCGTCTTTTAGCTTTGGAGAATTAAAGGGCGTCCCACTGAGTGCTCAAATTGCAAGATCAAAGATCTAAAGATAAAGATGTAAACATAAATCAAAATTTTTATAATTTACATAATTTGGTATGTAAACATAAATCAAAATTTTTATTCTAGCTTTATATCACTCTACAAGAAAATCTAAGAAAAAACAACATATACTTGAATTTGGAAATTAATATGCTAAGAAAACACACGAGGAAATTGCTTGTTTGAGGATATCTGAGATGATGATGTCTCCGTGTTATACCCTACTAAATCCTCCAAACCCTCGAAAAAATCATCGCTAAAAAGCATTAATTCATCATCGTTGAATCCGGACATCATATTAAGTCCTTGATCTTCGTATTTGTTGTAGAACGTTGTTGTCTCTTGTTTGATATTTGGTAATTGCTGGAGGACTTCATCTTCCATAGAGGAAGCTGAAGGCGTCGTTGGAGAATTAAAGGGCGAGTCTTTTAGCTTTGTTACGGGCGTCTTTTAGCTTTGGAGAATTAAAGGGCGTCCCACTGAGTGCTCAAATTGCAAGATCAAAGATCTAAAGATAAAGATGTTAGAGGCAAGACTAGAAATGGAAAGGCATCCTGAAGACCACGCATGTCAATCGGCTGCAATACTTCATGAGCTTTTAAATGAAATGGAAAATCTTAGCGTTGAGTAGTAATCGGCTGCACTACTTCACGAACTTTAAGTTGATTAGTAATGTCTGTTTTTAAGTTTTCCATTTGATTCCACAAGGGCTATGTATAATATTATGAATAAATAAATGTTTGTTTTATAAATGTCTCATTTTTATTATATAAACGTCGCAAAAATTAAATAACATCGGATCGATAGTTAAAATAATAACTAACAAGCAAAAACAAATTACATATATGTCAGGGAGTTTCCCTGGCGACAAGTCGCCAGGGAAACATTTGGGTTTTGGCGGGTAAAAGCCCGCCACACATTCTTGGCATGTAATTAAACATTTGTGTTTAATTTTGAAACTAATCACAAATGGCGAGGGTTTCCCTGGCGACTTGTCGCCAGGGATAATGTTGACATGTAATTAGCAAACATAATTTTTGTTAAATACGATGGACGGGTTTTCCCTGGCGACTTGTCGCCAGGGATAAGTTGGTCAAAGTTTGACTAGGTTTTCCCTGGCGACGTGTCTCTTGTTTGATATTTGGTAATTGCTGGAGGACTTCATCTTCCATAGAGGAAGCTGAAGGCGTCGTTGGAGAATTAAAGGGCGAGTCTTTTAGCTTTGTTACGGGCGTCTTTTAGCTTTGGAGAATTAAAGGGCGTCCCACTGAGTGCTCAAATTGCAAGATCAAAGATCTAAAGATAAAGATGTAAACATAAATCAAAATTTTTATAATTTACATAATTTGGTATGTAAACATAAATCAAAATTTTTATTCTAGCTTTATATCACTCTACAAGAAAATCTAAGAAAAAACAACATATACTTGAATTTGGAAATTAATATGCTAAGAAAACACACGAGGAAATTGCTTGTTTGAGGATATCTGAGATGATGATGTCTCCGTGTTATACCCTACTAAATCCTCCAAACCCTCGAAAAAATCATCGCTAAAAAGCATTAATTCATCATCGTTGAATCCGGACATCATATTAAGTCCTTGATCTTCGTATTTGTTGTAGAACGTTGTTGTCTCTTGTTTGATATTTGGTAATTGCTGGAGGACTTCATCTTCCATAGAGGAAGCTGAAGGCGTCGTTGGAGAATTAAAGGGCGAGTCTTTTAGCTTTGTTACGGGCGTCTTTTAGCTTTGGAGAATTAAAGGGCGTCCCACTGAGTGCTCAAATTGCAAGATCAAAGATCTAAAGATAAAGATGTTAGAGGCAAGACTAGAAATGGAAAGGCATCCTGAAGACCACGCATGTCAATCGGCTGCAATACTTCATGAGCTTTTAAATGAAATGGAAAATCTTAGCGTTGAGTAGTAATCGGCTGCACTACTTCACGAACTTTAAGTTGATTAGTAATGTCTGTTTTTAAGTTTTCCATTTGATTCCACAAGGGCTATGTATAATATTATGAATAAATAAATGTTTGTTTTATAAATGTCTCATTTTTATTATATAAACGTCGCAAAAATTAAATAACATCGGATCGATAGTTAAAATAATAACTAACAAGCAAAAACAAATTACATATATGTCAGGGAGTTTCCCTGGCGACAAGTCGCCAGGGAAACATTTGGGTTTTGGCGGGTAAAAGCCCGCCACACATTCTTGGCATGTAATTAAACATTTGTGTTTAATTTTGAAACTAATCACAAATGGCGAGGGTTTCCCTGGCGACTTGTCGCCAGGGATAATGTTGACATGTAATTAGCAAACATAATTTTTGTTAAATACGATGGACGGGTTTTCCCTGGCGACTTGTCGCCAGGGATAAGTTGGTCAAAGTTTGACTAGGTTTTCCCTGGCGACGTGTCGCCAGGGAAACCTTGGAGGGAAAATTTCGCGCTCTTTCACTTGGTATCTGGTTTTGGACCGAGTATCCCTGGCGACATGTCGCCAGGGAAACTCTAGTCAAACTTTGACTAAAAAGTAAACCTACTTTACCGCCACGTTAGCGTTGTCGCCAGGGAAAAGGTGTTATCCCTGGCGACATTGTGTCGCCAGGGAAACGCCCGTCATCTGTTCTCAACTTTCTTGTAGTGCGTGTGAATCTCTTATCTTAGGAACTGAGAAGTTTTACTGTCCGTTTAAAGATTGTTCTGCATTGTTAGTTGATGATGGTGGAGGTGATGTGACATCATCAGAATGCCTATATTAAACAACAGATGTATGAGATGATTAATATATTTCCACTATAAAAAAGATGTAATTTTTGGTACATACGGAGTGATATTGACCCATTTTACTCATGGGAACGCTGTCACCAGGCCTATAGCTTTCACAATCTGAAATCATTGATATAAATATAAAAAAGATGATGCTGATTATCGGCGTCACCGTTTTTGAGTTGTCGCAGATCAGGAGAAAGAAAACCCCGCCTCTGTTATGAATATGATACATGTAATTTTGTATGGCAACTTGACGTAATTGATTAAATGGCTTTAAGTTTATAAAAACTAATCAGGAACCACAAACCCATTAAGATTCATCACACTTGCAGAGAAATACAAATAAGAAGACTAATCAATGCAAAATGTGGCAGATTAAATATGAGTAGATACATTTTAAGGTGCAGACAGAATACACATTTTTCTATTTCATAACCAAAAATAGCAATCAAGTAGATACAATGCGACCTGATGGACAAATACATATGAGCATATACACTGTTTGAGAAAATCAACCGCAATGATAAAGATACTGGTTACTGGTGATGGTGTTCACATTGCTACTAAAATCTAAAAACATAAAACAACCTACTTAAACCTTAAACTACTTAAACCTTGACATAGGGATTTCAAAATCCTTCCTAACTACTTAAACCTTGGCATATGAATCTCCTTCCTAACTAATTTCAAAATCATTACATAGGGATTTGTAGTCGATATTACAAACTACTTAAACCTCTACCCAAATTATCAAATTGTATCATTGCTAACAGTTTGTCTATCAAGCATTAAGGGTGTGTTTGGAATTACTGATTAAACTACTTAGGTGCCAAAAATATCTCAAATAATCGTGTTCTCTTTTGGAATTATCAGCCCTAGCAAATTCCGATAGTGCAATTCTGCCAATTTATAGCTGACAGTGACCCAAGAATCTGCTCAAACAATAGCTCGATTAAAAATCATTGAGATTGGTAGGAGTATCTATGTAATTGTGAAAATTTTATATCCAACATTACTTTAAATAACATATGATTGTAGCAGGTCAATATATGTCACTTACACATTATAGGCAGATCCTGATTTCCGCATCTATGTCTGCATTATCGTAATACTGTTTTAGAGTTCTCAACAATAATAGATTGGTGTTGGTGATATTATTATCATGTTAATGGAAGGATGTAAAAGTTAAATATCAAATATAAGTGTTCTCAAATAGACTGTGAGTCAAAAGTCATTAAAATTAGGTAAAAAGGAGATGGTATGAAGCCTAAATAACCATATTTGTGGCAGCTGGTATTCAACTTATTTTTTTCGCCTGAAAGAACAGATAAACAAAATCGAATCACTTGATCCAAAGACCAAAAACTGATTATGTGTATAATTTAGATATAAGAACTTCCCAAAGTGATATATTATATATTGTAGCTGAATCATCATATTCATATAGCATAGCAATAAAAAATTAATATGAGCTTAGAATTTTTTTTTCAGATTAAACCCTCTACTTGATGCACAATAGCGGATCCTAGTGGATTCAGAAAGCTGATACACAAATACACAATACCAAAGGTTGTAGGCCAGAAGTACCTCAAAGTCGCTGGCTCTTCATTCTGGGTTTCTTGAAGATGGAATTCTGAATTAGTTGTGAGGATATAAATCATCTTCGTTTTTAAAATATAAATTACTACTATAAATTGTTATAAATACAAAATAAATAAAAAATAAATTAATATTTAGTTAAAAACTCCTAGGTTAGAGTAACTTTTCTAAATGTAGTGCCCTTGAATGAAGATGAGTTTGTTATATTATTAATTTTATAAAGGTGTCGTTTATTATTTATATTGCTTTCCACTGTTTACTTTCTTCTTTGATTCTCGCAAAAAGTACCTAATATACAGAACCCACCAATTTACTATTGGGATACAAATAATATGCACCAAAACTGTAGTACTCTCTAAGGAGTATTATTTAAGCTAATAATTAATTAAAACATATTATGCATAATTTTAATATATATAAATATAACATATATGTAAAACATATTATAATGTTACCTTAAAAATGTTACAACCATGGAAAATCAAACATCTGAAGCTAGACCAATATGCTTCCATGATTCTGCTACTTAGCTTATTGGATATGGCTGTAAAAAAATATCGAAGAACTTGGAAGCCGCTGCCACCAATGCTTGTTGTAGCACCGACTCTACCAGCCACATCATCTCCTGCTACACAGACTTTTGTTGCAACACCGACTCTACGACTCGCATCAACGCCTACTATAACATCTTTAGCTGCAACACCTGATGTTGCAACACATGCTCCTCCTACACCATGAATTCCACCAGTTAGCTCTTCTATGTACACTCGCACCAAATGCACTCGCTAGGCATCTGCTAGAAGAGGACTTTTTAAAGCATCAGGTAGCAAGATATATGATATGTTATGCACATGCATCTTTATTCCTCAGTTTTCTCAAGTCTTTGTTACTTGCAGACCAAAGTGATGATTTGAAGAGGCAAAAGCAGTCCACTGATGTACATGGTCAGGAAAACGAGGAAGCTAACTAAATAGTAGTGGTTTATAGCGTGCACCAATTTTGTGTCATGTATATATCGCGATGCTTGCATGCGAAGTTTTTTTGTCAAGTATCTAATGTTTAGAATATGTTAGTATAACTTTGCAACCCGCCGCGAAGCGCGGAGACGTGCTCCTTGTTTTATGCTATAAAACCACTAATGGCTGCATAAACAATCACAAGTGTAAATATGTGTTTGTTTTTCTGAATTACTTTTATATACAACCTACATATGCCCCAGGTACCATGATTAATTATTTCAAAAGAAGCACAATATATGAGAAAGCGGATCCATTTTTAGACTACATATTTGAGCATCCTAGTTTTCCTTTAAACTGATGTTTGAAATCAGCCCCAAACACCCCTTAAAAATCTTAAAACAAAGGTATCTCGATGGCTATTGACTTTTCATCGATGCTAAAGTCACTTAAGTAACCTCTACTGTCACTCTTTTGAAACATTTTAATCTCAGATTCTTGATGTTCCTATAACAATACAAAAAGAGATGTAAAATTTGTGCATGCTACTCAATAGTTAATCCTCAATGTAACTACAATTATGTACCTGATGATATTGGTTGAGATTATTGTGAGATCGCCCTCTAGTACCACGTCAGGCCCACCCGCCATCTATGAATCAAGCCCTACTCTGAACCCACCGCATGTGTAAGAACCAAGCCTACCAACACTATCTTATCCTTCACCTACAGGGTTCATACCTGCACCACCTTTGTTTCAACCACCGGTTGTGTACCCTCCCCAAATGGGACCACCACTGCCAGCTCACAATGGGTCTGAGTCGGTTTATGGTTGATGGCTAAATCGTCTGTTCCAGATCCTATTATTTAAGAAGCTATGAACTATGCTTGTGGTCCAGGGGTTGACTATGAGTCACTACAACCAACTGGTAAATCCTTTTATCCTAACACATTGTTCGCACATGCATCACCCCTCCCCCTTATGCGTTAGAACCCCATTATACGTGGTCGATGTTGGTCGTTATTGTACCCGGTCTTGGTCATTATTTTTTGATAACTCAAATGGTTAGTCTCTTGTGTGTGGCAAGTCCATTAAAAGAAATCATTAGCTTAAATCTATAAAATACCGAACACAATAATATATGAGAGACAAAAAAACAAAGCATTTAATCTTTAGTTGGTCTTGACAAAATTCATACGATAGTTTTATACCTTTTGGTAAACAATGGATAGACCCTATTAAATTTGTCAAATATCTGATATTTGATCTCACTGCTTTAAGTATCGGAAAAGAATGAAACGGCTTGCTTAGGAGGGTTTACCACACTATTCGCTACTAACATATTACGTTGCAAAATCCTATAGTGAAATAAGGTTGTGTCATGGACATCGTGAAGCAAAATTTCAGGGTTAAATGGTCAATATCATTTCATGTCCCAAGATTCCTTGAATATCATGATTATAGTTATATAAAGTATGTCAACCTGATGCATATCAGCAAGACCAGCAGCTAATGCAGAACCCAAGGCTTTTTAAATCTCTGTTGGTCTTTTGAAGAAAACATATCATTATTGCTGTAAGAAGATGCAAAGTACATGTAAAACTCAAAATTTACTACTTTAAACTAAAAAGGGTGGTATACTCGACTCTAAGAATAAATAAATTAAATGTCCGTGTTCCATATGCATACCAGGAATAAGTAACCAAATCATAATATATTTGAGATTCATAAACAATTGTACCGAATAGTCACCACAAGCGGGAGACAACTAAGTCCATCAGATACATTACTACCTCATTCGTTGAAACCACCAACAGACTTCCTTCCTTGTTGAATCTTATGGAAGGTGAAGCCTGTAGTTACATCAAAAACAAAAAACAATCAAGTACAGATGGCAAATGTTCGTCTAAATACGAATGGGTTTATTATGTGAAATTTTATCTCTAACGGGTCAAATTAAATAAGAGTTTTGAGGAAATAAGGGTGAAAGTAACCAAACGTGTTAAATGGATAAAATCTCAAAATAAAGTATCCATAAAAAGCGATTACTATAAAGTTTCTGGTTGTCCTGTTTCGATGTTTATTCTAAAACATTTTTGGATCTTTTTAGATTCTACTCATTCGTATGCTTATAAAGTGTTTGATCAAATGTGGTAGTGACATAGTTTAAGCTTCTAAATCAATTACGTATGTTTACCTATGAATTACATTTGATTACATTCGAAAACCAACTTTTTGTTCGAATTACACTTGAGGTTTACAATTGATTGGACATTTTTTAGGTTTAAGCATAGAGATCGTTATGGAAATAAGAGCTTTGATCTTGCTGGATCATTGCTTGGAGACCTATTAAGAATGGTATTTTTTTAATTTTTTATTAGATACTGGATTGTTGTATTAATACATATCAGGGTTTATTAAGTTGTTGTCTCCTGTATGCAATGCATACATATTTTTGGTCAAAAGTTATTATCCCTCTACTATCGAATAATTAATAATTTTCAACATGTTTTCTATCTTAAGATTATTTTCAGTGAATAATCACATTTATTTACTCTCAGGTTTGGCTTAGTCATATCTCGGATAGCTCAGTCTATTATGTCTAGAGGTGGGAAAAAGGGTTCTTCATGAAACAGCAAGTGTAGGCATGGTTCTTTTTCATTTTTGGGTGGCATGTAGGTAAGACATGTGATTGTATATATTTTTTTATACATATTTCACTCACGAGACTATTAGAACTTGGGTAATTCTGTCTAATTTAGGCTACGACAGGTAATTCTGAAAACAAAACGGATGATTTGAGTGGACTTGACAAAGCTATAGGTGTTGTATTATTGTAGAGCACAATTTGACTCAAATATTTATTATAAAAATGAAGACTTTGAAAGTATTTAAGTTTGCTGATCTAAAACAAGATACAGAAAACTTCATGCATGATTCACTCTTAGTTCAAGGAGCTTTTGGAAAGGAGCGTGTATTGATGGATAGCTTTTATGTTTAGTGTCAAAAATTCAAAACACTACGAGGAGATATCGTTTTTGTTTTTCTATTGAACTCTTCGACTCTCTAATATATTTTGGGTAATTATAGTATATCTCCACTACTTTGGAACACTACATTTACAACAGATAAGTAGTATTAAAATGTTGGAGTTTACTTTATTTTCTCATCAGTGGTTGTTGAGAAGATACACTGGTACACGGAGCCAAGCACATGAGTAACCTGTATAGTATTGTCAAGTCAGTCAAATGGTCAATAACTCATCAACTTGGCAGAATGTTATCACATACTCAGAAAATAGTTGAAACGCACAAGAATCTTAATTACAATGAAAAACAAAAGTATGTATGTGCATTCAATAGAAGCACCTGATTTAGAAGTGATTCCAGAAATGCAAGACCAACCTCACGAGCCTCAGACTCATAACCCTTTGCTCTATTTGCAGGGTTATATACTTTATTCACGTTTGTGTAAAGAGAATCAACGCAACTTGATACAAAGACAGATAGAAAAAAAGAATAATGAAGAAGGAACAACATTTCTAGGTTTTGAAACGCTGCTCTAAAAGGACACATGCAAAAGTAAAGAAGCAAATTAGCAGGTTTAGAAGGATCTCTCACAATAAGCTGGGAAATCAATGGGAAAAGTTAGAAGTTTAGAACTGTACTCGTATGAAACCAGAATTGCGGTGTCCATCGATTAACAATAAAATAAAGAAACGACACACTTCACCACCACTTGTGGAACATGGAGCTGTTCTAGCTCTAGTCGCAATTCCTATTTATTCCGGCTACTATGTGAAACTATTTATTGACAAAACTGAGAAGTCGGTTTCTTAAACAGAAATATTTAATTGTAGGTGAGCTATAATTAGAAAATTTAATTAGAATAGTACCAACTGACTTCCATAGTATTGAACGATAATTGGATGTAAAAGATGGCTCATCAAAGTGATTTCATGTAAAAAAAAGAGCAAAAGTTCTCAATAATATAGCGATATAAATGTGACCATGATGAACCAAAGCTCATGCACATCTGTAAAAAGATGTGGCTTATACCTGGTTCAATTTCGACTTTCGTTTGACGATTGATCATCTCCAACAACATTCACCTCTTTAATTGCGCATATCTGCCCACCCTCGTAGAGACACCACTACATGATTGATTCCAAAAACCAAATTCAACCAAAATTAATATACAATATAGAAAATGTGAATACAGATTTTGAAGATGACAAAAACTTACTTTCTGCATTATATCAATACCGGCATCTCTATAACTTTTATCCTCTTGAGCATAAAATATATAAAGAATCCAACAGAACCTTCGCTGATGGGTACTGAGTTCTTAAAAACGTTTGCACAAGACCTACTGGCACCCCCATTGCTGTCTTTTAATAACATCTGTTAAAAAGATAGCAACAACGGCGTGTTAACATGTATTACAGTTTTAATGGCACAATGAATAAACATGGTGCCTAACAAAACTTACACTATGACGTCGACTATACGCTCATCATACCAAAAACAATGTGCCACATTATTGACAGTCTTGGTCAAAATGGCGAGGAGATACATAGGTTTACAGTGCTTCTGCACAATTGTTTACAAAAGGTAAATATACAATTCTAATGCAGTTCAACTGTATACAATAATATAATTTGAGTATACCTTGAAAGGTACGTATGAATGTTTTCTTTTCTGAGAAGTGTAACCAGTATCCAAGCGTTTAGCCAAAGAACCTATTCCAATAAAACATAACCTATTAAAAGCAGCACAATGCATCAAACACGATATGTACATATGAATAGGCATGTATATAAGACTATAAGTTCATAATTTTAACGTACCATCAAATTACTCGATTAACAATTCAATCAATCAAAATATTAACCACGTCATAAAAAATATGAGATTTTCTTAAACAGATTAGTTATAGACTGTTTTTATGCAGACATTAAAGAATAGATTGGAAGTTTAACAACACCAAATCTAATTAGAGTTTTTATATATTCGATCCAAAGGATTTGATTAATAAAATTGAACCAATAATTTGATGAAGTTACACAACAATCATATTGTGAATTACTGAGAATCACAGGTTGATTATTGTTCTGGTGAAGATTGCGTTTTATTTATTTTGATGGTTTAAAAGATAATCGTAAGAATCAATTGTGTGTTTCCAATCAACAATCTGCTACTGGATCGATTAGTTTGTGGGGGTTTGGAAAATAATAGAAGACGGGAAAGTGTTTTTGGAAAGATAGATATATCAGACGAGAGGCCCAGAACGTAAGCCCATAACGTGGGACGTTAAACCCATAACGTAAGCCCATGCTGACTGGGATTAGTGCCTTGATTGATGACGTGGCAAATCCCTCCTCTTATATATAATGTAGATATATATATATATATATATATATATATATATATATATCAAATCAAATCAAATAAAAAATCCTTATATAAGAAGGATGGTAAAACAATTCTTTAAATACAAAATTCTATAAAAATGACACAAGTAATTCATAAAGCGTTTCCATAAAATATTTTAAAAAGAAAATAGAAATTACAAATGATGCCTTAAATACAAAATTTTATAAACATATATAAGGAATGATGGTGAAACAATGCTTTAAATACAAAATTCTATAAAAATGACACATGTAATTTATTAAAGAGTTTCCATAAAATGCTTCAAAAAGAAAATAGGAATTACAAATGATGCCTTAAATACAAAATTCTAAAAATGACACATGTAATTCATTAAAGGGTTTTAATAAAATGCTTCAAAAAATAGGAATTACAAATGATGCTTTAAATACAAAATTCTAAAAAAGACACATATAATTTATTAAAGGGTTTCATAAAATGCTTCAAAAAGAAAATAGGAATTACAAATGATGCCTTAAATACAAAATTCTATAAAAATATATAAGGAAAGATGGTGAAACAATGCCTTAAATATAAAATTCTATAAAAATGACACATGTAATTCATTAAAGGGTTTCTATAAAATGCTTCAAAAAGAAAATAGGAATTACAAATGATGCCTAAAATACAAAATTCTATAAAAATGGCATATGTAATTCATTAAAAGGTTTCCATAAAATACTTCAAAAAGAAAATAGGAATTACAAATGATAGATCCGTCTGGTGGACGGGCTAGCTTTATGTATATATTTTTTACTGAAAATTGAAGTTAAGTGTGTTTGTATTAGAAGTTTAGTATATGTAGTGTTAGTTATAACATTAACATTTTAATAATGTTGCATAAAATGAACAAAAATAACGTAGTTTAAGATATTTTATTTATTTAAGAATATTATGAGTTAATTGAATTTGCATACGTTAACGTTATGTATAAGTTTTTTACATTAAAATTTTTTAGAACTTTAATAATATTGTATAAATATTTTATGTGTTTTTGAATTTTATGAGGTAAGAATCTTGTATATGTTAATGTTATGAATAACCTTTTTACATTATTTTTTTTTAAATCAATATTATTGTTAAGTTTTTTTGTTACCAAAAACATTATAGTTAAATATTTTTTAGAAATTATTTTGTTTTGGAAGCTTTGTGGTAAAGTGTATTCTAGCAAAATTAAGCCCCAAAAGCTCATTCCTGGTATTATTTTTTGTCACATGTATAATATAGCAACAGAACATAGCCCAGTCCAAAACTTGACAGTCTAAATATCTAAAAATATTTTCATTTTAGTAAGTTAAACTATTGTGAATCATTTAAAGTTCCTATATTCTATATATATATATATATATATATATATATATATATATATATATATATATATATATATATATATATATATATATATATATATATATATATATATATATATATATATATATATATATATATATATATATATATATATATATATATATATATATATATATATATATATATATATATATATATATATATATATATATATATATATATATATATATATATATATATATATATATATATATATATATATATATATATATATATATATATATATATATATATATATATATATATATATATATATATATATATATATATATATATATATATATATATATATATATATATATATATATATATATATATATATATATATATATATATATATATATATATATATATATATATATATATATATATATATATATATATATATATGTATATATATATTAATTATGAAATATTTCATATGTTGAGCGTAAAAACTATTTACTAACATATATAATATGTAAAATAAAACAGCGTCGCAAATATATATATATACTATCAGGCTTTATTGACGAAAAAACAAAAAGTACTGAAACCATGTCGGGTCTCAAAAATATGAAACTCGACTTAATTTGAGCCGTTTTTTTAGTGGACATAATTCAACCGGTTAAACCAGCCGAGTCAAAACAGATTTCAAAAAACTGATTTTTATAGCCTAACAAACTTCTCAACATATATTAAAGTGAAAAGAAAGACGATCATGTTTCGGTTGAAAAATACTTTGTTAACCTTTTTTCTATGGTGAATAGATGTGGCAAAACGTGCAGGCCGAGCGGGCACGGGTTGTGAGCGATGAGAAAAATGAACGACGGGCAAAACGGGCGGCAGGCTAAATAAGCGCAGGCCATACGTGCGCGGGTTAAACGGACGCAGGATAAAAGAGGAAAAGACTTGGTAAAACTTAGAAATAAAATAATAATTCTTGTTTGAAAGTCAGAAAAAACATTAAATATAAAAGATCCGACGAGTGACCCATTTAGTATTTTACATACGCTCATTAGCGCCCATCCATCCAGTATCTTACATATTCTCATTGAGCCCATCAATAATAATGGATGAGCAATAAGTGTCCGATCTTTTTTAAAAAGTGTCAAAAAATACCCATTATTAGCAATATAGGTAAGATTTGCCACCTCTAACCGTGGCACATAATTCTTACATGGTATCTCTCTAAGGTTTGATGTTGGCTGTAATTTACACTAATTATATGAGAGACAAAGGAGTAGCTATGTGGAGGCAAAAATCGGCCACGACCTCCCATAATGTCTGAATAGAAATGACATATAAAAAGCCCTCTCAAAACCCTAAAAAGGCGATTTTTGCGATTTTACTCTTTCCAAACCCTAAATTTTTATATGTCGGTCTCTTTTTATTCTTTGATCTTTATTAGACTGGATTAATACTTCATTGTATTCGTCTCTATATACGCATGATCTGAGATTTAAATAGTATTTTGATTTATTATTTTTTATTAAAGGTGTTTTCTTTTCTTTCAGTTCACAGGTTGGGGTTTCTTGCTACTATGTTTGATCAGTATTTAGGTTCTTGGTCTATTGATCGATTATAGTTTGTGTTTCTGAGCTTAGCAGTTTCCTTATTGTTTGATCTGTTAAAGTTGTGGGTTTTTATCGATCAAAGTTGGTTACAAGACGTGCTTGGATTTCTTCCTAATCGGGGTTGATTTAATATGTATACGGTGGATATGAATCCGCGGTTTTTGCATCCACGGGAGGGGGGATGAGGGCAAGAAGAGTACTAAGCAGGGTGATGATGTTGGTGGAAAATAGAAGATTGTTGATTGTTCGTTAGGGGAATAAGTTTGGTAGGGGTAAAAGGTGTTGCGCCATGTTTTGATGATCAAGTTGTTGACCTGACTTATGGGATCACGTCTAAGGTCACTGGTGAGATACCATCTTCTAGTGTTAATGGTGAGACCGGGAGATACCATCTGCTAGTGTTAGTGGCAAGAAGAGTACTAAGCTGGGTGATGGTGTTGTTGGAAAAAGGACGATTGTTGAATGTTCGTTAGGGGAATCTAGTTCGGTATGGGTAAAAGGTGTTTCGCCATGTTTTGATGATCAAGTTGTTAACCTGACTGATGGGATCACGTTTAAGGTCACTGGTGAGATACCATCTGCTAGTGTTAGATACATCGAATATTACTCCTGATCTTAAAGGTACATCATGTGCTAATTTATTTTCTAGTGATCAAGCAAGAAATTTCTTAAATTTTGTACCTAGGTTACCTCGGAGGGAACCACTCCTGAGTGTCCCGTTAAAGTCAATCCGTGTTGCCACTCAACGTTTTGTTAATACGGCATATGTTTTCTTTGGGTTGCTAATTATGTTAGGAATGCTTGGAGTAATTTAGATTTGTTAAATCTAAACTTAACTCGTCAACATGGTTAGATTTTCTTTTATTTTAGCTTTATGGATGATATGAATGTTACGATTGAAAATGGTCCTTGGATTATTCATAATAATCAAATTATTCTAAAACAATGGGATTCGGATATTAATTTATTAAAAGAAGATGTTGGTAGTGTTCCGTTTTCGGTTAAACTTCATGGTGTTCCTATGAAGTTTTTTAGTGAAGTTGGTTTAAATTCTATCACTACTAAACTTGGTATTCCCTTGAAGCTTGACTCATATACCTCTGAATTGTGTAAGAAATCATCGGGTAGGTCTAATTATGCTTGAGTAATGATTGAGTTGCGTGCTGAGGGGGAGTTGAAAGATACTATTTTGGTAGCTATGCATGAACTTAAAGGCGAGGGTTTTTATTTAAGCACTATATGTGTCGAATATGAGTGAAACCCTCCTAAATGTTCGATTTATAATATTTCTGGTCATGTTCTTAATAGTTTCCTATGGGTACGGGTTCAACTAGGGAAAGAAGTGTGAAAAAACCTTAGCAATCAAATACGAGTGTGCCAGGTCACCCTGATGTGGACTTTGAACCTGTTATTCGAGAATATAGACCGGTAGGAAATAAGTGTACTACTTTGAGTGGTAGAAAAAAGCTAGTTGTGGGTCATAGTAAATAGGTTAGTCCAAGTAATGAGATTATTAACTCGGACTCTTTTGATGTGTTTAATTCAATAGAAAATGCTAATAATTTGGGTGCAAATAGGGGGACTTCTAAGTTGGTTGGTTAGGATGATTTTTTGGTTGGGTTTTTGTCTGAGAATAAACCTCTTCATCCGGAAGCTAGTGATACCCCTAATACTACTAAAATTAATAAGATGCAAAAAAGAATTATTGAGGGTACAGTTAATCTTGTGGATGATGAAGGGAAGCCAGTTCCTAGAAAAATGGTTGAATACTCAAGTGAAGTTGATGATGAGGACATAGTTGAACCTATGGATAATAATATGAAGGGATTTTACACTTTTAAATCGTCTCATATGTGATATGGGACTAATAGTTTGTGATAACAATGAAAGGAAAATAATGAGGATACTAATGATGAATATTAGCCATATGATGACGATATGTATGAAGATCAGGATATCCTGAACAATCTCCACTCAATAGCTGATAATTAACGAATTAGAGTCTAAGGTGTATGAAACATTAGTTTTTCTATTTGTTAGGTGACATTGTAGTCTAGTTTCATTGGTTATTTCTTTCGAGGAATTTGTTTGCCTATATAACGGCCAGAAATGTGGGACTCAACCTCAACCTTTGTAGTTAAATGTTTTTTTTTGGAATTAAATTTACCAATGATACCCTTTATCAAAAAATAATGTCTTAATAATATTACATAACTATCAACTATATAGCTCAATATGTTAAAATCACATTTGACCCACTTTAAAAACTTATATAGTCCCCCCCCCCCCCCCCCCTCATAAAAAGAACCAATTCATAACTACAACCTTGATTAGATCTACTATTTTCTTCAGGTCTTGGATGTTTTTTGTTCAAGTATGAACACCATGAAATATATATGTACTTGTTGAATGTCTTATTTATGTTCCTATATTTAATTATATGGAGCTTAAGTGTATTAGCATCATTGAGGGAAAAATAATTTTTGTATGTGATGAATAGTAGCCGGTATTTAGGAAAAGGGTTAAATACTCAAGCAAGTGATGACGAGGATGCTGTTAAACTTGTTGCTAATGATGTGGTTAGATTTCTGGCTACAAAATTATTTGATATGGGATATGGAACTAACAATCTGTTTGAATAATTGAGGGATATTTAGGCGAATGTTGATGTCAAATACGAGCCATATAACATAGTTTTTATTTTATAATTTTGTTAAATTAATACGTTTGATTAACTAAAGTTTAAACTATTTTTTCTGCGCTTTCTTTTATATACTAAAAATATTATAAAAATAGTTTATATATAAGAAAACATAAAAGAGTCGCAATCAAACAATAAAAAAGTCTTAATATCACAGAGAAAACCTCATAAAAAGCAATGTTTTAAAAATCGAGTTGAACCGTGAACTGGCTCGGAGACCGGGCCGGATGTGACTGGGTTTTTGCTTGTTTGAGAACCGGATTGAACCGCCGGTTTTTCGTTGACCCGGGTTGACCCGGTTTGATTAACCCGGACGGGTCACGATTTTTTATAAAAAATATTGCAAAAACTTTTTTTTTATAAATACTTTTAAGTTCTAAAAATATATATTGAAATAATGATTATTAGTGTTAGTTAAAATAAAATCAAACTAACTTAACAACGCTCTGTTTTATTATAATATTTTAAAATTATAAGTATAAATTAAATATTTTTGCATATATTTACAATAATGTTATAAATATAAAACTAAAAACTAAGGCTAATAAGTAAAAATAAATAAATACTACACATTAAAAATAGAAAAAAATATACATATATAAAGAACCGGGTTGATCCGGCGATTGAACCGGTTAAACCGATTGAACCATGAACCGATCATTAGACCAGGTCAACTAAAAAACCGGGTTTTAAAACATTGATAAAAAGGACACAATCACGTTATGCTATAAAAAAGATTTATTAAAAAAATGAAAAAAAATAGAAATAAGTGTTTCACTCTAATATTAGAATGAAACATTTTAATTTCAAATTCAACTTCAGTAACAATTAATTTTTTTAATTAAAATACTTGAAAACACAACTTTTTTTTTCTTTACTTTTATTCATTTTTTTCTTTTAATGAAATATCCCAAAAACATAACGTAAGGCTTTTACTATCAGAAACGAATTCATACTCGTCTCTAATTCCTCTCCATACTCCCTGGGATTTCTTATTTCTTTTACCTATTGCTATATGTTGTCTATGATATCAGGCCCTTCGGAGAATAAATAAAGCGCCAATATAGAATATGCATGCGAGCTCTTATAATTTGGTTTGAAGAAGAAACATATATAGATCTCATCTGATCGATAAACTTTTGCAATACCTAAAATAAAAGTAAACGAAATAATTTTTTTTTTTGTAAAGCAAAACTTAAAGTAGAGACTTTTTTAAGAGATTCTTTCCTTAGTAGGAAATAATTTTTTATTTATTCTTTTAGAAAGTGTAATTATTTCTTAATTTAGTAACAAACGTATAATTTTCGTCCATTTTTTAATATAATCAAAAAAACAAGGTAAAAAATATACGTGTTAAAAATAAAAAGAAAAAAACTTATAAGAAAAACGGGTCGAATATTATAAACCTTGGGGTTAAAACTATCATTTATAAAACTTTAGAGTTTTGAAACTCGCCTTTTTGAATCTTATGACTCCACTTGTCGATTTATGTAGTATATTGGAAAAAGTCAACCGTCACAAAAGAACTCAGTTCAACTTGAAGGCGAAGATCCAAACCTCCAGAACGAGACACAATTAACCAATTACAAACATTAATTAAGATTAATCAAAGTTTAGTTTTGATTGAGAGGTTTTGTTGGATGAGCAAGTTTGAATTCAAAGGTATTGTTAATTTTGTAATTGTTTATTTATTAGTGTTAATTAGTCAATTACAAACCTTAATTACTATTATTCAGGATTTAGTTTTAATTTAGGGGTTTTATTGGATGGGTCAGTTTGATTCTAATGGAATGGTTAATTTTGTAGTCTGATTAAGGATCAGATTTTGTAAACAGAGGTGATTAACGTTCCAACAAAGCAAAACAATATCAAAATCGTTGTAGAACAGTTTCAAAAAATATACACAATAGAGAGGTAAACAACCAATGCAACGGATGTGTTTTAGATTTGAATTTGCGTTTATACATATTCTATAAAAGAATTACAGAGGATGTAGATGTGGGTAGGATAGAGCTTTTCTCGGTTGTAACCTCCTCAATGTGAGTAACGATTAATAGGCAAACTTAATTTACTGATTAGTAAATGATTTTTTCCTTAGATAATGTAGCTGTCTACTTCGATAATGTTTGCTACACTGACTAAAGCCCCCTGGATTGGTTCTCTCATTTTTGCTCTCGCGATTCTTTTTTGATTTTGGTATTTTATAGGAGAAGGTTGGAGGGAATAAGAATCAGGGGCGGAAGCTATTGGAGCAGTCTTTCTGCGGGTTGTGGTTCGTTTGTTTTGTCGTCCACAAAAGGGGCAAAGAATAGAAATGAAAGGAGGTTGTCGACATCGGGTTCAAGTGACATGGAAGTGTCGTTTACTGATGTTGAACTTGGTGTTGCTTCAAGGTGATTGCCATTACTGATCTAAAATACAGTTTAACTCTAGCTATAGGTTGTCGTACTTTTTAACTTTTAGTTTCTTATTTTAGTTACATAATTTTGCATATTTTATAGGATTGTTTGGTATAAATGATCTAATATTATCTATTATCTACTATATAATAAGAAAAAAAAGGATATAATACCCCGTGTAAAGTAAGCATACGAACATCTTTTGAGAAGTGTCCTTTTACTTAAGCTTATGATGACAATGATAAAGGCAACATACACATTTTAATAAATTATGGATTAGGTAACTGATATGTAATCTTTTGTTATAAAATCATGCGCTCTCAGATTTTTATTATTAATATGTTGCGCCTCAAGTAAAACAGTTAAAAACGTATATATCAATTACAAAAATGTTTAGATTCAGCAAAAAATTGAAATGAACATACTGAACAGGGGTTTGGTCATGGTGTATTAGAGAACTATATGGATGTATAAAAGTTCTCTACTTTAGCATAAGGTCTACATAGTTTGTTTACTTCTTTACCTATAAAAAGCGTAAGACTATAAATATAAGTTTACTTAGTTTGTTCAGTTCTTACCCCTTTTCTAAACTTAACTGTAAACACAGTAGGTGCATACAGAGAAACAATATTCCGTTCCGAAGAAGAGAATGAAACTTTATTGATGAAAAATGCATAGGAAAACAAAGATTTTACTGGCGCAAAGTTGCAAAATATACTGTAAGCCTCTTACTATGCTATTCGTTTGTTCCATTTTATACACAGAAGTTAACGGTAACTTTTCTCGATTGATTGAAATAGCTACAATATTGTCAAATGTGTGGAAGTTGTTAGGAAAGGCTCACAAATAGTTTAGCATATAAGTGTGTCAGGTTGTTGGATGCTGAGTAGATTTTCAATAACACCGTTTTGATTAAGAGTAGGTTTTTCCAAAAACCCAAGAAAGTCAGTTAGTGAGATAGGGTTATGTTCTTAGTACTGTATATACATGAAATTAATAATGTATGTGTTATTATATCGAGCTACTATTATAGACATCAGTAATATAAAGTGGCTTCTCTATAAGAATTAGCAGCCATAGTGTAAACTAAAAAATAGCTAAAATGTAAGTGCATTTTGGCAAGTAGGGGAGTCAAAAGGGCCACACCAACATGAACTTGAAAATGCCTTATAGGATCGGGTGTAATCAGGTCTTGAGTTGTTATCAGGTTGTGAGAACCTGAAGCGATGAACCTCCCAGTGAACCTGAATGTTTAAAATTAGGTCCTTAATTTTTCTTACCAGCCTATCATATCGCTTGAACCCAATAATAAGTTTTATAGTGTAGACGCATGGCTTACGACACTGGACATGGAAAAAAAGGAGCATAGTTAATCTTAGCATATAAACATGGATAAAATGATAATTACAACATCTTTTTGCTTGAATTTCACTCAGAGAAATCAGTCATGTGTAAACAAAGTATCCGAGGTCAAAACTGAATACATAGACTCCTTCGATGAGAAAATGAGACCCAATCATTGCATTTACATACTACCAATAATAGAAACTAAACATACATTAGTAAATATCTACTACTAAAATCATAGTGCTACTGCAAACTAGGTAACCAGATAATCAAATGAAAAAAATGTATCATAGAAACTAACCATTTTAAAGAAAACAAGAACATCCATATATTCACTTTTGATGCTCCAGTATTGTTTCTGAGATGCTAACATTTTTCTCAAAATATCAGGCAGTATATGAAGTGTTCTTTTATCATAGAGTGGATTGCTAGCCTTCTTCCGTTAGCGAATTTTCGAGGGATGAAGCCATAAAACTTACTAGCCATGTCAGATGCAAATTCTTCTTTCTTATTTTCTTCCGATAAATCATGAAAATACTTCAATATTTTGGTGTTGTCAGATGCCAGCCGGTAAATCTTGAAAAAACTTTGCTCTTTAGATATTATCAGATGCCAGATCCGGTTTCTTAATTTCAACCGGTAAATCATGAATTTTTTTTTATCTTTTGATACTGTCAAACGCCAGTTCCGATAAATCAAGAGAAACGTCACTGTTTTGGCTTTATTACCTTCAGCCGATAAATCATGAGAAAACTTTACTCTTTTTCTATTGTCTGTAGAAGAATGAGTCGTAGCAGACCCAAAGTTAAAACCATCCTCTTGAACTCACTTCAAGCGTGGAACCAATGGTCGTGTGGCTGGAGTTTTTGGCCCTGTTATATCATCTTCACTGCCTACAAGCAAGTATGTGTTTTATCCCCTTCACCACTAGTTTCATCTAAATCAATCACAGTTTTCATCCTTAGAAAACCAGATAGCGAGCTCTCCTTATCTCTTCCATTTGACAAACTATTTTATTGGATGTTTAGTAAATACTGCATGTCCATTATTTTTATTGGATGTCAAGTAAGTTTCATCCTTTGAAAAACTGGAAACCGTAGCACTTTATTTAACAACTCTTAACTTCTTTATTGTTTTTAAATGTATTATTTTATGCAAGTATTTCACCCGTGTCAAAATAATTTCTATTTAGTAAAAACATCTAAAAGCCAAAGCTTTTTGTTTTCTAATCGATGATGATACACAGCTACAACTTTTAGAACAAGCCCCGCGCATACGCGGGTATTATAACTAGTAAATCGAGAATAAAGAATAACTCATCGTCGTATATTTATGTAGTCCGGGAAAAAGAAGTGGCCAGATTTTACAAGGGTCAAAAAATTTACAACCAGCACCCCTATTCTTTCAAGACATGATTGTCCCAGTCTATACATTATACAATTTATTTCCCACCAAACCCCAAAACCTCAAACACCAACCAAATTTCTCTTTAGCTTGGTCCCCAGCAGTTCAAATACATGACTTTTTGTAGAGAATCTTCAGACTGTGTCAACTTCGTGTCTCCAACATAAACATTGGATCGTACAAGGGTGGAAAATGGCCGAAGGTCAGACGAATTTACATGTCGAAAGGAGTTGACGAGTGATCTAACTTTGCAACCTTGCTCTGTATGTCCATTTGCAACAGCAACACCAGCGGCCATCCAAACTCTGCTTACGGAAGTCATGCTAAGATTTTATATTATGTAATGTTTGGTTTTTATGTTATGTTTTTCTATGGAGTTTTGGGTTCAGTTGGTATGCTTTGATATGATATGAACTATGAAGAGATGTTTGTTTATATATGTGGTTTTTCAAGGATTGTCCATAATCGAAGCTATGATTCTATATTGATTGTAGCCATGAGTCGCTATAAGGTGGCCAATAGAAAGCTAACATGTTTCTTACCATGCAAATGAGGATCAACGCGGAGAGGGCACGTACGTTCTTTTGCATGTTACAGTATTATTTTGTTAAACTTGATAATGTATTATCCCCATATGTTCTTCACGATATGGGGCATGCATGGGGTAATAATATACTCATATCTTTTTGCTTAAAACCTAGTTCTTTTTCTCGTTTTTTTGTCTGCATGCTAAAATGTAAGTAGTACTACTTATTTGCGAAAGACAAAAGTATATGCATCTAATTTGGATTCTATCTGTGGCTCGAATGTTTATGCATCTAAACTGGTAACGGGGATGCACAAACTTCAGGGCAATACGTGATCCGCATGTGCCTTACTCTTTTGGCTTTTCTTTTCTTTGTCCTTTTCGCCATGGACAATCTAATGTCGCATTTTTCTTTATGGTTTTATAGCAGACGTGGTGGTATCATTTACTAACATTCCCTGAGATGTAAATATATAATGCCTAGTAATTTTGATTATTTGTGCATTTTCTTTTTACAAATAATATTTTTTAATCTTTTTAGAGTATAGTTATTTTAGATATTTTGTTTCCATTAAATATAATGGGATCAATTTAGCATTTCATTTCATTTTAATCAATAGTCAAAATTTAAAATTAAAAAAAAAGATGAAAGGATATTTTAGTAATTTTACTCTTTCGCCTAAACTCTACATAAGATATCTCTCCCTTAAATAGTCATTTTATCACGAATATTAAAATACACATACACACATTTTCATTAAAACCGTCTGGTTATCATCTAACCAAATCTAACAATAAATAAAACAACATCAACAATGAAATCTGAAGTCAAAATCGAAGCTTATGCAAAAAACCTAGAAAAAACTAAGATTAAAACTAGGGAACAAGGTATAAATCAAACATTTGCTGCTTTTTATTATTGTTATTTTGCATTACATAGCGTTTTTTATGAATCGGATGTAATTATTGTTAAATTACTTAATCTTTAATCGACATAATGAGTATGCTGATGATATTAGGTTTTTAAGAAGAAAAAAATGTAGTTAGGGATTACGAAATCAGTATTTAGTTACTTACAAATAGATATGTTGATGAATCGACTATATTTGAGAAAGAATGATAGACATGAACAGAGAGGTACATCATATATGATAAATGAGCCACAAAGCCCCGAGGCATTGGATAAAACCAAGCAAATTAAACTTTATAATGTTTGACTTGAACATCAAAATTGATACTAGAAAAATTATAAACTAGCTCGGGTTATCATACATGATACTAAAAAAATAAATTGATTGCAGTATCAAATATGATACTTTCAAGTATCACATATGATACTTAAAAGATATGAATAGCAAATTTAATACTTGAAAAATATGAAATAGCTCAGGTTATAATACATGATACTGAAAAAAAAAACAAAACTGATTGCATTATAAAACATGATACTTTTAAGTATCAAATATGATAATTTGAAGTATCACATTTGATAAATTAAAAAATGTTGGTTGGTGATGTGTCGAGGGTTATAGGGTTATGCAGTTTATAGTTTAATGATCTAAGTGATCAACTCTGTTAATTATTAACTAGTGTTGTATTTTTTAGATGACAAGGAATATGTCTAGCCAATTGTAAAAGGTTAGCTATTTTTTTTATTGAATCTTAATGATTTTATCTAGACTTAATGACTCTTTAATAACTATATTTATACATTTCACCGTGGAGAAAGTTATATCTGAAGATAAATAATCCTTTGACTCGTTTGTGATTTATATGGTGTTTCATATAGTGATCCATCTAATCATTCGTCAACTTATTCATCTAGTGATGATTTATTCAACTTCCTAGAATCTAAAAATCTTTAATGTCAATTCCTTTATTGGTTTCAGGAAGAAAATATCCAAGTCCCTATCAAGACCTATGGACCGGAACAACTACCACTTGATGTCATCTTTCCACATCAACAAATTGCTTCAAGTTCAAGAACAAACAATGTATATGCTCTCGGTTTCTTAAGGCGCATACAAGAAGAAATAGTTGTAGTGGAAAAAACAACAGTTTGACTCCTATAACAAATGTGGTTCTTGGGATAAGGGCTCCAAAAGCATAAGTTGGATTTGTTGGTCTGTAACATTAATTTAGATCTATTTTCACATATTATGTAATTGAAAAATATGTATGCACTAGATTTTATTTTGATATTATGACTTTAAAGGATGCTTTTGTAGTTATTTGAATTTGGATCTGGTGATGAAACTTTATATCAAGATATTGTCACTTGTTCTCAAAAATTAAACAACCTTGATACATGATCATATATGATACAAAATTTATCATATATGATACATAGGGAGTAACATAAGAAAGTAAAACGCCACTTCCAGAATTACCAGTTTATTATATATCATACATAAAAGGTAAAAATAAGTAAAAGAATCACTTATTAAAAAATGAAAAAAACAACCTTCTCAACACAATGTATCAAAAAATGATGATATATAAGAGGTGAAAAAATTAACTAAAACACAACTTTCTAAAAGAAAGAGTTTCAACATATTATCATATATGAGAATTCAAATACAAACAAAACCAAAGTAAAATCAAATATGATAACCAGATCATATCATATATGATAAAAACTTCTGTTGAATCTAAAAACACACAAAAGAAGCAAAAAAAAGTCCTACTGAATCTAAACCAAAACTGTTATGTCGTTAAAAGTTGTTCCAAATTACAACACTTATTCTTGGAAAGAAGAATTTGGGCAATCAAACTCAATATATTTCAACTTCTCAATAACAACCGATAACCTTGATCAGACAATATACTTTCCTCGTTTAAACTTCTCAATAAAAGCTGATGAACTTTTTATACGTCCCGCATCACCTAAAAAATTCACAAAAAACACAACTATCATATATGATAATACGAAAAGCAAACTGAAGAAATAAACGAAATGTGATTATGCACATAAAAAAACTAGAGTTTTAAATGATATCATATATGTGCATACAAAAAAGAAATATCATATATGATAGCATATGATTATCATATATGATAAACATATATAAAAAATCTATATATATCTAAAAGTTGTAAAAAGTGGACATACCTTGTAAAGTCTACACGCTCTGTAAACCAAGCCCTCTTTATCATTTTTTTTCTCTTTATCACTAACTTATTCACGTATCATATATGACAGTATATATCATCAAATCACAAAGAGCATTATCATATATGATAACAAATGTACATCATATATTGATTACATCAACAACTTAAAAATTCATAATAATCAGCTTATTAACGCGAAAATAAGCTTATTCATAACTCTCTTACTCACAAAATCGTATAACTTGTTAAAATAAGCTAATAAGCTACCTTATAATTTAACACAATAAATTCAAATCATCTAATTCGCAATGCTTATTCATAACTTCCTCTAGTTCAAAAAGCTTATTCATAACTCTCCTCTAATTCAAAAAGCTTATTCAAACAAACTAGCTTATTAATGCAACTTCATAACTTATTCGTAACTTCTCCTCTAAGAAGTTAGCTTATAATTAAGAACAATCAATCCAAAAGATTCGTTCAAAGCAAGCTAATTAAAAGCTTATAATTAAAATGATAATAAATTAATAAGCTTATTTAAATCAAATAAGCTAAAAGTAAGAATAGATATTAATCAAACCTGATGATAGATTCATCGATTCATCGATTATAGATGTTTGTGGTGATCTCTTCGTGATGAATTCTTCATGAAATTATGATGATCGCGTCGGGATGGATTCATGATCGTTTAGCGATGGATTGGTAGAGAGATAAAGAAGATCGGGGGTAGAGAGAGACGATGTGTGTGTTTTTTATGAGATGAAAAATTAGAAAAAACCTAATATGGTAGACGGTGAAATGACTGAAATACCCCTGCAGTACAAAATGGGGATTTAATCTCAGCAATGGATGGTAGGAAGATAGACGGTGGAGATGAGTCCCATCATATCTTAAATAAATTTGGTATCTAAATGAATCTAAATCAATTCTTTATTATTATTTTTTACTTTTTATAAGTTTATTTGTATTATAAAACTACAAAATAAAAAGTATAACATAAAGATAAATTTTGATAAGAAAAAAGTAATAAAACATGAAAAATTCGAAGCCGTCAAGTTTCTCCTCTTGCTAATAAAGTGTATGAGACTGTCGGAAAAACATGCGGAACAAAAAGTATAAATTTTTACAAGCCAAAACTTATAAAATACAAAAATAAAAAAAAAATTGTCTTGTCCAGTCAATACACTGACTAATAAGAGAGTATTAAGTGGTGAGAGAGTATGAATAACACAACCTTATTTTCAATTGTAGATAGACGTCCAGTCTTATACGTACTTTTATGATATGTAGAAATAAATAATTAACCTATATATATATATATATATATATATATATATATATATATATATATATATATATATATATATATATATATATATATATATATATATATATATATATATATATATATATATATATATATATATATATATATATATATATATATATATATATATAGAGAGAGAGAGAGAGAGAGAGAGAGAGAGTTAGGTTAATGTGGTGTATTAGATTATAATTCTTAAAATAAAAAGTAATTTAGACCATTGGATGTATAGATGATGATGTCATTTATTAAAAATTAATTTCATGGTATTAGTATGAAAAACTTGACAATTAATGGCACTAGTACCTTATTAATTAAATGATGTTAAAGCCATAATTAAGTCAAGTGAGTCATTTTGCACGTTTTATTTTTACATTTAATACATTGATACAATAGTTTTTTTAATATTGTGACCAAAATTTGGTATGTTACATGTCTTTTCAAACATTATAAATATTAAATATGAACCAAAATTTATGATACGTATTAATATACAAATGACATATGCATGATACTTAACTTTTGTAAACTTATACGCGACGATTGATACATGATCGATACATCGTAGCTTTTAGAAGATTAAAACTCTATGGTCTTTTCCAAAACGACAACAACAAATGAAAACCTGATTCATCATAAGAATATATGATAAATAATTAAAAAATATACGACAATCAACTTTTAACTACTTTGCTAGATGGCTTTACTCGTACACGAAGACTAACTCGTACACGAAAGCTGCTCGTACACGAAGAGCAACTCGTACACGAAAAGAAACTCGTACACAAATAACAACTTGTACACGAAGAGAAAATCGTACACAAAGAACAACTCGTACGTGAAGAGAAAATACTACACGAAGATCAACTCGTACACGAAGAAACAACTCGTACACAAAGAGCATCCCATACACGAAGAGCAACTCGTACACGAAAAACAACTCGCAAATGAAGAGAGATTCGTAAACAAAGAATAACTTATACACGAAGAGGGATGATACACGTGCATTAGTAGCAACACATGTGTAATATCATGGTCGTCTCTAAAAAAATTATATGTAAAGTTATTACAAATTGCAACTTCATATGAAACATATGCAAACTTTCAAATTGGCAAGTCATGTGTCATTGTCATTTCTATTATTACCAATCATCGTAACTTTTAGAGGATTAAAACTCTATGGTCTTTTACAAAAAAGCATGCATGGAATTTATAAGAAAATAGAGGGATTGAATCATTAAAAGTGACGATTGGAATTTTTGAAGAAAAATAAAACGTATATTAATTGTTAAATGGTGATGGTCAAATAAAGATTACTTAATATACATTTAATAGTATAAAGAATAATTAAATTTACTTTTAATTATAATTAAGTGTAATTAATGTCTATCTTAATCAAACTAGTATATCTAACAGTTTACAAGGCTTTTCATTTTAATAATTTTAAGGTACTACACTATTTTAACTCAAATCTATATATATATATATATATATATATATATATATATATATATATATATATATATATATATATATATACACTATATATATATATATATATATATATATATATATATATATATATATATATATATATATATATATATATATATATATATATATACACTAGCCTTTAGACCCGTCCGGTGGACGGGTTAGCTTTAAGTATATATTTTTTAATGAAAATTGAATTTATGTGTGTTTGTATTAGAAGTTTAGTATATGTAGTGTTAGTTATGGCATTGATATTTTAATAATGTAGCATAGAATAGACAAAAATAACGTAGTTTAAGATATTTTATTTTTTGAAGAAAATTATGTGTTAATTGAATTTGCATATGTTAATGTTATGAATATGTTTGTTACATTATTTTTTTTAGAATTTTAATAATATTATATAACTATTTAATGTATTTTTGAATTTTATGAGGTAAAAAATTTTGTATATGTTAATGTTATAAATAACGTTTTTACATTAATTTTTTTTTAAATTTAATATTATTGTTGTGCATTTTTATAGAAATTTGTATTTAAGGCATTGTTTCACCATCCTTCTTTATATATTTTTATAGAATTTTATATTTAAGACATCATTTGTAATTCCTATATATATTTTTATAGAATTTTGTATTTAAGGCATCATTTATAATTCTTATTTTATTTTTGAAGCATTTTATGGAATCATTTTTATAGAGTTTTGTATTTAAAGCATTGTTTCACCATCCTTCCTTATATATTTTTATAGAATTTTGTATTTAAGGCATCACTTGTAATTTCTATATATATTTTTATAGAATTTTGTATTGTAATTCCTATTTTATTTTCGAAGCATTTTATGGAATCATTATTTTAGAATTTTGTATTTAAGGCATTGTTTCACCATCCTTCCTCATATATTTTTATAGAATTTTGTATTTAAGGCATCATTTATAATTTCTACATATATTTTGATAGAATTTTGTATTAAAGACATCATTTGTAATTCCTATTTTATTTTTGAAGCATTTTATGGAATCATTTTTATAAAATTTTGTATTTAAGGTATCGTTTCACTATCCTTCCTTATATATTTTTATAGAATTTTGAATTTAAGGCATCATTTGTAATTCCTATTTTCTTTTTGAAGCATTTTATGGAAACCTTTTAATGAATTACATGTGTCATTTTTATAGAATTTTGTATTTAAGGAATTGTTTCACCATCCTTCCTATATAAAGGTTTTTGATTTGATTTGATTTGATTTGATTTTGATTTGATTTGATTTTGATTTTGATTTGATTTTATTTAATATATATATATATATATATAGGGGAGCGTTCAATGCAGAACCAGTTTTTCTTTACAGAACTTATAGAACCAACTATGTACCACTAAAAATGCATTATGTACATGACTTTATAGCATGATGGCATTTTTGTAAAAAAAAATAAAAATTAATATTGCCTGCTAAAAGTTAAAAAGGGCAAAATAGGAAGTTAAGTTTTATTTTTTTTGGGTTTTGGAGATAACAACACACACGACCATCACTCATACAATTAACTAACTGCTACCATTACTCACAACAACCCACGACCATCATCACTCACACCATATTATATCAAAATTATAATATCCATGATAGAAATATTGTTATCATTTAAAAAACACACACTAATCATAAAACTTCCCAAAAAAATAAAAAAATATCATCTTGTATCAAAACACACACCGATCATCTTGATGGAAGGTAAATTCTTTGATTAGTTTTTTGTAATTAATCTGCATTCAATTCCGATCATATATTCATTCTTAGTGCATCAATTATTTGATTTCATTGATTAATTGAAACATGCAATATTGTTTATAAGATGATAACTCATATAGTTGTTGTTTGTTTATGGTTAATAAACATAATCTCATCTCGATTTTAATCAAAGTTCCAACCTTTAATGCAACATTTTGATTTGGATTAAAAAAAATGCGGATATGTATTTGAACAAAGGGATTTTTCAATAGTTGTTTAGTATTCATCTTTTATATAACGGGTGTTTGTTTAGGCTTAAGAAACATAAGCTATTTCGGGTTAGATTGAATAAGCCTTAATTTTGATGCTTTTTTTGAGATTCATGGTCTTATAAAAGTTTATTTGGGGTTTATGGCATATATGCAAAAAAAATAAGCAAACAAAATGGCTTATATTTCATAATCATCAATGTTTGTGGCTGGTTTCGAGAATTTTGGGCTTATATAAGTTTATCATAACACCATAAACTTATATAAGCTCATGAGTATCAAAATAAGCCACAAATTTAGGCTTATGAAATATAAGCCGAAACACGTTTATGTTTCATAAACATAGACAGTCACCTCATATAATATACATGTTTTAGGAGTCAATACTGGTCGTTTTTTGGGATTATAATGTGTTAGACTAATTTTTTGTCAAAAACGTAATAAGTGTGCATACTTGTTTCTGGTTCGCGTAGAGGTAGAAGTTCTAAATTAAACAAAACTAGAAACTCATAAAGGTTATTGCTTTGTAATACACAATATGATCTGGTATCCCAAACATACCATATACCTTTACATTTTAGTTAATTCTTAAACTAATAAAAGCAATGATTTTTTTATTGAATTATACACGTAAACCTGCATTAGGGGTAAAAAGCAGGTATCTTGCTGACCCACCTTTGACATACAACATAGTATGGGTTTACCCGTTTCCAAAATTATTTCAAAGTCCAACTTTTAAACAAATGACATTAATAACCTCAAAAACATAACTGCGAGCATGTGTTTGTAATCTAAAACGCTTCAAACCTTATGCAAGTTGTATGAAAGGGTAGCAAGCAGGTTTATTGGTCATCCAGTCTAAACCCGTGACCAATATTTTTCGACCCATTTTCCAGGATGTTCATATAATAATAAAGTTAAACAAAATAAAAAAATATAAAATAGTGATTTTAGGATAAGCCCATAAATAATCTTGAGTTAATCATGAATAAAACCAGTGATCTTAAACTCAAGCTTACCTAAAAAAACACGTATGTAATTTATAAAGTTACATACCTGATGTTTGTGCATACTTGTGCTAAATTGTAATCTGACCTATACTCTTTTCCTTTTCCTATGACTTAAAAACGTAACTCAATAACACATAACTCCACCTTTCATTTCTTTTATGCGCAAATGTGGATATGCATTTGAAAAATCAGAGTGTTTTAATAGTTGTAAAGTGAGTTACACTACTGTTATATGTGGCGTTCAAAATGTGCATACTTGTGTCATGAAGTATAATAAGTTTTTAGACAATTCTCCATTAAGTGTTAGTAGTTTTCAGCCAATGTTCCATGATGTAAGAGTCGTTTTGAAAATGTGCATACTTATTTCCAGATGTATTAGTAGTTTTCAAAATTTGCATACTTGTTTCAGGATCCCGGAGAGGTAGAAAGGCTAGAGACAAACTATCGGTTATTGAGGAAACCAAGAGCTATGAGTATATCGATGTAGATGAATATTTGGGTGATGACTTTAACATAGACGATGTCATATGGCCTGATTTTGATAATGTGGACATGAGGTTCTCAGAATCAGGTATCATACATAATTTCTTATACCTGATCAATTGCTAACAAAACTTATGTATAACTAACGTGTTTGACGTTAACCAACTTTTTTAATTTGCTATCTGTTATATGAGTTTAACAAAATAATGTTGATTTAGAAAGATGTGCGTATATGTTTCGAGTGATATGTACAATTATATTTACATTAGTCATTTGAATACAATTTAGGGCAGTGATATGTACAGGGATCGAAATGATCCGCACACATAATATTTTTGTGAGTTGACTATTCTAACCTTGGCCACTCGTTTGACTGTTATTCCTTTGACCCAATTTCACTTTTGTATTGACTGTAATTAATTTCAGTTACTTGTCAATATGTTGAGATCAAATATGTCTAGTGCACTTGAACCTTAAGTTTTGCGCTTAGCAAACATGTCAAACCAACATCGAAATTAAGACAAAAATACTTCCAGCACCTGATCATATGACAGTACATATGATCGCGGCCAAAAAATCAAAAGTTACAAAAAAAAATTGCAGCACCTTAAATAGCCAAAGAACTTTCACTTCCCTTTTTACCTCCAATATTCCCTACATCTCATCTCGATAGGATCCACTCCATTGACATTGCAAAGTGAAATACTTATTTTTTTGCGAATCACTTATAGACAGTTCATATCCTTTAGCGTAATAAAACGGTCGCACACTCTTGAGTAAATCATCACATGATTTAAGTATACCGCTACTTAGATAATCTTCATTTTGAAGTATGGGACTTAACAAGTCAATGGAGTTCATATGTTAAATGAAATTAAAGTGATCACAACTTATCATGTATATACAAGTATCATGTTCTAAAGTTGCAACGCATGTATCACAAAGCATGTATCATTCATATCCTCTTTGTTAGTACTAATTTAATTCGTACATCAATGACGTTCAAAAAAATTAATTAGTAACATATATGCAACGTATGAATAAAATGTATTGTTAATTCATAGGAGTGTGGATTAATAGCAGTTATACCTGATTGATTAAGATGAAGAAAATAAGAACATATACTGACTGCAAGAAAGTGAGATGAAAGATATTTATGTGTACATATCAGTACCCTAAAATTTAAATTGTGGCCACTCGTTTCAGGATTGCATAGAAGAAAAAGGTCGAGGGGTAAGACTCTAGTAATTTAAGATCATACAATGGAGGAGGATATTGATGAACATGAAAGTGGTGAATATATCATCGGTAGTCCGATTGATAATAAGTCTACAGGATCAGCATCTACAGGACCAAGTGGTACGTTGATATATTTAATAGGTTTATAACTAAATATAAATGTTACATATGAGTTCGATCTTGTCATGTATTTTCAAAAACATTATATTTATGTGAACAGGAAACAATAATGTGATAATATAGTTATATATGACTATTGAACATATGAAAATAAATTCGGTAATTTGTCTTATGTTGAACAATTTCAGGAAAAGGTGATATGAAAATGCCAAAATCTGAAACTTCAAACAGGAGTCATGCTAAACAAAAAAAAGGAAATGGGGGTAGTTCATATACATTCCAAACCAGAACTAGCCTAAAGGCATTGTTCAATGTCGTACCCACGTTAACACCGGTTCAGCAATCCTGCTTGGAACAACTCGGGTTCGGAAAGATACTTGACTTTAAAGTAGACGGTACGCCGTCGAAGCTAGGATTTTATGTGGTAGACAAATTCAATGAGAAAGAAATGGTTATCAAATTAGATAAGGCGCATATTGAATTAAGTTTGGAGTCAATAGCTGAAATAGTTGGAGTTGTAAACGAAGGGGTTGATATAATGGAGTCTGATGTCATTAGCGACAGAGTGATGATCCAAAATTGGAAGGACCAGTTTAAAGGTATTAAAGACATCACTCCAAATGCAGTAAAACACGTTATAAGGCAATCAGAGGTGGCAGACATGAACTTTAAGCTGAATTTTTGTTGGAAATACGTTTAAGCATTGCACCTTATGCTCAGTCTTCATATTCTTCTTACCAAGAGAATGCAGCATATCCCTCAAGCTACTCTGACCACATGAGTGTTCCTTCTAGTGCTTATGCAGCTCCACAAGACCAAGCACTGTATTGTGATGATGATGAAGTCCCCATTCCTGAATTCAAACAAGGAACTGACCCAGTTGAAGTGTTAGCCACTATGTCTGCTTATCTCACAAGGACTTTAAGCAAACGAGGATTTAGGGGATCAGCTCCGACTAACAATCAGTTGAGGAATTCATCCAATTCTCGCCAACAAGCTACTATTGAGAATGGCAGGGTAATGGTTCAACCTATTCAACCATATCAGGGGAGACCTACTACATCAACTACCAATGCTCGCACAGTCAATCCTGCTCCAATGGTCAACACTCCTCCACGGGCTAATTCCACAGGCAAGTTGAGAATGATTACATGCTACAACTACAAGGAAGAAGGTCACATGTCCAGGGATTGCAAGAAACCCAAGAGGAGAAGGGATGGTCAATGGTTTGCAGAGAAGATTTATCTAGTGAATGCTCAGGCACAAGGAAGGGAACTTGATGAAGAGGAGCTTGCATTTCTTGTTGATCCAGGGATTGCTGAACAAGACGTTGTCACCACACCGAATGCAGCATACCAAGCAGATGATCTTGATGCTTATGATTCAGACTGCGATGAACTTCAATCTGCACAGGCAGCTCTTATGGCAACTATCTCCAGATTAGGGCCAGAAAAGAGATCTGAGGTACTTATTAATACCACTGATAATACCACTGATGCTAGTATTCAACCACATCAAGTTGTGCAAGAGAGTGCTGATTCGAATGAGTCTTCGGTGGTGAGTCTTTCAAATGAGGAGACAATCAATGATAGAAATATCAATGTGAGTCCCTAGACTTTGAGTGAATCACAACCGGGAGCCATTTCGCATACGCATACTCCTGCTCAACAAGATTTAGTCATGGTTCCTGCTACATTACTTAGCCAAATAAATGTTGCACTCTTAGAAACCCTAGCTAAGAATAAGAATTTGTCTGATGAGCTTGCCTTAAGCAACGAGAAAGTTCAAACTTTGGAATTAGTGCCTTCGTCTAGTGTTCTAACAAATCCCGAATATGATCATTTTCGAAACAAACAAATGAGTCATTTGCAAGAAATTGAAACCTTAAGAGCTGATCTTTCTAATGAACTTAAAGAAAAAGAGTTAGTGGTCACTAATTTTCAAAAACTTCAAACGGATTTTGAATTACTCGAGTCTAAGAAGAATGAAATGGAAATTAATGCAGCTAATAAGATTAGAAGTCTAGATTATTTGCTTTTAAGACAATACGCTGCTTCTCAACTAGTGCACTTATTTGATGCTTCGTTTAGAGAATTTAACTTATCACGTCAAAAAGGCCTTCCCCCTAACCCACGGTATGCAAAACAAGCTTTGATCCATAGTCCTAGACTTTATAATTCAACCCAATTAGGATTGGTCTTAGACCCGATTGTTATTTTCGATGATCGCACAAGTAAGGATCTAGTTGATGAGGATCGGTCATACAATTTTGCAAAATATCCCGATTGTGATTATTTTAAAATGAATCAGGAGCTTGCTAAAACGGATTTTAGAATTCGCTTCCATATGGACAAAGATCTCATTACAGCACCAACCTACATGTTAAATGAAGAAAACCCTAGTACACTTCCTACACTTGTCAAAATGGAAGGTTCTAAGGAAATTCCAAAGGATCTTCCACCTGTTAGCACTGTATGGTTAAACTTGCAAGAGATTAATCAATACTTTACTAATTTTGACAAGGTCATTTTGGAATGTACGACTTCAAATGGCCTAAACGCCGGAGAATGGGCTTTCGAACACATGAACGAGGTGTTTAAGAATGAGATCAATCCGTTTGTCGAAAGTCTAAAAGGAAGTTTTGCATCTCTTAAGGAAAATCTTGAGTTTGAAATTGGAGAAGTTCAAAAAGTGTTTTATGAAATGGACACCGCTTACGAACTACAACTAATTGAAAAGGAAAAGATTTTATCCGAATATGACCGATTCTTGTCCGAATTAATTTCGTGTGATGTGCTTACTACTGTAAATGTCAATTATTCGAATGAGCTTACATCCGCTATGATTAACTGTGATGCTGTGAATATTTGTGATGATGTGTGTGATCTCTCTGTAAATGTTGTTGATACTGTAAATGAGGTAGATAATCATTCTTGTCACGAATCTAACGCTGAATTTTTAAATCTACAAGATTCTTACAATTTACTTTCAAAACGTTTTAATCAACTTGAACAACATTGTATATCTTTAGAATTAAAACAACAATCTCAAAATGAGGATCTTTTGATAACAAATAGTTGTGAAAACGGTGTTGAGACGAGTGACAAGATGATTGCAATAGTTAAGGCATTAGAGGAAGAGATTATGAGATTGAAGAGAGATGTGTCATCAAATGAAACACTAAAATTGGAACTAGAGGCTGCAGAGTATAAAAACCAGGACTTAGAAATTAGACTTTCGTCTATTCTAGGGGAGATGGATCGTGCAAGACAGGGAATGTCCAAACTTTATGGTTCACTAGAAGAACGCTTCGCTTTTAATGCGGCACAACAACAATCTTATGTTGAACAATTGAACCAAAAATGTGAGGAAATCTCTGACTTAAACATCCTGCTCATTGACAAAAACATGGTTTTGGCCGAGTTAAAGGAGACACTTCTTCTCACCCGACAAGAAGCTGTTAATAACTTAGCTACCAACTCTGCACCGTCCTCTAGTGCTCCAACAACCAAGTCAGTAGTGCTTTATAAGAACCCGCTCCATAAGAGAAACCCGGTTACCTACGATGATTATATGAGGAACGCAATTAAGCATGTAGATCTTGTTAGGGATATTTTAGACGATCTTTATGCCTTAGATCCCTAAAGTAGCTACTATTATTCAGCCCATGAATATATTAAGCGTGTTCAATATTGCTTAGCCTACTTGCAATACATAGGTAAACCAGGTTCTGCACTACTCACTAATCGACCCATTGCTGTAACTCCATTCAATAAGACCCCAGGAGCAAAACCGTCATTGGCACCATCAAGTAAGGCACCTTTAAAATCTGTTGCTAATGTTTCCACTTTGCCTTCTACAGGAGTAAAAGAGTCTACTAAGGCTAAAGGATCGCCACTCAAGAAAGATAAGATCAAGCCCTCCACTAGTAGTACCAACAAGAAGAAAGTAGAAGCTCACCATAGGAATGTTAGTTCAGTTTTAAATAAAAAGAATCATGTTAAGACTAAAAGCTCTGCGCCTGTGCAGAAGCCTAAACCATTCGTGAATTCTAATTTGAATTGTTGGAATTGTAATGAATGTATGTTTTCCCAACGTCATGATTTGTGTCTTATTGATCATGTGAATGAAATGAATGCGATTAGGAATAATCTTGAATGGAAGCCAACTGGTAGAACTCGTGCCCAAGTTGGCTGGCAATGGCGTCCCACTGGTAGGACCTTTACATTAGATGGAACAATGTGCCCTTTAACTAGGAATGCATCCATTGAGGTTAGGTCTGAGCGTCCTTTAGTTAGGAACACTAGCACTAAAGTATGGAAACAGCGCCCTTTAATTAGGTCAGCCCCCACTATAGTGCCTATCAGTGAAGAAATACCTCAGGATTTAAGCCAAATAGAATCTACACCACCAACTAGGAAGAAGAAGGCTAGGAAATCTAAGAAACCTAAAGTTAGCAAATCTAAGATTATTAAATCTATACCTGCTAATAACAAGGAACATTCAGATTCCGATACCTCTACATTGTCTTCGTCTGGTGATATTTTCAGGTGGTCCAAATCATCCTCTGGTATTTGGACTCCGGTTGTTCAAAGCATATGACCGGAGATCGCTCGATGCTCCGAAATTTCGTCAGCAAGTTTCTTGGAACGGTTAAATTCGGTAATGATCATATTGCAAAGATAATGGGGTATGGTGAATATCAGATTGGAAACGTTATGATTTCAAGGGTATACTATGTAGAAGGTCTTGGTCATAATTTATTTTCAGTAGGACAGTTTTGTGATTCCAACCTAGAGGTTGCTTTTCGACAACATACTTGTTTCATCCGCAACTTGAAAGGAAAAGACTTGTTGAAGGGTTCTCGTGGTGCAAATCTTTATACGTTGTCCCTACAAGACATGATGGCCGCTTCTCCAGTATGTCTTCTCTCTAAAGCATCTAAGACCAAGTCTGGTTATGGCATCGCAGATTATCTCATCTCAACTTTGATGCTATTAATCATCTGGCTAAAAACGAATTAGTTCGTGGTCTTCCAAAGCTCAAATTTCACAAGGACCATTTATGTTCCGCGTGTTCAAGGGGGAAAAGTACCAAGAAATCATACAAGCCCAAAGCTGAAGACACCAATCAAGAAAAACTTCATCTTTTGCATATGGATCTTTGTGGGCCAATGAGAACTGAAAGTGTGAGCGGTAAGAAATTCATTCTTGTTATTGTGGATGATTTCTCAAGGTTTACATGGGTCAGATTTCTACGTACAAAGGATGAAGCACCGAAGGCTATCATCACTTTTCTGAAATTCATTCAGGTACGTTTAAATACTACTGTCCGTCGTATTCGTACAGACAATGGAACAGAGTTCGTCAACCAGGCTCTTCGTGATTACTATGAAGGAGTTGGTATCTCACATGAAACATCCGTTGCACGCACTCCACAACAAAACGGTGTCGTTGAAAGACGGAATCGTACGCTTATGGAAGCTGCTAGGACTATGCTGATTTACGCGAACGCTCCATTGTTCTTGTGGGCAGAAGCTATATCTACTGCATGTTTCACCCAAAACCGTTCTATCATTCGGAAACGCCATGGAAAAACACCTTACGAGCTTCTACATGATCGTAAACCCGATGTTTCATTCTTTCATGTGTTTGGTGCTCTTTGTTATCCAAACATTAATAGTGAGAACTTGGGCAAACTTCAACCAAAAGCCGATATAGGTATTTTCATTGGTTACTCACCCTCCAATAAAGCATACCGAATTTACAACCGTCGTCTTGGTAAGATTGTAGAAACTATGGACGCAGATTTCGATGAGCTGACAGCGATGGCTTCTGAGCAACGCAGCTCTGAACCCGCGCTTCATGAGATGGGAACCGGTGCTATTAGTTCCGGATTAGTTCCCAATAATCCTACTTCTACATCATTTTTACCACCAACAAGGCCCGAGTGGGATAAACTGTTTCAACCGTTGTTTGATGAATTCTTTGATCCCCCAAATGATGAAGTTCCAGCACCCGTAGTGATAGCTCCAATCCCTGAAGTTGTTGCTCCAGCTAATGAAGCTTTATCAAATGCATCTTCAATTAACATTGAACCTGATGCACCTTTACCAAGTGATTCTCAAACTACACCTGAATCGTCACCCCTACTTGTGCCTAATGATGTTGAAGAGGATTCTACTGATCACGATTTGGAATATGCTCACCTACAAGAGCTTCCTTTCTTTGGTGTAGCGATACCTGAAAACCCTTCAGCCGCGTCTACCTCAGAAGTAGCTCCTTCTATTGTTCACTCCAGACCACCTAGGATTGAAAACCATAGCACTAAATGGACAAAAGATCACCCAATTAGGAATGTCATTGGAGATCTAGATCGACCAGTCTCTACACGCCATCAATTACCAGAGAGTGCACTCTATTGCTACTTTGATGCATTTCTCTCCGAAGTTGAACCTAAAAACTGGCAACATGCTATGACTCAATCATCTTGGATTGAAGCCATGCAGGAGGAACTAAATGAATTCCAAAGACTTGAAGTATGGGAATTAGTTCCTCTCCCTGACAAGGCTAACATCCTTACTTTGTTGTGGGTTTATAAGGTAAAACTCGATGAGATGGGTGCAGTATTGAAGAATAAGGCTAGATTGATTGCTAGAGGATATAAACAAGCCTTGGGTATAGACTTTGAAGAATCTTTTGCTCCTGTTGCAAGATTGGAGGCTATTAGACTATTCCTTGCGTATGCTGCTCATATGAACATGATCGTCTATCAAATGGATGTGAAGACGGCATTTTTGAACGGTGAACTAAGGGAAGAGGTCTATGTTAGTCAGCCGGATGGGTTCGTTAGCACGGAGTTTCCTAATCATGTGTACAAGCTTAAGAAGGCTCTCTATGGGTTGAAACAAGCTCCACGCGCGTGGTATGATCTCCTTTCAACATATCTCATCTCGGAAGGCTTCTCCAAAGGCAAGGTGGACCCCACTCTATTCACTCTCAAGGAGGACAACGACATGATTCTGGTACAAATTTATGTTAATGATATAATATTTGCTGCCACTAACATAGAATTGTCAAATCGCTTTGAGAAGATAATGTCCACACGCTTTCAGATGTCAATGATGGGAAAAATTTCATTTTTCTTAGGGTTATAGATTTCTCAGAATCCCAGAGGCATCTTTATTAATCAATCCAAATATGCTCTAGAATCTTTAAAGAAATATAACTTTGAAAATTGTGACCCCGTGGACACTCCAATGGTGGAGAAATCCAAGTTAGATGAAGATAGGAATGGGACTATTGTCGATCCAAAACTTTACCGTGGGATGATCGGCACCCTTCTCTATCTGACTGCTAGCAGGCCTGATTTGCAATTTGCTGTATGCATGTGTGCTCGGTATCAGGCTCGGCCTACCGAAAAGCACCTACATGTTGTTAAGAGGATCTTTCGGTATCTCAACGGAACACTTCATCGTGGTCTATGGTATCCGAAAGATTCCTCTATTGCTTTAATATCATACGCAGATGCTGATCATGCTGGATGTCAAGACACGAGGCGTAGCACTTCTGGGTCTGTGCAACTCCTTGGAGACAGATTGATCAGTTGGTCTTCAAAAAGGCAGAAAAGCGCTGCAATTTCTAGCACGGAGGCTGAATACATCGCCATGTCCGGTTGTTGTGCTCAAGTCCTTTGGATGAGATCACAATTAACTGACTACGGTTTGGGTTTCAACAAAATCTCGATGTATTGTGACAACAAGAGCGCCATTGCCCTTTGCTGCAACTATGTTCAACACTCCCGGGCCAAGCACATAGACATTCGCTACCATTTCATTAAAGAGCAGGTGGAGAACGGAGTGATCGAGCTGTATTTTGTCACTACTGAGTATCAGCTGGCAGATATGTTCACCAAAGCCTTAGATCGAGGACGAATCGAGTTTTTGATCGACAAGCTTGGCATGAAATCATTCACTCCAGCGACTCTCAAAGAATTGGCAGAAGAATCAGCTGAATAGTAGTGGTAAACTATTCAGGCGTATCCTTTATTCGTGATCATGTATATTATCGTAAATATATAAAACACAAAAACAAAAATACAAAAATATAAAACCAAGAAAAACCATAAAAAATATAAAACCTACAAAAAGCATAAAAATCATAAAATCAAGAAAAACCAAAAATATTTTTCGTTTTTAAATCGGGCATGTCTTTTAGTACGGTAATATTTACGGCCTTAGAAATGTCGATCAATATTGACACGGTGCCATATATAGAGTCCGTATAAAAGTTGTACATTTTTAAAACATGCCCATTATGGCTTGTAGTTATTTCAGACTGCAACCCGATTTTCATATTAAAGTCACGTATTTCCTTGGAAAACGTTGGCTCACAACGGGAATTAATTTTCTCGGGCATGATTTACAAGCCAAATCATGCAAAGGGATCAAGTTTACTTTACAACTTGGTCTAACACGAGTTAGTGTACGTCTCAGTGCATTAATTTGTCAAAATAAGAGAAATCTTATTACCACAACGAATCAATCTTTTCAAGACATAAATTGGAAATGTTTTCATCAATATTTGACTCTTTAAACAATGACTACAGCTCTTTAAATAGAAAACGGGTCATCGTTTAAGGGGGAGAGAATATTAAATCATCTTCGTCATCAAAACGATTTTCAAAAGTGTTTGTGGAAAATTAATTGGCTAATGAGTGGTCTTGCTTTAGAATACAACTTGTGCTCGTTCAATGTGATAGGAATTGCTTTAAGTTCTTGGAGATTTGCTAATAGGTTGCGATGCTTAAGTTGTGTGAAGGTTAAATTGGCTAAGTTTAACAATGGATAGGGATATTAGAAAAGAAAACCAAAAAGACAAGGAATAAAAAGGGAAAAGAATAGAAAAGTGTAGGGATTTAAGGTGACATTTTGTGAAAGTTGGAAAAATTTTTGACCTAAGTCAAACCAAACCCACCCCCCCCCCCCCCCCCCCCCCCGTTTTTCATTCACTGTTTCTCTTTATCATTTTTCCGCCATTAACACACACTTAAGCTCTCTAAAACTCTCGTCTAGATCATCCAATCTGTTACATTTCATTCGATCTCAAAGGTACTAACATCGAATCTTTAACCTGTTAATCATCTAATTCATCATTAAATCTTGTAAATTGATTCGGGTAATCAACCTTATCAGATTTAGGGTTTGTTTGCCTATTTAGGATTAATTGATTAGGGTATTTAGGTGGGTTTTATGCGGAATATCATTAGAAAGATGTTAAGTTGCCTTAGATTGCATTAAAACTCCCAAATCGCGCTTAGAATAATCTTTCATATGTGCGTTTGTGAAGTTCCGGATGAACATAGCTTGCAATCTTCCGAATGAAGGAAGTTCCGAACGAACTTCCGAATGAAGGAAGTTCCGAACGAACTTCCGAATGAAGGAAGTTCCGGATGAACTTCCGAATGAAGGAAGTTCCGAACGAACTTCCGAATGAAGGAAGTTCCGAACGAACTTCCGAATGAAGAAAGTTCCGGATGAACTTCCGAATGAAGGAAGTTCTGGATGAACTTCCGAATGAAGGAAGTTCCGAACGAACTTCCGAATGAAGGAAGTTCCGAACGAACTTCCGAATGAAGGAAGTTCCGGACGAACTTCCGAATGAAGGAAGTTCCGGATGAACTTCCGAATGAAGGAAGTTCCGGATGAACTTCCGAATGAAGAAGTTCCGGATGAACTTCCGAATGAAGAAGTTCCGAATGAAGAAGTTCCGAATGAAGAAGTTCCGAATGAAGAAGTTCCGAGTGAACTTCCGAATGAAGAAGTTTCGAGTGAACTTCCGAATGAAGAAGTTCCGAGTGAACTTCCGAATGAAGAAGTTCCGAATGAAGAAGTTCCGAATGAAGAAGTTCCGAATGAACTTCCGAATGAAGAAGTTCCGAGTGAACTTCCGAATGAAGAACTTCCGAATGAAGAACTTCCGAATGAAGAAGTTCCGAATAAAGGACTTCCGAATGAAGAAGTTCCGAGTGAACTTCCGAATGAAGAAGTTCCGAATGAAGGACTTCGGAATGAAGAGTTCCGAATGAAGGACTTCCGAATGAAGAGTTCCGAATGAAGGACTTCTGAATGAAGAGTTCCGAATGAAGGAAAGTTCCGGATGAAGAGTTGTTGGATTAATAGTTGTTTGCATGTTATAAGTACTTGTTGAAATGTATTATGCTTAGAAGTCATAATGATGTATATCTATATATTTTTGTGCATCAACCTTTTATGTATTATCTTAAGCAGATACGATGACTAATCCAACAGTACAAGCAATCCAAGATGCTAGAGCAGCCGAAATTGCCGAAGCAAGAGCCCTCAAGTTCATACCAAACAATTACCGGCTGAAGCAAGTCTCAAAATCCACTCACCATGGATTTAAAGTAGCCATAGCAATCCTTGATCACTCTCATTTCAAGAATGCTTTAAGGAGTACTGCCTCGGTGCCTTATGATTACATGTATGAGTTCTGGGCTACCAAGGAAAGCACTTCAAACAAGATCACCTTCACTCTCGACAACAAGCAGCAGACACTTACAGTTTCAGATTTTCGCAAGATTTTTGGAATACGGGATACACCCAAAGGTATGGCATTTTCGAGGGATCCTACTAAAGACGAACTCATGGAGATGTTCGATGCTCTTGGATGTCCTGACATACGAGTTGTGTCTGAGTTTACCACTGCTAAAGTAGGTCAACCTTGGAGAGCAATGTTGGGTATTCTTAGTAGATGTCTGACACCGAAAACCAGTGGGCATGATGCTTTGCGTAGTCCAATTATGAACATCTTCCATGGGATGTACACAGGCGCAAATGCAGATTATGCATTATTGTTGTGGGAAGAATTCACCTTTCAACTCTTCCAAAACAAGAAGCTGAAGACTAATTTCTTTCCTTACCCTCGGTTTATCAAGCTTATCATCAATTATTGTATGAAGAATGATGTTACTATTGATAGGCGTGCAGCAAGTCGTCATCACACTGAAGAGGCTGATCATACTGTAGATCTAAGGCATGAAGGACCATCTGGTGGTGTGATTCCTGGTCCTATTCCTGATTATCTTCTGACGGATAAAATTAAAGGTTCTGCTGATTACAAGCTACTGCTGCTAGAAATCAAGAAGCTAAAAGCAAGCCTTCAGACTAGAGAAGACTCGTCTACTACGGTCAAGAGTAAAGGTAAACGCAAGCAACCAGCTGCTTTACCTGAACCCGAAACCAAGAAAAAGAAGACTGAGGTTAAGAAGGGAAAGGGTACGGCTGATGAGTTAGTTCTCCGTGACGAAGAAGATGTTGATGATCCTACTCTTAACAAGGCTGAGAGAAAAGCAATGAAGATAGCTATTGAAAGGAGTAGGAGAGATACGGGCGGTAGTGGTTCGGGTGCACAGATGAATATTGAAGAAGAGTACGAGGAGCCAGAGGATGTTTATGAGTTTGGATCACCTGAACGGTATTCTACTTCGAAGGAGACATCCATCCCCGTTTCAGCAAGTGTTAAAAAGGAGTCCGGTGCTCCTACAATCATGGTACCTACTCAACCTTTAGTAACTCAACCTCCACCAATACAACCCTTACCAACCCGACCGGTTTCAACACCATTTCTTCCACCACCAATAACTCCCATCCTTAGTACTGTAGTAACAACCGAGCCTCTTCAACCAACCCAGAGTAGCTCTGCATCATCTTCAATGGCTGCATTTGTAATGGCCGAAATGTTGGATAAACATACGGATATTCAAAAAAGAGAGATGAATGAACTTCGCCAAGAGCTACATAGACGAGTTCAAAGTGAAGAAGCATCTAAGAAAGCCCAAGAAGAGATGCTTGCTAAGTTCGCTGTAGAGATGGAGTTGACACGAAAAGCTCATGCAGAAGAACTAGCTCGGGTTAAGCAGGCTGAGGCTGATAAGCATGCTGCACGTATCACGAGACTTCAAGCGATGAGGGATAAATACAAGGAGCAAAAAGAAGCACTTGAAGCTTCTGTTGAAGAGAGAGTGAAAGAATCCGTTGAATCCATTATGCCTAAACTGCGTGATGAGTTGAAGACACTCGCGGCTGATAACTTGATGATCAAGTCATCCAATCCTTCTGAATCCGCCTACAAAATTGCCTATGACTTGACGGATTTTGAATTAAAGAAGATCCTCAAAGCTCGTATGAGGGAACTTGGATCTTTTGATAAATCTAGGATTCAACGGGCTCTCTACAAATCCCTGAATGACGCTATCATGGAGGATGATCGGTTGTTCAAAACGTTTGGAAGTGTGGTACCATACCACATTCTGCCTGAGGAAGAAAGGGAAGAAAGTGAACAAGAAGAGGGTGACGGGGAAGAAGAAGGTGAAGAAGAAGAAGAAGAAGAAAAGGATGATGACGATGACGATGATGGTGATGATGATGAGGATGATGATGATGATGAGGGTGATGATGGTGGTGATGGTAATGAGGAGAGTGCTAAGGGAAGTAACGAGGATAACGATGAGGATGATGAGGGGAAACAGCCTGAAACAGGGGATAAGGTTGCCAACACAAAGAAACCTTCTAAGTCTGGAACCAAGTCTAAGAAAGATGCAGCGGCAAAGGAAAAACCCACTTCAACGGAATCAAGACGATCCAAGTGGCGCCACGATGTGAATGCTACTACGGCGTCATCGATTCTTGGTACATCTATTGCTGTGTCTATACCTGTTACCACTAACCCTATTAGTTCTGTTGTTGTTGCTCCTGTGATTGCAGAGTCGGTAACTGAACCTGAAGCTGCACAACACTCGCCCGTTCATGACACCGCCGAGATGCCTGAATCAGAACCAGCAGATGTTCACGTTTCTACTCCTCTACAACAAGAACCACAATCTACTGTTCCTGAGTCAAGCACACGGGACTGGGCAGACACGTTGGAGATTGACGAGACTGCACCGCCACAAGCTTGGATCACGGCAGCGGCTCAATATGATCCAATCACAGACGCTGACAGAGATGTTTTATATCTCCGTATCCGCAGCCCGATTGACTTGTGTGCATTTCTGGCTCATGAGTATAAGACTTCGGTTACTCCGTCTTTGGTGAAGAGAGCGCTAAAGGATAAGAGAATTCGCGCCAAAACCAGGCTAACCCGAATGGAGTTCGAGTATTATGCTGACGAGGTCCTGAAAGCTCTTAACACCATTCAAAGGCCAGGCCTCCATGAATCAGAAAGAGCTCCACCTCCACTTGATCCTTCTCAAGATAATCAGATTGCTCTCGACTTCTTCGTCACCTATGATCTTGAGTATCTTCTGAAGGGTTCATCAAAGTACGCAACCTCCTTGACCTTGCTGAAAGCTGCCAACTGGGGGACAATACCCTGGATCGAGGAAAAGGTAAACCGACTCTGGGTCCCAAGGGTAACTCGTAATTATGATATGTATGCTGTTATAGGTGCATCTCATTGGGACGAACGAGTCCGAAGGGCGTACAGGGGTTGATGCTTAGCCAATTCAGGAAGTAACGTTAGATCCGATATCCGCATCTCCAGTATTTTAGGGCTGAAAACTGAAGCCAAGAATGGCTATTATCATGTGACGGAGATTCGTCTGAAAAGGGAGGATGACAGAGAATACAAAATCCAGCAGGGAGATTTTTCTATCATTCGCCTTGAGGATATCGAAGATATGTTGCTTATGATGACTCGTGATCAACTCACCCATATTGCTCGTGAAGACATCATTGCCTTGAATAGAGCACTTCGTATGTTCACACGAAGCGTTGTTATCAAGAAACGAGTTGAAGATCTTCAATTGGGAGTCGAAAGCTACCAAAGGAAGCTCAACCTCACCCGTCCAGTGAACCAAGTTCTACCTCAACATGTCACAAGATGTCCCTATACCGGCATTTCTGTTCCGAATTACGGGATTTTCTACCTGAACAGCCGTGGGATTATGAAGTTTATGAGGGTAGGAGAACTTTACAAGTACAGTGATGGGACTCTCCTCTACGTCAGAGGAAAATTGGAGCATCTTAATTCGGGTGGGTCTTTACCAGAGATGACCGAGGATTGGCATCAGGGTTATCGGCAAATGGCGAAGTATGTGATCAAGAAGATTGATCAAAAGCTCCGTGAACGTAGATTGATGAGGAGCTTAGAAAGATTCGTTGGTGGAAGACCATATGGAGTGCACCACAAGTTACTACAACGATCCATCTAATGGGTCGTACATTTCAGGTCCACTTTATATTGGTTTTTAATTGTGAATATGTAAATTTGTGAATATTGTGCTTTTACGGCTTGATGTAGTGTTAAGGTATGATAATTTTTCAAGAATTTCTCACGAGATTCTAAATCTTTCAAAATATATCATACTAAAGCACTACATCTATCCCTTATTAATTTAAGGGGGAGCATTAACATGTTCTATGGCCAAACATCGATTTCATTTTTTACCCAAAGACCGGTTAATCCATTCAATATCCCAAATATTAATGGTTAACATTTTGGATAAGGGGAGAAAATGGGATTAAGGAGACTTAAATGATACTTGGCTAAAAGATGAAAAAGACTTAACGATAATCCAACTTAATATGTGTAAAGCACGTGTTAAGGGGGAGCGTTTTTGATGAACAAAAACACCTAAGGTACAAAACTTTTGATTTCAATATCACAAGTACCTAAGGTGATTTTCAAGGATTTTTCATGGTGGCTATACATTCCCAAAACACGCTTAATTCACGACGAATGTGGTGACAAAAGGGTGGTAGGAATAGGTTTAGTCCAATGATTCATCAGAGCCGATGGAATCTTCCCAAGGAAAATTCCCTAGATAGAATTAGAAGTCCTAGGAAATTTGGAGAAAGATTGTGAACGTAGCTGAATGCCGACCAAGTACTTAAGCTAGCACTGGAACAATCACAACAAGGTGCTAGTGATGACGTATTGGTAAGCATTGAAGGGGTTGAAGAATGAAAAAGAATTGTAAAGATAAAGGGTGTAAAGAAAGAAGCCCTCCGTACAACTTTAGGCAGAAACCGGGTCAATACATATACTATTGAGATCATTTTTGTTAATGATTCTCGATATTGAAGAAAGACATCATGGACCCAGTGATGCAATGCACAACCCTTCCCAGCTAACTCAAATATCTCTCAAAAGGTATTTGTTTTAATCACACGGAGATCAACACGTTATCTATTGGTTTATTCACTCCGAATAGACTGGTATTGAAAAGGTGGCACTCCTCTCCAGCCATCGCTCACCAAATCAAAACGCACTAGCGAGTCTAGAGCCACGAGATCATCAAAAGTCTCATTAGGACACTTTCCATTTATTCCTTGCTTTCTCACACACTGTGAAAAGTAAGAGATTTTTCATGAGTCCTACGCAGTATTCCTGTAATATTGCCAGAACATCCGAGTAATACGTAAGTATTACAATGAAGATGGAAATCCTGCTTGAGCCAACATCAAACAAGCTCATGGTAGGTTACACGTGCGGTTCTTTTAGAACCAATCTTGTGAAAAACTGGAAAGAAACAGTGGTTTAATTCTTAATTGAACTTAAACTCGTTCCAGGCCTCTACGCATTATCATATGATCTTGCCAGAACATTCAGAGTGACTCTTTATTGATCACAGTGACGAGTGGAAATCCTTCTAGTGTTAACATCAAACAGCACTTGGTAGGTGACGTGCAAGATTCTTTATGAATTGAGCTCGTGATAACTGGAAAGCAACGATGGTGAAAATCTTAATTGAAATTCACTTGTTCCAGGTTTCATGAATTGACGGCTTCAAATCACAAGGATAATTTATCCAAGTGATTCACTCTTTATGTTCGCAGTCAGCTTTGGACGGTCGAATAAAGAGAACGGGTTTACCCGCGAAATCCTGTCAGGAAGTTACTTAATTGAAACTATCCGTCACGGGTACGATATCTAATATCGTCCAACGGTCTTCACCGACCGGAGGTAAAATGCTACCGAATTAGAATAAAATGTCAAAGCCATTTTATTCGTGTCGTTGATGTGTACCTGTTAAAGACGGTGGCGTTGCTGTGTACCTGTTGAAGACGGTGGCGTTGCTGTGTACCAGTTAAAGACGGTGGTGTTGCGGTGTACCTGTAGAAGTCGTTCCCACATGCTTATGTTTTTTTTCTGCATCAAAGTTCAGCAAAAATTCAAGAAAGTACAAGATGAAGTCTTCCGCTGTACCAAACTCTGAAGCTTTCGAGAATTCAACAAAAAGACATAAGTGTGTGGAACATGGAGTCACGAGGAGGCAAGTTTCACAAGAAGGCAAAGATCGCACGTGAAAGGCCAAAAGAACAATGCTCTCAAGCCAAAGCCTAAAAGATCAAATCAAAATATTCACAACAAAAAGAAAGAAGAAAAGACTACGAGCTGAAGAACGAAGACTTAGTATAGTATGCTAGGTTTAGAACTTTGTAAACGTGGAGTGACCTCCCTTAGGGGGAGATTGTTAGAAATACGTTTTTACGTATATTAGAAGTATCGGTCACTCCACAATATTATTAATGTTGTAATAGCTCGTAGTTAGTGTTACTTATTAAGTTAAGTAAGAAACCGACCCATGGGCTTGTCATGGGTCGGCCCAAAGCCCAAATAAGGCCTTGGATATAAATACCCCTTTCCACCATGGAAAGGGGTTGGTTGTTGTTCATTTCCTACATTTCATTCTAATAAAAATCACATAGTTTCTCTCTCACTTTCTCTCTCTAGATTCTCTCTCTAGGAATCTTCAACCCACTTCATAGATTCATAGGTTATCAAGATTCTACAATTTTGTTGTTCTTTTCACATCAATAATAGGTGGTGTTAAAAAAAAGGAGTCTGTGATACTGATATACTTGAATACATCGATATGAATACAGACATATCAAGCATTAATCGGTGTAGATATATCTGGAGATGTCTGCAGACTTGTAAGATTGGATGGATTCGTAAAAAAACGAATAGTTATTTCTTGGGTCCAATCACAGTTCTACTTGCAAGTAATCTTTTATATGTTTTTACATTTAATTCATGTTGCGTACGTGTTCACTAATGTTTATTAATTATTATCTAACTTTTAAACACGTATACCATGATATAAACAGATGATGTATGTTGATGGGAGTGTGTGCAACAATTTAAGAGTAATGAGAAAAAGGCCACCCACAAACATGTGGACAAATGAGCTGCCAGAGAGCGAGAGTTTGAAGAACTAAAATCTGGGGGATTTAGAAAAGGTGAGCTGTCAGGCCCGTATGTGTCAGATCAGGACGACCCGATTCCGGATAATTTGGAGGTAAACTTCTGAAATAAGATAATAGTTTTGAGTGTTTGACATATAAAAATGAAACATTAATAAGAATTATAATGCAGGGCTTGATTTGGAAGATGAACAAATATGTGGATGGTATACTTAGGGAACGTGTTGCATTTGAAAAAACTATGACTGCATCAATATTTATGTTTCCAGGAAACGAATTGGTGGCTAACGTGTGTATTTGATACTTTGAAGAATTTTATTTGCAAGAAGAAATAATGTTGGGCCAAGTGGAACACGTATGCATACTGAAGATCAAGAAAGGTCAGCTGATCGTGATAAGTAACATATGGAATATGAAGACATTTTAGACCAAGGATATGATTTTACAGAGTACAACATGAGCCCAGAAACTCATTTACAGGTTTGGAGAAGTGCAGAAAAGGTAGACGCAGAAATTGAACGTAACAAAATGAGTGATGATTTTGAAATTCCTAGTTTTAGTCTTAATATAACTCAAGACTTTGGAAACGGGATCGGATTGGATGCGCCTGATTACTATATGGGTCCTCAAACACAAAAAGAGGTTGTAGCGACTTTGACAAAATTGTCTTAGAGATTTTAAACTCAAACAGTGCGAGTAGTAGTAGAATTGGTATGGATATTTTGTTAAAGAGCGAATACGATGACGAGGATGGGTTGGATATAGTGCCAATTAGTTTTATTACCCCGAAGAATGAAAGGGTTGTTGGAAAGAAACGTCGTTCAAAAAGGAATACTACATTACCTGATAGTTTAAGGTCGCCGTTCTTGGAAAGAATTGTTAACGCCGAGAGACCTGAAAACATTGACGAGAAGCGATTATCAGCTTACCTGTTTAGAAGAATGGATGGAGATTATAGGTAAACTCGTATTATTATAATTGCATATATGCATTAAAGAATGTAATATGATATTAGTATTAATGTTTTATTCTTTTATTTCAGTGAGGTTATGTTCCAGACAGTACACGGACAACAGTCTAACAGAGGAAATATTTTGTCACTTGGGCCGTAAGAAACGGTTGACAACAACATTTTCAGCTCATGGTCTGCATATATGAATCTGTTGGAGAGTAAAAAGTACAAGAATTCCCCGTCAAGATTTTTTACCTGTCTTTGAAGTGGTAAGAATTCTGTATAATAAATGTGTATAATATTTTAAAGTAAAAGAATGTTACTAATAAAAAAACATGTAAAACAGGACAAGAATGTTTTCAAGGGTGATTACGATGCTGATGAAAGGGTGAAAAAGATTAAGGTATATTTTGATACCGCCGCAAAAACATACGGGGGCGGACTATCCTTGATAAAGCCGATATTGTAAGCATTTTCTATATACAATATAAAAATCCTAGATACGTGTGTATGTGTGCATCTTGATTGTTAATAACCATCTGTCCATACTTGTATCGTTTACTTGGTCCAAATGGGTTTTAAAAAAAATTACATACTACATCAATTTTTTAACATAATAAGTATATCATTAAGTCGCGGGACAAGTAAGTGCATATTCGAATAACATGTGATTTAATTTAGAACACTGTCCATACATGTTATAAAGTATTAACAATGTAAGATGTTTTTGTTTTAAATTAGAACACTTGTACATGTTTTTAGTGCTATTTGTGAATAAGTATATAATTAAGTGACCGAACTAGGAAGTGCATATATGAATATCGTCTGTTTTTGTGTTTGGTTTATGTTAGAACAGTATTCATATATGTTATAAATTATTTAACATTTTAATAAAAAATATAAAAACGTGGTTATGAGTTTGGTTCTGTAATAATGGTATCCTTTATTTGGTCCAAGTATGTTTATTTTTAGAATGATATACTAGATCCATACTTTGACATAGTAAATATATAATTAAGTTGTAGGCCTAGGAAGTGCATAACCGAATAGCGTTTATGTTAACCCCGATAATGCTTGTGACATACATTTTATATAACATTATAAAAAATGCAGGTTTTTATCCCAGTGAGCAATGAAGACGATAAATTCCTGGTCTGCGTGAACTTAAAAAACCAGGAGTATACTTGATTGATTGCAAGAAAACATACAAGAAGGACGTAACAAAAAGAAAGAACCAATATGAGTTTATTGATCAGATGTGAGTGGCATAAATTCTGGTACGTACAGTTTATATATGAGTTTATTAGTAACGTGATGAAAATTGTTTACTAATAATTTGAACAATAATGATTTCAGCAACACAACTTTATCCAATACCTCATAGCAATAAATCATGTAAAATCAGCTGGACTTATGGATACTGAGCTTGTGCGTTGCGAGTTTAGTTGGCAAACTGATAAAAGATTAAAAGATGGAGGTATTTTTTTGATGCGTCACATGGAATCATATATGGGCACTAACTTGGCAATATGGGAAGGAGTTCTGGAAGATGAAGGTAGAAAGCAGAGTACACAATTGACGCGCTTAAGAAACAAGTATGCTGCAAATTTACTACTTTCAGAATACAACATTTACAAGGATAAGATTCGTGGAGAATTAGACCGAATGAAATCGAACAATGTCCAGATACGTGGCTGAATGGCATCACTACTCAACACTGCATTTCATTTCCGTAACAAATCTGTTTCTACCCAGATGTTTTAATGGCACTTTAAGTTTATGTTTAAATGTTCTTTTGCTACATTTTGGTTTATGTTTAGATTAGTTGCTGGTACTTTTAGTTTTTGTTTAGATTATTTGTTGAACTTGTGTTCCAGACCTTTATTAATTCTAGTGTAATGTAATTTCTTTTGCTACATTTTTATTTTATGTTTATATCATCTTTGTTTTGTAATGCCTTTTACCCATTTGTGAAAAGTTGGTAAGAACAGAAGGTTTTCAAACTCTGTAACCTCACCAACATGTGAACATGTGAATTAACTGCTGTGTAACCTCACCAACATGTCTTTGTATGGTGTTGCAGCCAGTGGGAGGGTAAAAATAGTGAGGCACACACTTGAGGATATGGGTAGTTGTCAACAAGGTTGTCGAGGAAGCTTCCATGCTTGTGCAAGCACTCACCAGTTATCCTTTAAGGAAGGTCGGGCTGCTTCCAGCAAGGTTTGCAGGTAAGTCCTTTGTGGTTGATCAGATGATGTTCAGTGTATAGTTTAGTTTGTTACATACTAGAGTGTGGGTATCCATTTGGGTAGAAGTCTGTTTATGTTGTGCTTTTCAATAGGGGAGGCTTGTGCTTGTGCAAGCACATTAGCTCTGAACACTCCAAGGTGCGGATGTGCATATTGGAGGTAAGTCTTCAAGTCCCTTTTTATTGTAAGCTATTTTTTTTAGGTTTTAATTTTTTTTCAGTTAAACTCGTGTTGATTGTAGTATTAGGGAAACATTGACTAAAATTTTATCAGTTAAAAATTGGTCTACAAATAAACTTCTGTTTGATCTCTTTCTTTCGCCTAGGTCTGTTTTAGTTGCATGTAGGTCTGTGGCCCTTGTTGAGGTTTTTAAATTTGGTCAAGTAAGTAAACATCTTAACACAAAAACACTAATGCACATCAATAACCTACAACAAACACAAATACAAACACAAACCTAAAAAAAAACAAATACAATAACCTACAGCAAACACAAACACAACCTAAAAAAAGTGAGAAATACAATGACTAATGTGGATACTGATACATGATATGTGCATACCATATGCAGGAAAAAAATAAATCTAAATACATATTGTATATGTGCATACCATATGCAGCATCCCAAAACATAAAAACGAAAAAAAGTTAGGCCATCTACTGATCAAACGATCGACAAAGCGAATAAAAAGTAGCTACTACTAGGCCATCTACTGATCAAACATAAGCAAAAATAAAAATATAGGAACCAAAAAGTATTAATACAAGGTGTATAAAAAAACAGTAATGCACAACTATAAAATATTCATACCATAACACTGACTAAAAGTAAACCTGTTTACTCTTGTTCATACCATAACAAAATATTCATACCATAACAAAATATTAATACAAGGTGTATAAAAAAAAGTAATGCACAACTATAAAATATTCATACCATAACACTGACTAAAATAAACGAGATGCAATCTAATTTTAACGAATCAGTCAACAATAACAACCTGTTTACTCTTGTTCACTTTCGTCATATTCGTCACTTTCATCATATTCGTCAATTTCATCATCTGCGTCACTTTCATTTTCTTCGTCAATTTCGTCTTCGTCTTGACTTTCGTCTTCTTCCTGAACTTGAATTGTGTCTGCGTCATCATCATCATCATCTTCAACACTGTCATTTTCTTCGTCGTCAAGATTTTTTTGGGCCTGTCACATGTTTTCTTGTTATGACCTTTTTCATGACAGTTGCTGCATGCACGCTGTTTATAAGGTCTTTTCTTGTTAGTTCCTGCTATTATCTTGGATGTCCCTATTTCAGCCGCACTTTTAATTCTCCTCTTACCTTTACTTCTATATACTAATTTAGGAGTTTTAATTAAAACTTTATCAGGGACAGTAACATCTAGCAAACTCGCGATTAAAGAATCCTTATCAAGCTCAACATTTGTTGATGGCATTTCTGCTTCTTGCATTTTCTTCAATTCTTTAACCGTTGAAAGGAACTCAGATAGTTTGTCACCATCATTCCTGATAAGTCCGATACAATCTTCAATTGTTGAATGAACCTCGGATGCTAAACGTTCAGTTTCTTCTATGCAAGGACCATATCTATGTCGTTTCTCAAGCAAATACGCAGGGAGAACATTCATTTTCCAACGATTTTTAATGTATAGATCAGGTATTTTTACAACGCCGTGAATACGATACACACAAAAAATGTGTCGACATAGAAACCCATGGCGGTTGTAATGGCCACAAGAACAATTTACATTCAGATCCTTTGTATTAAACGTAACATGTAAAACAACATAATCATACATCAGAACATTAAAAGAATACTAAATTGAGTAAATTAACATAGATAGTTGATGAAGAAAAATATACCGTCAAATATATAAGTCTATCAGCTATCTTATCCTTGTGCCGCATAATGCAAGCCTCAAGATCGCCATCGGACTGAGAACTAATCTGTACACATGCACTAAACCTTATTGTATTTCAAGTTGTACATCTTTGCATATAGAGGGTGTATACACATCACATGCAGCTTCTCAAACGGCAAATCAGTAACCATTGCTGGAATGGTACTATTTGAGTCATTGTCTAACACACGTTGTGTATATCTTTGCTTCTCAATTGCGGATTCAAAACAAAGCATAAACTGAACAAGTGTGTTACCAGGATGTGAATAGATCTGGAAGAACGCGTTGGTACTTTCTGAACGAGACGTGGTCTTCATCAAACCACACATAGGCACCTCTTTGAAATAACCGGGGACCCACCTATCTCTAATTTGGTACATGTCAGACAACAATTTGTTGTCGTGCAAATTATACCGATTTATCAAACCATCCCACCGTTGTTCAAAGATTTCAGGGCCAATGTATACATTCCATACCAATTTATGGAAATGTTTCCTGAATTTAGAATCAGCGTGTAGATCTCCTAAAACCTGAAAACAACAAAGAGGTAACATGTAGTGTACCCCTATTTGCAGAATAAACAAAAAAGAATGTACATGAAAAAATTACCTTCCCGGGTAGTTTCTGTATAATATGCCACATACACAACCGATGATGCGACTCTGGAAACATTTTAACAACAACCTTTCTAAGAGTACCGTCTTGGTTTGTAACCGCGAAAGGTGGCTTCTTCTTATGAACTTTCAAGAACGCCTCCAACATCCAACAGAAGGATTCATAAGTTTCATCGGACAACAACGCAGCAGCAAACGTGACACACTTTTGATGATGGTCAATGCCCGTAAATGGCACAAACTTATAACGATACCTGACAAAACATAGTATATATTACTTAAAAATTTAAAAAGAGTTTATAATGGAAATACATATATATATGACAACTACCTGTTTGTGTCAAAAGTAGCATCAAATGAAAGCACGTCACCAAACGCAACATAGTTGCACTTCATGGTTTCATCTGCCCAAAACATTCTGATAAGCTCATTTAAAGAAAGTGTGTAGTATTCAAATGAAAATTCAGGCACATGATCTTGTCTCTTTAGCATTTTATCCACTAACATCTGTGCATCCCTGTCACCGATAAACGAATTCACTTTACGCCTAAAATTCCTCCAATCTGTTGGTGTGCCATGAACTTTATCATATCCACCGGCAAGTGCTACTTTTAGACGATGAGCTACAGTTGGACCTATGCTAGACAACGAAGAACGATGGATGAAAACATAATCAAAAAACTGCAATTGGCGTCGAGCCCGTGAGAGGTCCATATTGTTCAGGTTAATCAGCAGGTGATTGTGGTTTTCAACAAAGTCAAACATATATATTTTTCTGTCCCCTGGATTTTTCTTAAACTAATATTTGAAGGACAGTCAATAGCCTGAGACTTAGTCCTTCGTTTTTTTTTTGTGGAACATTTTCACCATCTCCTTGAACACTTTCCTTTAAAGTGTTTACTTCTTTTGTTCTTGGTTTCCCAGCTCTACTGCAAAAAACATACCGGTGTGTGATTTGCCCCTTCTTTCATTTTATCCCGGACTTACGAATATTGAACCTAGCCATTTTGAGAATAAACCAAGTACATTTTATAAGCATCATCAAAACTGTCAAACTCATCTACATAATTTGGTTTTTCATCTTGAGGAACGTTTGGGATCCAATATGGTGTCCCATTTGGAGTAGGCTGTAACTCGGGATCAAGTTCATATAAATCATCTACAAAGAATTTACAAAAACTGTTAAGATACCATTGCCTTTAGTTATAAAGTTTTAACCCTACCATGTTAAAGCATAATAAAGAGGTTTTTACACTACAACGATAACTTCATACGAAAGGGGTTTTAGGCATACAATATTGTCATCATACCAAAATTTTAGGCATATCATGTTAACAGCAAATGAAAGGGGTTTTATGCCTACCATGTTAACAGCATACAAAATGAGGTTTATGCCTACAATGTTAATAACATACAAAATGGATTTTAGACTAAACCATACAAGCACATACTTCATATATTGTAACATGGTTATACTTGTGCCAAAACCATGTAATGTCACTATCCTCCATAACTTTTCAAATGGCCATATTTAATACATATTTGTATGTCATGAATTGAATTAGTTTTTTTAATCAAATAAAAAGTCAAAGTCCCTCGATGGATGACATATATGAAACAATAAAACAAAAAATACACCCAGGAAGGCATTAGAAAAGGACGTCCTGGAAAAAAAAACATGTATGTTTCTGTTTAGGGTGTTGGCTGAATTCGAAATTTATATTGTAACATGTACGCAACACCTAAAACAAAAAACATAGTACCTATATTTTCTTCAATTCGGGGTAATATAACTATGTGCTCATTAACTTGCGTATCTTGTGACCTCGAACACTGACCCGGATCATTATTCACATCGTTTGATGACGAACACTGCCCAAAATCAAAATTAATATCATGTTGCTCAATATCTTGTGACCTCGAACACTGACCGGTATCATTATTAACATCGTTGGATGTCGAATGCTGTCTAAAATCAAAATTCATATCATGTTCCTCGATAACAACCATTTTACCCTTTGGAATTTCGATTTTATGAAATGTAATCGAAGATTCAATGTGAATATTGTTCTGGTTGAAAATAAAAAAATTTATCTAAAAAAATGGTTACAGTTTGGGTTTGAATAAATCTATACGTGGGAAAATAATGGAATAACCGTCAACAATCTAAAAAAGTGGAAAATACCATAATTAACCCTTTATTAAATGAAAAATATAAAAATTTGAAAAAAGTAAACTAATTTGTGATTGGTTACCACTGGTTCTGCATAGAATAGATCACTATATATATATATATATATAAAAACACCTTTAGCAAGAATCGAACATGGGTCTCTAATAAGAGAGAGACACATACACAACCACTGTGCCATTTAACTTTTTTGATAAACAATTACAAAACAAGATATATAAATCCATTGAAAAACTAAAACATAAACACTATACGTCGTATATTTATTCGTAAAAAACCATAATATAATAGAATTTTCGACCTTCTATTCATCGATGCTTCAATTTTCGACCTTCTAAACATAATATAATAAATTTTTGACAAAGCCTAATATCATAATTTTCCGACCTTCTATTCATCGATGCTTCAATATTCACAGGTCGCTATTCAGTTAGGATGGACAGCAATCTTAATGTAAGTGTCACACTTCGTTTATTTATATAACAAATTACACAAACAGAATAGAGTACTTAATTTTTCATAAAACCCTAATCCTATAATTGTCATTAGCTTGCTGCATGATTACCATGTTAGTTTATTCGTTCAATTTGCAGCCTTTTTTAGGTTCATCTTAATGTCTTACCTCCCGGTCATGTTGATGTTAGTGTGCATCCCACAGAGAGAGAGGTTATGACGCTGACGCTCATAATCAGTGTACTAATTTGCAGGGGCATGTGAAGGGAGGTTTATTGTACTTTGGGGATGATAGGAAAGCAGCAGGCTATGGAACTCAATGTCATTACAACAAGAAAATATGAGGAACAACTAGAAACCATCAAGCATGTTCGTGAAGCAGGGATTAATGTTTGTTCAGGTACATTCAGCTAAATATTAAGTTTAGCAATTGGCATTCTCAAATAAAGTTAAGAGGCCGTAGTTTCTTACTTTATTCCAACATATAGGATATATTATTCGGCATTATTTGGGCAGACAGGATACATAACAGAACTATAATATAGGGTTAAGGTAGGGTTTTTGTGGATCTGAGTATAGTTTGTGATAATAATCAAATATTTGCAACTGACTCGGTTAATTGAGAGCGTTTTGATAGAGAATCCAGAAGTAATAGAACAAGATGCGACTGATGTAGACAAAGCGGCGAATGAAAATATTGAAAAAGATCGAGAACGAAATGTTAGATGCCTCAAAGATTTCAGAGCCATCAAACACAATGAATCGTGGTTCTGAGGACATCAATGTTGTGGTTATTGAGGAACGTGTAACCTGCAAAGATTCCATATACATTGGCTAATTAATGTGAATGTCTTTGCAGGCTGCAACAAATTCTAAAGAATGTCCACTTTGTGTGTATGTGATAGTTTTAGCCTTTTTGGTGATTAAATTTCTAATTGATTTCTTCTAAATTTTTTGTTATTCTAGAAACTAACAAAGACCCATATGGAACTGCTAATACATACTGAAGCTTCAACACTGAAACTAACAAAAAATTTAGCTTCAACACAGAAACTAACAAACATTTAGTTCAAGCGTAACTATCCCTATTTGCTTCAGATCTTTCTAAGGTACCCTTCATCACTCTTATATACTGTATATGTTATTCTATTTTAAAAACTTCAGATAGTAAATAAAAGTTTACATGGTAACTGAACTATTATTAACATCTTTGATTGCAATTATATGTGATATTATATTACGTTGGATTAAGGAATAGAATCTTTTCTTTAGTTTTCGTGTTATTTAGGATTTGGGATATCCGGACGCAGAAGCTGAAGGAAGACCTTCTCGGTCATGCAGACAAGGCATGTTCTGGAATTCTTTTTCTTTCTTTAACATCATCAAAAGCTACATTAGGAACTGGCTTCTTTAATGGCGACAATATGGTATGCCTTCTGTCTTTCCTTTGGTTGAAAACTTTGCCATGCGTTAGTACATTATAATGTGTATCAAGATAAGTGAAACCAAGTGCAGATTTGCAAAAGCAAGCTGTTGTGTATAAGGTTATAGAATTTTATTTGGTTTAATGGAAATGGTCAAGCTTATATAATTTGATTTGTTGTTTACCTTCTACAAGATTAAATAAATTATCGTAAAATAATATGTGCCGATGATAAGTAACTTTTAAAGCACGAAAAGATTACCGAGCAAGCAAGGAATTCCAACTAATATTTTCTCTTCTACTGATCCTAACTGCCTAAACAAGGTTTTGACAAAAGGAAAAAAATTGTAATTGTCCCCTTTTAACAAAGGAAAAGGAACTGCTAATACATACTGAAGCTTCAACACTGATAAAAAATACATTGATCTAATAGTGAATGTGGTCACAAACAATTACCAAGAGCTGGTATTTGTATACGATCATGGCGGAACAGGAAAGAGTTTCCTTTGAAAGACTATAACATGTGGCATCTTCAGGTATTTCTTTGTTATTGCTACCCACAGAAAGGGCATTAAAAATCCCACTAGATTTAAAAGACGAATCTCTTTGTAGCATTAAAAAACAGCCATTTGCTATATTTGATAAAACAAACAAAACTTGACTACATATATATATACATGTGAATGTATTTTGATTGAGTACAGTTGCACGAACAAAGAACTACAGTGTAGCAAAACTTGAAGGTGTTGTGAAAAGTGCGATTTCTTATGCTCTAAATCGGCAGCTAAGCCTTTATGATCTTTCTAAAACAGTAGATGAAGAGAGCATAAAAGTCATGATGGATGATTTCTTGAATGCTCTTCATGAAGTTTTTCCTTTATTTGGTACTCCCATGAACAACCTTGAACGTTCAGTGATCTGATGTTCTTTTATATGACTACATTTTTGTTGTATCTTTGTCTTTGTATTACCTATGATTTGGGTTTTAGCAGCATCTTTTACCATCCTGAAATCATCATGTTGGGTTAACAGAGGTATGTTCTTTCTCACTTCTTATAATTCTTTTTTATTCCCTCTATATGTTTTCTAGACTAATCATGCACGAACTAAATTCAGCTCAATAATGAGACTGAATGCCTACCTCTGAACTTACTTATACTTTTGTACACTCGATAATGTAGCTCATTCTGTTTTATTTTCTACTATACCTGATGTAATAAATTAACATTTTTTTAAGGCATAAATTAACATTTATATACTTCACATGGTTTTTTCTTTTGGAAGAGCCAACATTTATCTTCCATGAGAGCTGTTTGCTTTCATATGTTTTTGTTTTGCAGGCTCAGTCATGGCAGCTTGCTCAAAGAGGCCAAGGACAATTGCCCTCTTTATTGGTCGTGGTGCATTTACCCTTTCAAGTTTCAACCATATATACTATATGAGGTGAGGCCTTTTTTGGTTTAAGTGGTCTTTGGTGAACAAGCAATCACAAGATAATAATGTGTAGTTAAACTTTTCTTTATTTAAAGATATCAAGAACATGTAACGACAGATGTAAGCTTGGCCATCCATTTAACAACAGATGTAAGTACCTCCTTATGCTTAAATCTTCCAAGAATGTTTGAAAAGTCTCTAAATTGTTATTATTATTGTAAAAGCCAATGAGGGATAATAAAATGATTATTGATATTTTTGTTAGTTTGCACATAAGACGACCCGTTTAACACACTCCATTTGACAAATTTCGATTAATAATGTTCTGAAGTGTGTTACCTGTATATCTTCTTATTAGGGGGCGGGGGGGCCGACTAACTACCAACAATTTTTGCAACTCTAATTTTAAAAAATATGTGTAAAAGCATGGAGTGGAGTCTTTTGATTGGTGTGTATATAAACAACGAAAGACATTTACAAATGATCATATTTTTCTGTTTATTGCTTACACTCATTATTATATGGAATCAGATGTTACTAAATTCGTTTCACTCCCATATATTTTGGTTTAGTTGGAAACTTGACACCGGCTTAGACATGTATGATCTGGAATTAACCCAGAACGATCACCGTTTTATTCCCAAACAACTACGAACAGTAATGATAAGCCTGAGAAGATATTTTGATTGTTTCTTATGGGCAAAAGATTAAAACTTCATTGAACGAATGTCCATTTAGACAATGTAAAGGTCTGCAGTTTTATTGTTTTCATCTTGACTCGATAGCTGCATATTGGTGACAAGGCGATACTACAAAATGCTGGGTAAAAGATACGTAGAATAGGCAGATCTATGGATATAGTTTAGACTAAAGCATTTTCATTTGTATGAACTGTGTTGTGATATACATACACTCATATTTTTTTCTTTTCTTTTTTGACTTTGGACCTGCATAACAAGAACATGAAAGATAGAAATGCAAACACCAAATCGAAATGGAAAATTTCGCATTAGATTCATTGGAAATTAAGTCCAGTTGTGTACACAAGAGGGACGGGAAAAAAATGGAATCAGGATATATCCTGTTAAAATGTTGAACTTTGGGGATTAAGTGATTCAAGTCTAGACGATATAAATACAAATAGGGTAAAAGTTGCATTTATATAGACATGCTGAATTGCAGATGCACATATCATATGCCCGTAAAATTGTGGGTTGGGCCTGGAGGATGGGTCAACATAGAACAGTTCAAAAAATCATTCAAATGAGTCTGGTTAAGTCGGTATCAAAAGCTTAACTTTTTTTATATATTAGATCTCTTAATATAAACACATACACCGTATATAAGATGAAATATAATTCGATTTTCAGACAGGCTACGGGTAACTTCGTTTATTTCTAGAACTCTCAGACCTGATATCGTATGCCTCACACCCGACGAGTTAGAATTAGTGCATGATGCTGGCTTTGAGTACAGGTGAATTTTATTCTTTGCTTAGTTTGATTTGTTTCACAATAAATGTTCTCCGGGTATGTTTTGTCACAACTATTTGATCGTTAAATGTGAAACTATTGGGAGTCATGTTCACTTGTCCGTCTTCTTAGAAAGTTTCATAAGATAACTGAACTGGATATATTTTGATGAGAGTTCCATGATTGATAGGAACAACCAATGGTGAAAAGAAATCTACTCTAATAATCTTATTGATCATGTTTTTAAGGTTAACTTCGTATGATGGACATATATAGGATCGACCTTGTGAAAACTCAGTTACTGTGTGTTCAAAGGATGGGATAGTAGTACGTGACTGATCCATATATGTCGTTTGTCAACACAACGCATGTATGATTGTGTTCCTTTTTTATGGGTCTGCATCTTACAGATACCCAGTTGTCCATGACCAATTTACCAATGTCAATATGGGTTTCGTATATGGATATAGATATAGTACGATATTCATTAGTTTCAACTTTCAAGGTAACTGTACGTTATATTCTTATTTTTAGATTATCCTGATATAAACGAAATTCTATATAGTAGCTAAAGATGATATTTGAATGTTTAATTGTTTAGCTAATGAAACTTTTTCAAACATTACATAATTTTAAAATTAACATAATAAAATTATTAGTTAAAAGCAATGTTTTGAAACGCGGTTTTTAAATTGATCCGGTCGAGTCATGGGTCTGGATCAACCCGAGTTAACTCGGTTTTTAATTTTTTTTTTATATTTAATAATTAACAAAAATTATATATAAAAACAATTAAACTAGATATAAATTGTTTACCAAACATATAATACGTAAAAATAAAATTTTCTTAAAAATACGTAAAATTTACATATTTTAAAAAAAAAAATCTGAAAGAATCGAAACCTGACCGGGTCTCGAGAACCGGGTTGACCCGGGTCACCCCAAACCCGAAGGATCGAGTAAGGTTTCGAAAAGATGATACCCGGTTCAATAAAACCCATTTTTGACCGGAACCGGGTCAACCTGTTGACCCGACCGAATTAACCCAAGTTTTTGAAAACATTGGTTATAAGTAGTCATAGTATGTGACGCAATATTTTAAGCTTGATAAGTGTAAATTGTATAGCTAAATTTGAGTCAAATCTAGATATTGACATTTTTAAGTAATTAGAAGAGGATGCATGCATATAAATAGGATACTCCATTGTGAAGGATGTGTAGAACCCATATCAATATTGGGTGGCTTTGCATATGGGTGCACATCTCGTGCCAATTCTTTTTGTATAAGAGGTGCGCACAACTAACACCCGTTGTCACACAAAATGCGATGCGCTTTGGTACAGGATCGCGAGCGGTAAGGGTTCACGGGTTCTTAAAATATAGTACGAATGTGGTAGGCTCATTTCGATACATTTCGGTTCGCTTTGGTTCAATGTGTCTTATAATTTCATACGATGTACCGATTCATTTTGGTACGCCGAGTGATGTTGTTAGGGAACGCCAAAATATAGCGATCCATAGCGGGATCCCGAGCGATCCGAGTCGCATTTATATCATATTTAAGTACGAACGATCCGAAACGCGACTGAATCAACGTCTCCAGTGACTATTTTAGCTACAAATGTGAGGATTGTGACTTATCATGCCTAAAATGTGCAGTTGTCATCGCACCAAAAGGGGTAACGTTGATCAAATTAAAGAAAATTTCATATATATCTTTCTTTTGATTTCAAATTTCATATATATCAAATTTTATTTAAAAATTTCATAAATCCCTCATTTTAATGCAAAATTTCATATATATATATATCTAAGTTACTTAAAAATTTCATATATATCCAATTTAAAACTTGAAATTTCATATATGTCTAAATACCTAATTTATATATAACTAAAACCTTAAAATACATATTAAATATCATTTAAACCTAAAATAACCATTATATCCGTAATTTCTACCTAATAAAATGTACATCTAATCATCAAAACAACAACAAATCATTAAAATTTTATAAAAAAAAATCTAACTAACCTTGCCATAAATAATAAGCCAACAATCAGTATTCTTATCATGTTGTGACACTACTTTGGTCTTCAATTTTATAAACATAATTTATTGGTTCCATCAGGTATTTTGATCAGGTTCTTCTATTTTTTGTAAATTATCCAATGATGTTAGTATTAATATGATTATTTTATCATTCTAACTATATGGTAGTAAGCTTTATTTGCTATTAATCGAATAATATAATTTTTGTATTTGTTTGGTAATTGTAATTAGATTTTTTTATTTTTTTCTTAAATATTTTGATAAAATATGCTTGCATGAATGTGTGAGCATATAGTAATTTGAGACATTGTTTATATAAAAATATATTAAATATATATATGTAAGTACAATATAAACTATATAAAATAATACATTTGGGACCATCAAAATTTATTAATTAAAAAAGTTACTATTTAATCGATAAATTAATAATTATTAATTTATATATTATTTAATATTTTATTAATTTATATTAGAATAATTAGTTTACAAACACCTTTCAAGCTTCCACTTAATTATTGTATACAATGCATGTACGTATATCAAATGAACGACCCAATTTGAAAAAAACCTTCAATCTCCCACCTTATTATGCTTCTTGTGTTCAATGTATCATTTTATAGACATTAAAAATATTTTCTATATAAACAAAAGACAATTGAGTCATTTTTAAGGAACCCTTCATAAATCATTCATGTAATATGCTATATATATGGAATTATTAATTTATATTTTATATGGGGTCTAAAGAAATTATCTTAAATGTATTATCTTATAATTTTAGCAAATTATTAATTTAGCACCCTATCCCCGAGTCGGGACCGGCAAAAAATATTATCTTAGAAAGTTTATTAAATAATAGAGTATTAATTTATCGAATTTCTACTGTATAACAAAAAAGAATTAAGAGTATAATGGTTAGTTTAGGTTTAAATAATATTTAATATGTTTTTATGTTTTTAATTATATATAAATTGAGTATTTGGATATATATGAAATTTCAAGTAAAAAATTGGACATATATGAAATTATAAGTTTAAAATTGGATATATAAGAATTTTTAAGTAAGGTTAGATATATATGAAATTTTATGTTAAAAGAAGGACATATATGAAATTCTCCCATCAAATTAAACCACGAGGGTCACTCACAACACACTTTAACCCTCCCCGGTTAAGATATGCTTCCTTCCTTTGTGATGCTTAATGTAAGCCTACAAATGCCTCAACTTAAATTTGTTTTATATGCCATCTAAGTTTTGTTTGGTGTAAAGGATTTTGCTACATATAGAAAGTTATCAGATGTTACTTGCAAGTTGCAACTTTGACTTTTTATTTTTTCTAAAATCGAGTGATCTCTCAATACTAATCGAAAGTAAGTGAGAAATATCTATAAACTTTAATAATTCATGTAGACACGACTTTTCTTACCCATACACAAATACTTTTAACTTGTCAGTTCTTTTCCGGTGCCTATATTCGTTGACTTAATATGATCTTAATCACCAGATGGTCTTAATGTGATATTTAACCACCACTTTAACATTCTTATATAGCGTTCTTATTAACCTTGCTAAAAATTTATACTTAAATAAAGACAATTTAATCATCTTTGAACGTGTACGGGTTTACTAAATGATTCTATTAAGAAGAACTATATGGACATGATAAGTTTGTTGGTGAGTAAAAAAAAGATCTCAGGCAAATATCTTCATGTGTTGTATTAAACTATAAAATAAGAAAAATACATTTATATATAACAAAAGAAGCTAAACTAAATACATTCTAATAAAAATAGAAATGAAAAAGGTAATGTTAACTAATCATTTATTAAAAAAAATTATACTAAAAAAGCATTAAATGAGCAACACTATGTTTAAAAATATAAATATTTACTCTACAATAAATTTACAAACAATTAATTCTGTAAATCAAAAACTTAAACAACAAATATAATTAATCCAAACTCATAAGGCATTAAAAACAGTTGTACAAAAAGAAATACAAACAAATATTTACCATAATAAAATAAAATAAACAACACTCAAAAGTTATATCCGTCAATGGACAGTACAAATAAGTATTTACCAAGTATAAAAAGTTAAATACCAATCAGAAGTTATACTCGTCCATCGAATTTGTCACTATTATAAAAATGACACATATGATGATAATATTAACATTGGTAAATATGTTAATTAATATAAGCATATCAATAAAAATTTATTGTAAAAATACATTTTATTAATTTAAATATTAATATTAGTGTTATTATAATAATAGATTTAATATTTTATTGTCTATTAGTATCAGAAAATATATTCTTTACATATATACGCACTATCTACAAAACAAGCTTGCCGACAATCATGCACTAAAAAACATATAAACTCATCTATGTTCTATAAGGACATAAATACTAAAATCATGCAAATTAATCATGCATTAAAGATAATTTATACTAAAGAAACCATAAAATAGCAAACGCTATGCTTAAAAAACATCACGACTGATAATGCATTAACACATAATGGAAAAAAAAAGGTTTAAAAAAACAATCAGGAATCATACACGTGAATCGAACATTACAAACAAACATTTACCAAATAAAAAAAGTAAAACGACAATTAGAAGACATACATGTCCATCGGACGGGTTTTGCCACTAGTATATATATATATATATATATATATATATATATATATCAAATAAAAGACCCTTATATAGGAAGGATGGTGAAACAATGCCTTAAATACAAAATTCTATGACACATGTAATTCATTCTTTTTGAAACATTTTATGGAAACCCTTTAACGAATTACATGTGTCATTTTTATAAAATTTTGTATTTAAGGCATTATTTTTAATTCCTATTTTCGTTTTGAAGCATTTTATGGAAACTCTTTAATGAATTACATGTATGTGTTATATTTAAGGCATGTAATTCTTATTTTCTTTTTGAAACATTTTATGGAAACCTTTTAATGAATTACATGTGTCATTTTATAGAATTGTGTATTTAAGGCATTGTTTCACCATCCTTCCTTATATATTTTTATAGAATTTTGTATATATAAAAACCCTTTAATGAATTACATGTGTCATTTTTATAAAATTTTGTATTTAAGACATTGTTTCATCATTCTTCCTATATAAGGGTTAGCCTTTAATGAATTACATGTGTCATTTTCATAGAATTTTGTATTTAAGGCATTATTTCACCATTCTTCCTATATAAGGGTATTTGATTTGATTTGATATTTGATATTAATATATATATATATATATATATATATATATATATATATATATATATATATATATATATATATATATATATATATATATATATATATATATATATATATATATATATATATATATATATATATATATATATATATATATATATATATATATATATATATATATATATATATATATATATATATATATATATATATATATATAGAATTTGGATCATATGAGAACTTTTTAAAGTTGTAAAAATGAGAACTAACCAAAATCTCACAAATGACACGCTATTTGAAAAAAATTTAAAACATGATTAAGTAAAAATATAATTTTTAAAGATTCGATGGGCTTTCTTTTGAAAATTAGCGAAATCTAAGTGATACATTTTGATTCGAGGTGTGATACTTATCATGTTTTGGTATTGTGTATCAAGTTATTTAGTGGTGGTTGTGTATCAAGTGTATCAATTTATGTATAAGATATTAACTTTTTGAGATTTTGATGTATATGTATCACATTCTTAATTATGTATCAGTAATCTATTACACACTTATCCGTTGTTTATTAGTCGGTAAAGTGTTTAGTTGTATAAATAATGTATATTTTGGTGTAGTATTTGTAAAATGGTTATGTATCAACGTTTTAGTGGTGTTTTAGATTAGTTCTCATTTTTACAACTTTAAAAAAGCTCTCACATTAACCTCCCTCTATATATATATATATATATATATATATATATATATATATATATATATATATATATATATATATATATATATATATATATATATATATATATATATATATATATATATATATATATATATATATATATATATATATATATATATATATATATATATATATATATATATATATATATATATATATATATATATATATATATACATTATATATAAGAGGAGGGATATGCCACATAAGCATGTTGTTAATCCACGTCATCATTATTTAATAAGGAAATAATTTTTCTTATAAGAGGAAATAAATATTTAATAAATATTTTACGGAAAAAACCTTATTAACAAACCCAAACACGACTCCTTTTTCTCCAGAAAAAATGAACACGGCAGAACACATGTAAAGAAAAGGGTATGCCTCCTTCCCCTCAAATCCATGAATCTGTATTCAATTTTCTTTTTTTATAAATATCGTGTATGCATGTGTTGTTTCTTTGTTTGTTTTGCAGGTTGGTCAATACTCAGGTTAGTTTTAGTTTCTTATAAGTTTTTGACTGATCAAATTTTTTTGATGTTTATGATTCGCAAGATCAAGGCTTTCAAAAATCCAGAATCCAAACATCGAAATCCGTATGCCCAACATGAAAATCCCCTCTCTGGTATTAAATTTCTGTGAGTTTCGTATTTATTTTGTACGTAGTACTTAATTTGGGACGTTTTGAATTTATTTTGTTATTGTTTTGGGCTTATGATTACTATAATGTGTAAGATTAGTTTATAACGATGAGATATAGAATTTGTAAATTTGAAAATTTGTACACACTTTGGAATGAGAACATAGTACAACTGAAAAGAATTAGAAAACAGTAATAATTAGGGTTTATTACAGATGGGTTTGTTACAGTAATGTGTAGGATTTATTAAAGTTTTATTGTTATTTATTTATTCGGATTAGATATGAATAAGGTTTATGGAAATAATAGTATTTAGTCATATATTATGTGAGTAACTGAAAAAATAAGGTTGCGGGTGTGCTATGTGGCTGTACATACATTTGCAAAAGGTGTTTTCATCAACGACCCCTTTTTGCAAAATATAACATAGCTTATGTTTATGGGACTTATTAATTGTATAATATCATTTTTTCAGCAATACAGAACTTATACAAATAGCAATCTTAGAATCAATGAAGCATATTAGAAGCTGAAAGATGGGTGGCATAGCAATGGAGTACCGCCAACTGAGTTGGAGTTGGAATAGGTAATCCCTTCATTCATCCGAATGTCACACCTGTTTTTTCTTTCTCATATGAGTAGTTGTATTTCACATATATTACTGACCAATTATAAAGGCCTCATCACACAAAAGCCGTTGAGGTCACCACGTGGACCTATATCATTTGCAGATACACAAGTACATTGATCTACATGTATGATACATTCTGCATTTTTGCATAAACTTTTTTATTGATACAATGAATCTCCTGTTTGTTTTAAAGTTAGAAAAGTAAACTACAATATAAATGGTAGAAATAATGGTATTCATATTTTAGACTTTTCCTTGGCCATCAGAAACCTTTTATTGAATTTAAAAAGTCAGAGTTGGATATTTGTAAGTAGTATTGGCTATTTTTAATTTGATTTAGAGGGTGTTTGTATATTTGGTTATTGGCTTATTTTTAATAATCTCTTATTATCTCTATTTTGTATCAAACTTCAAGAGGATAATATATGACAGTACGCACAAGTAAACTCATATGTGTACTTATATACACGATTTAGAATTTAGAATCCCACAGCTCTATTAAAGTAACCTATTTTATACTATTTTATCTGTTTTTAGTGTCGCGCCAGGCTCACTTCATCAGCCAGTGTGCATGACGTTTAATTATACATATTCAAGGCGCTTCAAGTGTGTGCATGACATTTAATTATACATATTGAAGGCGCTCCAGTTTTGTAGCCATACACCCGTTTACTTATGATTGGATCGATGAAGGTTCTGTTTTTTGTTTAAAGAAAAATATTTAGCTTAAAAGGTACTTAAAGTAGACCGAAGGATAAAGGGCGAGGAAGGCTTTTTTAAACCAAACTTGAATCATTTTTTATTGGATGGTTCATGAAATGGATTCCAACGCTATGTTGCAGTGGGACGAGACACTGTAAGTTGCGTTGTGATATTGGCATTGTTTACTTCGTTGTTTCTTCCGATACTTATTCGATAGTTGTCGTTTTTATTAAAAAAATTGTGTAAGCGCCTATTTCGCAAAAAAAAAGTCGTTGCAGTGAACTTAGTTGTTGAGAAAAAAAACTTCTGATGATTACTCAGAGTTGCAGCAAGGTAGGTCGCACAGACATCATTTTCATAGTATTTATATGATATTGTTTTTATGTTCTTGAATATTTAAGCTTATGCGTTTTTTCTATCTTGGTTTAATAGGGTTTATGAGATCATGTAGAGGGACAATGTGAAAGATCCAAAAACTTTTCCAAACGATTTACTCGCCAAGCTCGTGATTGGCCAGGTTTGCTTTATGCTTTTTGCATATGTCTTTAACAAAATTTTTATAAAAATACTTTAAAACATGAGTTTTAATATAATCATTCTCTTTAGGTGAACCGAAAACTAGTCAAACAAACAATGACTTTGGACTGTGCGTCGAGGTTCTGCACATCGAATAGGAAAAGTACTTACTTTTAATTATCTTTGATAAAACTTTTTAGCTAATAGTGTTCGGATCTGCTAATTTCTCCCAAAATTTGTTTGGAAAATATATATGATGATTACGGATCCTGATAGATTGATCATTTGACTGAACTTTTCACATCATAAGAATTTGTTTCAATGTTCAACATATTCTCTTTATTTCTAGCATAAATTGAAATTTCTATTTGACAAAAAAGATCATGCTCTTTCTGTAACGCAGGTGAGATGACTGCATTTATATGCAGCAAACTTACACTTCTGATATAATTTTGATGGAATTTTTATTACACCATTTAGGTGTTAGTAGGAATGTCTGATCAGGGCAACCAGTTAGAAACGCGAGCGGATATGATGGTATGAGCGGTAGACCCAAGGAGTTGGAAGTCTTAGGTTTGTTCTTTAGCTGGGTGCTCGCCTTCCTGTTTGGTTTGGTATGAAGTCAATACACAATTCCATGTGGTTATAGCTTACGACTTATAAGCTTTCTTGAGAAGTAATTCTTCGACTTCTTATACATGGGAAATAATTGGAAAAAAATTGGTTCATGTCTTTTCTAGAAACTCCATTAGGAGTTATCTATCTGATACAAATTAAAGGCTGATTATAAATTTAATTTGCCAGGAACCCCTCAGCGTTTTCTTCTGACTTTCCTATTGATAAAGATGATACTGTTAGACCAACCAAAGACAAAAAGGTTACTTCATACAGTATTTCATATCGTTGTTCCTGTTGCTATTTCAGTCCGCATTCTGGTATCCTAACTTTCTGGCTTAATGGAACAACTAGCTAACCATCCCGCCGCCAGCTGGGATGATAGCAATGCATTTGAATCTCAACTGAATTCAGTGCCTCATTAATTTTTTTTATAGTTTGTGCTCATTGGGTTCTTCGAGTATGCCTTAGAAGTAAAAACGTCAAATCAAAGTTATCCTTTTTCTTGTAACAATATGCGTAGGCAGCTGAAATACATGATCAAATGTCCAAGCGATAGGCTGATTCACTAACTGCATCAATTAAAGCCAAGCCTTTGAACAAGCTTTTGAGTTTCGTGTAGGCGAGAAAGTGAGGCCCAAAAGTTGGTATATCTCTCTCATTTGTGAATTTTTCTTTCGTCAGAAGCCGTCACCTTAATAACTTAAACCTTTTTTTGTATTTCAAACTTTAAGAGCCTATAAAACTGTAGTACTTACTCTAGCGCGATGAAAGTGTCTTAAAAAGTTACTTAAAACTTAAAATGTATACATGTTAGTCATCACCCTCTTGTAAGTGCTGGACATGTTGAAATGAACATTTTAATTAGGGGGGTGTGGGATTCAATTATGCTGACTTTTGTATGCTTATGTGTGTTTTTAATTTGCTTAATAGTGTCATTTTGCTAAACCTTGCCCTTTTCCAAATTATGGGTGTTTGGGCTTTGTGTTTACTGTCTTTTGTATGCATATGCTTACAAGACTATGGATAAGATAAACGAAGAAACAAAATATGACACAAATACAGGATGCACTAGCATCACCTATGGGTTTAGCTTTTGATTTCGAAGAGGTAATATACTATACCCAAAATTTGTGACTGTTGAATAGGGTGTTCTCATATATGTTAAAAGAATGTAACTCGAAAAAACATCACGCAGCCTTAAAATTGTTATAAAAATAGGCTATGGCAAGATTTGAACCCCGGTTTTGTAATCCACAACAAAGGTACAACCGTAGAAGTGGCTAAGGAAGAAGATCTTAAAGTGGGTATGTGAATTCACTTATATATATATGATGAAAAGTGCTTTATAAATTAGAAGTTTATCATAAAAGGTACCCTTCTCTCATTTTTGTAGGGGTGTGGGACGTACTGCTCAAGCTAAGAACAGACACTCTAATGGTCAACGAAGATGGACAACCAAATCATCACTAAAAACCTCTGAAAGGAATTTTGGGGAGAAATGAGGTATCCCTTTTGTTTTCAACTTGGTAATGGTCACCAAATATATATGATTTGAGGATTAAACTCACACCTGCCTTTGTTTCTTGAGCTTCATGTTTACCAAGTCAAGTTGGTGCCAAACAAGTGCCTACACGTACGTGCGGAAAAGGTACATACTACAGAGCTGAATATTGTGTTCTGCATGTTGTTGAAATACTTTGTAATATAAATAAGTTGGAACAATTTGTCAAGAATTTTTGGTAATAATGAGTGAAAAGAAGCAACGACCACAATCCCGTTCTGATTAAATGCAATAAATTGAGTTTTTAGGGTGATATCAGTTCTAATTTGAGTTACTGTTACCATACTATGATACTACTGTTTGTGCCTGTAATGTGTGGTTCCTGATCTAGGCAGCAAATGAAAGATCAAATGAAAAGGAACAAAACTTACAGAGCTAAAGTTACTTCAAATTAATAGCTCATAATAAAAACCAGATGATTCGTACATGTATCTTACAGGTAAAAAATGGGACCAAAATCTGAGAGCTTGGAAGAATTAACCAAATTTAGACTGTATAATGAATTAAGAGAAGCTGAGTTGGAACAATGACAATCCACTCTTTTTCACTATCAGCCATTTGCAGAAAGTAGAAAAGCATGTTCCACATCCACACAAATGGCCAGGAGTCTCTACAAGAGATACCATAACCTACCTATCTGATGTTCTCTAACATCATCTTATGTTACAATAATATATGTCGAGCACTGAGGGTAGGGCTAAGTATTAGTCCTAACAAGACACTTCCTTAAAACAAGGTAAGAACTCGCTACATGATATATTTGATAAGGTCTTCCAGTTCGACAACCATCCCATGGATACTACTGTGTAAGATCACGTTTGGGTTGCTCTGAAATTCTTCGATTTTGATGATGAATCGATTTGAATAGGATTTATGACGACGATGAACATGTACATCTTTTTATCAACGGTTCTTAGTTTTTTAGTTTTTGCATATCGACTATTTTTGTTAACAGGTTTATAGTATAGTGGTATCTGTGTGATATTGACATGATACGATTGAATGTTCCTGTTTCATGTCTATTGTTGTTTGTCATTTTTTTGGTCTCCTTTTTATCAAATCAGATCATGAAACTAAATTAATATATGACCACAGAGGGTAATAAAGTTTTGTTTAACTGGGACTCGATTAATTCGAATAAGATATATTTGTTCTTTTTAAAATATATTTTGTATAATTTCTATTTAAAAAGAGTAAAAAAGTCTTTTTTATATTTTACCCATATTCGGGTTGACCCGAACCTAAATTGACCAGAACCGAGCAGATCTGAACCCGACTAAACCAAGTTGAAATCGATCGAGTTCGAGTAAATAGTTTTAGCCTCGAATCAAATTGAACCCGACTCGAATGACCAGAACCCGACCAACTCGACTCAATTCCCACCACACTACAAATAAATAAGATTTACTTATTAAAAATTTTGGACAAATAAGATTTATAATTATTTGAATTATTATAACTTTTTTTTATTAAAACACAATAATTATAAAAGCCAGTTAAAGAATCCCACAACTTTTCTTTACCTTTTTCCTACTAAAAAAAGACTTATTAAAAATTTTACAATTTTGTTTACTCTTTTTGAATAAGAATAAAGTCTTAGTGCTCCTTCTATTAATAACTTTTGGTGACTCTTTTTAGTAGATATTGATAAAAAAATACTTTTAATGATCTTTTTATTGTTTATTACTCTTATCACATTTAATTTAGTGAGTGAATGTTATAAATTTTATAAGGGAAATGCTAACAACAGCCCTAAGGGTTGTCATTAAGCAAACACTTTTTATGACAATAAAATTTATGATTAATTCTGATTGGATGATAATTCCGAAAAAAGTGGAGAAAATCTCGGATTTAGTGAAGATGTGATTGATACTTAATTCTGATTGGTTGAATTGTATTATTACAAATAGTTGTAACAAAATTAATGCTCTTAACGACAACCCTTAAGGCTGTGATTAGCAAAACCCATTTTATAATGTCACTAATTACATGCAACAATGTTACAAAGTAAATACTCCAACACAAACTACAAAACATGTCATGTAAGTTTTCAACAATATACAATCTTAGAATTTAGCAACACAAAAAATTAAATAACATAAAATGGCCATCGCTTTTGTACAATTTGTGCTCAAGATGTTTTGCTCATTTGTTACCATAGACACAGTATCTCGTGGTAACACGTCGGTAAAAAGAACTCGATATAAAGTTTAACCCACATTTTTGAACAACTTTGATAAGTAAACTAATAATTATAAAATGTAAATTTTTGGGACTATTATATACATTTTAGTTGTTATGAATGTGACATTTTGGGTGAATTAGTCAACTCTACAATAACAAACTTCAAGATTTAATTTAATAAAAAAATTTTTGGGAAATAGCATATATATACCTCCAAAAGTTAATAACTTCATATATATCATTTTTACAAGTTTTTCAAGCACATGATACAATGATTTTATGCATATTTTGGATATATATTAAATTTTGCATTATTAGAAAAATATATATATGCAAAAGCCCCTTTTTTACGGTCTCTTATGTAAATATTTAAAAACATATATTTATAATATACAACAAGATTAAAAAAATGACATCTTTGAATTTTTTATTACTAAATGTACAAATCTTTTGATGGTTTGTCATTTATATATTTCAATAAAGCTAATACGAATTCTATATGATCATTTAAAAATTCATAAAATATACTTAGAAATATAATAAACACAAACAATCATTGCTAATATAGTTAAATAAATATTTAGAATATACAATTTCTTAACACCAATATTTAGCTAAGCAAACAAATGTAACGATAATTACAAGTAATGTCTGCCCATTGGACACTACAAATAACTATTTAAGAAACATAAAAAGGTTAAATAATAATTAGAAGTTATACCCGTCCATCGGACGGGTTTTGAAACTAGTATATATATATATATATATATATATATATATATATATATATATATATATATATATATATATATATATATATATATATATATATATATATATATATGATTTGAAACGCCACTTTTTAATCCAGTCATATACCAGTCACATCTTTTAGCCAATAGTATTTCAGAAATTCCTATAAAATCTTCGAAATTCTGATTTAAAATCCCAGTTTTTTGAAAAGCGCATTTTGGAAACGCAGTTAATATAATCCGATCATCATCATCGGGACTCGCGAATAGTAGTAAAAACAAGTAAGGATCTTGTGGGATATTAACGAGTGAAGTTGTTGTAGAAAAGTGTATCTAAGAGCTTGATGCTAAACGTTTATACATTACTATTTGTAGAGTCTTGAAACAAACCAAAGAGATACGATGTGATACCATAAGAGAAACGTCATGGTGGCCGCAACAAGGTGATATTAAAATATCAGTTATTCTAACATCCGTCTCATATTCTATATATTTTACTTTTCAAATTACTAAAATGTTTTAATATGAACCGGTCTCATCTTCATTTTAGTTATTTGAACATTGGAACAGGCGCATATTAAAACGATTAGTTTCTTATACATGTTGGAAAGGTCAGTATCAGGATATGTGATGGAAATTCACTTTATGTGACGACATTTAAGAATTCCCATTAGTTATCATAGTCACACACGCTTAGACTAGACTAGGTACAATGTATAGTTTAAGGGGCGTGTGTGACTATATATACCCCTCCTAGGCTTCCAAGGAGGGGTGTTGCTTGTGTCTCATTTGTGTTTTCATTTTGTAAATACACTTTTCTTAATCTTTCACACACAACCTCTCTTCTCTCTCTCTCAACAATGGCTACCATCATCCACCACCCACCTAGACCACCGGATTAGCTAAAAGCAAATCCACAATTGGCATCAGAGCCTTGGTTCATTCCTTGGATCGTCGTGTTTTTGGTTTCTATATGGTGGTCTAAATTTTTTTTTATCTCGTTATATCATTTTTTTGTCCAACTTGTCAATTTTTTTGTCACGTATGATATCTTTTTGTCATAGTGTTTCTTCTGTCACAGTTTTACAGTCACTTTATATTTGTCTCACAGTCCATATCTGATATTCTCAAACCCACAACTTTTCACAACTGGTTTTAAGTCCCTGGTTTCACGGTTTTACATTGGGTCAAATGTTTACTGTTTCTGGACTTAATTTTTATATGATATCATCTTTTCTGGGTTTCTATTGTTCTTCATGATGTAGTTACCCAGAAAATTAGTCAGATTCACATGATCCTGAAAAATCGGATATAGTACAGATATGTTTTCAGATTTTCAGATCGGAATATTGCGATCGCAAAAACCATTGGTTTTCACATTGCGATCGAATATTCCGATGGAACACTTTCGACGCATTCCGATGGAACGCATTCCGATGGAACGCATTCCGATGGAACGCATTCCGATGGAACGTATTCCGATGGAACGCATTCTGATGGAACGCATTCCGATGGAACGCATTCCGATGGAACGCATTCCGATGGAACGCATTCCGATGGAACGCATTTCGATGGAACGCATTCCGATGGAACGCATTCCGATGGAACGCATTCCGATGGAACGCATTCCGATGGAACGTATTCCGATGGAACGCATTCCGACGGATGCATTCCGATGGAATGTAGAGGAGACATTACGATGGTTTATTAGTTTAAACATTGCGATGGGTTTACTATGTTGACTTTGCGATGGGTTTTAAAAATCATTCCGATGGTTGTTCAAAAAAAACATTGCGATGATTTTTTACCTTTAAAGAAATTGTGACATGTTTTAACTCAAACAGTATGTCTGTTTATAAAAACAGACAGAGACCAAGTGTTAACCAGAACCAATACCAACATATCAAGCCAACCTTATTTCTCCCCAACACCATAACTAATCCTAATGCCCATCGTCACTTAACACCATCTAGACTCGAAATCCAATATAACAAAAACAGAAAGCCAAAAATCTCAGAATCATTGGTTTGTGTGTAATATAATTTATTCAAGATCTTTTAGATCAATAACAACTATGTTATGGTAACCGAAGACGTGGTAATGTAATTATTTGGTTTGGGTTGAATTAGTTTTCATTTAGGGTTGCCCCATCTTTAATTTTCGAATTAAAAGAAAGACCAATAACAACTATGTTATGATCTTTCTTCATATCGATTGACACATAAAAACCCTCATGCAGTCACGAAATCAAACCTTACCCGAGACCTTTATCATTATGGTCTAGAAGCCGAATATGTCAGTGTGATTCGTTATCTTATGGTAACCGAAGACGTGGTAATGTAATTATTTGGTTTGGGTTGAATTAGTTTTCATTTAGGGATTCTAAACATAGGATTGTGGATATTCGTTTACTTGTGTGATTGGCTGGATTTGGACGAGATGGATGATTTGAGTGATTTTAAGATAGATTTTATTATCTATCATTGAGATTTGATGGCTGCGATTGGTCAAGAAGAAGGGACGGAGTTTTTTGAGGTTGTGGTGAGATTAGATGATTTTGGGAGAGGAGTTTGGTGAGGGGCGGAGTAACTTATGAGTTGTGATTAGGTTAACTGTGAGTTGTCTTAGGGTTTGACCTCATATAAACCAAAATGATGGACCGGGTATTTTGTCTAGACATTGGGCCATGGACTCGATTTTCTTACAATGCAATGGGCCACGAATTTTAAAGATGATTGATTATGGGCTGGAATTTCAAATAGTTAAATTTTTTGATTTATCGAAAATTTTATTTATCATTTCAAATGATAAATGTTAAAATTTTTTGATTTAACTATTTCAAAAGTGACAAAAAGACGAGACGAAAGTGACAACATTTTTAGACAAGTAACGAGACAAAGTGACAATATTTATTTTGACGAGACCAAGAAAATTTTGCGATTTTTTAGTGGCTACAGATTCGTTTGATCGGGTATTAATTATTCGAAGTTGGAGACGGATTTTTCGAAGGCGTGAACTTATTTTATCTTTCAAAGATAACTTGCTCGTGCTTAATCTTAGAATGACGACTTGGTTATCTAGTTTCCGGGTTCGGGTGGTTGGTTGATGACTCAGATAACTATCACTTAAAGGGGTTACATTGTTGTACTCACTGTCACGCGCTTAGTCGACGTGGATAATTTCAAGAGGTGTTGTGCTTATAGACTTCTTCAGTGATGCATTGGGTACTTAGAGATTTCTCCACCGTTCCTCATTCAACAATTGTGCAAGCTTAAGTCACAAGATCGAAGGATTTTTATTCAGTTTCATGTTTGATATATCTGGTTCATTCTATCAGCGGTCACTTCAAATTGCTTTCACGTGGGTTGGTAAAGATGGCCATGGAGAGTTTATGAGTAGAGATTTTCGATCAACAGCTGATTCTCACAAAATATATAATTCAGCTTATTTATTATTCTCACGAGATTTTAGGTACATGTGCGTATGATTTATTGATGGTTCCGAGTTTCGAAACCATCAAGGGGGAAGAAGAAGACACATTGAACGCACAACGAGTACACGTGATGAACTTCATACCTTCTTTTGATTTGAAGACATTCCGGGAAGACATTTGTCATAACCGTAGAGAAAATCAGTGTTTTAACTCGTGGCGTTATCAATCTCTAAACGATACACTACTGATTCGATGTTTAATTGTTTTGTTGTTGCAATTATTCATCATCATTATCCTATATGGAGAGATATGCACTTCCGGGACTTGATTGACTCTGGTGCATCTCCGGAAGAAGATATGTGCATTTCCAGGACTTAATTGACTCTGGTGTTACGATGTCAACTTCATGAATGGGATAAAGTGTCTACTTCAGTATTTGAGCTTCATACTTGGGATTGGTTTATTTTCTTCAACTATGTGGGGAAGAAATGTCCTGATTCTTTATAGTATGCATAACTTGAACTCTCAGGGGGAAGAAAAATTCAGAAGAATTATTTCAAGCGTGAGAAGAGAAGTTGTTGATCTACTTGGTGTGCCCCAAGCTTTCAATCTCTCTTAGCAACGTTATCATGTTATATGATGGGATTTTCTTGTTAGATTCCGTTGTGCGCTTAATCATTCTAAGCTTTATTAAAAGCTTTGAAGTTGCTTACGAGGATTGTCGGTTTAGGGAGAAGCTATTTAAAAGCTTCTACATCAAGCTTATGTGGAATGAATTAGGGGGAAGTTAATTCAAAAGTTTCTCCTTAACCAGAAGTGTATGGGTTACTTAGCTCGTGCCGTTACAGTATTTCTACTACAAGTTACTTTAAAGATGAGTCATTTTGAAGTCAAAGGCCTCAGAAGACATCATCAGCATTGGACGCTTCATGAAAGCTCTTGTTCTTAATCATTATGTACTTGTTAGGAAAAATATTGTAAGGAATTCTACACGTCGTCCCATGGGGGAAGATTGTTGGAAATTCACTTTATGTGACAACATTTAAGAATTCCCATTAGTTATCATAGTCACACACGCTTAGAGTAGACTAGGTACAATGTATAGTTTAAGGGGCGTGTGTGACTATATATACCCCTCCTAGGCTTCCAAGGAGGGGTGTTGCTTGTGTCTCATTTGTGTTTTCATTTTGTAAATACACTATTCTTAATCTTTCACACACAACCTCTCTTCTCTCTCTCTCAACAATGGCTACCATCATCCACCACCCACCTAGACTACCAGATTAGCTAAAAGCAAATCCACAATATAAACAAAGTTGTGATAATCTTATTCCGGATACAATGATGCTGCCTGCTAGCGAAACCACTGTTGGTCACACTGGTCATGTAACACCCCATTTTGATAATGGAATGTCACGCGTAATTATGGCGTGTCATCAAAGCATACAAGGATAAATGTATAAAACATTACATGACCATAGGGATAACCGGAATCAAACATCGGTTCCCAAACATAAGCCCAAAACATAATAAAGCAAAAGAAATGAATGAAAGACTACACAAGCATAGATATATGAAGGCAAAAGGAAAAGAAGTCTCTAGCAGCTTCCATCCTATGCACGTCCTCCAAATGCTCGAGTCTTTCCTAGGGTACCTGCCGTTTTGGGACATGGAAAGGAAAGTAACGGCTGAGCAAAATGCTCAGTGCACGGATATAGACAAAGTATGAATGACTAAGAATAATAAAGACTTAATAGCAGCGGAAATGTTTAAGTCCTGGAAAACCTGGAACATGTTCATAAAACTGGTTTTATAGTTTGAAAAGCCTTATGTTTATCTTATGAAAACTGTTTAGCATATTTTACCATTAGCCAATAGAGGTCATGAAAATCCACCGTGCATGAATACTTGGAGGGGTGACCTCATCATGCAAATTAGAGGGGCTGCCTCTAATTTAATATACTGGTTTTTGGGTAGGAGGGATCAGCTCCTTGTGAAGGATGCAAGGCACACACCACATTCACCATGAAATCCTGACTGAAAAACATGTAACTAGGATGCACCCATACGCCCCACATGATAAATATAAATAAATGGCCAAAAGCTGAAGGGACGCCACGAGCAATCACTCCACCGTGGTGAAGTCATAACATCAGTGCCTCTAATGTTATGGTTATGGTACCTCCATAACTAGGTGAAACTGGTCATGCATGTATATCACTATAGGTAATCTTAATTAAACATAAGCAATCAAACACATAACTTATACTACGGGAAAACAGTTGGCTGCATACGGGGAATCCTAATAAGGAAAGAATGTCCATACTGAAAGGACGGGAATCCGTACCTTATGTCCAGTGAACGAGAAAGACGAACTGAGAGGAATCCTACTTCCGAATCACTAGTGCTACATAAATACATACATGAATAAGTATATGCTTACTAAATACGTAGCTGGTTTTACGTCATGTCTTAGCTTATTTTATGTGTTACTACCATGTTTTACTGTTTTAAAGCCTTAAACTGTGTTTAATCTTATATTCTATTTAATCTGATTAAGTATTTCTGGTATTTCATGTGTTATTATACTTACTATGTAATAATAAGCAATTTTCCAAAAATAGCAGGTTTCCTAAAATATAAAGTTTCCAAAAATAGAAAGTTTCCAAAAATAGAAAGTTTCCAAAAATAGAAAGTTACCAAAAATAGAAAGTTTCCAAAAATAGAAAGTTTCCAAAAATAGATTTACTGCTTAAAATAGATAAGTTTCTAAAAATAGAAAGTTTCCATAAATAGATCAGATGCCTTAATTAAATAAGTTTCCATAAATAGATTAACTGCCTGAAATAAATAAGTTTCTAAAAATAGAAGGTTTCCATAAATAGATTAGCGGCCTTATTTAATTAAGTTTCTAAAAATAGAAAGTTTCCATAATTAGAAATAAGCTGGCTAAATAAGCTAAGTATATAAGCCTAAGTGTTTTCATGATTATTTTCTAAGTCATATGATATAATGTATAGTTTAATAATTATTTCATGTAATTAAATTAAACTATAGGTTAAAATATTTTATTAAAGTATAACATGTTTTTAATTAAATAAAGTTAAATACTTAGGTTAAAAGATGTATTATTATATATTAATAATATAACCTAAGTCATGTTAATTAATTAATTATATCCATGGTTTTAAAATAATTAATTAATTATAAGTCTTAAATATATAAATACTTAGCTTAAAATAATTTCATGATCATTAATAATTAAAATAACCAAAGTCATGTTATTAAATTAATCATATCATTTTAGTAATTTAATTTTTAACATAAGATCATAAACATAAAAAAAAAACTAAACATACACCATGAACCGGATCTAGACTAAAAAGCATGAACCGGACATGAAATCGACACCGTACCCCGAACCAACTCGGGGTACCCCATGTTTTACTGCTGCCGTGGGACCCACACGCACCAACCAAGACCGTATGGTCTTGGTGGTGGTCGGCTTGGCCAAACCGAGACCCCTTCGGGTTCGGTGCAGCCTGCGGCCAAAAACAAACACCCCTTAAAACATCTTTTGATTTTATTTAACACCAAATCATGTTAGATCCATGTTTAATTATTAGGTTTTTGTAAAAACATCACATGTTCTTGATTTGTAAAAAGATTAAATCAAAAGAAAAGGTTTAAAAGGGATTTACCGAATTCGTGGATCAAAAGGACGAAGAACCAACACGATCAATCACTAAAACTTCAAGATCCAAGATCACAAACCACCTCTTGTGGTGCTCTTAAGGTGGCGGCACAAAGAAGAACAAGGAAGAGGGTTTTAGGGTTTTTCTAAAAATCTTCTGTGAATGAAAAATGAGTAGTGAAAAATATCCTTTTTCCTTTTTAGTGAAAAATTGATGGGCTAAGCCCATACCCCCTCCTAATTTCGTGGTAATAGGGCCCACAAGGGGTAACCCGAATTTTTTCCGTGTCTAAAACATTGGTGTGTTCTCGTGTGTTAAGTTATACGTTCGTGATTATTTGTGTTCGCGTTTTAAGTGTTCTTGTTACGTAAATATCGTGATCTAATATATTTAATTACGCTCGTAATAAATATATGTACGTAATTAATAATAGTTCGTGTTTTAATTACGTTCATGATTTCATGATCGCATGTTCGTGATTAATTATTGTCAAATAGTTATTACGTGCTCGTGCGTAGTAAATACTTATCGTGTTCTAACACGTACGTAATACGTAAAATCCTAACACGTAATCGTAATCATGCTATATTAGGAAAGTTTAAATATAGTACATACGATCTTAAGGGTACTATTCATGGTAAAAGCATACGGGTTTTACAACTCTTCCCCCCTAAAAAGAATAATTCGTCCCCGAATTATAGATAACGTAACTGAAAGAGAAACATACCCGAATCAAACTGAGAGGGTATGTAAGATAAATTAACGTGCAAGTGACCTGGCAGAAAGAACGCGGAACGTGACATGTCTTAAAAGGACATGGAACGTGACGTGGCTGAAAGGACATATCTAATTGATAAGAGAAAACGGATAAGAAGTCTGGATGAACTTGTCCGTTTCCAAGTGGCTTCCCTCTTGGAACGGTTCCTTATAAGATCTTGACACGAATGATAAGTCTTGGTCCTCCTGACCTTGACTTGGAATACGAAGAATTTCTTGGTTATCAACGTAAGGTAGATCCCCTAAATTCGATCGAGGAATAAGAATTAACCTGTAAGAGTAACTGAAACATTATGGTGCAAACAATCCAACTTAACCGATAACTAGCAACGATGCGTGAGACATATAGAAACGTAGTACGTGAAAAATTTTGAACGTGATACGTGAAACATTTTGAACGTGTTACGTGGAGATATGGCGAGTGTAGTATGAGTAAAGATATCGTGATCCCTGATACGTGTAACATATCTTGATCATGATATGAGGAACATGGAATGAACATGCCATGTGAAACATATCGTGACCATAGAATATAATGGTGGCAACGACAAACGCTAGAAGGTGAGACATAGATTATGACGAGAAACGTCCATCTGGGGATAGGGAGTTATACTAAACTTGGGTCTGGTCTCTCAAGTTCTTGCAAACTACCCATACTGAGAAAAGAAATGAACGTAAAATCGTAAACTAAAATACGATCATGAACGTGAATAGTGTCATGAACGCGAGCGCGAAAGCAAGGCGTGGAATTAGAACAAGGACGTGAAGTAAATAAGGAGCATAATTATGAATATTTGTCTGACCTGATAACTGAGGAATTGCCAAGTGATCGGATGAGCCTTGGCTGGAACATGTCCGATCAATCTGTTGGTTCTGAAATCCTTGCGGATGTAAGGATTCTGCAGACTTGATCAAACTGTTTGCAATAACCTAGATAGCATCATGCTTCTTCTGAGTTTGCGTTAATCTGGTAACCAAAATCCGTGGAGATCTTGTCCCATTTCAATTCACAATTTCAGATGATGAAAACATCCCAGTTTGTTGGTGTCCTATCTTAACCTGTTGGTATGTCAGGTACCTAGATATGAACGTAACTGTATCTTGCTTCGTAGAACTTGATACATAGAAGTTTGTGAAACTCTGAGTCTCTGAATCTAGACTTTTCCTAGCGTAGGATTTTCTAGAACACCTAATGTAGTGTAGGGTTCTCTCCTTTACGCATAAGCTGAGTCATGGTAAGATTAACCGTAGAAACCCATGTGATTCAGCGTGTCACTGTGATCAAACAGAATTGATATTGGAGAAATTTCCAGGGTAAAATTTCTCTTGTCATAGAATTTGCAACATAGTGCAGATATGGTCTTCCTGTTCTTCTTCTAGGCTTAAAGGAAACCAGGTTATCCTCAATGAAAACACTGATGAATTTGCTATGAGTTCATGGAAACTCATTCTTATAGTTCCGTTGGAGCATTGATGAGACTAATTCAAAATCATAAATCTAGCATGACCGAGTCGTGTACGAATAGCAGTCATGGACATGTCCTGCTGTTTCATTCGTCACTGTTGGCAGCATGATCATGAGTTCGATCTTGGAAAAGTGATTAACACCATATGGTTGATTAGACATGTTGTCAATATGTGGAGGAGAATAACGGTCATGAATGGTGATTTGTTTACGCCGACGGTAGTCGACACATAATCTCATGGTACCGTCCTTCTCCTTGTAAGTTCTTCTAGAATGTATGGGAAGATTTTGGAATAATCAACTGGCTATGCGTAAAAGACTTAAGTGGTCGTTTCTTACTGACAGCTAGAAAATTTTAGCGACCATGGCTAACAACGCACATGCTTGTAAGCGTAGATAATTTGTACAGATTTTCTCGAGGGAAAATCAAGCTGAATGTATTCAGGAGCCTGAACATTACTGTACATAATTATGAATCTTAGCATGGTGTGCTATTCATAGTACATAATTAGGATAAAATTCATCTCGTGTCTGTCCGAGGAAATGCGTTAGCAGCTTGGATCTCATCATTAAGCTGAAGGAAAACATTCGTATACGTGGGAATACGAAAGACGTCCTTCATGGTTATGAATATATGAACCATGGTGAAAGAAATGAAAGTGACATCGGCAACGTGACAGTTCTCACTGATGCGCTGATAATGGTATAGAAATTCTTGTGGCCTGATTAATACATGGCACAACAAAATAGATATACCCTTGGAGGGTACCCTGAATTTCTTAGAAATGTTCCATAGTTGGATGTGAGTCATGTGTCTTGACTCGTTTCTTGGAACTATAAGCATGACATATGTCTTGACTGGTGTCTTGACATATGTCTTCAGGAGGTATACGTGAGACATGTGTCTTGACTGATGTCTTGACATGTGTCTTCAGAAAGTATACGTGAGACATGTGTCTTGACTGATGTCTTGATACGTATCTCGAGATGTGAACCAAATATAACCACAATATAAGGTTATTATGCCAGAATTGGCGGATCGGTTGGACTACTAATCCTTGTATTTCTGATCACGTCCGTGGCCAGAGTTTCAGTTGCGATTTCTAGGATAGTTGTTGTCATAGTAGTGGTTACTATCGTCCTGTCTGTCAGTTCCATGGTGGTCATTCTCATGACCGTGATTCATGTAACTATTCAGCTGAGTGGCCGGCTGGTACCGATTTGCACTCATATGGCTGAAATGACAGCCGAATGACGTGTGACATGTAACTATGAATTAGGGACAATGATTGATGGGAATCGTCTGATGGTGAAACATCTTCTCGTCCAATTGCTTTGCTCCGACGCCTTTGTCTTCGTCTTTTAGGATCTCCAGGTTGTGAACAGCATCAGTATCAGCATCTCGTAGCGTCTCCCAACATCAGCAACATCAACCTTCAGTAACATCTCCAAGCTATGAGCGGCATTGGCAATCTTGTAGAATATCAGCAAGTAAACATACGTCTGAGATGATTCAGAATCGACTAGCGAATACTCGTGAAGTATTTCAAGTGGAATACACATGGATTAAGGTACATGTAATACACATGGAACACGGTACATAGAGTACACGTTGAATGTACATGAAATGATCGGTATGGGGTCGATCATTTGTCATGATTTAAGGAAAGTATACCGATTAACGGTTAGGAAAACCATCATGATAACCTGACAGTATTAGCATAGAAATCATTCTGGTTATAACGGAAATGTTAAAGTGTGGTTACACAAAATTCAACGATGGTTCGCCTGACAGCATGATCAATGAAAGCCAACCATGACTATCATGAAAGCAGGATTCAATGAAATCTAACAATGTCTTGCAGGACAGCGTAAATAACAAAAGAGGTGTAAGACATAATCAACATGAAGACGGAATTATCATGAAGAAACATGAAACCATCTATCATGAAGAAGTGTATAACATAATCAGCATGAAACTGAAGTTAACCATGACAGTATGAAAACATACTTGACATAAAAACATAATAACTTATGAGGGGACATGAAAAAAATTTATGCCAATTTAAATCATGAGAAAAATTTTATGCATGAAAAATAGTGCATGAATGCGTAATGTAGTTTATAAAACCTTTATATGTGCGAGGGAACGCCTATGGGTCGGTTCCAAAACAAAAGACATGGCGAGGGGACGCCTATGGGTCGGTCCCAAAGTTAAAAGTTTCGATAAAAGCACATGCGACTAAATAGGGCCAGTCCTGTACCAACCATTACTTAGTCATAATCCCTGCAACAATGATACATGAAACATAAAAAAATGAAACTCATATGTCAAAACTTATCAGAAAATTTTTTATGTGACTAATTATGAACTACTGGGGTTCAGTCCACATAGCCATAGTTCACGAGGAACATTATGCATGAAACAATGACACATAACTAAATATGAATGACGGTTGTCCATCCATATTAGTAAAACAATATCGATGAAAACATCAAGGTAAAACCTCAAGGTGCTGAAAACATCATGGTTAAAACAACAATGCGCTGAAAACGTCAATACGTATAATGACAAGCGTTGGCTTAGGAAGCTCCTGGTGACTACCCACTAGTCACAGGTCGAGTTTTAGAGCCTACAGGTCGAAGCCTTGGCTCTGATACCATAATTGTAACACCCTATTTTGATAATGGAATGTCACGCGTAATTATGGCGTGTCATCAAAGCATACAAGGATAAATATATAAAACATTACATGACCATAGGGATAACCGGAATCAAACATCGGTTCCCAAACATAAGCCCAAAACATAATAAAGTAAAAGAAATGAATGAAAGACTACACAAGCATAGATATATGAAGGCAAAAGGAAAAGAAGTCTCTAGCAGCTTCCATCCTATGCACGTCCTCCAAATGCTCGAGTCTTTCCTAGGGTACCTGCCGTTTTGGGACATGGAAAGGAAAGTAACGGCTGAGCAAAACGCTCAGTGCACGGATATAGACATAGTATGAATGACTAAGCATAATAAAGACTTAATAGCAGCGGAAATGTTTAAGTCCTGGAAAACCTGGAACATGTTCATAAAACTGGTTTTATAGTTTGAAAATCCTTATGTTTATCTTATGAAAACTGTTTAGCATATTTTACCATTAGCCAATATAGGTCATGAAAATCCACCGTGCATGAATACTTGGAGGGGTGACCTCATCATGCAAATTAGAGGGGCTGCCTCTAATTTAATATACTGGTTTTTGGGTAGGAGGGATCAGCTCCTTGTGAAGGATGCAAGGCACACACCACATTCACCATGAAATCCTGACTGAAAAACATGTAACTAGGATGCACTCATACGCCCCACATGATAAATATAAATAAATGACCAAAAGCTGAAGGGACGCCACGAGCAATCACTCCGCCGTGGTGAAGTCATAACATCAGTGCCTCTAATGTTATGGTTATGGTGCCTCCATAACTAGGTGAAACTGGTCATGCATGTATATGGCTATAGGTAATCTTAATTAAACATAAGCAATCAAACACATAACTTATACTACGGGAAAACAGTTGGCTGCATACGGGGAATCCTAATAAGGAAAGAATGTCCATACTGAAAGGACGGGAATCCGTACCTTATGTCCAGTGAACGAGAAAGACGAACTGAGAGGAATCCTACTTCCGAATCACTAGTGCTACATAAATACATACATGAATAAGTATATGCTTACTAAATACGTAGCTGGTTTTACGTCATGTCTTAGCTTATTTTATGTGTTACTACCATGTTTTACTGTTTTAAAGCCTTAAACTGTGTTTAATCTTATATTCTATTTAATCTGATTAAGTATTTCTGGTATTTCATGTGTTATTATACTTACTGTGTAATAATAAGCAACTTTCCAAAAATAGCAGGTTTCCTAAAATAGAAAGTTTCCAAAAATAGAAAGTTTCCAAAAAAAGAAAGTTTCCAAAAATAGAAATTTTCCAAAAATAGAAAGTTACCAAAAATAGAAAGTTTCCAAAAATAGAAAGTTTCCAAAAATAGATTTACTGCTTAAAATAGATAAGTTTCTAAAAATAGAAAGTTTCCATAAATAGATCAGATGCCTTAATTAAATAAGTTTCCATAAATAGATTAGCTGCCTGAAATAAATAAGTTTCTAAAAATAGAAGGTTTCCATAAATAGATTAGCTGCCTTATTTAATTAAGTTTCTAAAAATAGAAAGTTTCCATAATTAGAAATAAGCTGGTTAAATAAGCTAAGTATATAAGCCTAAGTGTTTTCATGATTATTTTCTAAGTCATATGATATAATGTATAGTTTAATAATTATTTCATGTAATTAAATTAAACTATAGGTTAAAATATTTAATTAAAGTATAACATGTTTTTAATTAAATAAAGTTAAATACTTAGGTTAAAAGATGTATTATTATATATTAATAATATAACCTAAGTCATGTTAGTTAATTAATTATATCCATGGTTTTAAAATAATTAATTAATTATAAGTCTTAAATATATAAATACTTAGGTTAAAATAATTTTATGATCATTAATAATTAAAATAACCTAAGTCATGTTATTAAATTAATCATATCATTTTATTAATTTAATTTTTAACATAAGATCATAAACATAAAAAAAACTAAACATACACCATGAACCGGATCTAGACTAAAAAGCATGAACCGGACATGAAATCGACACCGTACCCCGAACCAACTCAGGGTACCCCATGTTTTACTGCTGCCGTGGGACCCACACGCACCAACCAAGACCGTATGGTCTTGGTGGTGGTCGGCTTGGCCAAACCGAGACCCCTTCGGTTTCGGTGCAGCCTGCGGCCAAAAACAAACACCCCTTAAAACACCTTTTGTATTTATTTAACACCAAATCATGTTAGATCCATGTTTAATTATTAGGGTTTTGTAAAAACATCACATGTTCTTGATTTATAAAAAGATTAAATCAAAAGAAAAGGTTTAAAAGGGATTTACCGAATTCGTGGATCAAAAGGACGAAGAACCAACACGATCAATCACTAAAACTTCAAGATCCAAGATCACAAACCACCTTTTGTGGTGCTCTTAAGGTGGCGGCACAAAGAAGAACAAGGAAGAGGGTTTTAGGGTTTTTCTAAAAATCTTCTGTGAATGAAAAATGAGTAGTGAAAAATATCCCTTTTCCTTTTTAGTGAAAAATTGATGGGCTAAGCCCATCCCCCCTCCTAATTTCGTGGTAATGGGGCCTACAAGGGGTAACCCGAATGTTTTCCGTGTCTAAAACATTGGTGTGTTCTCGTGTGTTAAGTTATACGTTCGTGATTATTTGTGTTCGCGTTTTAAGTGTTCTCGTTACATAAATATCGTGATCTAATATATTTAATTACGCTCGTAATAAATATATGTACGTAATTAATAATAGTTCGTGTTTTAATTACGTTCATGATTTCATGATCGCATGTTCGTGATTAATTATTGTCAAATAGTTATTACGTGCTCGTGCGTAGTAAATACTTATCGTGTTCTAACACGTACATAATACGTAAAATCCTAACACGTAATCGTAATCATGCTATATTAGGAAAGTTTAAATCTAGTACGTACGATCTTAAGGGTAGTATTCATGGTAAAAGCATGCGGGTTTTACAGGTCACATACACACGGACAGATGATGCGTGTCTCGCATATCATCTAAGCTCTCCTTCTATAACTGAGGCTATTATATATCAATTGAAATACTCTATCTTCGTATGATCCAACTGCCATGTTTTATTAAACAGACCTTTTAGACCCATGAATCTTATCAGATAATCTGAAGCAATGACTAATATGAAAAAATTCATCAAATAATCCGAAACAGTGACTAATATGTGATGACGTAGCAGCGTATGTATACATTATCCATTACAGATACGTCAGCGTTCACATGGTTGGGAGTTGTATGGTAATTTTTTAATCGAAATGGTTCAGATGGAACCTGAGGAATCAGATTGGTGAAATTTGTCATACCATACAAGTTATCAACATGATCGTTAAAATTAATGGCAACCGAAAAGGAAAGTGTTATTGACGGGCGAAGAGAAAGGGTGGCTAGCGGTGATAGGCCTTTCTACTAAGCTCAATACTTGTAATAAAACATAAAGTTTAATTTCATTCCGCAATTTGATTATTATCAATATTTTGAAAACCAAATCTTTAATCGACCCGATCGAGTTATCGAGTTATTAAGTTACTAATTTGGTTTTTCATAAAAAATTAATTTTTTACAACGATTTTAAAAAAAATATATATAAATTAAGAAATATTTCATATGTTGAGCGTACAAACTATTTACTAACATATATCTAACATATAAAATAAAACAACGTCGCAAATAATATACAACTAACACGCTTTATTTATGAAAAAACACAAAAGAACCGAAACCATGTCGAGTCCCAAAAATATGAAACCCGACGTAATTTGACCCTTTTTCCGACCGTACATGATTTAACCGGTTAAACCAGCTGAGTCAAAACGGGTTTCAAAAAATTGATTTTATCGCACCCTAACAAGCTTCTCAATATAAATAAAAATGAAAAGAAAGACGATCATGTTTCGGTTGTAAAATGCTTTGCTAACCTTGTTTCTATGGTAAACAAATGTGGCAAAACGTGCAAGCCGAGCGGGCATGGGCGGTGAGTAAAACGGACAAGCGGAAACACGTGTGACGGACAAAACGGAGGGCAGGCTAAATGGTGCAGGTAAAACGGGTACGAATTAAGCGAGCGCAGGCTAAAAGAGGAAAAAATATATAAAAACTTAGAAAGAAAAAAAAATCTTGTTTGAAAGTCGAAAAATATATTAAATATACAAATCCACCGAGTGACACATTTAGTGTTTTACATACGCCAATTAGAGTCAATCTAGTGTCTTACATATGCTCATTGAGCCCATCAACAACAATGAATGGAAAAAATGTCCTATCTATTTTTAAGAAGTGTTAAAAAACACTCATAATTAGCAAAATAGGCAATACTTGTCACCTCTAATGGTGACACATAATTCTTCATGGTATTTTCCTAAAGGTTTGATGTTGGCAGTAAATTAGATTAATTATATGAGATACAAAGGCGTAGATATGTGGAGGAAAAAATGTGCCATGGTCTCCCATAATGTCTTAATAAAAAGACAAATAAAAACCCTCTCGAAACCTTAAAAAGGAATTTTTTGCTATTCTACTCTTTCCCAACCCTAAATCTTTTTTATGTCGATCTCTTTTTATTCTTTGATGTTTGTTAGATTGGATTAGTACTTCATTGTATTCATCTCTATGTATGCATGATCTAAGATTTAAATTGTGTTTCTATCCATTTTTTTGTATTCAAGGTGTTTTCTTTTCTTTCAATTCGCCGGTTAAGGTTTCTTGCGACTATGTTCGATCAGTATTTAGGTTATACATGGTCTATTGATCGATTATAGATTGTGTTTATAATCTTAGCTATTTCCCTATTGTCTAGTCTACTGAAGCTATGGTTTGTGTGGATCAAAGTTGGTTACAAGATGTGCTTAGGATTTCTTGTTAATTAGGGTTGATTTAATGTGTATACGGTGGATATGAATCTGTGGTTTTTGGATCCATGGGAGGAGGGCGAAGAAGAGTGCTAAGCAGGGTGCTGATGTTGCTGGAAAAAGATTGTTGATTGTTCGTTAGAGGAATCTAGTTCAGTATGGGTAAAAGGTGTTTCGCCATGTTTTGATGATTAAGTTGTTGACCTGGCTGATGGGATCACGTTTAAGGTCATTGGTGAGATACCATCTGCTAGTGTTGATGGGAAGAATACATCGAATACTAATCCTTATCTTATAGGTACATCATGTGCTAATTTATTTTCTAGTGATCAAGTAAGAAAATTCTTAACTTTTGTACCTTGGTTACCCCGGAGGGAACCGCTGCTGATTGTCCTGTTAGAGTCAATCCGTTTTACCACTCAAACATTTGTTAATATTGAGTATGTTTTCTTTTGGTTGCTAATTATGTACGAAATGCTTGGAGTAATTTGGATTTGTTAAATCTAAGCTTAACTCGTCAACATGGTTAAATTTTCTTTTAGTTTATCTCTATGGATGGTATGAATGCTATGATTGGAAATAGCCCTTGGATTATTCATAATAATCAAATTATTCTAAAACAATGGGATCCGAACATGAGTTTACTAAAAGAAGATATAGATAGTGTTCTAGTTTCGGTTAAACTTCATGGTGTTCCTATGACGTTTTTTTAGCGAAGATGCTTTAAGTTTCATTGTTACTAAACTTGGTACTCCACTGATGCTTAACTCATATACGTTTGAATTGTGTAAGAAATCATGGGGCATGTCTAGTTATGTAGAGCAATTATTGAGTTGCGTGCTGACGCGGAGTTGAAAGATACTATTGTGGTGGCTATGCTTGAACTTAAAGGCATGAGTTTCTATTTAAGCACTATCTGTGTCAAATATGAGTGAAAAACTCCTAAGGGTACGAGTTCAACTGGGGAAAAAATGTGAAAAAAACCTTAGCAATCAAATACGAGTGTACCGGTTGACCCCAAGGTGAACTTTGAACCTGTTATTCGATAATATCGACCGGTAGGATAGAAGAGTACTACTTCGTGTGGTAGAAAAAAGCAAGTTGTGGGTCCTAGTAAAGATGTTAGTCCAAGTAATGAGATTATTAACTCAAACTCTTTTGATGTGTTTAATTTAGTAGAAAATGATGATATTTTGGGTGCAAATTGGGGGACTTCTAAGTTGGTTCATTTGGATGATTTTTGGTTGGGTTTTAGTTTTAGGATAAACCTCTTCATCTAGAAGCTAGTGATACTCCTATCACTGCTAAAACTGATAAGATGGAAAGAATCATTATTGAGGGCACAATTACTCTCGTAGATGATGAATGGAATCCATTTCCTTTGAAAATGGCTGAATACTCAGGTGAAGTTGATGATGAGGGTGTAGTTGAATCTATGGTAATGATATAACGGGATTTTGTGCTTCTAAATCGTCTCATATAGGATATGGTACTAATAGTTTGTGAGAACAATGTAAGGAAACTCATGGGAATACTACGATGAGTATTACCCATATGATGACGAGATGTATGAAGATTAGGATATCATGGACAATGTCCAGTCTATAGCTGATAATTAAGGAATCAGGGTCCGAGGTCGTATGAACCATTAACTTTTCTATTTGTTAGGTGACATTGTAGTCTAGTTTTATTAGGTTATTTTCCTTTTAGCATTTTGTTTGACTATGTAACGGCCGGAAATGTGGGATTCAACCTCATCCTTTGTACTTAAATGTTTTTTGATGTAATTAAATTTACCGATTAAACCCTTTACCCAAAATAAGGTCTTAATAATATCAGATGGCTATCAACTATATAACCTAATATGCTTAAATCAAATATGACCTACTTTAGAAACTTGTATAGTCCACCCCATAAAAAACCAGTTCATTACTATGCCCCTGATTAGATCTACCATTTTCTCGAGATCTTGGATATTCGTTGTTTTTGTTCAAGTATCGACACCATGAAATATATATGTACTTGTTGAATGTCTGATTTATGTTCTTATTTTCGTGCAAGTTTTGTTGGTTCACATATTTAACTATATGAAGCTTAAGTGTAGTAGAATCATTAAGGGAAATGTTATTTTTGTATATGATGAAAAGAAATCGGTATTTAGGAAAAGGGTTAAATACTTAAGCGAGTGATGATGAGGATGTTGTTAAACTTGTTGATAATGATACGGTTAAATTTCTAGCTACAAAATCGTTTGATATGGGATTTGAGACTAATAATTTGCTGGAATAATCAAGGGACATTTATGCTAATGTTGATGTCGAGTACGACCCGTACGATGATGATATACGTGCATATCGGTATATTTCGGACAATGTACAGTCTATTGCTGATAACTATGAAATCAGGTTTCAAGGTCGTAACAAGTATTAGTTTTCTTCATATTTATGTGACGTTGTAGCACAGGTTTTATGCGTTTCTTTTTTTATGAAGTTGTTTGCCTACGTAATGGGTATTAGACAGTTAGACGTGGCCAAAAATCGATTGTGGGTTTGGGTCTAATAGGTTTAGGTTTGCTTGTTCAATAAGCCATGTATATGTTATAAATACATTTCCAATATTCATTATGTAAACATGCTAACACAATTCATTAATATTATCCTTAGTATTTTACATGGTATCAGAGTGAGTTTAGACCCACCAACAAAATTTCTCATCCTCTGGTCATCGGCCCTACATGTTGGTGATCCGGAGGGATCCTCATTATTTCCGCTTTATTTATTTTTCTTTCATTAGGATTTTTTCTTTCATATCTATTTTATAATCCCTAAACCCAGCATTTTATATGGTATCAAGCAAACCTAAACTTAGTTAATTCAAACCCACAATCGAGTTTAGATCACATCTAACCGTTTAATAATTGGCAGATATGAAAGACTCACCAACATATTATTCATTTAATTGTTTTTTGAAGTGAGAAAACCTTTAACTAAAAGTAAGTTATGTAAACCCATACGAATTTTTATGCGGAAATTTCGATCAACTAGCACTATTACACAAAACAGCGTTTTCCCACAGCAAGATCCGTGGGAAGTTCCGTGGAAAGGGCTCTTTACAGATTTTACACATAATTATTATGTTGCTAAAAACCCCGTGGGTAAATATTTTCCCCACTGAGCGTTGACTATTTTCCCACGGATTTCCCACGGTTTATTTCAACCATTTTTCACATAAAACGAGTGGGGGTTTTGCCATAGATTTCCCACGGATATATTCCCACTAACATTTTCCCACTAATTTCTCACAACTTTTAACAACCATTTTTCATGTGTTTACCATGGATTTCCTACGGATATATTCCCACTAATTTCCCACAGAGATATTCCCACGAATGTCTAAATAAGCAAAATTATGGGAAATTCGTGTGTAAGTTTCCCACGACTTTCCCACGTATTCCTAAATAATTCAAACAGTTGGAAATTCGTGGGTTAATTTCCCACGACTTTCCCACGGATGTCTAAATAATTAAAACTGTGGGAAATCCGTTGGTAAATTTTCCACTGATGTATAACTAATAAATAAAATGTATAAATAATGGGAAATCCTTGGAAAATTTGCCACAATTTTCCCACGAATGTATAAATAGCGGGAAATCCGTGGGAAATTGGACACGACTTTTTCTACAGATGTATAAATAGCAAAAATAATGTGTGTTCCGTGAAAAACATGGGTAATTTGTCACGACTTTCCCATAACTTTCCCACTGAAAACATGGTCAACGGTTATGTGGTAAATCTGTGGAAAATTTCCCACGGATTTCCTACAGATACTCTTTTTTTCATTTCGATGGGAAATCCGTGAGAATATTGTGTTAAATTTTCCACCATTTTTGTTCTGTGGAAAAAATTCCGTGAGTAAAAGCTATTTGTGTAGTAGTGTAAACATCATTTCATTATGAAAATGTATTTTGATGTCAAATCTTTATTGTATATGCTTACGTTTATACTGAAGTTCAGCTTCCCTTCACTGTAAATTCTGGCTCGATCTCCTCGTGTCCAAGAGGAACATGATTTTAAGAAAAGGATTAATAGACCCAAATGTGACTAGTTTGTTGCTTACAACATACAAATGTGACATGTTGCATTTACAGTTTTTCTCTCCTCTTGAGTAATGATCTCTTTGTTAGACACAACTTTAGGCAACAACGATCATGATATGCCAATCAGCATTAGTTGTAGTATCATTATTTGCTTAATTTCATTGAATTTTGTTAGATCCAATACTAGATGTAAAACCCCTAAATTTGGATTTTTGACACGTCACCGACTTCATTATTATTGCCATTCATCATATAATATTTTAACGGACCACCTTTACAATATATCATCACAAGACTTACCACGTGCAAAAAAATCATGATTTTAGTATATAAAAATAGTGAAGTATTTTAACTTAATATTATATAAACACTTTTACCTTAATGAATATCGTCATACAACTTATAACTAGATTTATAATTAAATTTGTACTTAATTATTCAGAAGTATTCAATAAAACGATTAAATAAAATTGCTTAATATTTCACCGTACTTAACGCCATTATTTACTCTCATTTATATATTGAAATATAAATGGTCTCCGAATGTCGACGTTTTATTTTATATTGAGCGTTTATTTTCCATGTTTGACGTGTATGTTTCAAATCGCGTAACTTTTAAAATACCGGACTTCGATAATACCCGCCTTAGCAAATTATGGGGCAAAATTTATATAAAACTTCACCCCACTCCAAGCCTAGACACGTCTCATCTCCACCTCCCCATTTCATTAGACCATTTTGTGATTGTGAACACTTGTCATACTACCCCCAACACTTGTCATCTAGTTTAGAAAAGATGCAATACTTGTCCACCCTACTTACACAAAAATGACACCACACAGACACACACTTCATGCATTCTTAGATAATAACTAGGTAAAAACCTCCATCCTCCCCCCCTCTTTGTCGTCCAAATTCAGCCACAAACCACCATCATAACACTTTTTCCATCTCAAAATATATTGGTAATTGTTCATCTATGATCATCTCAACTAATGGTGATGATCATCTACCTTTTTGGAACCTTGAAGAAGAAGATATACACATGTTTGGGGCTGAGTTTTAAGTACATATCATGGGGTTAATGCATGTCTAATTCAAGGGTATATCTATGATCATAAGAGTCTAACAAGGATGATTTAATTAGCGTATCCGTCCTTTCGTTTCTTAATCTCGGATCTAAGGTCTACTACACTTTTCCTCTTGATTTTGATCTTTTCATTACATTTCTTATATTGAATATATCTCATATATTCTGAATATATATATATATATAGAGTTAGGATCAAATGAGAAGAAACCTTAAAATAAGAAGAATAAGAAGAAACTATAACCGCATATTCGACATGCATGCACTTAAATTAGATGCATCTTTGTAATCTTAGATGCATTATAATGCATAATAACATGTTTTATAGCTTTTAATTAGATGTATATACATATATTAGATGCATTTCATGATTTATCTATATTTTTGTTCCTCTACACGTGCCCAAATTATGAAAATCAATTTGTACCATCTACACATCAAATTAACTTTCGAAACTCAAGATCCTGCATCTACAAGAATAGAAATGCATCTAATGCAAGTCGTTGCATCTCAAATGTGTGGTTTTAGTCTCTTCTCACCACTTCTTATTTTAAGTTTCTTCTCATTGGATCCTTACTCTATATATATAAGAATAAATTAATGAGTATTGGGACATTGTATATGAGTTTTTGACACTAAAATGAAGCTAAACAAGCCATAGTGAAGATATAGTTGATACGATTTTAGATCAGTAGCAAAAACAGATTATACGGTCGAACTCAGTAGGTTGGGATACTGGAAACTTACATATATTGAGATAGAGAATTTTTTGTGATTATTTCCCCGGGTGGCTCGTCCCGTGACGAATTTTAGAAAGTAAGATATGACCAAAATACGAAACAAGGTCAAAATCTGACCTGCTGTAAAGATGGGTTGTTTTCTCTTAAAAATCGTATACTGACCTATGATTATGTAAAACTAAAAGTTGTAGATAAAATCATGAAGAACTAGAATCAATTGGATGGTTTACCAGTTCCTTACGGTTTGGAAATGGTGACACGAATAGCGAAACTAGTCAGTTCTGAACATACTGTATTGACAGATTGAAAACTCCTATAATAACTCAGAACCATTGAAAAATGTATCACTATAGGTTGTATATAAAATCATGAAGAACTAGAATCCATTGGATGGTTTACCAGTTCTTTATGGTTTGAAAATGGCGACCAAAATGGTGAAAACGTGTCTGGCTGCCAAAAACAGCCAACTCTTCTAAGTGAGAAAATGAGTAAATTAGCTACGATAAGTATAAATTTGGGGTAATTAGACTTATAATCAGTAAAGTATATGAGTTTATAAGTTTTTGGTGAAAACAACACACTTAGAAGATTTAGGGTTCAAGAGATATGATCAAATTAGCGTGACATGTCGGGATAATTGTAATAAAAGGACTATACTTCATTAACGTAAAATGTGATGATTTTTATACAAACTGACGTGGTAGGACCCACTTGTCGGGGATTTTAGACTCATTCATATACTTATGATTAGATAACCCAAGACCCGACCAACGTGAAATATTAAATGAACGTGTTTTTGAGGCGTTTTAGAACCCGAAAATCATATAATGTGGACTTGGGCCATAAAAGCCCAACTTACACTTGTAATGGCCATTGGGCCATTACTTGGGCCTGAGATTTATAACCAAATTAGAGTAAAATACTGATTTTAAAATGGACTTAAGTCATATACTTGTGTAATGGACCACTAATGGGCTTAGGATGGGCTAAAGTGCCAAATTAGATATTACACTAAAATGGTTATGTTTTCATCTAAACGTTTTATAAAGAATCATAAAACTTATGCAATGTACAAGAACTTATTAAGATATACTTATTACGTATATGTACGATCTAATTCTCGTCTCAATCCTAAGCCACGCCTCGTTATCTTTAGGTATCGTATTATCATGTATCGACCGTTAGCATTTTTCCTCGATTAACATTATTCTCGATTGACATTCGTTCTCAATTAACTATTGTGACGATTGTATCAAGTGAGTTCATAGCTTCGCATTTCACTGCTTTTATGTTTTTACTAACCCGCGAGGGGGAGACATGCTACTAAAGAACTATAACTTGTTTTGATAATATGATTGTAACATCGTGAGATCATGGCCTTATACTTATATTTAATAAACTGTTGATTAATACTGTGAGACAAAACAAGTAACATATTTTATAGGACGCAAACTGAACTTTTACCTTTAATTACATTTGCCTATTGTAGAATTCCTCATGACCCGTGAACTGAAACTGTTAAAATTGTTGAATTGTCTGAATGTTATAAATAGATCTATTTGGGAGTGACCTTCCCCATCTGGGTGAGTCATGCTCATTGTGCCTTGTCCGGGACAACAAGTGTTTATCATGTCGGAACTGGATAATGGGTGCCTTATTATAAGGCGAAGGGTCCTCATCTATTGAGGGCTTAACGTGTCAGAGCCTCAGTTTCGGGCAATAGGAAATGTAGTTATTTTATAGTGTTTGGCTCTGTGCAATACTATGTTTGTGATGTTTGCGGTCCTAAACTAGACTTTATTACACCTTGTGCAGTACAATATGAAACATTTTGATATTTCTGAACTTGATTTTTATATCAAACATTGTGCAACACTATGTAGGACATTTTAGAGTCCTAAACTATGATTTTATCAAACCTATGAATTCACCAACTTTATGTTGACAGTTTTAAGCATGTTTCTCTCAGAAAATTAAGCTGGATTATTTGAGCATGGACTGAGCATCATTTAGGAGCATAAAAATGACTGAGGATCTATTTTTAATTGGGATACTTGTAACAACTGATATTCAACATTTCAAACTGATTGTATTATAACAATATTTGTATCAATTATATATCAAAATCATATAATTATGATCAATGCTTTGTATGCCATTTGTTCTGCGATCCACGACGTGACACCCGATTACTATTCCGCTGCCAACTAGATTTGGGGGTGTCACACTAAAGTTCAAAACCGTAAATTGGAAGAAGTACGACACAAATAAAACTATTTATATGATATGTGATGAAGCAAAACGCAAACAGTCAAGAATCTAGCTTTCTTATGTTAATACGTTGATACTGTTAGAGAATAATATGGTCCAAAGCCCGATTTGTGGGTTAGGTCCATTAGGGTTTGCTATTATGTGTACTCTATATATGTTAGAGAATAATATGGCTCAAGCCCGATTTATGGGTTAGGTCCATTAGGGTTTGCTATTATGTGTACTCTATATATTGTGGTGAAATAATACAATGGAGGATACGGTTTTGCAATGTAGTCCGACGGGTTTATTCACCATTCTACATGGTATCAGAGCATGGTAGATCCACAATAAACTTCCGCTGTTTTAAGAAAAAAAACAACTTTTTGTTCGTCTTTTTTAGATTCATCGGTGAATTTGGTGCACCATTACCTTCTCCTTAATAAAACACCATCTCTCAAAACAAAAGTTTTCGTATTAGATTTGTAACCTTCATTCTGTTTCTTTTTTTTTATTCAAAAAATGACGGCCCAAATCAATATGTGTTATTTTATTATTTGGCCTTTAAAAAACAACTTGTTTGAATGTTTGTTTCTTTATCACTGTTCGTATCGTAATTTGAAACTTATAACCCTATAGCTTTCTTCTATGGCTCAAATTTACTAAATAACTAAACTAGTTTGTTTTATCTTCATGTGTTGGTGATTTGTGCTAAGGTCATAAATCCACACAATTATCTATTTGATTGGATGTTTGTGCTAAGGTCACAATCCACGATGAAGTTTATGAAAAAGAATCAGATGTGTGTAGTGTTTTTGTGATGTGGCTGTCAAGATGGAGGTTGGAGTTATTGGGTTATCCAGATTTATTTTGCCACAATGTTTTATTTTGCTTTTTGTATTATACTCAGTCTGAGCTTTTGTAATTTCACGCTGGGACTGCGAGGGAGTGTTAGAGAATAATATGGCTCAAGTCCGATTTGTAGGTTAGGTCCATTAGGATTTGCTATTATGTGTACTCTATATATTGTGGTGAACTAATACAATGAAAGATACGGTTTGCAATGTAATCCGACGGGTTTATTCACCATTCAACAGATACCTGATGCAACCTCTGTGCTTTGGTTGATCAACGTGGTGACCAAAAAAGTATTCACTTTCGTATAGAAGTGAATAGTTTGAAGGGCTAATACTTCAAATGCACCAAAATGTTACCTTGTTTCTTTTTTTACACCCAACAAATAAAAATTTCCTAAAATGCCTTATGCAACTTATGCGTTTTCCAAAAATAGAAAAAAAAATCAAAATTTTCTAAAATTTTACCATTTTTAGAAAAGTTACATAAGTTGCGTAAGATATTTTGAAAAATCTTCATTTGATTGATTAAAAAAATGAAAAAATGTAACATTTTGGGGCATTTCAAGAATTAGCCCTAATTTGAATTGGCTTTAATCTATCAAATTAATTGGCTTTAATTTATCATCTAGTACGTATATGTACGTGTTTGTATATCTGATTTATAAGTTGGATAAAGGTATAGAAAATCAAAGGGAAACACTATGAATAACATCGAGAACATCACTAGATTGAATATAAGTTGCAAATTTATAAGGAATGAAGTATTCATGTATTGTCTAGGAAGAAAATAATCCTGGTCTTACAAGGGTAAAAAAACATATCTACAATTAGCACCCCTATTCTTAAGGATTTGATATTCCCATCCTTTACATTTTACAACATCATCCCAAATTTACCAAGAACCACTCTTTTCAGCTTTGTCCCCAGCAGTTCATGTACATTACTTGCTTAAGAGAATCATCAGATTGTGTAGTCTTCACATCTCCGACAATAACATTGGACCGTAAAAGGCTCGAAAATGGACGGAGATCAGACACATTAACTCCATGTGGGAAGGAGTTGACTAGTGATCTGAGTTTGTAACCTTGTTCCGTATGTCCGTTAACAACTGCGACACCAGCAGCCATCCAAACACGGCTTGTAGAAGTCATCTTGTACGATAAATGTTTGTATTTTGTTTGTGTTATGTTATAGAGTTGTGAGTTAAGTTGATATGTTGCAAAATGAAATGAAGTGATGGTATTTTTATACATGTAGTTTTCTTGTGAGTAACCAATAATTTAAGGAGTGTGTTGATTGGAGGCAACCCGTATAGGTTTTTGACACGTACTTGTTGGGTTCTTAGTCATCATAAGGTGACCAATAACAGGCCAACAGGTTTCTTACCATGCAAACGTTGGATCAATATAGTGAGACCACGTAGAATGCCTGTACTTAGATTGATATTTTAACTCTTTGGTAAATCTAAGAAAAGGCGCAGTTTACATGCTCCCCATCTGCTCCTCACGGTATGGGTGCATTGTTGGCTCGTGGGTTTTTGAGCATTCCAAAATGCAAGATTGACAAAAGTTTTTTGTTATTTCAAAAAGTCAATGTGATGGACTTGATATGATGGATTGCAACAATAGATTTATAAGTTTTTTGAAGAATGATTTAAGGGATGTTTACCAAATTAAGAGGGTGTTTTTTTTTTCTTTTTATACCTCTTAATAGGAAAAGTTGTGGGTCTAACTCTTTTTGAACATCTTGTTTACACTCACACAAATATCTCTTTCTTCCCACTAAGAAGTTAATTAAGAGTCTAATATGGAAGCACTAAAAAAAAGAAACAAACCCTAAGTGACTTCATTTGAGCCATTTAATTAGCCTCTTAGTAGAGAGATTAGTTTTAATAGCTCTTTCCACTAAGAGACAAAAAAAGTTGGGCCCACTTATTAAGTGGCTCAAAGGGAAAAAGAAACACCCTTTATCATATGTCAAGTGTTTGATAAAAATATTATAAGCTATTAATATTAAATGTTACGAGTTTATTAGATAAATACTTGATATGTAAAAGCTTTTGAAAAGCTTTTTTGCATTGGAGAAGATTTCTACAAATGACTTTTTATTAAGATGAAATTTATAAAAAGTTAATGCTAATAAATAAAAGAAGTTTAATAGGTAAAAGCATTGTGGATGCTCTTACATAACTCATGGCTCCTTCGATACTTTATTTTGCTTTGTTATTATAGCATGTTAATGTTAATATATTATCGACTTAGTACAGGGATTTGTACAGATGAGATGAAACACAACATAATATTAAAATCAGTAAAACATGATATGAACATATAAAACAAGCTAAGACATGATATAAAACCAGTTACGTATACAGTAATCAGAATACTTATAAACGTATATTATATATGTAGCATTAGTGAGATCGAAGTAGGACTCTCTTTCGTTCGTCTTCTTCTTTCTATAATTTTCCTTGATTTGCAATGTATCAAAACGATCGCTACAAATCCATTTAAGACATGAACTTGCAGGAGCTTAACATAGGCTTTAGATATGATTTGTAGAGTTGACATGGACTTGCAGTTTGTATAAATGGTGATTGCAAATTTAAACGGCACATAGTTGGGCAATTTTAAAATCTCTATAATTAAATGTCCCATTCCATTTAAATATAAAGTATTAAGTTGCTCAACTACTGACTACTATGAGCATATCTTTGTTGTACCCAAATTATTCAAAGCATCTTGTGCTTTCCAATGTGTCATAAGAGTCGAAAATCTATCGAAAACCCGATTTTCCTCATTTGCTTCATCATGTAAGGCATTAATGTTACGAGACGATGACGATGATGACGAACCCCTTGTTAAATCATATGAAAAACCCAAACCAAACCCTAAAAATGGCGGCCGTCTTTTTCCTTTCAATCCGAATCTGATCTACTACCCTCCGTTCTTCATGAGTCTAAAGGACCTGTCGTTTGTGAATCATTTGTTTGAGATCCAGAACGAGCTGATTTATTCTCTAGTAAATCGGAGCCATAGGGATCAAGTGGGGTTTGATTTCTTGTTCGTTGGCTTGTCTTTTTAGATCTTCCTTCAATCCAAAATTTTAACACAATCCATTCTTGTCTGATCTCCATTCACTTTATAATAATCAATTACTGGGTGGATTCTTGAGTTAAGTTCATTTACTTTTCTTTGATTCGACGTAGCTGGGGAGAAGAGGAGTATTCCTTTTTCTGGACTGGTATTCATCATTAAAATTAAATTGGATCTATCTTTAGAGTGAAACTTTAGAATTTATTATTATCAAGGATCGACGAGGTCATTAAGAGTCGGGTTTTGTTGATCAAACATTTTTTTGTATCCCTTGTTTCGTTTTATTTCCTGGTTTGGGTTTTGTTGTTCATTTAGCATGGATGGGGAATGGCAAAAGGTTCCTAATAAGAATCAAAGGCAATCTAAAGAAGAGGAAGTCTCCAAGATCACGAAGTCGGTTTATGTGACTAATTTCCCAAATTCTTGTTTGGCTAAGGATTTGTGGAAATCGTGCAATCTTATGGAACAGTTGTCGACGTTTTTATTCCTTATAAGAAATCCAAAGCAGGTAAGAGATTCGCTTTTGTCATATTTATTAAGGTATTTAACCTAGAAAGGTTGGTGGAGAACTTGCGCACCATTTGGATTGGTCGTTATCATCTTTATGCAAATCAAGTGAGATTCGAGAGACCTAAATTGGCTAGACAAATGCCAAACGTTAATAAAGCTAGTAACGAAACTTCCAATAATTCTCATAATCATACGGCGTCAAAACATTTCGAGGAGAGGAAAGGTTCCTATGCAAACGTGGTTAATGGTATGACATCTGATACCCAGTCTTTTAAGGAACCCTCTGTGCCTGCTTTGGTTTTAGATGAGTCATGTTTGGTTGAGCGAGATTTGTCCAACTGTGCAATGGGCAAGATTAAGGATTTCATGGTCATGAATAGAATGTACACCATTCTTGGGGAGGAATGATTCATAGATTTCAATATGTCATATCTCGGTGGCACATGGATATTGTTTGAATTTAAGAGCACTGAGACGAAAGACTCCTTCAAATGTCATATTGGTATAAATTCTTGGTTTCACTTGATTCAAGATGCGAGTCTTGATTTTGTTTCTGATGATAGGATAGTATGAATGGACATTGAAGGTATTCCTTTGAAGGCTTGGTCTCGTAATACGTTTCATAAGATAGGAAAGAAATGGGGAGAGACTTTAGATATGGAAGATAATGTGGATACATCGTTTGGGAGGAAACGTATCTGTGTGAAGACTAACTTTCCTGTTTCTATTTAGAATCATTTAAGATTATTGTGAAAGGCAGGGTTTATATGGTAAGAGCGAAAGAGTTATTCACGTGGAATCCTTCCTTCATGGATCAAGAGGAGGCATATGAAGAGTCAGAGGGGAGTTCTGAAAAAGCAGAATGTGGAAGATTTGGGAATGATGTCAAGTAATGAGTCAGAAGATGTTCCTGAGACCGTGTTTGGATCTGCTAATCACTCGCCTATACAGAACAAGGAAAATAAGGATCATTCTAAATCGGATGATCCTTTCGGGTTATATGAACTTCTTGATAAGAAAGAGAATACACCTAACAGTGGGTCGAATTCTTCTTTGCCACATCCACCAGGTTATACTCCGGTAGAAGGGGAGGTTTTATCAGAGACGCAAGCAGATAAAGAGGAAACAGTCAAAGAAACAGCAAATGAGGAGTATGGTAATATCAATGCTAAAGTCATGAATAATTCCCAGAGGTCTACCGATGAGTCACTTAATATTTTTGAATGTTCAAAATCAATTCGAAATGGAGGATCAATGTTAGGCCTTATGGATGATATGATTCAACTCGGACATACAATGGGGTATATTATGGAGGGCAGTATGAATGATTTAGCTAAGATCATAGGACACCAAGGAGATGATGTGGTTAATAGATGAATACATTATCTATTAATATACAAGGTCTTGGACATAAGACCAAAAAGGAGTGGATACAGACACTTGCGAATTCATACAGGCTGAACTTTTTGGCTATACAATAGACAAAAATGCTCGCTGTTTCCCATATGGACGTAAGATTTATGTGGGGTAATTCTAACTATGATTTTGTTTGTAGTGATGAATTAGGAAACTCAGGAGGTATGCTTTGCGTTTGGGAGGCTTCAATCTTCAAAAAAGAGAATGCTACAATATCGGATAACTTTATTGCTATTTACGGAACCTGGCTGCCTAATAATTCCAAAGTTCTTTTTATCGTCGTTTATGCTCCGCAACAAGCTATTTATAAAAGAAAGTTATGGGATTACTTAGCAATTCTTATTGGTCGATGGAATGGAGAGGTGATTCTTATGGGAGATTTTAATGAGGTTCGGTATTCTCATCAACGTCGTGGATCGTGTTTTAACCCATATGGAGCAAAAAAATTTGACCGTTTTATTGTTAACTCGGGTCTTGTGGATGTAAAAATGGAAGGTTATACTTATACATGGTCTCATCTCTCGGCACTGAAAATGAGCAAATTGGATCGGTTTTTAGTTTGTGATGGTATTTTCGAGATGTTTCCTTCAATTACAGCTCGATGTCTAGATAGACATTTATCAGACCACCGTCCTATTCTTCTTAGAGAGGTACACCCTAATTTTGGTCCTATCCCGTTTCGTTTTTATCATTCATGGTTTGATTTTATCGGGTTTGATGATATGATTAAAACATCTTGGGCTTCTTTAACATATAATAATGTGGATGGTATGACGTGTTTCAAGAGGAAGCTACAAGATCTTAAGACTATTATCCGCGGTTGGGTTAAAACCAAAAGATTGGAGATGACGGGTATTAAACATCAGATTCTCTCCGAATTACAGCAGATTGATACATCTTTTGATAATGGGGTGGTAGATGATCATTCAAATCTTCGACGTCTTGAATTAAAAAATAAGTTACTTAAAATTACGGAGATTGAAGCAAAAGACAGAATCCAGAAATCAAAAGTTAAATGGGTCACTGAAGGTGATGAGAATTCAAAATTCTTTCATGGCATCATTAATAAGCGAAGATCTCAATTAGCGATTCGCGGTATTTTTTCTAATGGTGTTTGGCAATCTAATCCGGGCTGTATTAAGAAGGATTTTTTCGACCATTTTGAAACACATTTCAAGGAACATCCTCGTCACAGATTTAAATTGAACTTTCAATTTAATAAAAGACTATCCCTTACACAAGCTGAATATCTTCAAAGACATGTTTCTCGCGATGAAATTCGGAAGGCGGTTTGGTCCTGTGGTGATAATAAATCTCCCGGGCCAGATGGGTATACCTTTGAATTTTTCAAAAAATATTGGGATATTATCGGATCTGATTTTTGTGAAGCAGTTGAGCACTTCTTCGTTTCTGGTGGCTTCTCTAAAGGTTGTAACTCATTTTTTGTCACTCTCATTCCAAAGGTCGTCGATTCAAAGTTTGTTAAAGACTTCCGTCCTATAAGTCTAATTGGGTGCATTTACAAAGTGGTTACAAAGGTCCTTGCAAATCGTTTGGTATCGGTTATTGGTGATTTAGTTTCCGACACTCAATATGCATTCATCATTGGGAGACAAATCCTTGATGGGCCATTTATTTTAGATGAAATTCTTAAATGGTGTAAGAGGAAGAGTAAGAAGGCTATGTTTTTTAAAGTTGACTTCGCCAAAGCATATGATTCGGTTCGGTGGGATTACTTGCTCGATACGCTCGAGGGATTTGGTTTTGGGAAAGTGTGGTGTAATTGGATTTGAGGTACTTTGAGTTCTAGTAAAGCTTCAATCCTAGTAAATGGGATCCCTTCTAAAGAATACAGTTGTAATCGTGGGTTAAAACAAGGTGACCCCCTGGCACCTTATCTTTTTATTCTTATTATGGAAACTTTACATTTGTCTTTTAGTCGGGTGGTTTAGTCGGGTTATTTTAAAGGAATCAATATGTCGGGTGCGGTCACTATTTCTCATTTATTCTATGCAAACGACGCAATGTTTATAGGAGAATGGTCTGACCACAATCTTAAAGGTATGTCTAGCATCCTGAATTGTTTTTTTCTTTCATCTGGGTTACGGATTAATATGCATAAATGTCAACTTCTGGGGGTTGGTGTTCCTACTCAGCAAGTACAACCGGCAGCATCAAACATTGGTTGTTCGATCTTGAACAATCAATTTAGATATCTAGGGGTGAATGTGGGTGCTAATACAGCTCTTGTGAATAACTGGGACGACATCATCCTTAAAATTAAGGCACGTTTGAACAAATGGAAAGTTAGAACTTTATCAATAGGAGGTCGGTTAACGTTGCTGAAATCGGTTCTTGGAGCTTCACCGATTTATACTATGTCTATATATAAAGTTCCTCAAGGTGTGTTAAAAGTTATGGAGTCAATTCGTAAACGTTTTTTTAACGGTATGGATCCCTCGGAAAAAAAATGTCTTGGATTACGTGGGATAAGATTTTAGCTTCTAAGGAAAATGGTGGGTTAGGAGTCTCTAGTTATTTTGCTTTAAATCGAGCTTTACTTATGAAATGGGTGTGGCGGCATGTTTCACAAGATGGATCTTTATGGTGTCGGGTTACCAAGGCTGTTTATGGTTCGTCTATAATAGAGCACAAGACTAAACTCAACTCTAATTGGTGCTCCATTTTGCGAGAGATCCACAAACTCAAAGATAAAGGTTTCGATTTTTGGTCCCACATGAAGAAACGTATTGGCAATGGGATTAATACTAATTTCTGGACAGATTGTTGGATTGGTGAAGCTCCGTTGTGTGTTAAATTTCCACGTTTGTTTGCTTTGGAGACTGATGGGCAGATTACTGTAGATCAGAAGATGCACACCTCGCTGGATACTTCTTTTCGTAGACAAGCCAGGGGAGGTTTAGAACAACATCAGATGCCTGAGCTGAGGTCTCTATTGGGTACGGTTTCGTTATCAAATTCAAGCGATAGATGGGTTTGTGATGTGTCATCCAACGGTGATTTTCAAGTAAAGGATGTTCGCAGACATATAGATGATGTGATCCTTCCAGTGGGAGATTTCGAAACTAGATGGGTCAAGCTAGTACCTATTAAGGTAAACATTTTTCATTGGAAAGCTCGTCATAATGGTTTGCCAATTCGTCTGAATTTGGCCAACAGAGGTGTAAACATTCCTTCCACTAGATGTCCGGTGTGCTCAAACGAAGACGAAGACAGTAATCATATCTTATTCCGGTGTGAATTGGCTCAGCAGATCCTTAAACGTGTGTGCAGGTGGTGGGAATTAACCCCACGGGTTTGGTCCTATTTTCTGAATAGGAGGGATGGTTCATATCTCTTCGGCTTCTCTCGAAGATCAAGGCCCTGTTGGAAGGAAGTTTTTATACAGTTTGGTGGGTTATCTGGCGCTTCAGGAACCGTACCATCTTTGAGGAGAACCGCCCCAAACGAGCTGAGATTTTCGACGATATTATTTTTAGTTCTTTTAATTGGTGCACTAGTCGTAGTCGTAAACTTTTTTCTTGGGAGGATTGGTTAAAAAATCCTCATCATATTTATTTGTAATTTTCTTTTCTAGCATCTTGCTAGTTTAATAAAATTCTCCGCCGTTCAAAAAAAAAGATTATGTTAATCATATGAACAATGATCATTCCTAGTAGCTAAAAGATCGAGGAAACCAAGGTTTCCACAGCAGCACTCAATCGCTTCTTGTCCCGGTCAGCCGAAAGGTCAATGCCGTTAGGCTTACCGTGGGCGCTTGTCCCACGATTAGACTCCAGCGTGAGAGTAAGTAATCGGTTTGAGTGTTATGAAATCGGATAATCAGATAATCAGCTGTTACAAAACGGAGTTTTAAAATATAGTGTTTGAATTTGAGTATGCTATTTGATATCGCAATAATCAGATAATTAATTTTTGTAGCACTAAAGTCTCTATTCCCGGATCAGATACATTTTCCTTAGGGGAAAATAGCAAGAGGTGTTTTCCTTAAAGCTCAAAATGTCATCGAAATCCAAAGTAGGAGAGTCGTCATCTTCCAAACGCTATGTAAAAAACATAAGATTCATCGGAGTCATAAGAAAACTCATCCTCATGAGGGAATAGGAATTTATAAAGATTTGCAAAATCGACACGAATTTGAAGAAAGATCGCGAAGCCGAAAGAAAAGTCGTTTTTAGAGGATTTAACTTTATGAAAGTGATTAGGTTTGGTGGGCGTTTGGCTCATAATACGGAGTGTGAAAATTGGGGCTGTTTTGGAATAAATGTTAACAGGACGGGTTATGCACTTAACTAGGTTAAGGGCTTTATAGAGGGGTGTAATGGGATGCTTATGGCATATAAATGAGGTTAAGTTCTCAATGGGATTAAAATGACCAACAACTTGTCTTGTCTTTATGCTAAGGCTTCAGTAGATGAAAGTAATTTATGGCACAAAAGGTTAGGGCATATAAACTTTAAAAATATAAATAGACTTGTGAGGTTGACGACGAACTTCCTTCTGTGACGGGGGTGGCACTACCATCGATCTTGGAGTTTCTGTAGCCGAGAGTTAAGGATGGTATTTCATACCATTCGAGACTTAAAACATAGTAGGAGGACTCATTTGTAATTATTTATAAGTTGTGTTAAGTTGTGTAACTTGATTAGAAACCTAGGGTCCCTTTTTGACTATTGTCGAGAGTATTAGGAGCCCTAGGGGCCCTCACTCTCTCAAAATTTCTTCATCTATTTCTCTCTCAAATCATTTATCTCTATGGTCACTGATTATAAAACCATGGGAGTCGTTTTTTCTATGTTGGTCTCGGGATCAGATCTAAACGATAAGCGACTTCACCGATTCTAGAGATCACTTTGAAGGGTCCTATGTAACGTGGATTTAATTTCCCACATTCACCTCTTCGATTTAAAATTTAAAAATTGGGTGACACCGAATCAGATGACACCTTTCAAAGTGGTGAGGTTTGACACTGTATAAAGAAAGATCGTCATGACGTTGATATCAGATTTAATCGAACTTTTGAAGTTTTGATGCCAAACGTATTTTTTAGTTAAGAGTTCATATTGTTCGAACTTTCTAATTAGAACCAAAGTAAAAAAATAAACACTTCCAATACACCAATATCAACATTTCAAAGTTTCAATTTCGATACAAACCCAACGTACCAAACAATAGCAAAAGAATTAGCGAATACTAAACCCAAAAATAGTCCACTAACCAAAATTTTAAACTAACCTGAAAACTAGTACTATCAAATAACCAAAATCAAATACAGGGTTTAATTCGTATTTCAAAAAGTCGACCAAGAAAAATTTGACATACATTATGAACACACACAAAAAGACAAACCAATCATTCGGACACAAATTTAAATTTAACGAACAAACACAAAACACAAATCTGAATAACTTTTTGTTTTATTCTTCGTTACTTGAACCTGTGTCTGGAGTCTGGATCGAACAAGGGCATCCACAATGGGCCAGCATGTTATCGTTAAATAGGGGTGTTTTATACGCACAATATATTGTAAACGTTACATTTAATTCATTCGTGTAAATGATCAGTGGCGGATCCAAAAAATTGGAGAGTGAGGGGGGGGGGGGGGGGGGGGGGGGGGGGGACTTTTTTTTACAATAATAAGGGAAAAAAATCAAATCCGAATTAAACACCCAATATTTTAACGTAAAAATGGAAATTTTCAAGTTTTTGAGTGTTAAAAGTTGGATTTTAATATGTGAATGGAGGGCAATTTGCGTTTTGAACGGGAGCATTTAAAAAAAAATGTCAATATCAAAGAAAAGATACAATATAATATTATCTTTTTGGTCGAGTAATGGGGGGCGCCGCCACCCCATAACTTCTACATATGTCCGCCCCTGTAAATGATGTTCTTCTTTGAACACATCTATATTATATGGTTAAATGGTGAATCAGCCCATACAAACAATGCAATATTCTTTGTAATCCATATTGTATATCAAATATTAAATTATTATAGTGACAGTTCAATTAGATTCTTCGGTTGTGAGTGTTTTAAATATAAAAGTTCAATGTTGATCTGTCAACTCGTTGAACTCATAAAAACTTCATGCATTGAGGATGGCCTTGATAATTCAAGAATCAAAATAAACAAATAAATAGGTAAAAGTTATACAATATTATCGTATTTATCAAATCGTATCGACTTTAAACACTTATAATCTAATCGATAGACTTAAAGTATCTCCAATGCATTGAACTCTTTTGAGTGCAATACAACGTCACATTACCGTCACCTCAACATACTTGTACTTCTTATAAAACACCCACAATGCATTAAACATACCTTTACTTATTGAACTTCCATGTCATCATATTATTTTTATTAATCAACTATAATAATAATCTAATTCACAGATTACATAATTTACATACTTTAGACTTATTATTTACAAATCATGCAATAACAAACTAAAATACTGAGATAAAAATCATACATCAAATATACTCTCAAATTTCTTAGCCTTTACTTTTGACTACAATTCTTGTTCAAAAAAAAAAACTTTTGACTACAAGGAATGCCAACAATATACTACTAGTAGATAATGTGGAGGATATTTCATATATTATTTAAAGAAAAAATTTTAAGATTCGTTCATGTGTTTTACCTAAAATATCAAAATTCGTCCCTAACTCAAATTAAGTGCAAAGATCGTCTTTATTTTTTAAACTATTATCGAATTTGGTCCCTATTTTGGATGGGTTAGTTTTGCTCGTTATCTCTTAGGCGTTTGAGGGTATTTTGGTCCTTTTGACTTCATTAAATACAAACACACATCCCTCTTCATCCCATAGGATCAAACACACACACAACCTTTTTTTTTACTGATTTTCTTTATCATCTCAAATCATAACAAAAAAACAATCAAAACCACATGTCACTCTCAAATCCATCAACTTCAAATGCAAGCCCAGAGTTAGTGAATCTGGTTGCTACACTCTTCTCATGGGAACCCAGCGAAAGGCCTACATCTATTCAGCTTTGTTAAAATGTGTTTTTATGGTTCATTTATATAAGCAACTAATAAAAGGTTTTTGGCCGAGTATAAAATAATTTCGTTGTTCCAATCTTTTCGAATTGATTTCCGGTAGAAAGTGCGACTCAATTGTCTTTTGGAAAACAAAAGGATTCGTTGATTATCTATTTTTAAACTAAAGCAAATAACTAAAATTGTCGTTGAGTAAAGTAAAAGCTTTAAAGATTAAACTAAAATGACGAGTTAAAAATAAATGCTTGAAAACTTACTTAACAACTTAATGAATCTAAAACTTGAAAACTTTGTAAAAACAAGAAATTAAACCCGTCGGAATGTTGCTAATCGGAATCTGATCGGAATGCACAAAAGCAAGTGATCGGAATGTTGGAAAAGGGAACTAGATCGGAATATAAAGACCTTAAATCGGAAAATGCTAAACCCTATTCCGATCTTACGATCGGAATACAAGTGATGCAATCGGAATACCTGAAATCAAGCCAATCGGAATGTTTTACAAGACACCCACGTCGGAATGTCAAAGAATCCCCTCAATCGGAATGTTAAAACCCTAATCCGATCAAGTGATCGGAATAACAAGGTGCAGATCAGAATGCTAATCCCTAATCCGATCAGAGTGATCGGAATGAAGTTTATAAAGTCTGAATGTCAAATCGGAAAAGGATTTACCTTTTCTGATTGTATGAATTCAAAAATAAGCAAAGATTTAAGCTATTTTGAATAAGCTCAATCCAAAACTTGATCGAATCTACAATGAAACAAACCAAATAAGCACGAATAACACCTTTTCAATACTTTAAATGAGCAAACTTTTAGATCAAACCATAAAAAGATGAAACTTTTTAAGAAAGCTTTTAAAAAGTAAATAAGCTAAACATACAAATAAGCCAATAAGCACAAGGATCTTAAAGCTTAAGCGTATGAAAGCTTAAGTAGGAATAAAAAGATTAACTTTTTAGTCACGAAAACATCAAGATCAAACACGGATCATCAATATTTCGGATCAAAAGTAACTAAAATAAAGAAAGGTAGAAAGAGATTAAAGAACAAAAGCTTAAACTTGAACTTGATTAATGAAAATCCCAATACAAAAAGCTTAACTTGAAAGATAAAAATGGAGAAAAGATAAAACTTAGTGAGAGAAAGTTGGAACTTTCTCTCTCTAAAAACTAGAAAGGAAGAAAAATGAAAAAACTAAAACTAGGTAACCCCCCTCCTAATGTGATTAGGAGGGTATTTATAGGGCAAAAATGGGGAGTGCATGTGTGGTGTGCTTCCTTCTTTCTTTTCTTCTCGACTCGACTTAAATCTTTATCTTTTCTCGACTTCGTCTCAGGATTTGAACTTATCTTAATAATTTTCTTCTATAATTTAGACTTGAGTTCTTCGACTTCATTAAACTTCCGTTTTTTAGACTTTTTCTTCGATAAGTCTTTAGAATAGGTCTTGGACATCCGTTCTTTTAGCACTCTTGATCTTTTGACTTCGTCTTTTCTTGTTTTCTTCGATAAAAGCCCGTGTTTTCTTCCTTTTTCATCTTTTGGTCCTAAAACACAATAAAAACACAAACCACGCATAATTCCGACTTTTACGACATCAATTACACGTTTTGGTTTTGTTATTATTGGAAATAAGCGGTAAAAGCATAAGTGTTTTCACACTTATTAGCAAATTATGCTTAACTTGAGTATTAACTTAATTATAAGAGCTTATTTCATAAATAAATAATATATTATTTGACCCCGTGGATTAGTCGGCCAATGAGTCGGAAATCACGGTTACCAAAAAAAAAATTATTATTTGATTAAATTTATAATTTAGCTTATCGCATTTTAATAATTTATTTAATTTTATAAATTTATTACATGTACTTGTTACTTGGTGAAATATAATACGCATAAATATTTTTGTATCTTTTTAATACGAGGGTATCGTAATTGCGTTAGCAATCACATCACAAAATGGTCTTTGGGACCTTAATCACATTGGATTGCAAAACGCATTTTCAAACCAAGACTGTCCGATTATGTTATTTTTGGTTTTATTAATGCTAAATAAATCGAATTCGGTTTCGAATTATGGTTTATGTTTGTTTTATTTTATACATATATTATTATTAATGAGTTTTGTATTATAAAAAAATAATTCTATACACAATCAAGCTTTTTAAGTCAAGTTCAATCTTTTATCAAGTCTTATCAAGCCAAACTTAAGCCTAGATTGTTAAAGCTTGACAAGCTATCAAGCCAAGCTCAAGCCTAATATTGTATTATCAAGCCTTATAAAGCTTGAGCTCTGCTTGACTCGATTATACCCCTAAGAACAATATACGTGACCATCATTTGTTCCCAGCTTTGTCCATCATAAACTTCCTTCGAATGTGACCTTCACTATGATATTAACGCTTCTTCGAGCAGCAGCAGGTTCTGGCGAGCAACGACAGCGAGCAGCAGCAGATACCAGCGAAAAATCTCACTTTATTTTAGTCCTAAATCTGTTTTATTTGTTTATAAGATTATTTTGGTGTTATATCACTCTATTTCTTACTATGTTCGAATTCGAATGTAAAGAATAGTGATGATAAATCATACATTTATCATTGAATAATGATGAACCAAGCAATCTATTTTTTTAATATACTTTCTTAATTTTGGATCTGAGTTTTTTTTGTGTAGTATAAAATGTTAAAGAAGAGAATAGTAATACAGTTATTTCAGGGTCATATTGATAAAGTTTACAATGATTTTGAAAGTTCATTGATAATGTCTAGCGATTGAATTGTAAGTGTTTAAAGTCGGTACATTTTGATAAGTATGATGGTATTGTATAGCTTTTACCCTAAATAAATTTAACAAACTAAACAGAAGTTTTGTTCAAAAATTACAGTACATAATAAAATTCAAAAATACCGAACGTTTTAATTCGAAAAGGCACCAAGAAACTAACTTGGTGATCAAGTCACGCATATTACTAAAGTTACAAAACAAACTCTTTATAACTTAACTACGGTGGTGTTTGTGTTTTGGGAAAATATCTTAACAACATCTGAATAAGCCTTGTATCTGAATTGGTCAGACATTTAAGTTAAAAAAACTGTTTGTTTTTTAGTTCGTTCAGACATGATCAGACCCAAAAGTATCTGCTTGACCCAGACTTGAAAGAACCATCTTGTTGCCTCTGATTTTATGAATAATAAAAAGCAACAAATAATGCTACAACTCAACAATCAACATCTCTCCCTCCCGAACCATTCCAACCTCCAGCCTCCCCACTAAACATCCGACCACCACTATTACTGTCGATCACCATTTGCCACTCCACAATCGTCACCATATTCAAGTCATTTATGAATTTAAACTTGGGTTTTTTTTAACTTGGATCTTTTTGAGAAATATGAAATGGTGGGTATTAATATTGATGAAGATGAACAAAATTGATTAATATGTTATTCAATTTATAGACGGACTTTTATAGGGACTTAGGGGGCTGTAACTCTCCCAAGATTCTACATTGAAAGTGTAATTTTTCGCGTTGATAGTGTAATTATACTAAAACTCATGGGTATTTTTAGAAAATTTTGTATTTGACATTCCCAAAAAATATTAATCGGCCTGCCCAAAAAATATTAATCGGCCCTCCAAAATATAATGATGTAATACTAGTTTTGAAGTTTTAGTAGTTTCGTCGATAGTTTCGGTCTCTCAATAAAATTGTTCAGGTTCCGTCTATGATTCAATTAAAGCACCACTATTAGAGATTGTTCCATTTGAAGAGTTCGAAGGTAAAAGGAACCAGTGGAAGAATTTATTCTCTTCCTAATTGTGATTAATATTTTTTTTAATTCACAAGCTCGTTGTCTATTTTTTTTAATTAGCCGGCTACCCGCGCAATACGGCGACGGGTAGCCGGTGACTAATTTCATTGATTTAGGTAAACCATAAAACCACCATTACAAAAACAAACATCTTTTATTGACACATCGACCACACAATTGCTCGAAATATATACAAAGAAAAAATATTAGACACCTTTGATATAAAGAGACAATCATATAAGACACAATCATATACAGTACATTTACGAGTACTTGAGTTTCTATACAACAAAAAGAATCTTTCTAGTAACCACCAGTCCACCACTACTCTATGAGAACATATATTATATTATCACAAGCATATCTATTTGGTCATCTCCTTCAAACTAAACTACGATATATTTTTTTTCTATTGTAATCACGAAAACCACCAGATCTACAACCAAAACCACCAAAGCACATCAAACCTTTTATTTTTACGACTGATGGTGGCAGCGGTGACGGTAGTGGTGGTAGAGACGGAAGTGATAAAGGCTGTGGGCATGTGGGTATGGAGAAGATTTTATACTTTTATACAAGTTTTCTTTTTAATTATTTTGAAGATATTAAGAGAAAAGAGAAAGGAATATGAATGTGTATGAGAGGGTGTTTTATGATAGTTTTTTATATGAATTGAAAAGAGGTTACTTATTTTTAATATTAATAGTGCACATTAATATATGGACAATTACTTTTCATTTAAAAAATGTTACATACGTTTTGCTATAGCAATAATTTCAGGTTGACTGAATAATAAATATACACTTTGAATAATATTGACTCAATTGTTAGACTTTTTTTTTAGAAATATTTTAGGCTGAATGTTTTAAGACTTTTAAAATTAGAAAAAGGCATAAACCTTTTATAAAGTAGTAAGATAGTGACTAATTTGAAAGATTTGTTTTGAGCAAGATTATGTTTAAATTGAAAAATAAACAAAATTATTTTATTCATATTCGAATTTTTTCGCTTTAGATGTGAAAATTAAATTCAGATTTAGGCTACCCACAACGCATTTCAGTTGCGACCTAGTGCGACCTATTTGCCACAACCCGGCGACCTAGTGCGACCTAGTAAAAAAATAATTTTTTTTTTAAAATCATTATTTTTTCTTTATAAATACCACATTTTCACACACAGTTTTTTCACACACAACTCTGTTTTTTCACACACACATTCAGAAGTAAAAAATGGCATGCTCATTCCCACATACCGAAGCCGAGATTAAGGATATAATTAAGAGACAAATACTTCAACAACAACGCCGTTACGAGCAGCTTACGAAGTTAGGTGATGATTTCGATGCTGCGTCCGAAGAGAATACGGAATTGAGCTCGACATGTAAGAAATGCCGTGATCTCTCCCCACAAGAGCGTCAGTTTATCGACACGTATTAGTAAGCAAGCTGAATTGGATTTCAGCCTCCGGAGATTTTTGTGTAGAAAGTCGACAAAATTGGAGGCTAGAATTGAAGAAAATACTAAATGGTTGAATAACTTTGGTTCTTCGTCCCGATATCAAACAACTCATATCGGTCCTTCGTCGCAACAACACCGAATAAGAAATGAGTCGCCCGATCTACCCTTTCCAATTCCAAACCTCACAGATGGCAGAATGACTGACAATGAGGTGTATCAAGAATACCTAGATCAAAAAGTGTTGAGACAAACTCAGGAAGAAGAAGAAAGGGAAAGAAGGGAGCTGGAGGCGCAAATTATGGCCGAAGAAGATGAAGAAGAAATATTGCGTTGGGAGTTTCCTTGTGGTCTGTTATCGGATTCGGATCCGGGAACTGACTAATCGTATTATGTAATTTTATTTTTAGTATCGTATTGCATTTCCTATTGTATTTCAGTATTTTCAAGTTTTATTAGTATTAAATAAATTTTTAACTTTCAAATACAAGATTTTTACAATATATAGTATAAATTTTATATTAAATTTTTTTTTTAAACACAAACAAACGAGTTTTTTTTTTTTTACACAAACACAAACGCACAAATGAATTAGATCGTGACTAGGGTCGGTTTGGGCTCGATCGAAACCGGCGACTGAATCGCCACAACGCGACGACTCGGTCGCGACCTACTGGGACCGAAAAAAAAACGACGCGTTGTGCCTAGCCTTAGAGGCTCTTAATAAAGAAACACCATCTGCATTTTCACTTTCACTGTAAGAAAAATAGCTTTTAAAAACAACATGTACTTATTTAAAGACTACGGATTTCACTGTGACTATAAGAACATAAAACATATTTAGAGACTACATGGATGAGTGATATGGAGATCACAAAAAGTATATACTTCAATTCTTACCGGTTAATATAGCTTTCTAAGAAAAGACAGACATGGAGATCCCGAAAAGTATTTCATAAATGAGATGAAGTAATCTCTTCACATTACAATATATACAATCACTTTATCCTATAATAAAACATGGAAATCTAATTAGGACCCCAACAACTCAAATACATAACTTTTCTTAATGACTCTTCTGATTGCATCACTTTCTCTTGTACGCCTTTAGTTGCTGGAGTAGCCAGCTTCTTTGACTGAGTGACTGATCGGATATTGGCCTTTGTGTGGTGGTGGATGGTCCTAATGGTGTAGTTCCACCTTGCAAAGCCTTGATCTTTTAGTGCTTCAACCAATCCAACTGTTCCGGCCACCATCCATGCTTTGCTTGTTGAACTCATAGTGTGTTTAAATTTTTTTGTAACTATTGGAGATTTTGGTAAAAGCGTTTTTTAGTATAGAAAGTATGTTGCAAGTGATTGATGAAAATGGATAAACTAGAAGTGTGTATATATAGAGAATGAGCACACGGGAGAGTGAAACAGCCCAAGTATTACGGAAAAATCAGAGGCAAACGCCAATGGTTTAACAATATAAACTGGGGGTTGTCTTTTCTTTCTTTCTTTATTGTTTTTATTATTTTTAATTCGTTACACTTTATTACAAGTAGATTTTATGTTTTGTGTTTTTTAATTTTATCCACTTTATATATCATTACAAGATATACATAATTACGATAACTTTCTTAACCGAGGGTACCAAGAACGGTTGGTGAAGTACTAGCAGGGTATCCGCGCGATGCGGCGACAGGTACCCTGTGACAAAATTTTATAGCGAACAAATGTTATTTGGGTATTCGTTTATAACAGTCGTCACGTCCCGGAAAAATCCATCATTGTCTTCCCAGAAAACCACATCACCAGGATCACAACAACCGTAAATTACTTATTGATATGAGGTATTCTAAAGGTATGAGTTTTTATGTGTGTTAAAAAAATGACCGTATATATTTCTCATGTTAATAAGGTTTTTCATATAGATTGGTGTTCGCGTCGCCGGCTCTTCCGATATGTCACAGAATCCTGGTGTTGTCGCCACTTTTTAGGTTTTTTCATAGAATTTATCATGTTTTAGAGGTGAAACATATCTAACTTATTGTTGTCAATATATAATAGTTACGTGAACATTGTTTGGAAAAGAAAAAAATGGTGATTGAGTTGTACATTATGTTCTTTATGTTGTAATAGAAGGGGTTGAGGTGTATTTATGTTATCATTAATTGTATTTTTCTAGGAAAACTTTGGATTGTATATCATGTTGTCGAACTTGTATTACTTAAAATCAAATGTAAGTTGATGTATTAAATGGATGTATAGTATGATGTTGTAGTTGTACATTTGTCTTGTAAAGTTGTACCTCTTAATTTTTTTTTTCATTTAATAGGAGAGAAGATGTAATTTGTTTTATAAGGGAGTAAGATTTTAGTTAATTCGGATTTACTGGATATCAATAAGATTTTATATTTGATTTAAACGCGAATTAGAGGAAGTGCGAAATGCACACTCGTTAAGCTAATATGTTATCGCTCACAACGAAGATGCAGGGGTAAAGAGGGTTGCGTCCCTTTGCGGGCTCAAAAGGCAGCGCCCCTTACGAGGTCAAGGGCAGAGGAGTTACCTTATTTTCTCGCTAAAACCTAACAATTGTGACCCTTTAGAATTAACTGTATTCCAACTATTATTAACCATTTATAACCGCCTTTCCTGTCTGTTCATTAACATTAACATATATTGATCTCATTTGAATATAACAAAATTTCACATTCCTTTTTTTCTTGCTTTAATCTCTTGTACCTAGAATTAAAGTGTTTTCTGTTTGATTTATCCGGATAAGGATTTCGTGTAACCCAGGCGCCAATAGGGTCGAAATACTTTATACGGAAAATAAACTCAACACAACTCAAGTCAGATATTCAAGAATCATCACAAACACTAACCCTTATTTCTTACAAGAACTCACCCGAGCCATCTAAAGACCACGACCATATATGTTTCTAATTACTTAGAATACACCCATCTATCTTTTTCTTTAGCAGCTCCAACTAAACCTCCTCTACTCCACCCTTCGGTTTCGTCTTTGAATTAGACTCGGGCATAAGTAATTAATTGGTTTGTGATTGATAATGTTTAAGGTTTAGTGATTATGAGAATCGTATCTTGAATGGAACCTATGGGTTTCTTTTATAGCAGGTGAAGCCCAATTAGGGCTTCCCCAAACTTGTAGTCCAAGATATTAATATTTACTATTTATGCGAGATCCTTATTCTCTAAATAAGGAGAGTGTATATCTTCTTATCTTGGATAAATCATAATCTTAATTAGACGATCATTATGTGTGACCACAACCATGTGCGATCAGGCGACAACCCACTTGAAACCGCGTACGGCCACCTTCCATCGTGCCTACTGGACTAGTGCCGGTGCCTTGTCCATTCGTGATAGATCAAATACAGATAGTAACCGTAAACTAGATTATATAACCCAGCTAAAAACATTCAAATCTTTACAAACAAAAGACACAAAAGCGAACCTTGTTTTTTTTAAATAAGACCTCGATGTATTTCTCTTGTTTGTAATGGATAAACATGATACGTCATGTTTATTTTAACATTAAGAGTTTATATAAAATACAATGTAGATTTTATATTGTAAGGATATGTTTCATACTCATGAAGAGTTTATATAAAATACGATGTTGCGAGAGCAAATTATTTTGGACCATTTAAGTCTTTCAAACTCACTCGCAGAACCAATAACCTCGTGTAATAACTAATTAGACCATTTATTATAATTTATAAATAAATCTCAGGCTACAAATTAAACCTTGATTCAAACAACTTTTAAGCTGCGCGGTAAACGAATTGAAAGAAAAAAGTTAATTCGTGAGCCTTGATATCAGGTTCAAGTAAAATATATGGCTGCGATACACAATTCTTTTTACTGAAAACTGGAGTAACGGATTGTATATATACAATAGCCTCAACAGTATGATCTTAAGCGAATGTCTTTTCCAGTATAAACGTGGTACATCAATACAACATCCATAATTACATGCACATGGTTACTCTATGGCCTCGTTTGTTTAAAAAAAAAAAAACTTATTCTAGCCTCTTTTGTCTGCAAATCTTTGCAGGCGCGTAGAGGTATTTGTTTGTTTTTTTGCAGACATAAGTGTTGAGAAGCACTTCTCCCCTCTTCAACCATGAATACATCTCATTTCCTATGCTTTTCTCTTCTTCTCACTTCTTCCCACTTCTTCAACACTCACATCCCACCATTACCTTTAATATTTGTTTGCATTTTTTTTATATTTTTATACTTTTTATACTGAAATGATTCATTTCGTATTTTTTCACGTTTTTATATGTTTTATGCTTTTTTTCCTTTTTTTTTCGTGTTTTATTTTTTTGTCAATTTTGCACGCTTTTATACGTTTTTCTATGTTTTCGTGCATTTTTACGCTTCCGTTCGTTTTCGTTCTATTTTTTCATGTGTTCATACGTTTTCATTTGTTTCGTAAGTTTTTAAGTTTTATACATTTTCGTATATTTTAATTTATTTTTTTACGTGTTTGTATACTTTTATATGTTTTTTAGGTATTAGCGTTTTCAGCGCTACAAAATACGAACAAAACGTATAAAACGTAAAAATTATACAAAATGTATAAAAACGTAAAAATTGACAAAACGTACGAAAACATACAAAAGAACTAATGAAAAATATAAAAAGAAAAAGAGTAGTAAAGAAGTACTTCAAGATTATAAAAAATAAACGGTTTTTTTTATAGATGGAAACTTTAAATACACCTCTTCTTGTATACATGGTTTGTAGATAAAGAGGTAAAACCTCGGAAAAAACAAACGAAGCCTATGTCTATAGGGAGGTGATTTGCACACTCTAAAAAATGATTGGCACACTCAAAATAGGTGTGTTTTGCCATTTATACCCTTCAATTAAATAATGTGGGCAACTTTTAACACAAGTATTAAGGGTACAAATGAGAAAACACACACATTTTAAGTGTGCCAATTATTTTGTGGAGTGTGCTAATACTGTATTTCAAGTTCACATTAATTTGGACCCCAGCAGCTCAAATACATGACTTTTCTCAATGACTCTTCAGATTGCTCTATTCCTCTCCTTGAAGCCATGGCTGCATGAGAAGACAGCTTGTTTGACTGAGTGGCTGATCGAATGTTGGACTTCGCATGGTGGTGAATGGTCCTGATGGTGTAGTTCCACCTTGCAAAGCCTTGATCTTTTAGTGCTTCTACCAATCCAACTGTTCCTGCAACAACAGTTGATCTCGTTCTTGAACTCATCGTAGCTTGAAACTTCTAAGATAATGAAAGTTGAGTATACGTAAGAATATAAGATGTGTTTGATTTGATGAACGAAGGATGAGACTGAATGGTGTATTTATAGAAGTTAGCTGGCCACACAAGCAAGAAAATTAGCCCCAAGTTTTAGGAACAAAACAGCAGGAAATGCCAATGGTTTTAAGTTTTTAAATTCTCAATACTGCCCCTCTACGCTACGGAGTATTTTGTTATTGTACGGAGGAGTATTAAAGACTAATATATAGATAAGGCCGATAACTTGTCGCTTTCTGATAAGGACGCTTTGTCTAAGGTTGATCAAATACGGAGTACATTGTATATCGAACAAACATTTTATTATCCTGAGCTAGTTTTGATGTGAAAGATGCCTAAAAAATAGCTCAACTGTGTATATACCGGATGTTAGCCAACAGAATAATCTTGACGTGTAAAGATAAAAAATTAACCTTTGAGCTTACCACAACGTTGCCATCATGGAGTGACTGATCAAGGTTTTTTAGGCTGCTCGCGTTGATTGAAAAACCAACTAGATCGACTTATTGTCTTAGCCGATTACCCCACCAATGCAAAGATCAAATTATTAGATGGTCGGATGAGGAAAGTAGAATAAGTAACTCCCATATTTATATGTGATCACTTTGGTTCCTCATCTTACCAAATCTAACATACAAGTTCAATTGTCATTTTATTTTAAATCATATTAACTCATCATACTTATATAATGACTTTAAACTTATGTTTGCACAACAGTAATTATTACCGTACCAACTACCAAATCATTATTTTAACAAAATTACATACGTTCAGATTTATAAGATGTTCAAGCAGATATGAGATTTAACGCATCGGTCATATCTACGTTTGTTGTTTTGCATCAGAACAGTTTATATTTACTTTGCTTCTAATGCGCTTCTTCTAGTTTTCAAACTTTCGCCTCATTTAAACATTGAACTCAAACTCTCAAAGTATGATTTGATTTATGTCCGTATTGCATACGTGATGGTCGACGGTTCCAGTACAAATCTTAATCGTGTAGTAGATGGTTAAATGGTTACATATTAAATTACAAGTGTTTTTTCCAATACCTTCACAATAATGTTTATATTAGAATCCCATATGTTTAATATAACTGCTTGGACGTACTAGCAGTTTACTGCATAAAAAATGAAAAGCAAATGAAATTTATATAAAGAAAAGAAGTGTGATTAATGGTGTCTTATACAATGTGTGGGAGAATATCATGACTGATTACAACTAGAGCCAAGTAGTATTCACAAGTTGTAGCCCTAATATTTCAGAAAATGAAACTCTCACCCTAAACATCATCAAAATCACCAAATTCCTAATCATCTATCAAGTCAACTCTTCAGTTCTGTCCCCAGCAGTTTAAGTACATGACTTGTCGAATAGAATCATCAGATTGTGTCGTCTCCATGTCTCCACCACCAAGGATTCCCTCGTTAATGTTGGATCGTGAAATACTGAAAATCGGACGAAGATCAAAACCGGCAGAAGAAGTATATGTCTTCTTGCCATGTCGAAAGGAGTTGGCTAGTGATCCAAGTTTGTGACCCTTATCCGTATGTCCATTAACAACTGCGACACCAGCAGCCATGCAAACTCGGCTTATAGAAGTAGACATGTCGTATGGAATCAAAAGTATGTAAAGATTTGGTTTATGTTATTATGGTGTTGTGAGTTAAGTTTAATGTTCTGTTGCAATATGAAATGAATATAGAGTTGAGTGTAGTGGATATTTATAGGATAGTATGTATTTAGGTGCATGCATTCATGCATATCGGACATATGTACATATGATGAATATCACGTGAGTAATCAGATGGTAACCAATGGGTAGCCAACACAATGCGAATGGTTTCCACGTAATGGAACATGTCGACTATACAAATCCGAATGTAAATAAAAACTGTACTAACTTTTGGTAATTTCTATAAAGGGTTCGTGAAGTGAATCTACATACTCCCCCCATCTGTCCCTTTACATTGCATTATGGTACGAGGCATTGGATACACAAAATGACATAAAAAAAGGCACGTGAATTCACATGGACTGGTTTTGGCTGGTCTTTGTTTTGTCTTCTATCATTACGACAATTTTCTTGTTAGAATTGAAATGGATCGACGATATAGATGAGTGACCATATAGAACTTTGTCTTTTGTTTCTCCAGAGTCATGTTTGGGTAAAAACTAAAAATGTTACTGTAATGTGATCCATGTTTTATACATAGTTCCAAAAGTTGATCTGTTAGACTTGTTGCGATCTGTTTGTTGTCTACCATCGGATCTTTGTTGTCTATCATCGCATGGCTAGCTGCTGTTTTGAGATTTGGATTTAGATTAGTTTGGTTTAAGTTTGTCTTCTTTAGAGAACTTTTATGATATATGTTTTACTTTGTTTTAACTTGTTGTCTCGTGTATTTTGTTTAATAAATCGGTTTTGATTATTTTATCATTTATGTTCGATGTAATTTATTGTATTTAAATTATCTCCGTTTATGAGAAGTGATAAATGAAATTTATGCTTTATGTTCAAACAAAATTAAACTAGCCTATCTATTAACAACATGTTGAAGTTCAAATTTTTGTAGAATGTTGGTAACTTGACGATAATACTGTTGAAAGATAGAAAACCCCGTCCTGTTAAACTTTATTGATAATTCACTACTTATAGAGTACACATGACAAATAATACTAAAACCTTAATGGACACTAACCCACACACGGGCTTGGGCCGATATCTATTCACTAATACTCCCCCGCAGTTCGAGCGGTCTAACGTGAAAGCTCGAAGCTGAAGAAAAATTATAACAATTATTGCTAAAACTAATTTTACGCAGATGAGGATCTTCAAAGTCTTGATACTCTGACTATAAACTTTCCAGAATATGGATCTACGTATTATTTATTCTTGTTGCACTGACAGGCTTGAGAAGTCTGCGCGATGAACTTGACATGAACTCATGCTGAGAATGGAAATTGAAAACATAAACTTTAAAATGAGAAGTCTGTTCGTTTTTTTTAATGACAAGAGAAATTGAAAAAACAAGAACTTTCACGGAAAATGATTTTGAAAAGAAAGCAAATGATGACCATTTTTTTGTTCTCGTTTGACCAATACCAATATTTGACGGACAAAATAAAAGACTAACGGGTAGACGATAATGAGAAAAAAATATTACATTGGCAAAAGATAACCATTAAAAAGTATTCATTTTACTTTAATATAAAAGAAAAAACAAGATTGCTAAATATGAAGAGAGTATTTGAAAAGAAGATTGAGGCCATCTTTGATGGTCAACACTGACGGCTAAACAAAAGAAAAGGAGAAAAAAAAATATGTTGAAGATGCGTATTAACGCTTGAGAGGAAAACCATGTTGAGAAGACAAGTGGTAACGAGATTGGAGAACGGCTCGTGACGGCCAATTTGTTTTACATAGTATCACAGATCTAGGTAAAGATCCTTTTATAAAATTTCTCATCCTCCGGTCATCGGCTTACATGTCGGTGATCCGGAGGGATCCTCGTTATTTTCCGTTTTATTTGTTTTTGAAATTTTGTTTCTTGTTTCTAATTCATAACCCTAAACTCTAGCCGTCAAAAGAAAAAAAAATATATTTAGTTATTTTTTTTTCTTATCATCTTTTGTGTTTGTTGTCGAAGATCATTGTCGTTGACAAAAAAAATTGGTCATCAAATTGCCGCTCCCTTCTAAAGGCAAAGCAAGCCACGCAAAGGAGGATGCCGCAAGCAATAAACAACTATGCCGCCAAAACAATTATGCTTCAACTACAACAAACAAAAAAGAAGAGGAGGAAAAGATGCTGCTTTCAAGGTTCATTCCAGTTTGTCCGTCCGAAAGGATGCCGTTGAAACTGCGGGGGAGTATTAGACGGTTAGATAGAGCCCAAACCCGACTGTGGGCTTTGGTCCATTAGGGTTAGGTTGCTTAGTATTAAAGCTATGTATTTAATATAAATACATAGGCTATGTGATGTATTCAATGATTTTCAATCAATAAACAGTATTGTGTTATTTTACATTTTTTAAAGAAGATAGAATTGGCTCAAGATGGCCATGTTGATTTATAGGGTTTGACGGGGTGGTATAGAGGCAGCGGCTCATGATGGCCAACTAGGTCTTGGATAACCTGCTCTGATACCATGTTGAAAGATAGAAAACCCCGTCCGGTTAAACTTTATTGATAATTCACTACTTATAGAGTACACATGACAAATAATACTAAAACCCTAATGGACCCTAACCCACACACAGGCTTGGGCCGATATCTATTCATTAATAAATACTTTATAATTTTTCTTCTTTATTTTCAACAACTTTGAGCCCATATTCCGACAACTATTTCAAGCAAAAAAGATTCAACCTAGATTCCGGCCACTATTTTCGAATAAAACAGATAAGAACCTGGATCAAAATTATGTTCCATCTTGATTTGAAAACCTTTCAAAAAATGTAACTCCATTAGACTTACGAATATTCACGAATAATAAGGTTGTGTGCAACAGTATCGATTCCCAATCGATCGGCCGACGTCGCAGTCGGCCGGTTCCGTTGGGGCGATCGACTAGACTCGATCGTCGGCTGCGAATCGATCTCAGAGTCGACCAGTTCAAAAAAAAACTTTTTTTGTCTTTTTATATCGTTACATTTATAAAAAAAACCTTTTTAAATTTTAAATCTAACTATTTTATCCTTATAAAAACACCATTTATACAACCATTTTTCACACACCTAAATATAACACTTCTCCAAATTACAATGTCGTATGAATTATTTTTTACCGACTCTTCCGACGATGAGGATGAAGTTACTAGTGAGCTTGTATTTATGGAAGTTTGTCAAAAGGCTTACGAAGCATCAAACCCTACAACCCGACGGAGCTACATGAATACAGATTACAACGGTGCACATAATCGTCTAATGGCGGTTTATTTTTATGATGGGCCACAGTGTGACGAGGAGACATTCCGTACTCGGTTCCTAATGGATCGAGAACTATTGTTACGAATTGTTCGCGAGGTAACCCATAAGTATCCTTATTTTTGAAACTTTGTTGATTGTATGGGTCAAGATTTTCTTTCGCCATTGCTGAAGGCACTTCCGCTATTCGTCAAATGGCGTATGGAGCCGTTCCTGATGCTCTTGACGAATATTTGCAAATAGGTGCGACAACAGCCCGTCTATGTCTTCAAAACTTTTGTAAGCCTGTCATGGAATTATATGGTAGAGAGTTCTTGCGAAAGCCGACGTACACCGACATAAAAAAAAATCTATGCTCATCACGAAAAAAAGCAAAGGTTTTCTGGGATGATAGGAAGTATCGATTGTGCAGATTGGTCGTGGGAGAATTGTCCAGTTGCATACAAAGCTCAATTTTTTAGGGGTGGTCATGGGTCAAGTCCTTTCATTTGATTGGAAGCGATCGCCTCTCAAGACTTGTGGATTTGGCATGCATTCTTTGGTATAGCCGGGATGAATAACGACGTGAACATTTTACTTCAATCCCTTGTTTTCAATGATCTTGAATCAGGGAAAGCACTTGTGGGATTCGTGGCTAACAACGTGTATTATCCACGGCGATATTATCTTACTGGCAGGATATATCCAAAAAGGTCGGTTCTTCTTAAGTCTATAAAAAATCCGGGGATAAATAATCAGAAACGGATAATGTATAAAACGAAGCACGAAGCAACACGAAAATATATGGAATGAGCATTCAATGTATTGAAAAGGAAATGGAAGCTAATTAAACATTCGGCCCGAGGAATGTCAAAACGTAGACTATCAGACGTAATGTACACATGCATCATATCTCTCAATATGCATCGTATCAGACGTAATGTACACAATATGATAATTCAACACAATGGGGCAGCATATCTCTCACATTTTATCATGACGAACAACATGTTGATCAAGATCCGTTAAATACACATGAAGAGTCGCTGCAAATTACTCATGAGATAATCAACGAAACAACTCATCTACACCTAAAAGTAAATCTAGTAGAACACATTTGGAATAACCGCAATTCGTCATAACGGTTTTTATTTTATTTGAATTATTATGTAATGTTTTTTGTTAATCTAACGGATGCCTAAAACATTATTTGTAATAACTAATCTTTCTTAATTTTGATCACGACAAAGTGTAAAAACATTTAGCATCAAAGATAATCGAAAGACGAATTATTTAAAAAACACTATAATCAAGGTAATAATCATTTAAGTCTTACACAAACATATCTTATACATGTTTAGTGATCATAGAAAGTGATTAACCTCAGACAAAATATTTTAATAAAATTTATGTTTAAGAAAATGTTTTATTAAAATAGAAAACGGAAATTTGAATTTGGCATATTCTAAATGATCTAAGAATACTTGAGATATAATCTTCACCGGATTGCATTTCCCTACTAGAATACAAAAAGGAGCGGACTTTAGAGCCTGCGGCTCAATATAGGTGTCTGCGGTTCAATAGTGATATTGAGTCGCAAACCTATTTACTGAGCCGTGCTCAGAGAGCCGTTGCAATTTGTCTACTATAAATAGTGGATCATATTTCTATTTTCCAAGGAACCTTTTTGGACAGTTTTTTGCTTCTTATCTTCTTTCTATAATTCTAATCATTAGTAAATGATTACTTAATGTGTTAAGTATGTTTAATTATGATTATCCTCTTGATCCCCTTCTTTACTTATCTAAAGAGAAGATCACTCTTACATTTCTGATGTGATAAAAGATAAAGCCTTGATGAAGATCATCCTTTCTTAAATCTAGTCATGTTCGTCATTTTTTATATGAGTCTTGTGTAGATCCAAGGTATTTGTGTATACTTGGATTAGTCTTGTGTATACTTGGATTAGCTTAGTGTCCAAAATGATAATGTGATAAAAATATTTTTGGCAATTTTCATTGTTCACCAAAAACATTTTTATCACATTATCATTTTGGATCATCCTCCTCTCTTCTTAAACCTTCATTGTTCTTCTTTTTCCTCCCCATTTTTATGCCTTCTCTAAGCCTTAAACACTCAACCTTGGTGTCCACTAGTTCCTCAAATTCCTCCAAAAACTATTCCACTAAAAATAGCCTTAAGATTAAGATCAAGATACGTAAACAAGGTTCTTCATCTTTTCTTACACCAAAAAATGAGACCATCCCAATTCTCATGTCTTCATCACCTTCACCACCTCTTGCACCATCCAAGACTAGTTCAACTCATGATACAGACCATTCTCATGGTTCTACCTCTTCTTTATTCCAATCTAGGATGAATGAGTTGTATTCACCTTTCTCTCCAAGTCCTCTCTTGGTAGAGAACCTTATACCCCTCCAACGCATTCCCTTTGAGAATGTCTTTGTTGAGCCTTCACCCATTTCACCATTGGATACCATTCCACCTTCCAATTTTGGGTGTTTCCTATCTCAAACCTCATGGGTGATCTATATTTTTTTGGTTTTCTTGAGGCACATGGTACTAATTGTTCATGTTGTCTTTACAACAAATACATCATCCGTTTCCTTAGGATGGAAATATATGGGCTTCATAGAAGGTTGCAAGAGTTCTTGCTAACTATGTTTACGAATCCTCCTCCTCCTAGAGGATGAGATGATGATATTTTTAAAATATTTTTTCAAGAACCCAAGCCAAGGAGACTAATTAATCAAGATTAGAATATCTAGTTTAAATGTTTAGTTGGTTGTTTTCTTTTTTCTTGTATCTTATTTCCTACATGAGTTTTCATGTAGATGTTAAATGATTTAGCTTTATGTGTTATAACTAGCTTGTGTACAAACTAATCAAATTCAATTTTAAACTAAAATTGAACCTAAACCTATTATCACCTCTAAAACTTAACTAAAATTGAATCAAAATGTTATCTAAATATTTTGTCACCCTTTGTCGAGATACTCATGTTAGTATGTTGCTCTTTATGCAAACTTAGCCTAACCTAGTGCTAGTAGAGGTAAAAATCTAAGATTTGCTAAAATTTGAAAAAGTCTTGACTTTTCTCAAACTTTCAAAAAAAAATGGATTTTGCCATCCACTATAGAGGCTCAATAAATAGTCCATGGATCATTATTAATAATGAGACACAACCTCATTTATTGAACCGCGGGCAGGTAGCCTCATTTTGGTTCGTTTTTGGTATTTCTTCTTTGACTAGTATTTTTCAAGATTTTTTGTTTGCCTCTTTGAGCTAAACATTTGAAACCTTTTGTTTTTCTTTCTATTATTTTCCTTGTCTACTTTATTTAAATTCTCTTATTTTGGGAGTTCTCTTCTCACCCCCCTCCCCACAGTGTCTTCTTCTTCTAAACATAACATTGACATCTCTTTGTCACAACCTTCTAAACCCGAAGCTTCTTCTTCTATGCTTTCCAAGAAACCGAAAATTTCGGTGAAACCCGTTTGGATCAAGAAGAATAAGTATCATTTTGAACCCTCTTCTCCCAAACCACACAAGACTTTTACTTTATCTCCAATTGAGTATTGGAATGAGTCTTACTCAATCAATCTAATTATCGGAGAAAGGGAAGCTCTTCCACCACCACCTAAATCTTTCAACACACCTCAACTAAATGACCTTTCTTCTTTCCTTAACCTCACTAAGTATTGTGATGGAAACATCTACTATCCACATTCTCCTTCTCCACCACCACCTTCTTATTATGATGGACCCCCTCATCTAATGATTTTGTTTTGGATCATGGAAGTTTGTGTGCTTATTGTAGATTTCAACAAATTGAACTTGCTCATGTGTATGAGAAGTTAAAGTTTCTTGAATTGCTCTTCACCCAACCTCCTCTTCGAGTATTCGTTCCCGTGAGCAAATCTTCGGAAGATGCACTGATAGGTGTGTAAACACCCATCCTTTTACCACTTAATTCTGGCTAAAACGAGACCAAAACATGTATTTAATATCATTTGTTTGGAATTATGCGTGGTTTTTGTGTTTATTGTGTTTTCAGAGCCAACCGGATGGATATTGGAGAAAACATGGGATTGCACGGGATTTATTGAAGAAAAAGACTCAAGATGAAGTCTATTGTCCAAGAGATGCCAAAGATTTGAAGTCACTGGGCCTATTCGAAGATTTATCGAAGAAAAGGACCAAAGATGGAAGATTTATATAAGTCGAAGAAACTCAAGTCTATTAAACGAAGAAATTAAAGGACGAGTTGAATTTAATCGACGACAAATCCCGAATCAGAATCGAAAACGTCAACTTTTCTGAAAAGACGAGAAGACAAGAAGAACGGGAGAAAGCTCACTCACCAACCAAAAGAAAAGCCTATATATAGACCACCCTCGCACTTTCCTTCCAGTGAGTTTTAGTTTTTTTTCTTTCTCCCCTTTTTTCTCCCTTTAGTTCGTACTATCACCAACACCATTAGGGTGTTTGGTGATTTTGATCTTTGATTTTCAATCTTGTAATTTTTAATCTTTGTTTTGTTATTGTTAAAACATCAATCATCAATACAAAGTCTTGTTTAATCTTTCAAAAAAAAAAAAAAAAAAAAAAAAGCATTTGATACTTACTTTTTGTATGGGTTCTAATTTCTCGGAATCCTCTCGAATTGATCTCGGTCTTAAGTGGAATGATTGTTCTTGGTTACTAAATAAAAGGGTTTGGTTTTCTGATCTAATAAAAAGTTTAAATGAAAATTTAAATCAAAGACAATTACTTTAATGACAATTAATAAAGACTTGAATTTAAAATTAAAATGAAAACTAAAATTAAGTTAAAGTTAAAATTACAGTTAAAATATAAATTGTGAAATAAAAGTAAAGAAACAGTAAAACAGTAGAACAGCTACACTAAAAGAAAATTGATTCGGAACTTTTTAACCTTGATTCGGAACTTTGCTCATCCGGAACTTTATACTCGGAACACCTTGATTCGGAACTTTAATCGGAAGTTTATTCGGAAGTTTGTTCGGAAGTTTGGTTCATCCGGAACTTTATACTCATTCGGAACTTTTGACTCGTCCGGAACTTTGGTTCATTCGGAAGATTAGGTTCATCCGGAACTTTCAGTTCGTTCGGAACTTTATACTGATTCGGAACTTTTAAACAAAACTCATTCGGAACTTTTTAGAAAACACTTTCATTCGGAACTTTAGATTGACTCGGAACTTATGAAAAAGAAATTCATTCGGAACTTTTTGGAAAATAGATTCATCCGGAACTTCTTAGTAGATGATGCTCATCCGGAACTTTTAGGTTCACTCGGAACTTTTGTGTTCATCCGGAAGTCTGGAAACACATAAACAGTAACAATACCCGAAGAACAAGGAAAATCGATTTTAATCCAAAAATCACCAAGTTTTTCACCAAAAACTTAAATAAACTAATCACTAAGCATCTACTAACCATAAACTACAAATCCCATCAACAAAAACACAAATCCCAACAACTTTTGAAGATCAAAACTCAATAAAATAAGAACTTAAGAACTTGAAGATAAAGATGATGATGAACAAGATGAAATGGAAAGATTAAACAAGACTTTGTATTGATGATTGATGTTTTAACAATAACAAAACAAAGATTAAAAATTACAAGATTGAAAATCAAAGATCAAAATCACCAAACACCCTAATGGTGTTGGTGATAGTACGAACTAAAGGGAGAAAAAAGGGGAGAAAGAAAAAAAACTAAAACTCACTGGAAGGAAAGTGTGAGGGTGGTCTATATATAGGCTTTTCTTTTGGTTGTGAGTGGGCTTTCTCCCGTTCTTCTTGTCTTCTCGTCTTTTCAGAAAAGTTGACGTTTTCGATTCTGATTCGGGATTTGTCGTCGATTAAATTCAACTCGTCCTTTAATTTCTTCGTTTAATAGACTTGAGTTTCTTCGACTTATATAAATCTTCCATCTTTGGTCCTTTTCTTCGATAAATCTTCGAATAGGCCCAGTGACTTCAAATCTTTGGCATCTCTTGGACAATAGACTTCATCTTGAGTCTTTTTCTTCAATAAATTCCGTGCAATCCCATGTTTTCTCCAATATCCATCCGGTTGGCTCTGAAAACACAATAAACACAAAAACCACGCATAATTCCAAACAAATGATATTAAATACGTGTTTTGGTCTCGTTTTAGCCAGAATTAAGTGGTAAAAGGATGGGTGTTTACACACCTATCAAATCCCCTACACTTAACCATTGCCATGCCCTCATGCAATGCTTAGTGATAAAGCAATTTGACACTTTTCTCATAATTAATCAACCTTGGCCTTATTAAAATACTACTTAACAAAAATTAAAGTACTAAAAGGAATTAAAACTTAAACGGAAACAAAAGGATAGAAAACCATTCTCACTTTAAAATAGCTACATGGAAATAACTTGCAAAGAGATCAAAGACTTACATTAGGGCTTTGGTGCTGTGAAGATTTATCACCCTCAAGTTTCACGTTCCCCAAACTAAGCTTAAAAACGAGATCATTGTTATTATAAGTTAGCAATTCAAACACTTACACACATGGCTTAATTATATGCTTAAACTCCCTTATTCCTAGGTGTATCTCTTATATTTTATTTTTGTCTTAGAATGATCATGAAGATGCATTTTTGGACTTATTTCGATAGTTTATTAAGGCTGAAAGCAAAGTAGGACGATTTGATCAATAGTTAGCTAAAGGACAAAATCTCTTAAAACTGCTTCTCGGGATATCAAAAAGTTCATATCTTGGCATAACTTGGTTCACGATTTGAGACCTTTCTCGGGCCGATATTTGGCATGTACTTCATACTTCATATCTTGAGAGACGTGCTTGAGGTAATGGTCTTCTCATCGTTAATAGAGTTTCTTCACTTGGAGACTTTTGAGGGGTACTCCAACTTTGTTGACCACGACTTCATGATTATTTCTTCGATCTTTATTTGGGATTTTGAGATACAACGATCCGCCTCCTTTTCGGACTTGGATCTATTTATCCTCATACCTTGTTAGGGTCTTTTCGGATAGACTTCTCCATGATCTTTATGGGAGTTGATTGCTTTTCGTCGTGAGTCTTGATCCTTCATATTGACTTTGGGAATAATGCTTTTTACATCACTTTGGATCTTCAGCAATAAAATGGAATCCTCATGCCTTGTTAGGGCCTCTTCGGACTCGCCAATCTTCGCGCCCCGCTTCATAAGTTATGCCTTGGCTATGAACTCTTATCATTACCGAGCAACTTTTAAACAATCTTGGGCTAGAGTGCTAAGTAACTTTTCAAATCGTACGACCTTACTTATTGCAGATAAATTATTAGCAAGTGATGGGAGAATAGGCAAATAATTACACCAAGTGAGCTTGTGCAAGAATACCGACTTATAATTGACTATATCATTTCTCGTCCTCCACAATTTAAAATCTCAAGTAATGAGACTCGTGGATACTTAGCCTAATAAACCAATTAAGGTCTACATGGTTAAGGATACTTGCTAGAATAAACTTAGATAAGTCTATTCGGGTTGAGTCACAATAAACGCAACGGGCCTAATATGTCAAAGACTTCTAAACTAGCTACACCACTTTATTAATATTTTTGACTTTATTGCGGGATATATACATATGAAAGCAACGATAAAAATTTAAAAATTACGACTAAATGGCCAAAGTTAATAAAAAATTTGAAAAATGTTGAAAAATATGATTTTCCGGTTAAATGAAGGCATTTTCATGGAAAAGTCCACTTAAAACTTCGATAGAAGTCCCCCTACACTTAAGATAAACATTGTCCTCAATGTTTAAGCATGTGGGAAAAGTCTCCCCTACACTTATGACATTGTGCACGTTGGTTAACTCAAGTTAAGGAAGAGACGACTTCGTCTTATTTTACCGGTTAAAACACATGTTGTGTTCTAATCATTTAAGTCTAAAATAAAAACCTAAGCAATCCTGGAAGACTACTTCTACTAGAATAGTTATTATGCTTATGTTGTTTATTTTCTTATTTCTTGCTTTTGTATTCCTATATGAATATCATGTTGTATGTGTCTTCATATTTGCTTCAATATGATTGTTATGTGTGTTATTGCTTGTTTTGATAATTCCTTTATCACACATATTGTTGAGAGTTGATATTGGTTAAACCTTGAATTTTTTGGATGTTTCCAAAAATTCCATGCCTTTAACCCCTTTGACATTATATCTTCAAATTGTTGGATGTTTCTTTTCTACCTTTATTCCAACAATTATTAATTGAGCTTGTCAAATTACTCTCCTTGGACATACTTAGCAAATATTTACTTTATAATTTAGGATTTCTTTTCTTTCTCTCTCTCAAGTTATTTAGTGAGTAGTGACTATTGCATTTACATCGTTGTTTCTTTTTTTTTCTACTAAACTTTGTATGTATCTTGTCACCATAGTTAGATCACTTGGTGCCCCAAGCTAGGGGGAGTAAGCACCAAGGGGGAGCTAGTAACAAAGTCGATTCTTGTCTTCTTCAAAGACTTGTGCTAACTTTTTTGCTTCGACAAAAGGGAGAGAAATGGTAGTGATAAACTCGTTAATAATTCGAAAACTTTTTTTATGTAAATGAGTTTATGGGTTGTCGTAATAAAAAATGGGGAGATTGTTAATGCAACCGATGCCTAAAAACTTTATTTGTAATAACTAATCTTTCTTAGTTTTGATCACGACAAACTGTAAAAAACATTTATCGTCAAAGATAATCGAAAGACAAATTATTTAACAAACACTAACATCATGGTAATAATCAGTAAAGTCTTACACAAACATATTATACATGTTTAGTAATCATAGAAAGTGATTAACCTTAAAACTCATATTTATACAAATGTTAAAAAATATTTTAATAAGCTTTATTTTTAAGAATATATTTTATTAAAATAAAAAATGGAAATTTGAAAATATTCTAAATGGTCTAAGAATACCTTCTTGGAATATAATCTTCACCAAATGGCATTTTCCCCCTAGAAGACAAAAAGGAGCGGACTCTAGAGCATGCGGCTTAATATAGGTGCCTACGGCTCAATATAGGTGCTTGCGGCTCAATAATTATATTGAGCCGCCAGCCTATTTATTGAGCCACGCTTAGAGAGACATTGTAATTTGTGGATCATATTTCCATTTTCCAAGGAATCTCTTTGGATAGTTTTATGCTTCTTATCTTCTTTCTATAATTCCAAGGTATACTTAATGTAAATGATCACTTAATGTGTTAAGTATGTTTACTTGTGATTATCCTTTTGATCTACTTTTGTACTTGTCCAAAGAGAATATCACTCACACATATGTGATGTGATAAAAGATGAAACCTTGGTGAAGATCATCCTTTCTTAGATCTAGTCTTATTCATCATTTTGTTTATATGAGTCTTGTGTGAATCCAAGGTATTTGTGTATACTTGGATTAGTCTAATGTATATCCAAGGTATTTGTGTATACTTGGATTTGTCTTGTGTAGATCCAAGGTATTTGTGTATACTTGGATTTATCTTGTGTAGATCCAAGGTATATGTGTATACTTAAATGTGTCTTATGATGTAGTGTGTCTTGTGTATAAGTTCTCACTAAACTACAAAGTGATGTAATTTTGTGTATGAGTCTTGTGAGTTCTCACATAACTAGAAAGTGATGTGTGTGAAGATTGGTTCTAGCTTTGTATTAGGACTCGACATCTAGCCTTGTGTAGGAAAAGAAGATGGACGATGAAGATTGACTCTAGCTTTGTATTGGGACTCGACATCTAGCTTTGTGTCGGAAAAGAAGATGGACGACGAAGATTGGTTCTAGCTTAGGATTAGAACTCGACATTTAGCTTAGTGTCGGAAAACAATGTAAGCAACATTGTAAGGTTTTCTCATGCCGCCTGTAAAGAATGCCTATGACTTCATAGACGCCTTAGTGCCGGGCCATGAAGGGAGCTTGTGGATATAGTAGAAATATCGAGTAAGGTGTACTCGAGGAGTGAAGTAGGAACGCAGAGACACATTTGTTGTCGAACCACTATAAATCTTTGTGTTCTTCTTTAGGTTGTCTATTTCCTTACTCTTTACTTACTCATCTTTACATTCATGCATTGCACTATCATAATCACTAGATATAGCAAATGTTTTAAACTCTTGGAAATTGGTTTAACTACTATGAATCAAATTTTCAAGTAATGATCATTTTTAATGACGAACATAATTTTATTTAGGACTTAATTAGAGAAACTATTTAACCCCCCCCTCTTCTAGTTTCTACATTTTTTGATTTAATGTAATGTTTTTATTTATTAAATTAAAAAACGATATTTTTTTTGAACTTGATCGTCTTGTTGTGGAATCCAATCACATGTGTCGTCGGAGAGAGAAAGCTGATGTGGTAGAAAACATATAGGTCGCTGATGGCCTTTGTTGTGGGTAGCCTAAAATATCTTAGATTACATAATTAACATCATTATATGTCACACCCCACCATGGCGGAATATGGGGCGCGACGTATGTATATCATCACAACAAACGGTGTCTCTATAGAGAAAACTAAAATGCAAATATAATGTCATAAACTAGTGACACAAATGTCATGATAATATCTCAACAATGCAGGAGTCTAGGTAAGTAGGTAACAGTCCTACCACTTACCCAAGACAAACAATAAACATAAACCAATGAAACATATAGGTGCCAACATGTATCACTTATTAAACAAACAACAAAAACTAAGAAGGAAACGGGGATCTCCTTCTATATGCAATCCTAAGGCATCCAAGTCTAGCCACTTATGCTCTCATGCTTAACCATAGTATCACCTGAAAGAGACACTAAAATACGTCAACATAAAGTTGGTGAGAGTCATAGGTTTAGACTCAAACGCCAAAATCATACCAAAAGCTGTGAGTAACAACCAAAAGTTAAAAAGAAATGGACATTGTGATACTAATATGCACTAACAAACTAACATTCAAGATTTAACTAATCAAACCAAAACCAAGGCTCCCAGCCATACCAAACACCATACTCCCATAGGCATCCAAACACTTATGAACCAAATCCCAAGGTCCCGCCTTGTCAACACCCCCTTGGTACTAAGTCAAAACATAAACAATCAAGAATCAACTAGCAGTTAATCATATAAGTATGCACACATAAGTCCATTACCAACGCCAAACATTCACAACATCATTTATAAATAACAAAACAGTGTCTCTTCCATCCCATATGGAAGTCATAAACATTAGAAAATATGGGACTATGAAACTCACCTGATTGAGCTTCTCCAAAAGTCCGCGCACTAGCAAAAAGCTAACAAACCAAAAACACATAATCAAAACATAAACCAATCACTAAGATGGCTCATCAACCTATGATGGACATCTAACCTCCTCCTATTTAAATACCTCATTTATATGCTCTAAGCATCTCATTACACCCCTCTATAAAGCCCTTAACTCATTATACTTCATAACCCGTCCCGTTAACATTTTACCCAAAACAGTCCCGGTTTTAGGTCTCCAAACTATAAGCCAAACGCCCACTTACACATACCCATGATCTCTGTAAAGGGAATATTGATGCCCTTACATATGTTAACTAACACCTCCCATTTTCCCCAACATTAAAGCTACTGTTAAGGCCCCGATATATATATATATATATATATATATATATATATATATATATATATATATATATATATATATATATATATATATATATATATATATATATATATATATATATATATATATATATATATACTAGTTGCAAAACCCGTCCGATGGACGGGTATGACTTGTGATTATTGTTTGCGTTTATTTTGTTTAACTAAATATTGGTGTTAAAAAATTGTATATCATACAAAGATTTTTTAAACATATTAGCAATGTTTGCTAAATTGTTTGCGTTTATTATATTACTAAGTATATTTTATATAGCACATAAAATTCTTAGGTAAATGTTTGAGCTTATGTATGCTTTATAGATGTCACATCGAGATATATTATAAAACAAAGTAACATTCATAAACCCCTAATACAAAATTATACTATAATTAAACTTTCTTAGATAAAATATTAAAACTTACGAAAAATAAAATATTTAAGATGAGAGTGGTTGTTTAGTGAATGTTGTTTATAAAAAATAGCTTAAAGAAGATAAGTTAAATGTACAAATATACTTATTGTTTAGTGGGCATGACTCGCAAATAAGCATGATGAACATCATAGTCTAGTATATTACTTCTTATCCTTTTTATCTTTAGAAAACTTCTCATTTGATGCAAACTCGTACAAAATAAAGGTAGTGTCGCTAATAAAAAATTGGTCATTTGTATGTGTACTATTTCGAATATTTGAAAGTAACATGTTTGCCCCCCTCATACAATCTTAATATGTATTTTTTACGATAGTGTATATTATCATATTTTAGTTGAAAATTTTGGTGAACGTAAATAAATATTAAATGTAACAATGAGTGACAAATTTTTAATCACCCTAACAATGAAGATGTAATTATATTTATTAATTTAAAATGTCATTGTAGCGATATCGATTATATATGACTTTGACTTTTATTAATCATGAAACTAAAATAAATTTTAATTAAAACCAGTCTTGAACGATATCTTTTATAAAAAAATCTAACTCATGTAATCATTTGACCTTTTTTAAAGTCTTTAAATGCATGTTTCGTGTACATGAGTCCTATTATTTGTTTTCGGCATATAACATTTAAGGAGAAAAAATGCTTCTACACTTGTATGGCTAGACTATCGTTATGTAATCATGTATGAAGTCATGTTTAAAACTTTAAATAGTGTATAAATCTCCTCTATATTTTTACAGTATTATATAGAAGTGGACTCTTCTTAGGCCGGCTGAATCGATGTTTTGAAACTCGGTTCGACCCGGTCGGGTCAACCGGTTGACCCGGTTCCGATCGAAAAAAGGGTCATTTTGACCTGGGTTCACATTTTCAAAACCCGGCTAGACCCGTTGGGCTTGGGGTGACTCGGGTTAACCATATTTTTGTGACCTGGCCGTGTTTCGATTATTTAGGGTTTTTTGAAAAAAAATATGTGAATTTTACGTATTTGCTATGAAATTTTATTTTTACATATTATATTGGTTGTTAATTAATTTATATCCTCAATATATGTAAGTTTTTATGGTTTTTATATCTAATTTTGGCTAATTATTAAAAATATATAAAAAATATTTTTTTAGAAAACATGGTTGACCTGGTTCGATCTGGGTTAACCTGAATCCGATGACTCGACCGGATCGATTCAAAAACCAGTTTTCAAAACATTGGGCTAAATAACATAAAATAGTTTGACTCAATAATACTATTAGTTGCTAAAAAGAATACTATTAGTCGAAGTTCATATAATTTTGGTATATGTTTACCATGGATAATCTTTTTTGATCTTATGTTAATTAATTAATAAAGAAAAACACTGCTTTTACCACTTGACATCAAGAGGCACTAAAGACTAAAATTTATTACAAAAGATGGACCTGAAGAAATTTGCATCCATAAAAAATTATGAGCAGTAGACGAGTTTACAAATCTGCATCAATGTATGCTTGTAAACACAAGAATCGACATACTTGGAGGATGTCCAAGTGGTTTATCAGCAGCTTATGCACTTGCTAAGCATGGATACAATAATGATATTGGAGGTCAAGTACTCACAGCAAATAGCGTTCCTACTATTTTTCACTATTCAAAAGAACTCGGATCCGAGCTTGAAGAAATGGACTCTCAAAAATTATCCCTGATTGACAGTTTAACCGGGAAATATGAAGAAATTAAAGTTGCAGATTATTATGTATCTGCAATTTCATTGACATTAGAACTCCAGGTTAATGTCTTCAACCATTTCCAAGATATCTAATTGTTCAGTTCCATATGAGTTTTGAAAGTAAATTTCAATTTTAGAACATTTTATTTAGGAAAAAGGCAAAGAATTCATGTCGAAATGGAGTCCATGCTGTTAGTTAATATGCTTCAAAATCAGTTCCTGAGTTTGTGGAGAGTAAGGGACTAAAATCTGTTCTAAAATCAGTGGTTTACGGATACACTTCATCCGGTTATGGTTTTGTTGAAGATATGCCTTTATGCTTTTAGTTTACACAAACTTCAAGGACTGGTAAGATACGACGTTTTTGAAGAATTGATACATTGGGTTCTTGCAGAATTTAAGTAATTCTCTCCCATAGACGTCAGATGCAACACTGACGTAACGAAACCAATGTCACTTTTCCCTTTCTTGAACAAACTTTTGTACCAAGGTCTTCCGATAGAAGATTAAACCCAAAATAGAAGTTAAAATGTTCGGTTGTGTACCAATGGCAAGATGAAGATGGTTCGTGAAAGAGCATAATTGAGTATCTTTCTATGGATGTAGAATGACATGTGTTAGATTTACAACTGAACTACGTTACAGGCTCTCATTTGTGAGTAACTAAGTAAACCAATGGGCCAAATATAATAAATTCATAACTATGTACTGTAACATATAACAATGTATTAGAACATATTTTTTGAAGTATTGCATTAGTATACTTCATGTATGTTGCTTTGTGCAATCCTTCCTTCGCCAAATGGCCTACATAACATGGGGAACATCTAACACCTTGGATTATCTTCTGACCACAAACAAATTCAAGTGTAAGGTACGACCAAGTAGGCAGCTTCAGGCTCTAACAAATGCCTACTGAGATTGCATCCCCTAATAGGATATTAAAGAACCCTAAATGGCTGCTGAAATTGCAGCCCGTAATAGCATGTCAAAGGAGCAAAATGGCTGTTGAAACTACAGCCAGACTGCAACCCCTAACTGCACGTTAAAGGTGCCAAGTGGCTGCTGAAATTGCAGCCCGTAATGGCACGTTAAAGGGGTCAAAATGGCTGCTGAAATTGCAGCCCGTAATAGCACGTCAAATCCACAAAGTTGCTGCTAAAATATCACTGAAGTTGCAACCCCTGATAACACGTTAAATGTTGCTGAAATTAATGATATTGCAGCCCCTAATAGCACGTCAAAGCCGCAAAATGGCTGCTAAAATTGCACTAAAGTTGCAACCCCTAATAGAATGTTAAATGGTTGCTGAAATTACTCGAAATGCAGGCCCTAAACCTAACCATTCTTTTAATAAGGGTGATACATTTTATTAAATTTAACGAAGACTTTGTTCAAAAAATTCAAAAACACAAATGTCCAACTTCAAAAGAACAATTTTAGCCACTTACAAATGCCTTTTGGTATTCAAAGTGGAAGGGGCAATCACCTTCTGTACAAAGGATAGGTGGCACGTATTCTTACAAAAGTATACATTATTTCAAAACACGAAAGCTCACCTCGCAAGGGAAAAGGCACCGACAAGTTCTCAGTTTTAATTGCCTTCATAACCATGCTGCTCACCATAACAATTCATCCTGCCATGCCCAAATACATGTATATGTTAACTTAAGATCAAGCATATCGATAAGTACATAAATAATCAATCCTAAAAACCCTTCAAGCATATTAATGCTTGCCCAACATCCGTCATACACATAGTAAATTAGACAAACACCAATCATAATGTTTTGGCTACCACTGTAAGCCCCCGGTAAGTTTTAAACCGGATAAGCACATCCAAACAATATTTTTTATTCATGTCTTATCATAACTTTTAACTATGGTTAGCCATATCGGGCCATTTCTTTGAAACGCTCTCTAATACAATCCTGCTATTGCAGATATTAAAGATTTAAAACCTTTGAAAAATCAAAAGGGACTATTATATCATTCCCGCGCTTCCTTTTCAACGGATGATTTAAAGGGGACTAGTTATTTCCACCGTTCCCACTGTGAAAAGTGATCAACAAAGCAACCGGTGCTACTGGCGATTAGCTATTAAAAAGCAAAGAATACGTTTTAGCATAAAGTTTGTCAATAAAATACTTACCCGGTTTTGAATGTGTTTTGACCGGAGTTCATTCATTGGTAATACATGGAAGCCGGGTTTATACGGTTCATATGATGGCTACTTTGCTTCTATTGCTTTGGCGTGCACCTCCTGAATAATGCTTCATCTGTACAAAATAAATACAATGTAAATGATTATGGTATTTCAAAGGTAGCCGACTCAGTTTATAAAAAGGACTTTCAGAAACAGGTTTTCCTTCGTATATCGAACCATCACGAACACCATCAATATGATATTGAAGTTTTAAGAAGCATGATGGATATATCATATATTGAGTGATCTTTATAATGTAAATATATTCCAAGAGTTTGCTTTGGAATTTGTTGCGTATCTTTGCAAAGACACCCCTGCATCATTCGTATGTTTAAAACATATCCAAATCACATATAAAAAGAATCTGACATAGAATTATATGTACCTTGAACAACAAGGAGTAAATAACTCCTCAAATTTCAGGTGCAACGAATCTGAAAAGATGTTAAAAAAAGTTTAATTATGAATAAGTAACTAAGAAAAAGCAAAAACTACTTTTCAAAATCTGATGGGTTTTAACTTACATGTCTAAAAACTGCATGGACCCTTAGCCAAACAAAACTGTTTTTTGATGCAGAGCCTCAGAAGTAACCACGGCAGCAAGAATTGTTCAACTTACGTGATATACCATATGCCCAAATCACCTATCAGCAAGTCATTTAGGCTTTCCCATCTGCAAGGATTTTAGAAAACTGAGATTATTGAATAATTCAAAATCTTTTATTATATGAGCTGCGACATTTAGATTTTCACTCGAGAGTAACTTGTTTCCCAACCCACCTATATGCAAAAGTGGCATATATCTCCTATAAAAATTGGTTCCTCTAGGATACTGTCAAAGTAAATGAGCACAATGTTTACATGACATTCACCAAGCAAGTCTCATTAAATATGAAAACAAAAGATTAGAGTTACCATATAATAAATTATAAATTCACTCGTTTGGATAATTTTAGCCATGGGGAATGCTAAGTCTTCTGCTAGTCGATAAGGAATTGCGCCCCCAATACAGTGAACCTACATTAGAAAAAGAAATTAAAAATGAGATTGATTATTGGCACAAGAACTATTTTATCTTTGTTTTCCAATTCCCACAAACACACACAATCCAACTACACTAAAGAAGTAGAATGAAGAAGTAATATTTTATAAACAAAAATATAAAGGCATTTCCAAATCGATCCATTCAAAACTAATTGGGTTGAAACTGCAACCTCAAGTAAAAAGAATTATAAAGCGTGTATGAAGTCTGACCTTGTAGTCATTAAACTCCTCATGGCTTCATGCTGCTTTACAATCACCTATTAGTGCCCAAGTTCTGTTTCCTCAACTTGAGCCTCCTCCCATCCAATTAGTTCTCTTAACTCACCATCTTCAAACGGGAAATCATAACCAACCTCAACTTTGCAATCTTAATCTCCCTCAGCCATATTACTTTGTTCTTCTCGAGTAACATTTGAACCACAACACTCACTGCCCACTGGTGACAAGATCTTCTAAAGTAACAGGCTTCTGATTTGACTTTTATATTTTAATATTTAATTCAGCCTTGACAACTGTTTGCTCTCGTAAAATGGACGTTGTTGAAACCGTAAAATCTTCACATTTAACTTGATGAGTCAGTGAGTCAAGCACATTTGATTTACTTGTAGAACTCTCAACATATGAGATCTTCACATCTGTCACCCTCCTGTGAGCAACTTAAGTTATAATTTTTCACATCGACATTACGCTTCATAAACGACTGATTCCGATACAACCACAAATACTGCAAAAGCGTCTGTCGGTTCCTTCCCTGCAAAAAGAAATTACGAATGTCAACCCAGTGCCCTCGAAAGCTAAAAAAAACTTTTAATTCAGTAAAGCAAACATCCGCTCTCATCTGCCCAAACTGAAGGTAAAAACTTTTACGGGAATAAAAAATCAGGAACGATAGTAACGAACCCATCGAGTATATATACCATGTTTTCTGCAGCTATCGTAAAAAATCTTCGAGATCTATCTTCTTCCGGCTATTTGATTCAAAAATCCATTCAAACAATTAATTCTTGGTTCAAATTGATAGTATACCTGATCGATCTTCGAAATTTTTGTTATGTACTTGATATTTGATATCCGATCTTTTACCTATGGTTTTTCTTCCGGTGAGTTTATTTAGAACGATTTTTTTTGTTTTAATGGGTTTGAGAAGAACCGAATCAACTAATGATTTTAGGGTTTTGGTAAAAATTTGTAATATCGAAATTTCCTTAAAAAATTAAATACGCGAAACATATTTTTCCAAACAGTAAGCCCAGTTTCTAAGCCCGTTGACACGTAGGATTAGTACCCTAATAGATGACGTGGAAAATCCCTCCTCTTATATATATATTAATATATATTAATATATATATATATATATATATATATATATATATATATATATATATATATATATATATACTTTTGTCATTCCAGATTTACTGATTTTAAACATACAAAAAGTTTGTTATGATTAGGGGGTCTTACCCTAAACCACAACCTTAGCCCCAATGCAGATACTTTCTTTAATATATAAACCATCTCTCATGTTCGTTAGAAGATCCCAATACAACCCTAAGTACCCCGAACAACCCAAAACTTAAAAAGAAAACAGGCTGAGTTCAAAACTGTTTTGACCTCCGACTGTTGTAACCTGTTTTTGACCCACTTCCCACCTCCAATTTAGTTCTCGTTTCTTGCATTGGAAAGCCACTTCAATTACCTTTTCAGGGTTACTTGGATCACAAAATAAGAGTTTGTAGAACTCCCGATACGATCAAAACAATTGACTCCAAATTTTGCCCAGTTTTTAAAAACGGGTTTAATTAAATTAACCTCATTAATTAACCCTAACCCCACTAATTACAAGCCCTAATTTATGTAATCATTATAACATCATTATTATAACATTAATATACTGTTTTTAAATTAAACCCTAACCTAAATCCATCATAAGATGATTAAGAAAACATTAAAACAATTTAATTAAAAAGGGTTATGAAAGTTTTACCTTTAAATTAATGGAAGATGAAAAAAAAAACAACGGAACCCTAAAAAAACTCTTTAAACCGTCGACCTTCATTCTTTTTCTCCAGGGATTTATGTTTTTTTTATCTACTAAAAACCTTATATATTTTCCAAGAATCCTAGCCCAAATACAACTCACTTTCCTTTTCCTTTTTTTTCCTTTTTTTCCTTCCTTTTTTTTCCAAACCGACCTAAACCCCCTTAAAATTCGTTTTTTTTTCTTTTTATTATTAATATTTGTACTAATAATATTACCTTAATTTTCCTTAATTTATTTCAGCTCCTAAAGCCTCCAAAACCTCAAAACCGTAAAACTAGTCAAATTTATGCGTTTTACCGTAAAAGACGTAAAATATACACTTTTATAAAAAAAAATTCAAATTTTGAAATAAACTTTATATTTAAGTCCTAAATAACTTAAAACCATCCCGAAAAATACTCCCGTGATTAAACACCTCATCCGAGACCTCAAAATGCTAAACCGTAAATCGTAAAAAAAATATGATTTTCTATAATACATATACGTATACGTAAAACCACTAAATAACACCATCTCACTTCATAGTCACTACCATGTAAACTCATGAACATGAAATCATCACACATCGTTTCACTCACAAGGTACCCCGTACCGGAAACGATATCCAAACCACAATCTATACACACCAATTAGCACATAAACACGTAAAGACACGTAACTAGCACAAGATAAAACTAAGTGACGAACCTCAAAACCACGGTTGTCACATCACTCCCTCCTAATAGAAATCTCGTCCCGAGATTTACTCCTTAGGATCAAAACATACCATTAGCAAACAACTGAGGATACTTGTTCTAAATGAACTCCTCTCATTTCCACGTGAACTTTAGTTCAAGTTTCAAAATACCACATATACAAACCAAAAATAATTAAACTCATTGCCAAACTCTTGACCTCACAGTCAATAAATCTCACAAATGACTCTTTGATAAAACAAAGACTCTTATTAACACAAGTCCCGAATAACCGTACATGCAAAATGCATTCTCAAACAACATTTACCAATCTCAATACATGAAATGTATCATGTATACAACTCATTTTCCCCAGGTAATTCCATACTCAGAAGCTACTGGTTCGATCTTTCCAAAGATCATAAATGGACCTACAAAACTCTACATCAACTTTTCCATTTTACCAAAACATACCACCCGTTACTATGGGTGAAACTTTTAGCATAACTCTATCTCAAATCCCAACGGCTTACGCCTCTTGTCCGCATAGATCTCTTGTCGGTTCTTTGCTATTTTCAACCTCTACTTAGACACTGCCACCACCTCCATAGTTTTCTGATCCACCTCCGGTCCAATACGTTGGCCGCTTCTAACTTATCCCACTGTAACGGTGATCCACCTCATCTCCTATGAATTAACTCCAGCAGTTCCAACTACCATTCCCATCACCATTCCTAACAGCTTCTATCCTCTATGGATTTTCCATCATTCGGAAGTTCTCCCAACCTTAATCACATCCAATGGTATATGTAGGATTGCATAACCAAAAGCTTCCCATAATATTCACATGAAACATGTCATAACCACCACCTCATCCTTGCTTTCCCATGCTCGGCACCAAGTAACTAACCATCCTTCATACTAACATATGGTACACCTCTTTTCTAGGTGAACGGTCCATTGTTCGTAACTACCAACCTCTTGCTCTAACGGTTTCTCTTCAATATCACCCCACTATATTCACAACCTCTTGCTTCCTCGAATCATTCTTCCTCCATTCTACTTTTCGCTTGTCTCTCCACAATCTTAATTTCCATTCCATCCTATATCCCGTCTTCAGCCTATAATTTAGGCGTTTCCTCCTTTGTTCCCTACATTCTCATCAATGGGGAATATGCCCCTCTCACCGGTGAGTCTCTCTTTGTAGGAGAATTCTTCCTAATATAATGCGTCTTCCAACTATCTCCAAATCTCGCGCCAATGCTCTAGACGTCTTTCTCACTACCCCCTATAGTATAATCATACCAACATTAGTCTATCAACGGTATACTACGCTTGCTTCCCATCGTTTCTTCCCTTGCCATAATCCTTCATAAGGCATTCCATACATATTAGGCTAACCTTTACGCAAAACCCTCTATTCCATCACATCCGTACGCAATCCTTCCAACTTCTCAACTACGTGACTTCTCGTTCCTCCTGAAATCCAAGATGAATTAGTCAGTCTATCGACTATCACTCAACTCTCGTCGTACTTATTCCTCCACCCCATTATGTATCCCTTTCACCAACTTCGTCCTCACATAGCCCTTTCTAAGCTACTCCTATCTATGTAGGAAGTATAGTCTACGTCCCTTTTCTCCATATGATTGTCCAAGCCACGCAACACACATGTTGACGTGTTCTCTGCTTTAGACAACTCAACTCGTGCAACCTACATCCTTCATCCAAACCACCCTAATACGTCATCCATATAGTTCAAGTTCGTCTCAGCTTCACTTCATTCTTCTTATTCCATGTCTCATCAACCATGCTTGCCTTTCCTAGATGGTACTTGGCCTTGCAATTTTTCTTTCATCACTTAACTCCACCCATCACCTTTTCCAAATGTTCAATCAAGATGATTAAACATGTGTTAGAGACGTTCATGATCCGTATAGATCATTCTCTACGTCTCGTACACCAAATGCCTCTAGCATTCTAGGTAGATATAGCAATCCAGCTCCACTACTAAGTCTTATCTAGTTCTTCCAAATCTTCAGTTCCTGCATCGTATATGCAATCGCCTTTCTTTGTCGTTCTCGTACACCTCCAAATCCTTGCTCCACGTATCGTTATGCTTCGCGAATTCATCCAGTCCTTCTGATAATGCCAAGATCTGCTCATTATCCAATCCACCTCTTCAGCCTCCAAAACGCTTCCTCATCCTTCTTCACTTCGCCCTTTGCTGGTTCCTTGATATGCCATCATCTCTGACTACTCGTCCTGGCCAACTTAATCCTAAAACTCACACTTGAAAATCTCGCGTATAATTCCCTTTCCTAACAACTCTAAAACCCACTCATAATTCGCCTCACTCTCCTTCTAAGATTTGAGTAGATCAAGATGTCGTCGATGCTCCCGATGACAACTCGTTTATACACGTTCATGCACACTTGGTTCATTGACTCCATGAAAACCGCTAGTGCTTTGGCGAAGCCAAATGCATAACCGTAAACCCAAGGCGTTCATACAACATCCTTAGTAGTTTCAATTACGTCCTCATTGCATCCTCTCTCAGCGGCAATACGAATGAATTTCTACCTCGTTTTTCTCGCGAAAATCTACACGTATTCTATAAGACCAATACTTCCTTTTATCAGACCACTCAATCGCTTCCACATCACATTTACTACCAGGCAACTCAACCTTTATCCTGAATCCCTTGCAATTTCTAACAACTCTCTATGGCGCGTTACTTGTGCCAATATCCATACATTATACAAATCTCTATTCTTCTCCCTGGTACTCCAAAGAGTCCATATTTTCACATTAGTTTGTCTACGAACTTCTTCCCTCCCCACTAAGGGCATTCCGACCGTTCTCTCATGGCCACCTACTTAATCGTGTAGGCGCGACCAAGTCTTTCATATGACTACCTCAACGCTCCCAAACAATACGAAACCAAAACTACATCCTGAATCCACAAGATACGATCAACGAATCAAACCCACGGATAACTAACGACATTTCACGTGCACCCATTAAAACAAATCAAAAGCCACGAGACTCAAAAGAAAACTCAAACCCAAAACGTGTATCAATTCAAAATGACCCATGACAACGAAAGAAAAAAAATAATCCCAGAAACACCCAATGGCAACCAAAACATACCGCGGCATATTATTTAAACCGCGCAAAAGATCGACTTTTCCAAAAGAATATATATATTTTTTTCTTTACCTCCCCACATCTATGTGACTCAAACAATCTACAAACAACCCTCTTGACTAACTCAAAACTCAACTCAAAGACTAGGTATCCCGTGCATCCCAAATCATAAAAATAAACTACTATTCAAAGCTCAACCTTTAACCCGACACTTGTAATCATTATAACATCATTATTATAACATTAATATACTGTTTTTAAATTAAACCCTAACCTAAATCCATCATAAGATGATTAAGAAAACATTAAAACAATTTAATTAAAAAGGGTTATGAAGGTTTTACCTTTAAATTAATGGAAGATGAAAAAAAACAATGGAACCCTAAAAAAACTCTTTAAACCGTCGACCTTCATTCTTTTTCTCCAGGGATTTATGTTTTTTTTTATCTACTAAAAACCTTATATATTTTCCAAGAATCCTAGCCCAAATACAACTCACTTTCCTTTTCCTTTTTTTTCCTTTTTTTCCTTCCTTTTTTTTTCCAAACCAACCTAAACCCCCTTAAAAATCATTTTTTTTCTTTTTATTATTAATATTTGTATTAATAATATTACCTTAATTTTCCTTAATTTATTTCAGCTCCTAAAGCCTTCAAAACCTCAAAACCGTAAAACTAGTCAAATTTACGCGTTTTACCGTAAAAGACGTAAAATATACACTTTTATAAAAAATCTCAAATTTTGAAATAAACTTTATATTTAAGTCCTAAATAACTTAAAACCATCCCGAAAAATACTCCCGTGATTAAACACCTCATCCGAGACCTCAAAATGCTAAACCGTAAATCGTAAAAAAAATACGATTTTCTATAATACATATATGTATACGTAAAACCTCTAAATAACACCATCTCACTTCATAGTCACTACCATGTGAACTCATGAACATGAAATCATCACACATCGTTTCACTCACAAGGTACCCCGTACCGGAAACGATATCCAAGCCACAATCTATACACACCAATTAGCACATAAACACGTAAAGACACGTAACTAGCACAAAATAAAACTAAGTGACGAAACTCAAAACCACGGTTGTCACATTATAGTTCACATAACCAACAATAAACCCATTAGGCTCTTAGGCTAGATTTAGCAATACGCGAGGCTTCAATCGTGAGGCAAAAAAAGGTCCACTCACGCGCCATATTGCTAATTTGATTCTTACTCACGCGTGAGGATTGAGAAAACATACTCACTATGGTGAGCTGCTCATTTTTCGGGCAACATGTAGTGACAGATTATTTAATTCGGGTGTGAGTGATGTAGAATTTTCGCACGTGGTAAGTATTAGTTGACAAAAAACATATAAATACGTAAGACGAAAAACCGACTTATGAAAACGTAAAATTACTGACGAATGCGTAAAATTACTGATCACAACGTAAGATTACTGACAAAAACGTAAATTTAATAATGAAAACGTAAAATTACTGACGAAAACGTAAAAGTAGTGAAAAATGTAAAAACCGTTAGTGAAAAAAATGAAAAAATAAAAAGTAGAATAGAAGTACTTCAATAGTATAAAAAAACAAATGGTCTTTTTTCGTGTAGATAAATATATTAGATACACCTCTTCATATGCATTCATGATTTGCAGACGAAGAGATAAAACCTCTGGAAAAAATAAACAAGACCTAATATATGTTGATATAGGGTGTTTTTAACTCGACTAGATAACATGAACCCCACGTTGAACTTCACACCAAAGAATCTAGCGCTGATCGGTTTATTCTTTTTATTTAATTTTATCTTATTTGAGTTTTTTTTTAGGTATATACGAGTTAGGGGATGTCTTATAAGCCGAGTGATGTTTAAGGGCGTTTTTTTGTGCAAATTGTAAATTTGCATAACGACATTATTTGATATAACACGAGCCCAATGGCTCTGGCCCACGTGGTGCTCGAAGGTTAATATATGTTTGGCTTGGATAGAGCCCAATTTTGCGTCAACATTTTGCTTTTGACTGCGACTCTGCGAGTATCATGTGCTTTGTTCTTAGGTATTAGCGTTTGGAACTTTGGGGTCTAAAGTTAAGTGGTATCTTGTTACTTTGTTAGACGTCTCCTTTTGCTTGTTTTGTCTTGCGGGAATTATTAGAAAAATGTTAATTAGTATTATTATGCTTGATTTTATGCATAGATCTATTGTTTGACCATAAAGATAATCAGAACTCGCAATTCATTTAAGAGGGTTGTACATCTTTCATAATAAATTACGTACACATTTTCATCTATATCTACTACAAGTGCAACAAATTTATCAATTAGGACCCCAGCAGCTCAAGTACATGACTTTTCTCAATGACTCTTCTGATTGCTCTAAGCCTCTACTTGAAGCCATGGCTGCCTGTGAAGACAGCTTCTTTGACTGAGTAACTGATCGAATGTTGGACTTTGCATGGTGGTGAATTGTCCTGATGGTGTAGTTCCACCTTGCAAAGCCTTGATCTTTTAGTGCTTCCACTAATCCAACTGTTCCGGCAACAATCAGTGATCTGGTTCTCGAACTCATTCTTTTCTTCTTTTTTCTTACAACTTTAACTTGGAGACGGTTTGAGATTATTAAAATGATGGGAGATATGTTTGAAGAATATGAGTTTGTGAAACGAAAGTGTGGCTTAAATAGTAATCGAATGTCCCATGTTTTGGAGGTGAAAACAAGAGGCTAGTAATTTGTAAAGCTAGTGGTTTTCAGAAATTGAATTGACATAGATACCCTTTTAGAAGATAAGATGCATGATGCATCACTTTAAGGTTAGCGCACGTTGGAAAATAAACAATTATTAGCCTCAAGTGTGTGTAGAAAAACAAGTGGGGATATCTTATATATCCGTACATCTCCCAATGGATTGTTTGGTGTTTCAGTTATGGATCCAAAGTTACGCTTCACACTTTCAAATGCCCAATGCAATTTTTCTTTGTTACATTTTTTCACTTATGCACGGATTTGAAACAGATTTAGAAAGGCATGTTATGAGTTAAGTGAACAACCGTTTAATCAACATTATTCCGTAACTAGTTATTCCTTTCCCTAGCTAGCTCCTTCTTATGGCTTTTTCTTTTATATTACATGCACAAGACTCAGCCTTCACAATTTATCTCAACTCAATCTTTTATTACAATATTATTTTTTTTACTTTTTCACATATACAATTTATATATACAATCAATCTCAATTTTTTATTATTTATCAACAATCTAACTTACCTAATAATATTTTTATTTTTATATTTAACTTGATTACTTAAAACTAATAAAAAATATATCATGAAGCAAAACTAAAAAATATTCCCTCCGTCTCATAATAAATGTTCACTTGTATATTTTTTTTAATTTTTTTTATCTTACTTTGAATATAAATATTTTTATTTGTGTTATACTAATACTTGATGAAAATTATACCAATAAAAATACATTTTAAAACTGAATATATTCATATAACTCTCATCAAATATATATTACACAAATATAAATATTTACGATTAAAGTTCAATAAAAACTTATATTATTCCATAATTAGCATTTAATATAGGACAAAATTAATATCAATTAATTAATAAACTCAATCGGTTAAGCCTAAATTACTAACTAATCTAATATTAATCAATTTCAGCCCATTATATTTTTATACAACTTTAACAAAAATTTAGACACCACAAAAAAGTCCAACTAAACTTGTGAGTCTAATTCTTCAAGCCGAAATATATTTACCATAAAACCTACTCGACCAACAATATACTGTATAATACTTACCTTAAATATTCTCAAACACGAAAAAAACACAACCACCACTTTCATTTTCTCATTTCATCTCCACCCACCACTTTACTTTCTCAAAGAGACGGACAATAACGGAGCTAAGTGAATACTAGAGAGGGTTATGACCCCCTAAAGTTTTGCATATTTACATTATTCACCTTACATTAATACACATTTTAAGTTATTAACCTCAAAATTTATACATAAATCATGATTTGGCCCTCCTAACTTCATGAACTACATTTTGGCCATCCTAGTAAACATACTCTAGCTCCGCCACTAGGGACGAAAGTACTTTATAGATGGGGTGGGCCAAAACCAACCACAAGTTTTAAATAACTAGTGCTAGCAAAAAAAAATTTATGTGTATTTTATAAATGAAATCTCAAATGGTTTACCCTAAATAAAATCTAAAAGCCTACTCAAATAAAAAAAAGTTTTATATAGTGAAAACTAAAAAGGATATTTGTCGTCAAAACACCAATTTCAATATTTCATTCTTCAAGACTTTTAATTGTACATAGTAACCTCTTTCTCGATTGCTTCGATTCAGTACCCATATTTTTTAATTGTATCTTCAAAATAATCAGGTAACTTTCTTTCATTATTTGATTTTAAAGAATCACACATTTAACTTTTCGTTCATTATTGACTATTGTCATGTTGTATTTTACTTTTCCCAATTAGAGTATATAAAATTGGTTGGATTTAGCTTTTAGTGATGAACTTAGTGTCTTAATGTATATTAAGTTTATAATTAATGGTTGTTTGACAATTTGTTATTGTAATTAAAGGCATCGTATTTAACAGTGGTGATTTTTTTTGTGTGAATTTACTAGCTTGTAGATATCCATCAATGAGGAATAAGCAAAAAATGGTGGATTCATTTTTTCAACAAACCGTATCACCGAGAATAGAAGAAGATAGAAAAATAGAAGAAGAGAATACAGAAAAACAAAGGGATGAGAATCCTCCACCGATTTCGATAGTCAAGAATGCTACATTTGTATTTATTCAGCCTGATTCTGAAGTGCCTTAAACAATATGGAAATATCCAGTTAATAAGCGAGATGAGATTCGATGAGCTTACTTGAATGTTGTACCTCGTCAAATTATGTTACATAAATACCCTATAATAGGTTCAAAACTTCATCAGAGCTATTTTCAAGCTAAATGGTATTTTGAATATCCTTGGTTAGAGTACTCTCGAAATACGGATAGAGCATATTGTTTTTATTGTTGTCTCTTTTTGGAAGAACCAAGCGCTAATACATGTCAAGAGCGTTTGCAATCAATGGTTTCAAAAACTGGAATAGGGTGAAAAGAAATCATCTGTTTATTTATGAAACATGTAGGAGATGGACCAAACTCTCAACATATTGATGCTATAATATTTTGTGATGCTTTGCTAAATCAGGCAAGGCATGTTGATCAGGTTATGCAACGACTATCGGATGAAGAAGTTAGATTGAATAGGCTCAGGATAAAATCAACGGTTGATTTGGTTCGTTTATGCTCATTTCAAGGAATCACACCAGCGGTCGTGATGAAAGAGTTGGTTCTAAAAACCGGGGTAACTTCCCTTAGATTTTTGGTTTAGTAGGCTCATATAACGAAGAAATTAAAAATATTGTTTTAGAGAACGCTTCTGGTAATGCAAGATACACTTCACCTGATGTTCAAAATGAAGTTTGAAATTTGTGTGCCGAGAAAGTACGAAATACGATTGTTTAAGATATTGGAAATTCTAAATTTTGTATAATGGTGGACGAGGCAAGTGACGAAAGTAAGAAAGAACAAATGGAAATTATTCAAATTTGTTTACAATAAAGGATTCATACAAGAACGGTTTTTTTGGTGTTATCCATCTCATAGATACAACATCAGCCACTTTATACTCTTCAATTTGTATAACACTTTCTTCTTATTTGCTTCCCACTAAGAATATTCGCGAGCAAAGATACGATGGAGCTAGAAATATGAGAGGTGAACGGAATGGATTACAAGCATTATTTCTCAAGGTCAATCCATGTGCTAATTATATACATTGTATGGCTCATCGATTACAAACGGGTGAATTGAGTTTGGTAAAGGAGCTAACCAAATTAGTACTGTGAAACGTGCTGGCAATACGTGTTGAAGCTCACATTTTACTTGAATTTCCAGTCTTATTCGGATGTACAAACAAACATGTACAGTATTGGAGAAGATAAAAAAGATGGGTTGAACTTTAAAACAAGGGCTGGTGCTAGTTCGACATTAAAGAAGCTCACTTCTTTTGATTTTATGTTTATATTACATTTGATGAAAACAATCTTGGGTCATGTCGACATTCTTTGTAAGGCTCTGCAACAAAAAGATCAAGAGGTTGTTAGTGTAGTTAAAATGGTTTCACACAGAAGAGATACAAGCAATAAGAGATGACAAATGGGACTCTTTTCTTGATGATGTTATTGCCTTTTGCAAAAACCATGTTATTTGTATTCCTAATTTCAGTGCTTCTTATTGCGAAGAAAGAAGTGTAAGGAATAAAGATAACGCTATAAATGAGCATCACTATCATTTTAATATATATAATGAAACAATAGACTTTCAACTACAAGAACTTGACTCAAGGTTTAGTGAGAAAATTGTGGAACTTTTAGAACTTAGTTTTGCTTTGGATCCCAGGGACGGGTATGTATTTTTCAACTCACATTTGATTCTAAAGCTTGCAAGAAAATACTATTATTTTGATTTCACAGAACAAGAACATGATGACTTGGAATTTCAGTTGAAACATTTTGAACTTGATATGAAGGACCATCCAGTGTTGGGAAAGTCATCATCTATAGCTGATTTATGTCGAGGCATCACATCTACAGGAAAGGCAAGTCACTATTATCTTGTTGACAGGTTGATACGACTAGTGCTGACTCTTCCGATGTCTACTGCAAGTGTTGGACGTGCTTTTTCTGTAACACCCCATTTTGATAAGTGGACCGTTACGTGTGATTATGGCGTGTCATCAAAGCATGCAAGGTAATATGTAGTAAAACATACATGACCAAAGGGAAAACCGGAATCAAACATCGGTTCCCAAACATAAGCCCAAAACATAAATAAAGTAAATGAAATGAACAAAGACTACACAAGCATAAATATATGAAGGCAAAAGGAAAAGAAGTCTATGGCAGCTTCCATCCTATGCACGTCCTCCAGATGCTCGAGTCTGTCCTTGGGTACCTGCCGTTTTGGGACATGGAAAGGGAAGTAACGGCTGAGCAAAACGCTTAGTGCACGGATATGGACATAGTATGAATGACTGAAACATAATTAAGACTTAATAGCAGCAGAAATGTATAAGTCCTGGAAAACCTGGAACATGTTCATAAAACTGGTTTTATAGTTTAGAAAAGCTTATGTTTATCTTGTAAAAACTGTTTAACATATTTACCATTAGCCAATATAGGTCATGAAATAGCAACGTGCATGAATACTTGGAGGGGTGACCTCGTCATGCAAACTAGAGGGGCTGCCTCTAATTTAATATACTGGTTTTGGGTAGGAGGGATCAGCTCCTTGTGAAGGATGCAAGGCACACACCACATTCACACTGAATAATCTGCTGAAAACATGTAAACTAAGATGCACCTATACGCCCCACCTAATAATAATAATAATAATATGGCCAAAAGCTGAAGGGACGCCACAAGCTATCACTCCGTCGTGGTGGAGTCATAACACTAGTGCCTCCAGTGTTATGGTTATGGTACCTCCATAACTAGGTGAAACTGGTCATGCATGTATATGGCTTTAGGTATTCTAATTTAAACATAAGCAATTCAAAAACATATAAAACATATACTTGGGAAAACAGTTGGCTGCATACGAGAAATCCTAATAAGGAAGAATGTCCAACTGAAAGGACGGAGAATCCGTACCTTGTGTCCAGTGAACGAAGAAGACGAATAGAAGATAGTCCTACTTCGGTATCACTAATGCTACATAAATACATACGTGTATAAGTATCCGATTACTGAGTACGTACTGGTTTTATATCATGTCTTAGCTTGTTTTATATGTTCATGTCATGTTTTACTGATTTAAGCTTTATGTTGTGTTTATCATATATTCTGTCTACTCTGATTAAGCATTACTTGTATTTCAAGTATTATTATACTTGTTGTGTAAAAATACGTAACTTTCTAAAAATAGCAGGTTTCCTAAAATAGAAAGTTTCCAAAAATAGAAAGTTACCAAAAATAGAAAGTTTCCAAAATAGAAAGTTTCCAAAAATAGATTTACTGCTTAAAATAGATAAGTTTCTAAAAATAGAAAGTTTCCATAAAAAGATTAGCTGCCTTAATTAAATAAGTTTCTAAAAATAGAAAGTTTCCATAATTAGATATAAGCTGGATAATTAAGCTAATTATATAAGCTTAAGTGTTTACTGATTAATATTCTAAGTCATGTAATTAAATAGTATAGTTTATTTATTATTTCATGTGAATTAAATAAACTATAGGTTAAAGTATTTGATTAAATATAACATGGTTTAATTAAATAAAGGTGAAAATACTTAGGTTAAAACATGTATTATTATCTATTAATAATATAACCTAAGTCATGTAAATTAATTAATTATAGGTCATGATTTTAATAATTAATTAATTATATAGTCTAATTAAATAATATATACTTAGGTTAAAATTTATGTATTAATAATAAAATTAATAACCTAAGTCATGTAAATTAAATTAATCATGTTCATGTTTTTAATTAATTTAATTTAAGTCTTGTAAAAAAATATAACTTGTAAAAATATTTAACCTTGTAAAAATAACTCATGAACCGGATCGTGTTTTAACCCGTGAACCGGACCCAAATGGACCACCATGCCCCGACCAAGGTCGAGGTCTCCCTTTTCCCTACTGCCGTGACAAACCACCACCAAACCGAGACCTTAAGGTCTCGGTGGTGCGAGTTAAAGCCAAGCCGAGACCCCTTTGGGGCTCGGTTTAGGCGTCGGCCACAAAACAAACACCCTTTAACCACTAATTAATTATACCCCATGATTAAATAACATGTTTATACTTGTTTTTAATTTGTTATTAAAAACATTTATGATTTTATGTGATTAGTAAATCAAAACATAAAATAAAAGAGGTTAGGGTTTATACCGATCACGTGAATCAAAGAGTGATGAACACACTAACAATCCTTGCAATAATCAAACTCCAAAAATCAACCAAAACACCTCTTTGGTGTGTGTATACCCGGCGGCCAAGAACAAGAGAAGGAAGAAAAGATTTTAGGGTTTCTTGTTTTTAATATTTTGATATTATGAAAAATAATCCTCCCTTTCTTTCATGTTTAGTAAAAACAATGGGCTTGGCCCTTTTGTCTTGATGTAGCCGCGGGTATGGGGCCCACAAGGGGTAACCTGAACATTTCTCGCGACTAAATAATTAGTGTGTTCTCGTGTTCGTGTTTTTACGTGATTTAATAGTTATCGTTCGTGTCTTATTATATTTATTCGTGGTCGTAATAAATATACACACATACGTAATATTAAGTTCGTGATTAATTACGTTCATGATTTCATGTTCGTGTGTTCGTGATTATAATTATTATTGTAATAATTATCGTGTGTTAATACGTAATAAATACTTATCGTGTTATAACACGTACGTAATACTTGTAATTCTTGTTCGTGAAACGTAAACGTTCTATAAAAGGAAAGTTCTAATCATGTTCGTACGATCGTAAGGATACTATTCATGGTAAAAGCATGCGGGTTTTACAACTCTTCCCCCCTAAAAAGAATAATTCGTCCCCGAATTATAGATACCGTAACCGGAAGCGTAACATACCCGGCTCAAACTGGAAGGGTATGCAAGCTAAAAGGAAATATGAAGGTTACGTGAAACGTGAACTAACTTAAAAAGGACATGGAACGTGACGTGACTAAAAGGACATATCTGATCGACAAGAGAAAAACGGATAAAAGTCCGGATGAACTTGTCCGTTTCCAAGTGGCTTCCCTCTCGCAACGGTTCCTCCACAAGATCTTGACACAAATGATAAATCTTGGTCCTCCTGGCCTTGACTTGAAAACACGAAGAGTTCATGGTTATCAACGTACGATAGATCCCCTGAAATCGATTGAGGAAATAAAAATTAACATGCAATGGTAACTGGAACATTACGATGTAAAACAATCTGACTTAACTGATGATTAGCAACGATGCGCGAGACATATTAAAACGTAGTACGTGAAATTTTTTGAACGTGATACGTGAAAAATTTTGAACGTGATACGCGGAGATATGGTGAGTGTAGTATGAGCAAACATATCGTGATCAATGATACGTGTAACATATCGTGAACTTGGAATACAACTGCGGTAACGCCAAACGCTATAAGTTGAGACATGGAATGTGACGTGAAACGTCTATCTGAGGATAGAGAGTTATACTAAACTTGAGTCTGGTCTCTCAAGTTCTTGCAAAACTTCCCAGAACAAAAATGAACGTAAGATCGTGAGCCAAGATACAATCATGAGCGTGAATAGTGTCATGAACGTGAGCATGAAAGCAAGTCGTGAAATTTGAACAAGAACGTGAACTTAAATAAGGAGCACATATGCGAACCTTTTCCTGACCCGATAGCTGAGGGTTGCTAAGTGATCGGATGAATCCTGGCTGGAACACGTCCGATCAATCTGCTGGTTCAGAAATCCTTGCGGATGTAAGGATTCTACAAACTTGGTCAAACGGTTGACAATAACCCAGATAGCACCATGCTTCTTCTGAATTTGTGTTAATCTGGTAACCAAAATCCATGAAGATCTTGTCCCATTTCTGATCACAATTTCGACGGTGGATAAACATCCCAGTCAGTTGATGTTCTATCTTAGCCTGTTGGCATGTCAGGTACTTAGATATGAACGTAACTATATCTTGCTTCGTAGAAACTTGATACATAGAAATTTGTGGAACTATGAGTCTCCGAAATTAGACTTCTCTTAGCGTAGGATTTTCTAGAACACCTAATGTAGTGTAGGGTTCTCACCTTTGCGCATAAGTTGAGTCATGGTAAGGTTAACCGTGCGAATCCATGTGATTCAGCGTGTCTGTAAAACTCGCATGCTTTTACCATGAATAGTACCCTTTAGATCATACGTACATGATTAGAAATTTCCATATATAGCACGTTTGCGTTTCATGAATAAGAATTACAAGTATTACGTACGTTTTATAACACGATAAGTATTTATTACGTATTAACTCACGATAATTATTTCAATAATAATTATAATCATGAACATACGAACATGAAATCATGAACGTAAATTAATCACAAGATAATATTATTTACGTATATATATTTATTACGAACACGAATAACTAAGTCACGATGGATAACTAATTAAAACACGTAAATTACGAACACGATAAAACACGAGAACACACTATTATTTTTAGACACGGAAAAAAGTACGGGTTACCCCAAGTGGGGCCCCTATGCCGCGGCATAAACAAGAACATGGGCTTAGCCCATGCAAAATTAACTAACTAGGGGGTTAGGTAAAAACATGTTTCATTATTTACTAATCAAGAAAATAACAAAAACCCTAATTCTTCTTCTTGTGCTCCTTTGGCCACCGGGTTTTGATCACCAAAAGGGGTGTTCGGGTTGATTTTGATCTTGGAAATTTTGCAAGGATTCGTGTGTGTTCATCCTTATTTGATCCACGTATTCGGTATAACTTTTAACCCTTTTCTTTTTATGTTTTGATTTTGATAATCACATAAAATCATGATGTTTTTAATTAACAAATTAAAAACAAGTATTTTAAAACATGTTAATGATCATGGGGTAAATCAAATCAAGGGTTTTAGGGGTGTTTGTTTCTAGCCGACGCCTAACCGAGCCCCATAGGGGTCTCGGCTTGGCTTATCTCACACCACCGAGACCATATGGTCTCGGTATGGTGGTGGTGGTGTCACGGCAGCAGCAAGGGGCAAGGGAAACCCGACCTTGGTCGGGGTATGGTGATGGTTACGGGTCCGGTTCATGCTTTTTAGTCACGAGTCCGGTTCATGAATCATTTTTTTAGGTTTATGATTTTTACAAGTATGTTATTTTTTATTAGATTTAAATTAAATTAATTAAAAACATGACATGATTAATTTAATTTACGTGACTTAGGTTATTAATTTAATTATTAGTTCATGAATTTTAACCTAAGTATTTATTTTTAATTAGACCTTATAATTAATTAATTATTTAAAAACCATGACTATAATTAATTAATTAACATGACTTAGGTTATATAATTAATAGATAATAATACATGTTTTAACTTAAGTATTTTACCTTATTTAATTAAAATCATGTTGTATTTAATTAAATACTTTAACCTATAGTTTATTTAATTTACATGTAATAATTAATAAACTATACTATATAATCATGATATGAGTGTAATTACTCATATCATTTATATCTTAAAACGAGTTTAAATTGCATAAAACATATGATATTGCATTGTATTTGCATGTTTCTTGTTTTAATGTGTGTAGGTACCAAGATCGCGAAAATCGACAAAAACCGACACGAGTTTGAAGAGAAAGATTGACAAAGCCAAATACGAGCTCGCTTTAGCGGATTTCATCATTTATGTAGTTTATGGGCCTAGTGGGTCCCGCATTGGAGCAAATGGGCTTAAAAGCCCATTTAGAAAGATGTAATATTTGTTTAAGTGGATCAAGGCCCAAATTTGGGACATTTATAAGACGAATGAAGTTTTTTTATGGGCTTAAAGCCCAAAGTTTTCACAAGTGAATGAAATTGGGGCGAAATTAAGTATATGGGCCTTAGGGTTTGGCAAGAGTAAACAAACGACTTCTGAGTATTATTTAACTCACGTACAGTCAACTTACCATTTAACTCACAAACAATTCACACGTTTTACAACTAACACACACAATAAAATAATAACCATTATCGATAACTCCTATGTATCCTTTTCTCTCCCAACCCAAAACCTGTAAAAAAAAGTACTATTCACCAAAACCCTAATCCATTAAATCACCAAATTAATTTGGGGCTTTTGTTCCCACGTGTGATTCACGCATGGGGGAATTAAATCCCACATGTTTTCAGAAGAAAAGAGTGGAAGATCAAGGCAACGTGTTCCCTTTTCATTGGCTGAGACACCTCACGCTCACCAATCATCCAATAAGGGGATGACATATCAGCTTACAAGAAGCACAACTAGCACAAGGGATTGCCACATTGGCAATCCGTGTGCTAGTGTATGAATATCCACCATCCGATCAAAACATAAAAGAGATAGAAGAAGAGAAATAAGATCCAAGGGATAAAAATCAGTCTTCCTCAACAACCCCAATGCCTCTCATCATCTATAAATACCCCCTGAAAAATCATGTAATGCATTCCATTTTTTTACTTACTGTTATTATGCTTAAATAGTTTTAGGTCAAATTTGTATTTCATTTTTCTCAAGTATTGTAATCACTGTTTTGATTAATAAAAGTTTCGATTGGGTTTATTTCAATTCGTGATCTTTTTTTTTCTGTTAAAAGTTAATTGCCATCTCTCTTTTAATCTTTAACTATTATGGTATAATAAGTTGGAAAGTTAGTTGATTAAGCTAAATAATAGCTTATTTTAATTAATTAAGTAAAATAAGTGGAAACAAACTTCCCCACTGGAAGTTTAAGATAAAATGGTTCGAAGTAGTTCAACCGATTCGATGGTGAATGGTGGTTCGTTTGGTGATGTCATTTCCGGTTCATAAGGTAGCACAACGCTAACCTTCTTCACAACGGCTTTCTACAAAAGGTTTTAAGTCTTTTCATTATTTTCAAGTAGTTTATATTTACTTTATATGAATCTGTTAGATGAATTAAGTGGATTGATTGTTAGATAGATTAGCGTTATAAGGTCATTCTGAATTTGATAATAGATCTGCTTTATAGGAGTTTTGGGTAATACTGTGCAAGTGAAACTTCTGTTTAGAATTAAGTTTTTAATATTAGAAAGTTTTTATTTGTTATAAGGGGTTTGGTTATATCTGAATCTATCTAAGTGAGATGTTTAAGTAGATTTAGTTAGTATATTTGGTTTTATCTTGTTTAATAGACTTTTGAAAGTTTATGTACTAGCTAAAAGTGTTTATGAAAGCTGAGTTGAATTGAGACTGTAAATGGGACTATCTTGCTGTTAAATTGCTTAGACTGTTGGCCGGATTTCATATTATTTGGTTTTGTTTTATCAGAAATTTGAGTTCATGATTAGTTCTACTTGAAAGTTGCTGAATGAATATCTTTTAAGTCTGCTAGTTTATTTTAGAAATCTAATTTGCTTATTTTTAGTTTTGCTTATATTTGGATGAATGCTTATGCTGAATGTTTAGATTGCTGTAATATTATTTGTGGACTGATTGTTGTTCTCGTATTTACCCCTATTTACTGATTTTCAAGTCTCTTTGCTGTATTTGTGTGATTGTGCTGTATGATTTGAGCCATATAATTCTGTTAGTTTGTTGGTATTTGCTGATTTACCTGTTCATAGATTACTGTTATATAGTCACCAACTGTGACATTTTATTTCTTTTATTCATCCAAAAATAATTGTCAAAAAAATGACCACTCCTGTGGTTCGAACCCGTGACCTCACGACTAATTACAAGTGTGCTAACCAACTGGTCTAGCCACTTGTTTTGGTTTTATATCAGCTTTGATAATTAATAAAGCTTCGTTTAAAGGAGCTGTCAGATTTTGTTAAACTCTATTATTTACTTTAATTTTCCTTTAAAATCTTTCTATGACATTTCTTTTATAAAGGTTTTTAGATAATCAAATTAAATAAAAAATAAAAATAAAAATAAAAATAAAAATAAAAATAAAAATGTTTTTATTAATTTTAAAAGTGTAATTAGTTTTTAAATATTTAGATTTTTATTATTTTAGGTTTAGAAAAAAATAAAAATAGATTTAGTTTAATTAAATTTTAATAGATTTAGTTAGTTTAAAAAGTTTTATTAGATTTTTAAATAGAGTTAAAATTATTTTAATAGATTAATTTTTATAGATTTATTAATAGTTTAATTTTTAAATAGTCTTAATTTTTAAGTAATCGTTTTAGATTAAAATAATTTGGGGTTTACGATTCATGCACTTTAGGATAAAATTAAATAGTTTAAATTGATAGATTTAATTTTTAGTTTAAAAACCGAAACCAATTCGAATCGATTGTCCAAATCAAAGCAAAACGTCTCAAATTCATAAGATCTTCGTTTACAACGAACTTGGTTCATCACGTGTTTAATTGAATCCGTCGTTAGTAATTTTATACTATTACTTTTTCCTAAAGGTAATTTTCTAATTTACCCTATAACATATCTAATTATCACTATACTATCACGATCACATCAAAAATTTTGGCGCCGCTGCCGGGGATCTTGTGTACGATTCGTTTTCGTTGAGATTTGTTGATCGTTGATTTGAAGACCCTTTCCGTCCTCGGAAAGTTTTGTTATTTTTCTATTATTATAGTATGTATCATTTTTCTCGTTTTTTGTGATTAATATATTGTATTACGTAGAACAATAAATTTACATACTTTTCAAATAAGGCCTTAGTTGGGATTTCATCATCTAGCTACTGTAGTCGAATCCAAAACAAAAATAAAAGGCAAAATAGATAAATACTAATAAGAAGTTTGAACTCGATTTATACAAACTATAAGGTGGGTATAAGGCGACGTGCTATAAAAGGCCGTCTAAGGAAAAAGGTTTTTAAGTGCTTTGTGCCACCTCGTTTCCCCGCTTGCTTGTGCGTATATTGAGAGGGACGACCTATTATTGGTTTGCCAACTCAAGTAGTAATAAATCTTATTTTTGTAGTTTACTTATTGAACCTCGAGACGTTTAGGTTTTCACCTATCGTTACAAAGTCGACCGAGGGTAATTTACTTCCATAGTAGTTATCCTTATTTCTTGTTTTTATCAATCATTTTTGATTGAGCAATACCAAATAAAATACCAAAAATAATCTTCTTCTTGTCTAATTTATTTTCTTCAATCCTCTAAATTCTCGTCTTTGTAGTGTATGCAATTACGTTCTTCTAGACTTTTGATTGATTTTAATAGGCTTGAAAATATTCCTCGTAGAAATAGAAATCGTCAACAACGAATAGTGGAACCCGAGCTTCCACCTATTGTTATAGAGATGGCCGATAACCGAACAATGGAGGAATTGCTCCGTGCACCCACCGAAGGGTATGGGGAAGCAATCGTTATGCCGGCTATTTTGGCGGATCATTATGAGATTAAGACGGGTCTTTTATCGCTCATTCGTGCCGACCAATTTCGTGGCAATGAGACCGATAATCCGCATTCTCACATTCGTAATTTTCTTCGAATTAACTCGACTCTCAAGTTTAGAGATGTGCCGAATGACGCGATTAAGCTCATGCTTTTTCCGTACTCGCTCGAGGGTAATGCTAAGATTTGGCATGAGAAAGAACCACCGGGTTCGATCTTAACATGGGATGATTTAGTGTCTAAGTTCATGAATTATTTCTTTCCACCATCTAAGACAACACACTTTAAGAACGAGATCACTAGATTTGAACAAAAAGTGCATGAATCGTTTGGGGTTGCTTGGGAAAGATTTAAAGATTTGTTGAGACAATGTCCACACCACGGTTTCTCGGAATTGCATCAAATTAATACTTTCTATAATGGGCTAAATATGATTGAACGAGATTCTTTAAATGCCGCCGCGGGTGGTAATCTTTTAAGAAAAACTCCGGGAGACGCGTGGTGTATAATTGAGAATAAGTCTAGAGCATAATATTCACGAAACACACCGAGTGTTTCCAATGTGAATTCGTCTAATATCGAGATTGCTAGATTGGACTCTAAGATTGATAATGGATTTGCGACATTGTTGAATGAGATTAGGAAGAATCCTCATGGATCGATTAATATGGTTGAGAATGTTTGTGTATCATGTGGTGGAGCACATCCTAATTATGCTTGTTCAACCACAGGGTTTGATCAAGCTAGTGCTTTTGCCGCGACGGGAACTTATGGCTCCAACGGTCAAGTTCCTCGTCAAAATCATGTTGCTCCACCGGGTTTTCCACCGGTTCAAAATAGGTACAACAATGGAAACAATGGGAATAATTTTAACCGTGGTAACCAAGGGAATTATAATCAAGGAAATGGGTTTAATTCTAATCAAAACAATCAAGGTTTTCAAAGCAATAATCAAAATGAGTTATCAAGCTACATCAAGTCAAATGAGGAAAATTTGAAGGCTTTTCAAAATAACATTCAAGGGCAAATTAATACTTTGAAACTCGATTTTCAAAATACGATTAAAGGGCTAAATAACAAGATTGAGCTTAATCAACAAAGGCTAGAGCAAAGTCAAAATCGTATGCAACAAAGTATGGAACAAAGTCAAAATAAATCGCTTTTGATGTTTGAATCTTTTATGAGTCAACCTTCCTCGTCTTCGGGTGGCTTGCCTAGCAACACCATTCCAAACCCGAAGGGTGAGATGAAAGCTATAACCACACGTAGTGGGAAAGCTTTAGATGGACCCTTGCTTCCACATGTGAGTACCTCTCCGATGAGGGAAGTGGAGCAAGAACCCGAGGTGGTTAAAGAAAAGGAAATCCCTATTCCACCAAAGGTTGACCAATTGCCTATTCCGGAACCCGAGCTTCCGAAGACCAAACCCACACTACCCTACCCTTCGAGACTTAACCAAGAGAAGCTCCGCGAAAAGTCCAATGCTCAAATGGCTATTTTCTTAGAGATGCTTAAGAATCTTCATATTAATCTTAGTTTCACGGATGCATTGCTTCACATGCCTAAGTTTGCTTCGACTATTAAGAGATTGATGAACGATAAAGGGAAATTGGTTGAAATGTCTACATCTTTAGATGCTAATTGTTCCGCGGTTCTTACACAAAAGCTTCCCAAAAAGCTTGGAGACCTGGGCAAGTTTTTGATACCATGTGAGTTCCCTAATATGGAAGAATGCTTAACATTAGCCTATCTTGGCGCTAGCATTAATTTGATGCCTCTTTCCGTGTGGAAATGGTTATCACTTCCCGAGCTTACACCTACTAAGATGACTCTCGAGATAGCGGATCGATCGACCACCTTTCCAAAAGGTATAGCCGAGGACGTGTTTGTCAAAGTAGGGAAACTCGTCTTTCCAACGGACTTTGTAGTTTGTGATTATCCCAAAGATTCTCGTGTACCACTTATTTTGGGAAGACCGTTTTTAATGACGGCTAGTTCTATAGTTGACATGAGAGCGGGGAAGTTGACTTTACTTTTTGATGATGAAAGTGTTACACTTGATGTTGGTGATAACACTAAATATTTTCCAAGTATTACGAGGAATCAATTAATCAAATCGATGTGATTGATGTTACTTGTGAAGAATATTCTCAAGAAGTGCTTGGATTCTCGGCTAATTCCGAAAGTGGCAATCCTTCTTTATCGGATCCGATTATTGCCCTTTCGTCTCCACCCCTTACTCCATTTGGGGCTAGTGATTTTATCTTGGAGGAGGTGGATGCTTTTCTTAGCACACCGGATTTGCTATCTACATATGATGAGGATTATCATGATACTGAGGGAGATATCGATTTACTTGAAGCCTTTTTGAATTAAGATCCTTATGAATTTCTACCTATGGATTTAAAAGTTGTGAATGAAAATGAGACTAAAGTGAAAACATCTATTGAGGAAGCACCCGACCTAGAACTTAAGGAACTTCCCACTCACTTGGAGTATGCTTTTCTTGAAGGAACGGATAAGTTACCGGTGATTATTGCTAAAGGATTAAAGGAAAATGAAAAGGATGAACTTATTAAAGTGCTTAAGAAGCATAAACGGGCCATTGCATGGAAAATCTCCGACATTAAGGGTATAGATCCAAAATTTTGTACTCATAAAATTCTAATGGAGGATGATTATAAACCCGCTATCCAAAATCAAAGAAGGGTCAATCCAAAGATTCATGAGGTGATAAAAAAGGAAGTCACTAAACCTCTAGACGCCGGAATGATCTACCCTATCTCGGATAGTCCATGGGTTAGCCCCGTGCATTGTGTACCAAAGAAAGGAGGAATGACGGTTGTTACTAATGAGGATAATGAATTGATTCCTACTAGACTTGTGACCGGTTGGCGTGTTTGTATTGACTATAGGAAGCTTAATGATGCCACTAGGAAGGATCATCTTCCATTACCTTTTATGGATCAAATGTTAGAGAGACTAGCGGGGAATGAATTCTATTGGTTTTTGGATGGATTTTCCGGCTATTTCCAAATCCCCATTGACCCTCGTGATCAAGAAAAGACCACATTCACTTGTCCTTATGGAACAATTTCTTATCGTCTCATGCCTTTTGGACTATGCACTGCTTTGGGGACGTTCCAAAGGTGTATGATGGCCATTTTCCATGATATGATCGAGAAAACCATGGAAGTATTCATGGATAACTTTTCGTTTTTTGGGGAATCTTTCACTTCATGTCTCTCTAACCTTGAGAGAATGTTGCAACGTTGTGGGGAAACGAATATTGTGCTTAACTATGAAAAATGTCACTTCATGTGCAAAGAGGGAATTGTGTTAGGACATAAGATCTCTAAGGCCGGTATTAATGTTGATAGGGCTAAAATCGACGTGATTGCCAAATTACCTCTACCCACCACCGTTAAAGGAGTAAGGAGTTTTCTCGGCCATGCCGGCTTCTATCAACATTTTATACAAGACTTCTCTAAGATAGCTCGGCCTATGACCCATCTTTTGGAAAAAGTGACTCCTTTCATCTTTTCGGATGAGTGTATTCAAGCCTTTGAGATGCTTAAAAAGAAATTAACCGAATCTCCAATCTTGGTTGCCCCAGATTGGGAGCTACCTTTTGAAATTATGTGTGATGCTAGTGATTATGCGGTAGGTGCGGTTTTGGGGCAACGTAAGTCAAAACATTTCTTGCCTATACACTATCCTAGTAAGACTATGACGGATGCTCAAACAAAGTATACTACAACGAAAAAGGAGTTTCTTGTCGTTGTGTATGCTTTTGAAAAGTTTAGATCATATCTCGTCTTGTCTCAAACCATATTGTATACGGACCACTCGGCTATCAAATATCTTCTTAATAAACAAGATGCTAAGCCGAGGTTGCTCCGGTGGATTCTCCTCCTTCAAGAATTTAATGTCAAAATTCTAGAAAAAAAGGAGCCGAGAATCTCGCGGCCGATCATTTATCTCGACTTGAGAATCCTCACCAAAGCGATCGAGAAAACAAGGAAATCAATGAAACATTTCCTCTCGAGACGCTTGGTATGATTGCTTTTCGTGGTGATGATAGTACCCCATGGTTTGCGGATATTGCAAATTACCATGCGGGGAAGTTTGTGATCAAGGGTATGTCGTCCCAACAAAAACAAAAGTTTTTCAAGGATATATCCTATTACTTTTGGGACGACCCCTATTTGTTTCGTGTGTGCGCGGATCAAGTGATTCGTAGGTGCGTGTTTGGCAAAGAAGCTCAAGATATTCTTAAATCTTGTCATGAGCGACCCACCGGGGGACATCATGGTGCCAACGCCACCGCGAAGAAAGTCTTTGATGCCGACTTCTTTTGGCCTTCCATATATCGTGATGCCCAAGACTTGATCAAGACTTGTGATGCTTGTCAACGTCAAGGAAAAAACTCACAAAGGGATGAAATGCCTCAAAACATTATCCAAGTTTGTGAAATCTTTGACAAGTGGGGATCGATTTTATGGGGCCATTTCCATCTTCGAAAGGAAATAAGTATATTCTCGTAGCCGTGGACTATTTGTCTAAATGGGTTGAAGCTAAGGCTTTGCCTACGAATGATGCTCGAGTTGTGGTGAACTTTTTGAAACAACTCTTTGCTAGGTTTGGAACTCCGCGGGCTATTATTAGTGATCTTGGGACCCATTTTTGTAATGAACAATTTGAAAACGTTCTAAAGAAATATGGTGTCACTCATCGACTTTCGACGGCTTATCACCCTCAAACGAGTGGTCAAGTGGAGGTTTCAAACCGGGCTCTTAAAAGGATTTTGGAGCGTTCTATTGGAGAAAATCGCACTTCATGGTCGGATAAATTGGACGATGCATTGTGGGCTTTCCGTACGGCTTACAAGACACCAATTGGTTGTACACCATTTAGGTTGGTCTACGGAAAAGCATGCCACTTGCCAATTGAACTCGAACATAAGGCGTATTGGGCTCTTAAGCATTGTAACTTTGATTTGAGGACCGTGAGTGATCATCGCAAGGTTCAATTGAATGAACTAAGTGAATTAAGGGATCAAGCTTATGAAAATTCTTTGATCTATAAAGATAAGACTAAGAGGATGCATGAATCTAATATCAAAAACCGCATTTTCAATGTTGGTGATCAAGTCCTCTTATTCAACTCTAGACTTAAGATTTTCTCGGGCAAGCTTAAATCCCGTTGGTCTTGACCATTCACCGTTTCACGAGTTTTCCCTTATGGCACCGTTGATCTGGCTCAAAAAGACGGGCCTAACTTTAAGGTGAATGGTCATCGTGTGAAACATTACTTTGGAGGGGACATACCTACGGAGGTTGTCCCGGATCTTCAAACTTTCCCTAAGGACCAATGAATGCGGGGATCGAGTCGAGCTCATGACTCGGTGAACAAAAACGAGGTTCCTTGTGGGGGAGTCCCATACATTCTATCTTCTTTCTATTTTCTAACACTAATAAGGCTTGATCTTTCAAGCTCGTGCTCGAGTTTTGTTGTGTTGTGAATCTTAGGTATGACCCTTATATTTGAAGACTCTCGTGTTCGGTTTTTGCCGGTCCACTTGATCTTCCATTCTTTGAATACCAAAAAGGGGAACACTCTCTATCCTTTGATTTTTATCGACTAACGTTTTATCTTGAGGCATAATTAATAAACGGCTTATAGATTCGCGTGCTCTTTCCATGTTAAGATTTTGCATTAGACTCTTCGTGTTTTAGCAAGGGGTGTCACTCTTGAGCCAAGAAACACTGAGGACAATGTTTGGTTTTAGCATTGGGGGAGTCAATCGATATAATCGCTTGCAATTGCTTTTGTCGTGTCTTAACGTAATTGTTTTTCTCATTTTTCATAAAAAATTTAAATTTTTAGTGTTATTTTAAGTTTTAATAAATAAAATAAGTGCTTTTGACACGAATGTAGGCTTTCCGTTGGTGAAAATAAAAATAGTTTTTGACTCGACTCGGTTTTTAACCTTAGCTTTTCCTTAACGTGTTTAAATTAAGTTTTGCTAGGCTTTTATATAGGGAGCTTTAAAATGCGAAAGTCTTAATTCATACGGGTTAAGAACAAGAACTTTTCGCAAGTTCCTATAATTGATCCTAGAAAGTCGTTTATCAAGGGAACTTTAAAACGCAAATTCTAAAACTTGAAAGAGTATAAGAAGATGCAAGATCCTATAGATGACTTGAAAACCCAAAACTTTGATTTAATAGGCTAAGTATCCATTGATTTCACATTTTTGAAATTTTACAATATGGAGAACAAGAGATGATAGAGTTCAATCATAAGTTTCTAAGGTTAAATTCTTCTTTGTGCAAGTATTTTTGTGTTTGATTTAATCTCCTCGTATTTACTTTCCACACTTGAATAATAATTACTTAATAAATGAAGTTTTTAGCGGTTTAGGCTTGATATCTTAACTCGTAACTCCTTCTTTTTCTTCCCTTGTAATTAAAGCGAGAACACATTAAGGGTGTCAGCGTCATGGACTTTTGATCATGGGATTGCGGAAATTTGGCTTACTATAAATATCATATTAATAAAGAAGAATAAATAAAAACATGTTCTCTAGGAGCCTTCGGGTGGGAGTCATGTAGCACTAACCTTGTCATTAGAGCCTTAGGGTGTATGGCAAGGGGACGTGTTGAATAAAAATTGCTTCATCATCATGAGCCATAAGGTGGGATGGTGATGTCAATTCCCTTATTTTTGTCCAAGGAGCCTTCGGGTGTGGATTTTAAATAAGGAGCACAATTGCATCTTAAAGAGCCATAAGGTGATATCATGTAGTTGTTACTAACTCCATATAAGGTCATAATTGACTTTGGAGGTTTTTATTGTTGCTTTTAAGTAGTCCTATTAGCCAAATTTCGGGTCAGGGAATTTATCCCTCAAATCGTGTTAAGTTATCCTTGATGTGTGCTTTCTTTAGTGACAACGGTTTCTGAAGTCGAGGTTAGGTTTTAAGTGTTGAGTTTACACCGTTCTTGCCTTCATTTTTGGACTAAAAAATATCAAATAAGTCAAATGAGCCTTTGGGTGAATGACAAATAAAATTTAGAGATACAATTAGGAATAATAGGAGATTGAGTTTAACACAAATTACTTGTATGAGTTGGTTTAATTTTGGGGCTTATGATTGAAAATGATCTTGTTTTTGCACTTGGCATGGAAAAGTGAAAAGTCGGGGACGATGAATCTATTTAAGTTTTATGATCCTTAAAGTTATTTTTCAAATAATGAAAGCAATACATTATGTCTTTGCAAAATAAAATTTCAAAAGTTTAATAAAAGTGTAGCTAGTGTTTTATTTTATCATTGCGTGATGACACGGCAATTGCTTAGCAAGGGGGAGTTTCATATGAGTGTAATTACTCATATCATTTATATCTTAAAACGAGTTTAAATTGCATAAAACATATGATATTGCATTGTATTTGCATGTTTCTTGTTTTAATGTGTGTAGGTACCAGGATCGCGAAATTCGACAAAAACCGGCACGAGTTTGAAGAGAAAGATTGACAAAGCCAAATACGAGCTCGTTTTAGCGGATTTCATCATTTATGGAGTTTATGGGCCTAGTGGGTCCCGCATTGGAGCAAATGGGCTTAAAAGCCCATTTAGAAAGATGTAATATTTGTTTAAGTGGATCAAGGCCCAAATTTGGGACATTTATAAGACGGATGAAGTTTTTTTATGGGCTTCAAGCCCAAAGTTTTCACAAGTGAATGAAATTGGGGCGAAATTAAGTATATGGGCCTTAGGGTTTGGCAAGAGTAAACAAACGACTTGTGAGTATTATTTAACTCACGTGCAGTCAACTTACCATTTAACTCACAAACAATTCACACGTTTTACAACTCACACACACAATAAAATAATAACCATTGTCGATAACTCCTATGTATCCTTTTCTCTCCCTACCCAAAACCTGTAAAAAAAAGTACTATTCACCAAAACCCTAATCCATTAAATCACCAAATTAATTTAGGGCTTTTGTTCCCACGTGTGATTCACGCATGGGGGAATTAAATCCCCCATTTCGGAAGAAAAGAGTAGAAGATCAAGGCAACGTGTCCCCTTTTCATTGGCTGAGACACCTCACGCCCACCAATCATCCAATAAGGGGATGACATATCAGCTTACAAGAAGCACAACTAGCACAAGGGATTGCCACGTTGGCAATCTGTGTGCTAGTGTGTGAATATCCACCATCCGATCAAAACAGAAAAGAGAGAGAAGAAGAGAAAGAAGATCCAAGGGATAAAAATCAGTCTTCTTCAACAACCCCAGTGCCTCTCATCTGCTATAAATACCCCCTGAAAAATCATGTAATGCATTCCATTTTTTTACTTACTATTATTATGCTTAAATAGTTTTAGGTTAAATTTGTATTTCATTTTTCTCAAGTATTGTAATCACTGTTTTGATTAATAAAAGTTTCGATTGGGTTTATTTCAATTTGTGATCTTCTTTTTTAATGTTAAAAGTTAATTGCCATCTCTCTTTTAATCTTTAACTATTATGGTATAATAAGTTGGAAAGTTAGTTGATTAAGCTAAACAATAGCTTATTTTAATTAATTAAGTAAAATAAGTGGAAACAAACTTCCCCACTGGAAGTTTAAGATAAAATGGTTCGAAGTAGTTCAACCGATTCGATGGTGAATGGTGGTTCGTTTGGTGATGTCATTTCCGGTTCATAAGGTAGCACAACGCTAACCTTCTTCACAACGGCTTTCTACAAAAGGTTTTAAGTCTTTTCATTATTTTCAAGTAGTTTATATTTACTTTATATGAATCTGTTAGATGAATTAAGTGGATTGATTGTTAGATAGATTAGGGTTATAAGGTCATTCTGAATTTGATAATAGATCTGCTTTATAGGAGTTTTGGGTAACACTATGCAAGTGAAACTTCTGTTTAGAATTAAGTTTTTAATATTCGAAAGTTTTTATTTGTTATAAGGGGTTTGGTTATATCTGAATCTATCTAAGTGAGATGTTTAAGCAAATTTAGTTAGTATATTTGGTTTTATCTTGTTTAATAGACTTTTGAAAGTTTATGTAATAGCTAAAAGTGTTTATGAAAGCTGAGTTGAATTGAGACTGTAAATGGGACTATCTTGTTGTTAAATTGCTTAGACTGCGGGCCGGATTTCATATTATTTGGTTTTGGTTTATCAGAAATTTGAGTTCATGATTAGTTCTACTTGAAAGTTGATGAATGAATATCTTTTAAGTCTGCTAGTTTATTTTAGAAATCTAATTTGCTTATTTTTAGTTTTGCTGATATTTGGATGAATGCTTATGCTGAATGTTTAGATTGCTGTAATATTGTTTGTGGACTGATTGTTTTTCTCGTATTTACTGATTTTCAAGTCTCTTTGTTGTATTTGTGTGATTGTGCTGTATGATTTGAGCCATATAATTCTGTTAGTTTGTTGGTATTTGTTGATTTATCTGTTCATAGATTATTGTCATATAGTCACCAACTGTGACATTTTATTTCTTTTATTCATCCAAAAATAATTGTCAAAAAAAATGACCAGTCCTGTGGTTCGAACCCGTGACCTCATGGTTAATTACAAGTGTGCTAACCAACTGGCCTAGCCACTTGTTTTGGTTTTATATCAGCTTTGATAATTAATAAAGCTTCGTTTAAAGGAGCTGTCAGATTTTGTTAAACTCTATTATTTACTTTGATTTTCCTTTAAAATCTTTCTATGACATTTCTTTTATAAAGGTTTTTAGATAATCAAATAAAATAAAATAAAATAAAATAAATAAAATAAAAATGTTTTTATTAATTTTAAAAGTGTAATTAGTTTTTAAATATTTAGATTTTTATTATTTTAGGTTTAAAAAAAACTAGTTTTAAAAATAGATTTAGTTTAATTAAATTCTAATAGATTTAGTTAGTTTAAAAAGTTTTATTAGATTTTTAAATAGAGTTAAAATTATTTTAATAGATTAATTTTTATAGATTTATTAATAGTTTAATTTTTAAATAGTCTTAATTTTTAAGTAATCGTTTTAGATTAAAAAATTTGGGGTTTACGATTCATGCACTTTAGGATAAAATTAAATAGTTTAAATTGATAGATTTAATTTTTAGTTTAAAAACCGAAACCAATTCGAATCGATTGTCCAAATCAAAGCAAAACGTCTCAAATTCATGAGATCTTCGTGTACAACGAACTTGGTTCATCACGTGTTTAATTGAATCCGTCTTTGGTAATTTTAGACTATTACTTTTTCCTAAAGGTAATTTTCTAATTTACCCTATAACGTATCTAATTATCATTATATTATCACGATCACATCAAATCACATGACTTAGAATAATAATCAGAAAATACTTAAGCTTATATAATTAGCTTAATTAACCAGCTTATATCTATTTATGGAAACTTTTTATTTTTAGAAACTTATTTATTTAAGGCAGCTAATCTATTTATGGAAACTTTCTATTTTTAGAAACTTATCTATTTTAAGCAGTAATTCTATTTTTGGAAACTTTCTATTTTTGGAAACTTTCTATTTTTGGAAACTTTCTATTTTTGGAAACTATCTATTTTAGGAAACCTGCTATTTTTAGAAAGTTACTTATTATTACACAACAAGTATAATAATACATGAAATACAAGGAATACTTAATCGGAATAGACAGAATATGCGATAAACACAGTATAAAGCTTAAAATAGTAAAACATGACATGAACATATAAAACAAGCTAAGACATGATATAAAATCAGTTATGTATTCAGTAGTCAGATACTTATACATGTGTGTATTTATGTAGCATTAGTGATACCGAAGTAGGACTCTCTTCCGTTCGTCTTCTTCGTTCACTGGACATAAAGTACGAATTCTCCGTCCTTTCAGTATGGACATTCTTTACTTATTAGGATTCCCCGTATGCAGCCAACTGTTTTCCCATAGTATAAGTTTATATGTTTGATTGCTTATGTTTAATTAGAATATCTAAAGCCATATACATGCATGACCAGTTTCACCTAGTTATGGAGGTACCATAACCATAACACTAGAGGCAATGGTGTTATGACTTCCCCACGGCGGAGTGATTGCTCGTGGCGTTCCTTCAGCTTTTGGCCATATTATTATATTTATCATGTGGGGCGTATGGGTGCATCCTAGTTACATGTTTTCAACAGATTACTCAGTGTGAATGTGGTGTGTGCCTTGCATCCTTCACAAGGAGCTGATCCCTCCTACCCAAAAAACCAATATATTAAATTGGAGGCAGCCCCTCTAATTTGCATGACGAGGTCACCCCTCCAAGTATTCATGCACGTGGATTTTCATGACCTATATTGGCTAATGGTAAAATACGTTAAACAGTTTTTACAAGATAAACATAAGGCTTTTTTAAACTATAAAACCAGTTTTACTAAGACTTAACTGGGTTATCCAGGACTTAGTTTCTTCCACTATTATATGCTTATATGCTTATATTATTCATGCTTTACTTGTACATCCGTGCACTGAGCGTATTGCTCAACTGTTTTCCTTTTCATGTTCCCAAAACGGAAGGTACCCAGGGACGCTCGTAGACTTTAAGCGCACGTGCATATGGACTGGAAGTTTTCTAGCCTTTCTTTACTTTATGCATTATCTATACTTTGATACTCTTTCCATGGACATTGTTTAGTCCTTTCATTTACAGTACTTATGTTTGTATGTGATGAGCTTTACTTTTGGACTACCGATGTTTGATTCCAGTATTTCCTTTTATGGTCATGTAATGTTTTAGACATTTATCCTTGTATGCTTTGATGACACGCCATTATCACGCGTGACATTCCATTATCCAAAATGGGGTGTTACAGTGTCACTGTAATCAACCAGAATTTATATTGAGAATTTCAGGGTGAAATTTCTCCTTTCGTGGAATTTGCAACATAGTGTAAATATGGTCTCCCTGATCTTCTCTAGACTTTAGAGAAGCTTAGGTTGTCATAGATGAAAACACTGATGAATTTGTTTATGAGTTCATGGAAACTCAATTTACTAAGCCTATAATGCTGTTGGAGCATTTATGAGACTAAAACAAAATCATGAGTCTAACATGACCGAGTCGTGTACGAATAACAGTCATGGACATGTCCTGCCCTTTCTCTCGTCACTGTTGGCAACATGATCATGAATCTGATCTTGGAAAGTGCTTAACACCCTAAATGAATCCGATCTGGTCAATACGTGGAGGAGAGTAACGGTTATGAATGGTGATTTGTTTAAAATCGACGGTAGTCGACACATAATCTCATGTTACAGTCCTTCTCCTTGAAGGTTCTTCTGGATTATATGGGAAGATTTTGGAATAATCCGCTGGTTAAGCGTAAAAGGACTTCAGTGGTCTTGTCTTAACTGATTGCTAGAAAATTTAGCAGTCAAGGCTAACAAAGCACATGCTTGTAAGCATAGATAATTGTACATATTTTCCTGATGGAAATCAAGCTGAATGTATTCAGGAGCTTGGACATTACTATACATGATCATGAATCGTATCATGGTGTGCTGTTCATAGTCTATAATTAGGATGAAATTCAACTCGCATCTGTCCGAGGTAATGTGTTAGCGGTTTGAACCTTATCATTAGGCTGAAGGAAAACCTTCGTATACATGGAGAATACGAATGGCGTCCTTTATGGTCATGAAAATATGAAATACGGGTGCAAGAGATAAAAGTGTCGTCGAGTAATCGTGACAGATCTTACTGATACGCCGTTGAGGGTACTGAAATTCTTGTGGCCTGATTAATACATGGCACAACAAAATGGATATACCCTTGGAGGGTACCCTGAATTTCTTAGAAATGTTCCATAATTGGATGTGAGTCATGTGTCTTGACTCGTGTCTTGGGAAATGTAAGCATGACATGTGTCTTGACTGGTGTCTTAACATGTGTCTTTAGAAGGTATACGTGAGACATGTGTCTTGACTGATGTCTTGACATGTGTCTCGAGATGTGAAACAAATAGAACTACAATTATTAGGTTATCATGCCAAAATTGGCGGATCGGTTGGACCACTGATCCTTTGTATTTCCGATCACGTCCGCGGCCGGAGCTTCAGCTGCGATTACTAAGATAGTTACTGTCGTAGTAGTGGTTACTATCGTCTTGTCTGTCAGTTCCATGACGGTCATTCTCATGACTGTGATTCATGTAACTATTCAGCTGAGTGGCTGGCTGGTACGGGTTTGCACTCATATGACTGAAACGACAACTGAATGACGTGTGACATGTAACTAAGAATTAGGGAGAATGATTGATGAAAATTGTCTGATTGTGAAGCATCTTCTCGTCCAATTCTTTGCTCAGACGCCTTTGTCTTCGTCTTGTAGGATCTCCAGGTTATGAACAACATCCGCATCTCGGAGCGTCTCCAAACATCAGCAGCATCAACCTTTAGTAACATCTCCAAGTTATGAGCGGCATCAACAATCTTGTAGAATATCAGCAAATGAAACACGCACATGGGATACGGTACATGAAGTATACATGGAATGCACCTGAAATGATCGGTATGGGGTCGATCATCTGACATGATTTTAAAGGAACATAATTGGTTAAATCGTTAGAAAGACCATTATGATATCCTAGCAATGCGAGTATGTACCTCATTACGTTGCATAGAGAAACGCTAACGTGTAGTTAAACGAATTTCAACGATGATTTTCTAGAAAGCATGATTAATGAAAACCAACCATGACTATCATGAAAGAAGAATTTACATGAATTCCAACAGTGTCTTGCATGAAAGCAAAAACAACAAAAGAGACGTAAGACATAGTCACGTGAAGACGAAGTCATCATGAAGAAACATGAAACAACCTAACATGAAGGAGTGTATAACATAATCAGCATGAAACTGAAGTTAACCATGACAGTATGAAAACATACTTGACATAAAACATAGTAACTTATAAGAGGACATGAAAAAAATTTATGCCAATAAATCATGAGAAAAATTTTATGCATGAAAAACAGTGCATGAATGCATGATGCAGTTAATAGAAACTTTTATATGCGCGAGGGGACGCCTATGGGTCGGTCCCAAAACAAAATACATGGCGAGGGGACGCCTATGGGTCGGTCCCAAAGTTAAAAGTTTCGGTAAAAGCACATGCGACTAAATAGGGCCAGTCCTGTACCAACCATTACTTAGTTATAATTCCTACAACAATGATACAAAATGAGTGAAAATCATCTGTCAAAACCTATCAGAAAAAAATTTTATGTGACCAATAATGAACTACTGGGGTTTAGTTCACATTAATCACAGTTCACGAGGAACATCATGCATGAAATAATGACACATAACTAAATATGAATGACGGTTGTCCATCCATATTAGTGAAACAATATCGATGAGAACATCAAGGTTAAAACATCAAGGTGCTGAAAACATCATGGCTGGAACAACAATGTGCTGAAAACATCAATACGTGGAGTAACAAACGTTGGCTTAGGAAGCTCCTGGTGACTACCCACTAGTCACGGGTAAAGTTTTAGAGCCTACAGGTCGAAGCCTTGTCTCTGATACCATAATTGTAACACCCCACTTTGATAAGTAGACCGTTACGCGTGATTATGACGTGTCATCAAAGCATGCAAGGTAATATGTAGTAAAACTTACATGACCAAAGGGAAAATCGGAATCAAACATCGGTTCCCAAACATAAGCCCAAAACATAAATAAAGTAAATGAAATTAAAAAAGACTACACAAGCATAAATATATGAAGGCAAAAGGAAAAGAAGTCTATGGCAGCTTTCATCCTATGCACGTCCTCCAGATGCTCGAGTCTGTCCTTGGGTACCTGCCGTTTTGGGACATGGAAAGGAGAGTAACGGCTGAGCAAAACGCTCAGTGCACGGATATAGACATAGTATGAATGATTGAAACATAATTAAGACTTAATAGCAGCAGACATGTATAAGTCCTGGAAAACCTGGAACATGTTCATAAAACTGGTTTTATAGTTTGGAAAAGCCTTATGTTTATCTTGTAAAAACTGTTTAACATATTTACCATTATCCAATATAGGTCATGAAATAGCAACGTGCATGAATACTTGGAGGGGTGACCTCGTCATGCAAACTAGAGAGACTGCCTCTAATTTAATATACTGGTTTTGGGTAGGAAGGATCAGCTCCTTGTGAAGGATGCAAGGCACACACCACATTCACACTGAATAATCTGCTGAAAAAATGTAAACTAGGATGCACCCATACGCCCCACCTGATAATAATAATATGGCCAAAAGCTGAAGGGACGCCACGAGCTATCACTCCGTCATGGTAGAGTCATAACACTGGTGCCTCCAGTGTTATGGTTATGATACCTCCATAACTAGGTGAAACTGGTCATGCATGTATATGGCTTTAGGTATTCTAATTTAAACATAAGCAATTCAAAAACATATAAAACATATACTAGGGAAAACAGTTGGCTACATACGGGAAATCCTAATAAGGAAGAATGTCCATACTGAAAGGACGGAGAATCCATACCTTGTGTCCAGTGAACGAAGAAGACGAACGGAAGAGAGTCCTACTTCGGTATCACTAATGCAACATAAATACATACGTGTATAAGTATCCGATGAGTACATACTAGTTTTATATCATGTCTTAGCTTGTTTTATATGTTCATGTCATGTTTTACTGATTTAAGCTTAATACTGTGTTTATCATATATGTAGAAACTAGAAGGGGGGGTTGAATAGTTTCTAGTTAGTTTTCAAAACATTTCGGCTTAATCCACTGTGTGCGGTTCCTTATGTGTACCCGCGGTTCTTTATCAATAAAGAACCGCCGGTCATTTAGAGAACCGTCGACAGTGAACTTAGCCTTTTGTTACATGTTAAACTTTGACAATCCTTTGTATCAAATTCTCGAACAAGCTTGACTAGATATGAGATGTGTTTGATTGAAAGATAAATACTACAAGTAAGTAAACACACAAACACATCAAATCAAGAGTACATCAAGCAATAGTCTAAACACTAAGCACACACGTATTAAGCATAAGCTTTTCCGCAACTAGGATGTTTAAACTAAGTGATGTACACTTGACCATAATCTAAACACGAAGCACACACGTACTAAGCCTTAGCTTTTCCGTAACTTAGATGTTTAGATTATGAGATGCGCACAACACACAACATATAAATACATCTATAATAGTAAAGACATAAATGTAAAGGAAAGTACCGACATGATGATTTATAGTGGTTCGGTCACGAAGCTCCTCTTCGCCCTACTCCACTCCTCGAGTACACCTTACTCGAGAGTTACTTCACTAGTTAACAAACTCCTTAAGGTGGAGAAACCATACACAACGTCGCTTATCCAATTTCCGACTCTAAGCTAAAAGTCGAGTCCTAATCTTAGGTAGGACCAATCTACACAACGTCGCCCACTTCACCATTTTACGACACAAGGCTAGATGTCGAGTTCTAATCGAAAGATAGAACCAATCTTCATGACTCTTCACTTTGAAGCTAAGTGAGAACTTCACACAACACAACTACTAATCACTTTAAAGTTTAGTGATAACTCACAAGACACAACCACATCACTTTAGAGTTTAGTGAGAACTACCAAGATACAACCTAATCTACCCACTAGTTATGTTTTATGGCCCAACATAACAAACCTTGTGTTTTATGGCCTAAACACATAAACCATATAGATCTAAGCACACAACACTTAGATCTATAACTCTAACACTATATCCAAGTACTAACAAGACTTAGATCTACACAACTAGCACCTAATCCAAGGATACTCATCACTTGGATCTTCTACCCATACAAACACATCCAAGTGTACCCACAACTTGGATCTTCTACTTATACGTAGTAGGAAGACTAAAAACATAACTTAGATCTCTATAAGGAGAGATCTTCATCATGTAGTGAACCCAACACATCATGGTAATGATAGTGTTCTTCTCTTTGCACTTTAGAGGATGAGGAGATTGAAGATTGAATCACATCTTAAACAAGACTAATCAAAACTAACTAATCAAGGACCTAAGATGGTTTTTGAAAGAAACTGTGCAAAAAGAGTTGAAAGAAAACCTGGAAATGATCCACTATTTATAGGAAAACATTGCAACGGTCAAAAACACCCGCGGTTCCTTATCTCTACCCGCGGTACCTTATCAATAAGGAACCGCAGGTTCCTTTAAGGAACCTCCGCGTCGGAGTCCGTGCAAATTTGTCCTTTAGTGGGGATATGCCATCTGGGGTAGTTTATACCCTCAAAGGATATTCCTTTAGCATATGGAATATGCCAAATTCAAATTTCCATTTTCTTTTTAATAAAACATTTTCTTAAAAATAAAGTTGATTAAAATCTTTTGTCACATTTGATTAAAATGTGAGTTTTAAGAAAATATTAATCCTTGATCACTTAGTTAGGTTAATGACATGTTTGTACATACCTTGAGTGATTCATGCCGGATGCGGTCTTGGAGGTGTCGAGAGAAGTATACAAATGTATTCTTGAGTGATTACGAGTACCTTAACATTTTACATAATGTATTGTGAATTATACGTTTGTCATCAACAAAGCACAAAGAGATAATATCGACAAAGCATCGTAATGTTTGCACTAACAATCTCCCCCTTTTTGATGATGACAAACAAGTAAACCGCAACACATATTAAAATGCATAAGTTACTCGTTTACACTTACTTCTCCCCCTTTTGTCGAATCAAAAAGGTAGTCAACGTCTTGAAGAAGAGAAGAATCAACGTCGAGAGAGAGCACACGTCCAAAGTGATAGTCATCCATAGCACGTCATTTGAAGAAGAGAAGAGTTGACGTCAGGAGATCTAGCATCCAAAAGGTAGTTTTCATTTGTGGAGGAAGATTGACTTCGAGAGAACATGCATCCAAAAGGCTAATCATCACTTGTGGTCGACGGTTAGAGGCGAGAATCCAAACCATAAACCCATCATCCAAAGATATTAAGCTTGCGTCATCCTAGTGAAGTCTTCAATCACCATAGGTTAACTAACTCCATGCATAATAAAATGCTTATCTTCAAGATTCCAAAATTCATTACTAGCAAGATATTCGATGAATGATCGCAAATGTAATGACTTGAACTCTTTCAAATGCTCCCCCTTGATATGAGCTCCCCCTTGCTTGAGACACCAACAAAGCAAGAATAGTGACGAGCTACAAAAATGGGTTAGAAGTGTCCTACAAAACAAGGTTAGTAGACAAGAGCATATATAAAAAGAGGATGATAAACAAGTCGTTTGCACAAACAATGACAAGCATTGAAGAAAGAAGTGTGCACGCGATGCTATCAACCAAAAAAAATAAATAAAGGAGAGGATCGTGACAAGATCAATTCACAATTGTTGGAATAGAGATAGGAAAGAAACATCCATACCAATTGTAATGATAATATGTCAAAGGGTAAAAAGCTTAGAATTTTTGGAATCACCCAAGAAATTCAAGATTTAACCATCAACTCTCAAAGAAAAAACAAGGAGAGGATTTTGAGAAAATCAATTCAAAATTGTTGGAATAGAGGTAGAAAAGAAACATCCAAGAATTTGAAGATATCATCTAAAGGGGTTAAAAACTTAGAATTGATGGAATCACCCATACTAATTGTAAATTTTAACCGCAATCAACTCTCAAAAATAGGAACAAAAATATCTCAACCTAGAGACATTTTTTACCAAAAAAAATTAAAGGAAAACCAAAAGCGGATAAATCGACGCTTTAATAAAAAAAACGGGATATAGGACATTATAGGCAAAAATGCGTATGAATGTCGACACCAAAAGGTGTTTAGCATACGATAAACTACATGCTCAAAGTTTCGTAGCTCTTCTCAATCATTATGGATGTTCAAAGAACAATTACATGATGAGGAAAGGGTAAGGCTCGACTTAACTTAGTATAGAAAGACTAGAAGAAAGAGACTCGACTTAGAAGAGCATGATTAAAATGAATTGAGAGATACTCAACAAAGAAGTTAAGGATAACTTCAAGAAACTCAAAAGAGAAAAAGACCAAAACGAACAAAGGGACTCAATGGCCGTGGTTCGTTAAATAGGTCTGTGGTTCATTATCAATAATGAGACCCAAGGTTATTTGAGGAACCGTGAACATTGGGTGTCCAAAACTGATTATTGACTCAAAGGAAAATCACTTGGTCAAACAATTTAACATAAGATGCTAAATGGATTGAAAGTCAATGCTTCGGATATGACTTTTAACAATTGCAATTGCAATTGCAAGTTATAATTACTTGAATATTTTAAAAGAAATATTTAAGTTGTCAATCTTACTAGGAGAGGAATTAGATATAAATCTAACTTTCCTTGACAACTGAGTGAGAAAATAAAGAAGAAAAGAAAGATACGACAATAACGAGATCCAAGACTCAAAGCAAAATCATGTTGAAAAACATGAAGGGAAAAACAAGAGAATAAAGATCATACAAAGATGTATGAAACTCAAGCCTAAAACTTAAGCATAATTTTAATCCTAGTTACACTAGAAAACTAAGATTTGCTTAAATTGGATGTCTTAGCAATAAGCAATCCACATGCTTAAATGAAAGACGAGGGTGGTGGCGGAATTTGGTGGGGTGAAAGGTGAAGTCACCAAGGGTTCAACAAAGTTATTCACAATGGGAATGCTTTGGATGGGTGATGTGGGTGAGTTTGAAGGGGTAAAAGGTGAAGTCACCAAGATATCAACAAAGTCATTCACAATGGGAATGCTTTGGATGGGTTAAGGTTAGGTGGTCACATCCAAGAGAGTACTTGGAGTGAAGGGTGAGGTTAGCTCATTCATTCTAGATTGGAATGAAGAGGAGGTAGAACCATGTGAATGGTTGGTACCATGGGTTGAGGTAGTCTTGCATGGATCAAGAGGTGGTGAGGGTGATGAAGAGATGAGAATTGGAACAATCTCATTCTTGGGTGTGTGAAAGGGTGAAGAGTTAAGTTTGGGTAACTTAATCTTAATTTTGAGGTGCCTCTTTGAAGAGGAGGTTTTGGATGAATTGGAGGTTCTTGTAGAACATGGTAGTAATGGGTGGTTAAGGGGTAAGGATGAATGGTTTGAGGTGTGAAGAACATGGCTAAAAAGGTGGGTTTAAAAGGGCGAGGGGATGATCCAAACTAGTAAAGGGTTAAAAAGGGAAAGCCCAAGATATTTTGGGAGTGATCAAAGGTTTGAAACAAAGATTCCAAAGGATGTTGGAACAATTGGGAAGTTTTAGAAAACCCGAATTTGAGAGCTTCTGCCCGCGATTCTTTATCTCCATCGACGGTTCCATATTGATATGGAGCCGCGGTCTATTTAAAGAACCGCCTACAGAGGCTAGGTTTAGGTGGTGAAGGAGGATTTTACAATTCAGCAAATCCTAATGTTCTAGTCTAACTTATCATAAAGTCATGCTTAAGAGCAATAGAAACTAGAACGCGCACAAAGGAAAGACACATAGGTTCAATTAGCACGTAAGAGGAAAGCTAAGAAAAACCTAATGGCTACAAAAGAAAAAGACTCCTAATGACATACAAAGTTCATCAAAGTAAACTATCATTAGTCATATATAGGAAGAGCCATTTAGCCAATTTAGAGAATGAGTATGAGACTATCACTAGAGGTGTTCAATTAAGGCTAAACACGACCATTTTTACGAGTTATACACCAACTCAACTTCCTACATGGAAGTAATTCAACCGTTAGGTCAAATTAAGATCCTAGTGCATAAATTCTCTAGTAGTCATTCTCAAGTTAGACAAAATGTAATTCTAACATTTGCCTAATAAAGTTTAGCAAGGATGAAACTTGCATGGCGACACAATGCATGACCTAATGAGGGTAAAGAATACACCATTGTATATCTTGTCAAACAAGTCTAGTTAAGATTAATTACCTTAATAGAACTTGAGGCCAATAACATTGAAGTGTATAAACAAAGTTTACACAAACCAAAGGAACACTCTTGATTGGTCTTTCGGAAATGACACATTTATAAATTGCATAGCAATGTAAATTACTTGAGTATTTCGGATGAAACATCCAAGTTATCAAACCGACTCTATTGTGCATTATAAGTAATTATTAAACAAAATATGTCTAACAATTTGAACAAGTAGATTCAATATAACACCATCAACACAAGTGTGAGTTATGATCCGATGTATATTATTAATAAAACCACATTCATGTCTACACTAATAAACATGTCAATTAGATTCGATAATGATACCAATCATAGTTTGAATAATGCATTGATATTTAATCGAAATCTTTCTTGATTCCCACAAACACTCTTTTAAGAGAAAATAGCTAAGATTTTCAAAGGGTGTTTCATGTTTTATAGTGAGACATTTATCTACTTGAACTAATAACACAATGATCGAGTAAGACGACCCAAATCAATAGATTTGACAAGCTCCCAAAGCTTTCAAACCTAAAAGTGTTAAAGAACATGTCGAGGTGTACAAGATGTTTATGTAACATTTGTAAACCAAGAGATGTTAATCCTATATGCAATGCACACATAATGTTGCAACTAAAATGCAAGAAATCTAGCATACATCTTAATTAGGAAAAACTAGATACTAACAAATACCAAGCAATGCACAAGAGACTAGACAAATAAGCAATACTACTACAAATAGCAATGAACACTTAATAATGTCTACATATAATAATAACACACAAGGAAACACACACAAACAATTAGCTTAACACATAAAAGCATTCGTCCATGTTTTGAGTGTTAGATACAACAAAGTATTCATAGCTTGATTTTATTTGAAAATAGTCTTTGACCCATTTAAAATTTAATTAGGTTTGACACTTTGTAAATATATCAATTTTCAAAGATATATCACAAAGAGATGTCCAACTTAATAGAAAAGAGTAAAACACAAGTTTTACGACAAACCGACGCTCAATACTTTAGACAAAGTATGGAACTTAGAAACCATCCAAATTTTAAAGTTTGAATAAAGGTTTGGAAGTATTTTTAATTGAATGAAAATTCAATTACGTTCGAAATGACAGGTGGCACAACTTCTACGGACTTACGGTTGATTTTATATGATTTTTCAAAGTTTTCAAAAATCTGAGTCAGACTGGCCGCGGTTCCTTATTGATAAGGAAACTCGGGGAAGAGATAAAGAACCGCGTCCAGAGGGAAAAAATGGGGTTTTTGGCCAAAATCATTTGGTAACTTTTGGGAAGGATATAGGACTCTAAAAAATCATTTTAGACACATAGAACTCGTATTATAGAGTTAATTATGACATAGACGATTTTTATACTTCCAAACATGAAAAGATTTAATTCAAGCTATTATACAGAGTTTATTTAACACCAAAACTTGTACGAATGAAACAACAAAACACATTTCATAAGTAATCACTCTTCATGAACAATTTGATACAAAGATCGTCTCTATTTTTAAAAACCGTTTTCATTTTAAAAACCATTTGTTTTGAAAAAGAGAGAAAAGATCGATCCAAGCTTTAAAGTATAATATACTTCAAAGATCTTGAATAACCTCGCTCTGATACCAATTGTAGAAACTAGAAGGGGGGGTTGAATAGTTTCTAGTTAGTTTTCAAAACATTTCGGCTTAATCCACTGTGTGCGGTTTCTTATGTGTACCCGCGGTTCTTTATCAATAAAGAACCGCCGGTCATTTAGAGAACCGCCGACAGTGAACTTAACCTTTTGTTACATGTTAAACTTTGACAATCCTTTGTATCAAATTCTCGATCAAGCTTGACTAGATATGAGATGTGTTTGATTGAAAGATAAATACTACAAGTAAGTAAACACACAAACACATCAAATCAAGAGTACATCAAGCAATAGTCTAAACACTAAGCACACACGTACTAAGCATAAGATTTTCCGCAACTAGGATGTTTAGACTAAGTGATGTACACTTGACCATAATCTAAACACGAAGCACACGCGTACTAAGCCTTAGCTTTTCCGCAACTTAGATGTTTAGATTATGAGACGCACACAACACACAACATATAAATACATCTATAATAGTAAAGACATAAATGTAAAGGAAAGTACCGACACGATGATTTATAGTGGTTCGGTCACGAAGCTCCTCTTCGCCCTACTCCACTCCTCGAGTACACCTTACTCTAGAGTTACTTCACTAGTCAACAAACTCCTTAAGGTGGAGAAACCATACACAACGTCGCTTATCCAATTTCCGACTCTAAGCTAAAAGTCGAGTCCTAATCTTAGGTAGGACCAATCTACACAACGTCGCCCACTTCACCATTTTATGACACAAGGCTAGATGTCGAGTTCTAATCGAAAGATAGAACCAATCTTCACGACTCTTCACTTTGAAGCTAAGTGAGAACTTCACACAACACAACTACTAATCACTTTAAAGTTTAGTGAGAACTCACAAGACACAACCACATCACTTTAGAGTTTAGGGAGAACTACCAAGACACAACCTAATCTACCAACTAGTTATGTTTTATGGCCCAACATAACAAACCTTGTGTTTTATGGCCTAAACACATAAACCATATAGATCTAAGCACACAACACTTAGATCTATAACTCTAACACTATATCCAAGTACTAACAAGACTTGGATCTACACAACTAACACCCAATCCAAGGATACTCATCACTTGGATCTTCTACCCATACAAACACATCCAAGTGTACCCACAACTTGGATCTTCTACTTATACATAGTAGGAAGACTAAAAACATAACTTAGATCTATATAAGGAGAGATCTTCATCATGTAGTGAACCCAACACATCATGGTAATGATAGTGTTCTTCTCTTTGAACTTTAGAGGATGAGGAGATTGAAGATTGAATCACATCTTAAACAAGACTAATCAAAACTAACTAATCAAGGACCTAAGATGGGTTTTGAAAGAAACTATGCAAAAAGGGTTGAAAGAAAACCTGGAAATGATCCACTATTTATAGGGCAACATTGCAACGGTCAAAAACACCCGCGGTTCCTTATCTCTACCCGCGGTACCTTATCAATAAGGAATCGCGGGTTCCTTTAAGGAACCTCCGCATCGGAGTCCATGCAAATTTGTCCTTTAGTGGGGATATGCCATCTGGGGTAGTTTACACCCTCAAAGGATATTCCTTTGGCATATGGAATATGTCAAATTCAAATTTCCATTTTCTTTTTAATAAAACATTTTCTTAAAAATAAAGTTAATTAAAATCTTGTCACATTTGATTAAAATGTAAGTTTTAAGAAAATATTAATCCTTGATCACTTAGTTAGGTTAATGACATGTTTGTACATACCCTGAGTGATTCATGCCGAATGCGGTCTTGAAGGTGTCGAGAGAAGTATACAAATGTATTCTTGAGTGATTACGAGTACCTTAACATTTTACATAATGTATTGCGAATTATACGTTTGTCATCAACAAAACACAAAGAGATTATATCGACAAAGCATCATAATGTTTGCACTAACAATATATTCTGTCTATTCTGATTAATCATTACTTGTATTTCATGTATTATTATACTTGTTGTGTAAAAATAAGTAACTTTCTAAAAATAGCAGGTTTCTTAAAGTAGAAAGTTTCCAAAAATAGAAAGTTACCAAAAATAGAAAGTTTCCAAAAATAGAAAGTTTCCAAAAATAGATTTACTGCTTAAAATAGATAAGTTTCTAAAAATAGAAAGTTTCCATAAATAGATTAGTTGCCTTAATTAAATAAGTTTCTAAAAATAGAAAGTTTCCATAATTAAATATAAGCTGAACAATTAAGCTAATTATATAAGCTTAAGTGTTTACTGATTAATATTCTAAGTGATGTAATTAAATAGTATAATTTATTAATTATTTTATGTGAATTAAATAAACTATAGGTTAAAGTATTTAATTAAATATAACATGGTTTAATTAAATAAAGGTGAAAATACTTAGGTTAAAACATGTATTATTATCTATTAATAATATAACTTAAGTCATGTAAATTAATTAATTATAGGTCATGATTTTAATAATTAATTAATTATATAGTCTAATTAAATAATAAATACTTAGGTTAAAATTCATGTATTAATAATAAAATTAATAACCTAAGTCATGTAAATTAATTAATCATGTTCATGTTTTTAATTAATTTAATTTAAGTCTTGTAAAAAAAATATAACTTGTAAAAATATTTAACCTTGTAAAAATAACTCATGAACCGGACCGTGTTTTAACCCGTGAACCGGACCCAAATGCACCACCATGCCCCGACCGAGGTCGGGGTCTCCCTTTTCCCTGCTGCCGTGACAAACCACCACCAAACCGAGACCTTAAGGTCTCGGTGGTGCGAGTTAAAGCCAAGCTGAGACCCCCTTGGGGCTCGGTTTAGGCGTCGGCCACAAAATAAACACCCCTTAACTACTAATTAATTATACCCCATGATTAAATAACATGTTTATACTTGTTTTTAATTTGTTATTAAAAACATTCATGATTTTATGTGATTAGTAAATCAAAACATAAAATAAAAGAGGTTAGGGTTTATACCGATCACGTGAATCAAAGAGTGATGAACACACTAACAATGCTTGCAATAATCGAACTCCAAAAATCAATCAAAACACCTCTTTGGTGTGTGTATACCCGGCGGCCAAGAACAAGAGAAGGAAGAAAAGATTTTAGGGTTTCTTGTTTTTAATATTTTGATATTATGAAAATTATCCTCCCTTTCTTTCATGTTTAGTAAAAACAATGGGCTTGGCCCCTTTGTCTTGATGTAGCCACGGGTATGGGGCCCACAAGGGGTAACCCGAACATTTATCGTGACTAAATAATTAGTGTGTTCTCGTGTTCGTGTTTTTACGTGATTTAATAGTTATCGTTCGTGTCTTATTATATTTATTCGTGGTCGTAATAAATATACATACATACGTAATATTAAGTTCGTGATTAATTACGTTCATGATTTCATGTTCGTGTGTTCGTGATTATAATTATTATTAAAATAATTATCGTGTGTTAATACGTAATAAATACTTATCGTGTTATAACACGTACGTAATACTAGTAATTCTTGTTCGTGAAACGTAAACGTGCTATAAAAGGAAAGTTCTAATCATGTACGTACGATCGTAAGGGTACTATTCATGGTAAAAGCATGCGGGTTTTATATTTTCAGCTATGAAAATCGTGAATAACAAATTACGCAATAAAATGGACGATCATATTCATTCGGATAAATTAGTACTTTATACTGAAAAGGATATTGCAGAAACCTTTAGACAAAAGTTCCACAAGGAACCATCTCCTAAAAAAGTAAGAAAGACTACATCTCAGCCCTCTATTTCTAAATAAATCCAATGGCACAGATCTAATAGAATCCACATGGGTCGATTCATTTATCAGTCACTTTCTTCACCCATCTCACCTACAAACACACACATATTCCAAATCAAACCTGGATGTACCACTACCGTCGCACCCACCCCCACAACGCCACCATCGCACCCACCCCGCAACGCCATCGTCGCACCTCACTAAATGTCGCACACCGCCGGTAGTTCGATTATAACTGTGATTTGTGACATTTGGGTTTGTATAACTGATTTCCTATCTTTTTCAATTGTTTTTAACATTTTTGGTTGGATGAATATGACTTTAAATCAATGTTTTGGATCAGGTCAATGTCTTTGTGATTTCTGAAAAAGTTTATATGGTTTTTAATCTTAACTTATGTTCTTTGAATTTTGTTCCTAATGTATTATTTGGGATAGCGTCATTTGTAGATAAGGGTTATCCTTGCAATTAATTTTAGGACAGTTATGTTACCAGATTAAATTAGGCGTTAGTTCATATAAAAGACTACAATAAGATTAAATGGCGGAACCACGTCCTCCTCCTCCATCATCACCTGCAAGTCGTGCATCTAGGCCACCACCACATGGTATTTGTGCACCTGGACTCCGTCCATCACCTCCGTTCAAATCTCGGTCAAGATGATCAACTCCACCACTTGTATGTCATTGGAGCAAGGTCACCACTGATATATAATGTCTGCTGCAACACCACTGATATATAATTTAAAACTTCATTGGAGCAAGGTCACCAAACCTTTTGCAAGAATTACAAAGATAAAAAAAGTATTTACACATGTTTCTGCTATTTTCTTTTGTTTCTGATTTATGTTGTTTCCTTGTATTCAAATTTTGATGTCTCAAAGTTTCAAACACTATTCTTGGTAGTTGGTAGTACCTCCAAAGAAATATTTTTGGTAGTTGGTAGTACATATAGCTTTGTCAATATATTAAAATATCTATTGTTATTCATTTAAAATATATAAAAAATAGTTTCTGAATTACATGTGATTTTTGTTTAAATCACATGTAATTTTATTGGAATTACATGTGATTCGGTTATAATTACATGTGATTTTGCTTGCATTACACGTGATTCAAACATTTCAAACTTTATCTTCTTCTAATAAACCCACTTTAGCTAAATCACTCGTGATTTGTTTGATTACATGTAATTCTCTCAATATATTAAAATATGTATTGTCATTCATTTAAAATGTATAAAACAAATTTGATTCGAATTACATGTGATTTTATTTGAATCACACGTAATTTTGCTGGAATTACATGTGATTCGGTTATAATTACATGTGGTTTTGCTTGCATTATATGTGAATTTTTTTAACAGTATTATATGTGATTCAAGCATTTCAAAACCTTAACTTCTTCTAACAAACCCGCCTTAGCTTAATCACATGTGATTTTGTTTGATTAACATATAATTCTGTCAGTATATTAAATTGCCTTTTGTCATTCATGTAAAAAATATAATTCAAATTGTCTTTTGAATACATGTGATTTTATCTGAATCACACGTAATTTTGCTGGAATTACATGTGATTCGGTTATAATTACATGTGGTTTTGCTTGCATTATATTTGATTCAAGCATTTCAAAACCTAATCACATGTGATTTTGTTTGATTAGCATGTAATTCTGTTAGTATATTAAATTGTCTTTTGTCGTTCATGTAAAATATATAAAACAAATTGTATTTTGAATTACATGTGATTTTGTATGAATCACACGTAATTTTGCTGGAATTACATGTGATTCTGTGATAATTACATGTGATTTTTCTTAGATTACATGTGATAAATCGTTAACTTTCAAATTTACATGCGATTTACAAATATTACATGTAATTCACACAGAATTACATGTAATTTTCATTCAACACTAACAAACCACTTTATTACAAAAATCACGTAATTCACACAGAATTACATGTGATTTGCATTTAACACTAGTAATAAACTATTTTATTACAAAAATTACATGTAATTCACACAAAATTACATGTAATTTTCATTCAACACTAACTAACCACTTTTTACAAAAATCACATGTAATTCACACATAATTACATGTGATTTGCATTTAACACTAATAAACTATTTTATTACAAAAATTACATGTAATTCACACATAATTACATGTAATTCACACAAAAGTTAACGATTTACAGTGTTAAAAATTCTCGCCAAAAAAATTACACGTAATTTTCGTAAATCGCATGTGACATTACAAATTCAAATGTGATTTTTTAAAATAATAACATTAAACGTGAGTTTTCGAAAATTACATGTAATTTTTCGAGAATTACATGTAATTTTTTATGCGTAAATTTAAAAAAAAAAGTTTGCCGAAAGTGTATAGAAGTGCCTATCTATAGAAAGATAACTTAATTCCCGTCGCGATGGTATAATTAGTTTTTTGTAACGATTAACGGTTTGAGAGATATTTAATTTTTAAGAAATAGGATGAAAATGGGTTTTTAAATTAAATTTAAAAAGATTAATATAGATCATTAGATGGAACTTGAATGGATGGTTGAGATTATTTCCTTCCTTCTTTTTTGATGCATATTCTATAAGGATCTCACCTCTAGTCTAGATAGTGTTTTAGATTTTAGTGCTAAAAACCGCCTCGTGTGGTTGAAATGAAAAACAATTATTGTAAGACTCTTTAAATTTTTATTGTTTTCTTTCGTATCTTTTCTATGTTTTTTGTTTCGTCCTAACCAAGCAGAAAATCCTGGCTCCATCATTGCTTTCTCATTCGTTTCACCAACGTAAAAACTGCAACGTGATACTGATTCTGATGTCTCGGTTATGTTGTTGTGGTTATGTTATGGATTTTAAAACTCATCATCAGACAAATACATTCTTGATGTCATTGTTCTTAAAAACCACCACTAAACTAATAAAATCTTGATGTCACGGTTCTGTTATGGTTTTGTTGGCAAATTTAGAATGCGACACGTGGCATGGGTTAGCTTAAAAATTTGGAAGTTATCGAACGACTTGGTCGTGGCTTTCTTTTTATCTCTTCTCTGTTTATTTAATATAATATTAGGTGCGTTTTATCTTTTACCCTTTGATCAATCGGATCATTTCACGAATGAACATGGTCTTACATGCTGTATATCTTGACCGAAGAAGTTCATTACAGTATATCTCTCTATAAGACTCTAACCTTGAGTAATATAGTGTTAACAATTATGGTTTCTTATGTTACCCTAGTTATTTAAATTATTAAGGTTATACGGAGTAATAAATTTCTTACAGACACATCTTAGTTGTAAAACTCCGTACATAGTACTCCGTAATTCTGTTTATAATAGGGGTGGTTATTGGTACCCTTCTAAATGGATTCTAATACCACTTATTTTTTTTTATTCTTTTTTATTTTTTTTAATTTTATTTTTGTTATAAAACTGTAAAACGGAAAGTGCGGAGTAAAAAATTTGGAACAAAAACTAAAAAAAATTGTAAAATGTCAAAAAATACGGAATATAAACTGAAAAAAACTGTGTCATACTGTAATCAGGGGGACAAAAGGGTATTTCAAGTACCTTATTGTACTTTTTTGGTCAAAGGAAAGTATTAGGCCATCTCCAATGGAGAGTATAATTATATCCTTAATAATTTATGGGAAACGCGGTTACCGAGGCACAGTACTTCTCACAGAACTTCACTATTTTATTCTTCTCCTCACCCACCCTCACTCACAAACTACCTCAACCCCCCCCCCCCCCCCCCCCCGAGACCTCAACATGTGAGAGTCCCTTGTTCCATTTTTTGCTTTCTCTCTTGTAATTCTATATGAAATTAATAAAAGTTGGTATTTTCTAAGTTTGAAAGTATAATTCCTTTTTGTTGTTTAAGGTTTGTAAGGAGAATCAATTTCTGAGTTCCATTTAGTATTTTGAAAGTGTTTTTGTGGTTTGGTTAAGCCACGTTAAGATTTGAAAAGGTTTTCAAGGTTGAAAGTTTTCAAAATCTAGGTTTCTGTTTTGCTTATTTACTTGTTCTAACCCCATCTAAAATCTATAAGCTCTTGCAAGCTTGTTGACACCAAGCTTGTGAAGGTTTATCAACCTTTGGTTGGATTGTTTGTTGCTTGTGTTGAAGATTTAATCACAAGAAGGTCTTGGTTCAACTGTTGAACCATCAGCAGAACTTCTCCTTTGTTCAAGTACCTTAGTCTTGTTCTAGTTGTTGAACAAGGTCCAAGGAGCATTGCTGACTTCCCCTAGGAAGTTGTGGGGAAGAGGTTCACTCCCTCTCTCTTTTCTCTTTTATAAATTTTTGCTAAAAATCTGATTAGTTTGGTTGCTATGTGATTTTGAGTATTAGTGTTTTTGGTTGTTTATTTTTGGTTTACATATCCTTAGTGTCACCTAATAGACCTATAGGAAGTATAAAATCAGTAGGTTGTTTAATTAAAAAAGGATTTGGAAGAAAAAGTCCAAAAAGGGGGCATAAGGGTGCATTTGGGGTGCACAAGGCCTTAAGGTCTTTGGCCTTTGGATTTTTGGGTTGTAATCAGTCACACAAGTGTCTTGGAAGTGGTTTTGGTCACTGGTTAAGTTCCACAAGGTGTGGAAAAGTTTTTGCAAGTTTTTCATAAAATCAGTTTTAAGAGGTTTGGTTTTGGTCAAACACATCAGAAGCCATAAAATCTTTATTTGTTGGAATCAGGGTCTGATTTTTGGTTTGGGAGTAGTTCTTGTTGGTGTGCATCTCTGCAATACTTGTTTGTGCAATTTGGTGGCTTATTGAGAGAGTTAGAGCTTATTGAAAGTCTCTGAGGTGGTAAATCGCGTTAGCAAAGTGACCACCCTTGTTTTGCTTTGCATCTGGTTAACTAGTGATTGCCCTGCTATATTGTTGCTTGTTACTTGTTATTTGGCTGCTTGTGGTTCTATTTTAAGTGTTACTTGCTTATTTGCAAAGCTCATAAGCCAACTAGCCTATAAGCTTATACTTGCCAAAATTGAAGTCAAGTTAGCCAACTGACTAGCTTGACCCAAGGGATTCATCCTTGAATCCTTCACAAAAAAGGCTTAAAACAAGCTTAATACCATCCCATAAACAAGTTCTGAAAGTTTGGTGAAATTTGGAATCCGTTGACTTTTGTTGACCAACCCAAAAGTGCTTATTGAACTGAACTGGCTTATTGGTACATGCAACAACTTGGATTTTGTAATAGGTGTCACTTTTCTCAGCTTATTATCACTTCTGGAAGGTTTCGGCTTATTTGGTTTAGGTTTTGCTAGAAAACTAACTTATTTGGTCTTTTTAGTGTGCTTATTGGCTTTTACAGCTTATTTCACTTGGCTTTTTGAGATTTTTCTTATTGATTATTCTTAGTTAAGCTATTTGTGAGCTTTTGCAAAAAGAAACAGCTTTTGAAATCCCCTAAAACTCAAACCCGACTATTTTGTCTTTTAGTAAAAAAGTACTTTTCAAGTTTCTGGCTTATTACTTGGTCTTTTTCAGAATCTCTTTTTGCAAAAAGGTTTAAAAACACATAAGAAGAGTGTGTGTTTAAGCAGAGCTTATGGCATCAGCTTATAACTTAATGGGCTTATTGGCTCAATAAGGATAATCTTATTAACATTTAAGTTGTGATAAGCACATTTTCAACTTTTGGGCATTTATACTTTTGTGTTTAAAATTGATTTTGAGTTGGACTGGGTTTTTTCAGAGCTTTTTGTACAAGTTTTGTTTTTGGGCTGAAAAGCCCAATAGATTTGGACTGTTTTTGGTTTTAGACCATTTGGGGGCCCAATATGGGTATTTTGGTAACTTCAACTTCATTCTCTAATTATTTAGGTTAAAATAAATTAGTTTGTAAGTTTTTAGAATTTTTTTTAAATTTTTATTTTTAATATCAAATTTTAATTTTTAATTATCTTTAATAATTTTAATAGGTTTAAAATTTTAGAAAACTTATTTTTAGTTTTATTAAGTCATATTTGAGGTTTAAAGTTGAAAAATATTTATTTGGGCTTTTTATTAATTTATTTGATTTTTAGGGCTTTAATTAGCATTAAAAAATTAAATATTAATTAAATAAAAGGTTTGAAAAAGTTTTGATCATTTGTAAACCCTAATTGGATTTTTAGGAATTTTTGGTAATGTTTTGGGAATTTTTAGAGTAAATTTTTATTTTGTATATTTTTACGTTTTTACGTTTTTTACGACTTAGCTTAACTTTAACATATCCAATCATTTTCTTTTCTTCCCTTTTCTTTCTAAGCAATAATAATCTAAAATCATACAAGTTTTTCACACACAATCAACCTCCTTGGGAAACGAACTTTTTATACTCATTGGGTCATTAGTGTTACGTTTTCCTAAACGTACAATTAATAATACTTACCGCTTTTACGCTTTGTTTTCCTAAACAAACGTATTTATACCATAATCATTTTGGCGCCGCTGCCGGGGAGGTGTGTTGTGATCAGTTAGGAATTTTTTTTAATATATAGCCATAAATAGTAATTCTGTTAATTAGAACTCTATTAACAGGTATTATCGGTTTTTCATTTTCTTTGTGATTATTATTATTATATTATATACGTATCACAATAAAATCACAATATCTCCAAAAGCGTGAAAACGCAACATTAATTGAGATTTCATCACTCAATTATTGTATTCGAATCTAAAGCAAAAGAAAAAGGCAAAAATAGATAAATACTTTCTTATAGCTCGATCTTGAAAAATACGAATTGTACAGTGAATAGATAGGCAACGTGCTATAAAAGGCCGCTAAAGGGAAGCTAGGTACTGAAGTGCTTCGCGCCACCTCATTCCCCCTGTTCACTTGTGAGTATTTGATTTTGAAAGCTAATCGAGGGTTTTGCCGCCCAAAGTATTACTACGTATCATATATATTTGCTTGGTTTCTTGTGATTAAAACCTCTTGAACGTTTTGGTGTTCCACCAATGTTCTAAAGTCATCGAAGGCGTTCACTCAACGTGATCGTTTTCATTCCTTGAGGCTCCTTTAATCAAGAGATTGGTTCGAGGAGAGATTTGTAGATTTTGGTCTACGTAATACACACAAAAATCCAAAAAAAAATTAAAAATTAAAAACAATCAAAAACATAAAAAAATTGAAAATTCACAAAAACCCCAAAAAAATCTTCTTTTCTCACCCCCACGTTCTACGTTACGTTTATGCAAACCCGCTCCAAAGCAAAACGTGCTCGTAAACATCGTCAAAAGGAAGGAAACTAAGATCCTTCAATCAAAGAAGAAACTCCAATTGTCGAGCCTGTTGTAGAACCAATAGTCACCATGGCTAATCGTACTATGATGGACTTTCTTCAAGCACCCACCGAGGGTTTTGGAGAAGCTATTGTTATTCCCGCTATCCATGCGGAGAATTTTAAGATCAAGATGGGGTTAATGTCGATGTTACAAGCTAACAAATTTAGCGGACATGAAAAAGACAACCCACATTATCACATACGGAATTTCAATCGTCTCACCACTACAAGGAAGTTTAAGGATGTTCCACACGACGCCATTACGATGATGCTTTTTCCATACTCTTTAGATGGAACCGCCAAAATTTGGCTCGAGAAATAACATCCAAATTCGATATTGACATGGGGTGATCTCGTGTCTAAATTTATGAACCAATTATTCCCACCATCTAAAACGACACATTTAAAAATGAGATTTCAAGGTTTACGCAAAGACCTAATGAAAGTTTTTCTATGGCATGGGAACGATTTAAGGAAATGTTACATGAGTGTCCTCACCATGACTTTTCCGAATTGCATCAAATTGATACTTTCTACAATGGGCTTAACGATCATGAACGAGATTATTTGAATGCCGCCGCGGGTGGTAATTTTTTGTACAAAACGACAGATGAAGCTTTATAGATTATCGAGAATAGATCTAAGGTTTATAACCCTCGTAACACACAGTGTGTTGCCACTATGGGTTCGTCATCGTCGTCTTGTAACATGAATGCCTTACAAGATGAAGCAAATGAGGAGAATCGGGTTTTAGATAGATTTTCTACACTTGTGACTCATTGGAAAGCACAAGATGCTTTGTTCCGCATCGGCTAAAGCGGTTGAAAAGAGTTGTATATCTTTTGGTGGAAGTCATGATTTTTCCGAGTGCATTATCGTTGGTGGTTACACTTCGAGTGCTTATGTAGCAACGGGAACTTACAACCAAAACGACCAAGGTTCCTGCCCAAATCAAGCTCTACAAAATCAGAATGCTAACAACTATCGAAACAACAATCAGTGTGGTGGTTATCAAGGAAATCAACGTAATTATAATAAGGGTAATTATCAATGTGGGAAAATGGGCAATTGCAAAATCAAAGTCAAAACCGTGATTTTCAAAATACTACTCAAGGTTTTCAAAATGCTCACACTAAAAATCTTCAAGGTGAATTTTTAGATTACGCTAAGGAAAATGATGCTTAGTTTGATAACATGCAACGATAAATGATTAGCTTAAGATCCGAGTAGAAAAACGAGTTAAAAAATGAACTTGCTAATGAATTGAAAACTCATGCTAATAAAATGGAAGGAAACGTTCAACGTCTTCAACAAAATCAACAAAAGATGGAACAAGGAAAATATGAGATTAAGCAAGAGTTGTTAAAAGCGGATAAAAGCCAATCCAAATTTAAGGATAGAATGGCAAGCATGTTTGAAGCCATAATGTGTAAACCGTCTTCCTCGGGTGGTCTTCCTAGTGATACCATTGCAAACCCGAAGGGAGAAATGAAGGTTATTACTACACGTAGTGGTAAAACTTTCAATGAACCAATCTCTCGTCCAAGTACTTCTAAGGAGAAGGAAATAGAGAAAGAACCCGAGGTGATGGTAGAAAAGGAGCATATTACAAGCCCATGAAGTACCGCTCAAACCACACCTACGGTTGAACCTATACCAATTATGGAAACCGAGATTCCAAGGTCGTTGCCTACGCCCCAACCCACACCACCCTTACCTTACCCATGGAGACGAAACAAGGAAAAGTTATATGAATGTAATAATCGACAAATCGATCTTTTTAATAAAATGTTTCAACAAGTGCACTTTAATGTAAGTTTAGCCAACGCGTTGTTATATATGCCTCGTTTTGCCTCCACTTTTAAAAGTATGATGAACGATAAGGAAAAGATTTCAAAGCTATCTAATTGTTCTTCGGTTTATCTTTACCAAATAATGGAAAAAGTTGGTGATCCCGGCAAATTCCTCATTCCATGTGATATTCAAGAAATGGAAGGATGCCTCGCCTTGGCCGATCTTGGCGCGAGTATTAATTTGATGCCTTTTTCCATGTGGAAATCATTATCACTTCCGGCTCTTACTCCTTCGAAAATGTCCATCAAAATGGCCGATCATTCTACGATTCTCGCATGTGGAGTGGCCGAAGACGTTTTTGTTAAGGTTGGGAAATTCTACCTTCCGGTCGATTTTATCGTCGTAGATATTCCCGCGGATCCTCAAGTTCCTCTAATTTTGGGCCGTCCATTTTTAGATACCTCGAAATCGATTATCGATTTTCATGCTAGAAAGATTACTTTAAGATTCAACGAGGAGGAACTTGTTATAAACGCTACCAAAAATTCGACACCTTCTCATGTTTACGCTATCGCTACTATAAATCACGTTGATTTAATTGACGTAGTAGTCGATGAATTTTCACAAGAAGTGTTAGAATTTTCCGAAGGTTCTATTAGTGGCAATCCCACTATTTTAGATCCTATTGTTGCAACAAACTCACATTCTCTCGCTCCTTTCGAAGGAGGCGATTTTATCGACAATGAAGAAAATGTGACTTTTAATAACGAAAAAATTCCACCTAATTTTCCGCCGATGGAAATTATGAGTGTTGAACCGAAACCATCAATTGAGGATCCACCAATCCTTGAATTTAAAGACCTTCCACCTAATCTAGAATACATATTTTTAGAAGGTGAAGATAAGTTGCCAGTAATTATTGCGAAAGATCTTTTCGATATCGAAAAAACCGCACTTATAAAAATCTTGAAAAATCACAAAGGGGCAATTGCGTGGAAAATATCCGACATTAAGGGAATCGATCCTAAATTTTGTACTCACAAAATTTTAATGGAGGAGGACTACAAACCCGCAATCCAATGTCAAAGAAGGGTAAACCCCAAAATTCACGATGTCATTAAAAAAGAGGTCTTAAAACTTCTCGACGCGGGAATGATTTATCCTATCTCCGATAGCCCATGGGTGAGCCCAATCCATTGTGTCCCTAAAAAGGGAGGAATGACCGTTATACCTAATGAAAACAACAAGTTAATTTCAACTCGTGTTGTGACTGGTTGGAGGGTGTGTATTGACTACCGAAAGTTAAATGATGCCACTCATAAAGACCACTTTCCCTTACCCTTCATGGATCAAATGTTGGAGCGACTCGCGGAAAATGACTTCTATTGCTTTTTAGATGGTTTATCTGGTTACTTTCAAATCCCTATCGACCCTCGTGATCAAGAGAAAACTATGTTTATGTGTCCATATGGAATGTTTGCTTATCGTAGAATGCCATTCGGACTTTGTAATGCACCGGGAACTCTTCAACGGTGTATGATGGCTATTTTTCACAATATGATCGAGAAGTCGATGGAAGTATTCATGGATGATTTCCCGGTATTTGGTGATTCATTCATGTCATGTTTAAATAACTTAGAAAAATGTTAAAACGCTGTGAAGAAACCAATCTCGTACTTAATTGGGAAAAATGTCACTTTATGTGCAAACAAGGAATCATCTTAGGACATAAAATATCAAAAGCGGGGATCGAGGTCGACAAAGCCAAAATCGACGTCATTGCTAAATTACCACACCCCAAAACCGGCAAAGGAGTTCGGAGTTTCCTAGGCCACGCAGGCTTTTATCGTCGTTTCATCAAGGATTTTTGGAAAATATCTCGACCTATGACACATCTCCTTGAAAAAGATGCTCCTTTCATTTTTAACGAAGATTGTGTTCAAGCTATCGAAACTATTAAAAGGAAACTTACCGAAGATCCTATTCTCGTAGCATCAAATTGGAACCTCCGCTTTGAACTAATGTGTGATGCAAGTGATTACGCTATTAGGGCTGTTTTGGGGCAACGTCATGGAAAACACTTCTTGCCTATTCACTATGCTAGTAAAACGATGACCGAGGCTCAAATGAATTATACCATAACGGAAAAAGAATTACTTACCGTGGTATATGCTTTTGAGAAATTCCGACCTTATCTCGTCTTAACAAAAATCATAGTGTATGCAGATCATTTGGCTATCAAGTACCTCTTCTCTAAGCTTGATGCTAAGCCGAGATTGCTTCGTTGGATTCTCCTCCTACAAGAATTTGATGTCACAATACTTGACAAAAAAGGAGTCGAGAATCTAGCGGCCGATCATCTTTCTCGTTTAGAAGATCCTCACAAAGATATATTTGAGAACAAGGAAATAACCGAAACATTTCCTCTCGAAACTCTTGGTGTGGTGAATTCTAAAGACGACACCCCATGGTTTGCCGACATTGCAAATTACCATGCGGGCAATTTCATAATAAAGGGTATGACGACACAACAAAAGCGAAAATTATTTCGTGACTTCAAGTTCTATTTTTGGGATGACCCTTATCTCTTTCGTGTTTGTGCGGATCAACTCGTTCGATGTTGTGTTTTTGGTGTCGAATCTACTAATATCTTTAGATCTTGTCACGAGGAACCCATGGGTGGTCACCACGGTGCTAAGTTTACGGCTAAGAAAGTATTCGATGCCGGCTTCTTTTGGCCTACGATCTATCGTGATGCACACGCACTTGTTAAGTCGTGTGATTCTTGCCAACGTCAAGGAAAATCCTCTCAAAAAGATGAAATGCCTCAAAATATAATTCAAGTTTGTGAGATTTTCGACGTTTGGGGCATTGAATTTATGGGGATGTTCCCATGGTCTCATGGTGACAAGTATATCCTCGTCGTCGTCGACTACCTATCTAAGTGGGTGGAAGCTAAGGCTTTACCTATGAATGATGCTCGTGTGGTAGTGAAGTTTTTGAACCAACTATTCTCTCAGTTTGGAACCCCTCGTGCTATTATAAGCAATCGTGGAACCCATTTTTGTAAAGACCAATTCAAAAAGTTTTTAAATAAATATGGAGTTACACATCGTCTTTCTACGGATTATCACCCGCAAACGAGTGGGCAAGTCGAGGTTTCAAACCGAGATTTGAAGAGGATTATAGAAAGGTCGATTGGAGAAAACCGTGCTTCATGGTCCGACAAACTCGATGACACTTTATGGGCCTTTCGCGCCGCTTATAAGACACCTATCGGTTGTACTCCTTATAAGTTGGTTTATGGAAAGAATTGCCGCTTGCCTATTGAACTAGAACACAAAGCATATTGGGCCCTTAAGCATGCCAACTATGACTTAAAGACCGCGGGAGATCACCGGAAAATATAACTTAATGAATTAGAAGAATTAAGAGATAATGCTTATGAAAATTCATTGATTTTTAAGGAAAAGACTAAAAAGTTTCATGATTCAAAGATTAAAAACCGAGTTTTTAACGTTGGTGATCAAGTGTTACTTTTTAACTCTCGATTGAAGATATTTTCCGAGAAATTGAAATCTCGTTGGTCGGGTCCCTTGACCATAACACAAGTTTTTCCATATGGGACCATTGAGCTAGCTCAAAATGATGGTCCTAATTTCAAGGTGAATGGACATAGGCTTAAGCACTACTTTGGTGGGGAAGTCCCTTCTTGGGACAACCTCGACCATGTCACCTTCCCCAATGATAATTAGCATTGAGGGGATCGAGTCGAGCTCATGACTCAGTAATAAAAAACGAGGTGCTTCGTGGGAGAGTTCCCATGCTTATCCATGTACATATTATACCTTTCTAATGTGGTTAATCTGAGGGGATTTGTGCCCTTCCAACTCGTTGTCTCGTGGTTGTTTGTGAATGTGTTATCTAGATCATCATCATCACTACGGTTGAAGACTCTCGTGTTCGTTTACGTAAGCGTCGATCGTTTGCTTGAAGAAAATTTTCACGAATCCACGACATATCCTTTATTGTTCTAACAATTATCTTTTAGCATGATTCATAACGACTTTAGATATATTGTTGATTACCCTTTCCATGCTATATCTTAAGCATTCGACTCTTCGTATCTAGTATGGGGGTGCTCCACCTTTAGACTCGAAACATTGAGGACAATGTTTACTTTTAGTATGGGGGTGAATAGATACTTGCCTTTCTACGCCCTCACGTTTTCTAATTTTCATCGTTTAGTTTTGTTTTGTTGCAAATAAGGCTAAAAATGGCCAAATTTTAAAAAAAATCTTAGTTTTCATAAGTGTTTTTAAGACACGAATGCATATTTTCCGTTGGGTAGAATAAGAGCTAATTTTGACTTGATGGGCTTGGAGCCCTTTACATTCCTTAACTTGTTTAAATCAAGTTTTGCTGGACTTTTATATAGGGAACTTTAAAACGCGAAAGTTTTAATTCATACGGGTTAAGAACAAGAACTTTTCACAAGTTCCTATATTGATCCTAGAAAGTCACTTATCAAGGGAACTTTAAAACACACTTTCTAAACTTTCTAAGTCTAAGAATTTGCAAGCTCCTATAGGTGACTTGAAAACACTAAACTTCGATTTAATATAGTCTTAATGAAGCTAATCCAAATTTGGCTTAATTTTGACTTACATGGCTAAGTATTCACGAGTCTCTTTAATTAGAGGTCTTTATATAGTGAAGAATGAGAAGTGATTGAGTTATACAATTGATCATGCTAAACGTAGAACATGAAAATGTTCTTTCAAAAACTCATATGTTTTTAATTGTGGCTTTTTCTCCCATAAGATCAATGCATTAGGAACAAATAAATTACAATAAGTAAGGTCATACGATTTAAAAGGTTACTTAGCTTCTAGCCCAAGATCGTTTAAAAGTTGCTCGTGTTCAAATAGAGTTCATAGCCAAGGCATAACTTATTGAAGCGGGATGCAAAGATTGGCGAAGTTCCAAAAAGGCCCTAACAAGGCATGAGGACTCCATTTTGTTGCTAAAGATCCAAGATGATGTGAAGTATCATTATTCCAAAATCAATATGAAGGATCAAGACACACGACGAAAAGCAATTTACTCCCCTAAAGATCATGGAGAAGTCTATCCAAAAAGACCCTAACAAGGTATGAGGATAATATATCCAAGTCCGTAAAGGAGGCGGATCGTTGTATATCAAAATCCCAAATAAAGATTGAAGAAAAATGATGAAATCGTGGTCCAAGTTTGAAGAATCTCTCAAAAACGTCAAGTGAAGAAATTCCATATATGAAGAGAAGACCTTTATTTCAAGAACGTCTTCCAAGAATTGAAGTATGAAGTACATTCCAAATATCAGTCCGAGAAAGGTCTCAAATCGTGAAACGAGTTATGCCATGATATGAACTTAAGGAGACGAGAAGCCGTTTTAAAATATTTTATTCTTTAGCTAACTATCGATTAAATCGTGCTACTTTATTTTCGCACTAATAAATATCTAAATAAGTCAATATGAATCACTTGTGATCCATGACAATTATTTTAAAAATTCTAGAAACATTTCCTTTTCATAAAAATTAGGATTGCGGGGAGAAAAAGTATTACACAATTTGAACGTATGAGTAGTGTTAGTATTGTGACTTGTACTAACAATGATCTCGTTTTTGCACTTAGCATGGAATGTATGACAATCAAGGATGACAAAATTTACTCTATGAAACATTCACTTGTTTTTATTCTTTGACCCTAAAAGTCACATTCGTGATGAAAATCATACATAATGTCTTTTAACACATCGTAGTAGTAGTATAGCAAGTTTACTTTTTAATAAAGGTTAATAAAGTTAAATTTTGGAGATGCTTAGATACTTTATTCTAGCATTGCGTGAGGGTACGGCAATGGTTTAGTATGGGGGAGTGATGAGATGGCATTTATACATGATCTCATCGTTCTTTTGGACTTTAAATGCATAAAATGTCATATACCATATTATATGCTTGTGTTTGTTACTTGTGTATTTTAGGTATGGATATCGTGAAAAAGACAAAAGATCACAAAAAATAAGGAAAAACGAACACGAGAAACGAAGCCGCATAATGAACCGGGCCCTAGTTGTGATTTTCCAAGAATAAACCCTTAAAGAAATGAAGATGTCCAAGAAAAGTCCTCCATTATTGAAGAAATGACACTTTATATCCTTGTATATTCATAATTACAAGTTTGGTCCCTAAAGTTTGTCAAAATTACAAAAAGGTCCCTCAACTTTGAAGAATTGGCAAAATTAGTCCCTAAAAATTATGGATATGTCAATATTAGTCCTCCTCAAAGTCAAACAATATAAAGAAGACCTTCAAAGTTTAATAAAGTTCAAGATTGGTCCTTCAAATATCCAAGAATGTCAAAACAAGTCCTTGAAAATACTTTGAAAAAGTATTTGTGGCCAAAGTGTGAATTCTGAAACTTGAATAACAAAGGAAATACGTTTTTAGGCTGAAAAGACTTTGTTTACATATTTCACCAAAGAACAAGGACCAAAGGTGTGCAACCAAACTTTCAAATCTGATTTTTGTGCCAAACAAGTTACACTCCTACAAAAACAGATCAAAACTTTTTACTATTCACCTTAAGAACCCAGATTTACCTCACTTAAAAACAAAGGGTTATTTCAAATTACCTTGACAAACACTTGACTAACCCTCACACGAATCCATCCCACACTTCAAATCACCCATCACATCACTCAATGGTCCCCACCATCAACCCCGTCCACCAATAAAAACACAACTTAACCTCTAAGGAATACCACGTGGTAAGATCAACGGTTAAGAATTCTACTTGGTTCCTAAGGCATTATGAACGATTTGGATCAATTTGGAAAGCTCAAAATATCAAAAGCATCTAGAAGACTTCAAGGGTATTTTTTAGATTTCCTAGGTTAGGATTTCTGATTTTAAGCTTCTAGTTCCTTCTATGTACCTCTATATAAGGAGACCTCAACATGTGAGAGTCCCTTGTTCTAGTTTTTGCTTTCTTTCTTGTAATTCTCTTTGAAATTAATAAAAGTTGGTATTTTTAAGTTTGAAAGTGTAATTCCTTTTTGTTGTTTAAGGTTTGTAAGGAGAAGCAAATTCTGAGTTCCATTTAATGTTTTGAAAGTGTTTTTGTGGTTTAGTTAAGCCACATTTAGATTTAAAAAGGTTTTCAAGGTTTAAAGTTTTCAAAATATAGGTTTCTGTTTTGCTTATTTACTTGTTCTAACCCCTTCCAAAAGCTATAAGCTCTTGCAAGCTTGTTGACACCAAGCTTGTGAAGGTTTATCAACATTTGGTTGGATTTTTTGTTGCTTGTGTTGAAGATTTAATCACAAGAAGGTCTTGGTTCAGCTGTTGAACCATCAGCAGACCTTCTCCTTTGTTCAAGTACCCTGGTCTTGTTCTAATTGTTGAACAAGGTCCAAGGAGCATTGCTGACTTCCCCTAGGAAGTTGTGGGGAATAGGTTCACTCCCTCTCTCTTTTCTCTTTTATAAATTTTTGCTAAAAATCTGATTAGTTTGGTTGATATGTGATTTTGAGTATTATTGTTTGTGGTTGTTTATTTTTGGTTTACATCTGCTTAGTGTCACCTAGTAGACCTATAGGAAGTATAAAATCAGTAGGTTGTTTGATTGAAAAAGGATTTGGAAGAAAAAGTCCAAAAGGGGGTCATAAGGGTGCATTTGGGGTGCACAAGGCCTTAAGGCCTTTGGCCTTTGGATTTTTGGGTTGTAATCATTCACACAAGTGTTTTGGAAGTTGTTTTGGTCACTAGTTAAGTTCCACAAGGTGAGGAAAGGTTTTGAAAGTTTTTCATAAAATCAGTTTTAAGAGGTTTGGTTTTGGTCAAACAAATCAGAAGCCATAAGATCTTTGTTTGTTTGAATCAGGGTATGATTTTTGGTTTGGGAGTAGTTCTTGTTGGTATGCATCTCTGCAATACTTGTTTGTGCAATTTGGTGGCTTATTGAGGGAGTTAGAGCTTATTGAAATTCTCTGAGGTGGTCAATTGCATCAGCAAAGTGACCACCCTTGTTTTGCTTTGCATCTGGTTAACTAGTGATTGCCCTGCTATATTGTTGCTTTTTACTTGTTATTTGGCTGCTTGTGGTTCTATTTTAAGTGTTACTTTCTTATTTGCAAAGCTCATAAGCCAACTGGCCTATAAGCTTATACTTGCCAAAACTGAAGTCAAGTTAGGCAACTGTCTAGCTTGACCTAAGGGATTCATACTTGAATCCTTCACAAAAGGCTCAAAACAAGCTTAATACCATCCCATAAACAAGTTCTGAAAGTTTGGTGAAATTTGGAATCCGTTTACTTTTATTGACCAGCCCAAGAGTGCTTATTGAATAGAACTGGCTTATTGGTACATGCAACAACTTAGATTTTGTAATAGGTGTCACTTTTCTCAGCTTATTATCACTTCTGGAAGGATTCAGCTTATTTGCTTTAGGTTTTGCTAGAAAACCAACTTATTTGGCTTTTTCAGTGTGCTTATTGGCTTCTACAGCGTATTTCACTTGGCTTTTTGGGATTTTTCTTGTTGATGATTCTTAGTTAAGCTATTTGTGAGCTTTTGTAAAAAGAATCAGCTTTTGAAATCCCCTAGAATTCAAACTCGGCTACTTTATCTATTAGTGAAAAAGTACTTTTCAAGTTTCTGGCTTATTACTTGGTCTTTTTTAGAATTTCTTTTTGCAAAAAGGTTTAAAAACTCATAAGAAGGTTGTGTGTTTAAGCAGAGCTTATGGCATCAGCTTATTGCTTAATGGGCTTATTAACCCAATAATGATAAGCTTATTGACATTTATGCTGTGATAAGCACATTTTCAGCTTTTGGGCCTTTAGACTTTTGTGTTTAAAATTGAATTTTGAGTTGGACTGGGCTTTTTCAGAGCTTCTTGTACAAGTTTTTTTTTTGGGCTGAAAAGCCAATAGATTTGGATTGTTTTTGGTTTTAGCCTATTTGGGGGCCCAATAGGGGTATTTTGGTAATTTAAACTTCATTTTCTGATTATTTAGGTTAAAATAAATTACTTTGCAAGTTTTTAGAATTTTTATAAATTTTTAATTTTTAATATTTTTTTAATATTAAATTTAGTTTTTAATTATTTTTAATAAGTTTAATTGTTTTAAAATTTTGGAAAAATACTTTTTAGTTTTATTAAGTCATTTTTGAGGTTTACAAGTTGAAAAATCTTTATTTGGGCTTTTTATTAATTTATTTTATTTTTAGGGCTTTAATTAGCATTAAAAAATTAAATATTAATTAAATAAAAGGTTTGAAAAAGTTTTGATCATTTCTAAACCCTAATTGGATTTTTAGGAATTTTTGGTAATTTTTAGAGTAAATTTTTATTTTGTCTACTTTTACGATTTTACGTTTTTTACGACTTAGCTTAATCTTAACGTATCCGTCATATTCTTTTCTTCCCTTTTCTTTCTAAGCAATATTAATCTAAAATCACACAAAATTTTCACAGACAATCAACCTCCTTGGGAAACGAACTTTTTATACTCATTGGGTCATTAGTGTTACGTTTTCTTAAACGTACACTTAATACTTACCGCTTTTACGCTTTGTTTTCCTAAACAAACGTAATTATACCATAATCAGACCCCCTTGAAACAGTAAAATTCTAGCCACATTAAGAAGATGCACGTGCTTTCTCTCAGCAATCCCATTTTGCTGAGGAGTGTAAGCACAGGAGGTTTGATGTATAATGCCCTTTTCCTTAAAAAACAGATTCATTCTTTGATTAATGAACTCAGTCCCATTGTCAGATCTTATGACCTTAATTCTTTTAAGAAATTAGTTAGAAATAAGATTAACATATTCAACCACAAAATCAAAAACTTCATCTTTGGTTTTGATCAAGTAAATCCACACAGCTCTATTGTAATCATCAACTATAGTTAGAAAATACATGAAACCTTCCCTTGTAGTAACCTTGTAAGGACCCCACAGGTCTAGGTGAATGAGATCACCTAGACTTGTGGAAACATGATCACTCAAAGGAAAAGGCTCCCTGGTCTGTTTAGAAAATGACAAACATCACAAGGTTCATTATGGTTAGGTTTGGTAATTTTCAAAGAGTGTTTTAGAACACTTAGAACTTGATCAGATGGGTGACCAAGTCTGTTGTGCCAAACACTCTTGGACACATGACAACACATAATAGAATAATTACTCTTAGACTTAGGAGTCTTACAATCAGTGTCAAACAAGTACAAACCACCACATTCTCTACCAGTCCCCATGATGTTCTCTTTTTTCAAATCCTGAGTGATACAGTTATACTCATTAAAACCAACATGTAATTTACTATCTTTAATCATTTTGTTAACAGATAGGAGACTGACAGTGTATTATGTAATAACTAACACATCAAACAAAATAATATTACTGGTTTATTCTTAATGTCCCAACATATCTTATTTTAGCAATAGTACCATTAGGGTGACCAACATTTATGTTTAAGTCAGAAATATCAACCAAATTAGTCATATTTTTAGTATAACTAACACATCAAACAAAATAATATTACTGGTTAATCTTAATGTCCCAACATATCTTATTTTAGCAATAGTACCATTAGGGTGACGAACATTTATGTTTAAGTCAGAAATATCAACCAAATCAGTCATATTTTTAGTATCAGAAGTGATGTGTTGATTAGCACCAGAATCAATAATCCATCCAAAATTAAACACAGAATCTCCAATTTTTACTTTTGCATTAAAGCATTTGTAGAAATTGTTGTTTAAAACACATTGGCATTAAAAAGGTATAACTAATACCTGCCATATTGGACTGCACACTAGAACTACTCAAAGGACTCCTTTCACCAATTAAGTTCATAATTTTAGCAATTTGGTCATTGGAAAAAGGAGTAAAGACATTGTTAGCAGAACCATTAGGACTGTTAACATTTTGAACATCAACATTGTTGCTGTTAAAACTCTTGTTGTTTCCTTTGTTGTTGGAAAACCCCTTGTTTCTAGAATTCTTTTTATAGCCATTAGGATAACCAATCAGTCAAAACACCTATCTATGGTATGACCTTTCATACCACAGTTATCACATTTCAAAGAATCATAAGAGGGCTTTGTAGAAACTAGAGGGGGGGGGGGGGGTTGCATAGTTTCTCATCAGTTTATCTCCTAATTAAAATTCCTTTAAATTAGGTGAGTGCACAAAACTATCTTTTACTTGAAAGCTAGTTGCATAATGATTAGGTTCAATTCTAATGCATTAACAATGTGTAGTAAGTATAATGATAATGAATGTAAGTAATGAATAAGGAAAGAAACAACCTAGTAGGAAGACACCAAGATTTATAGTGGTTCGGCAACGAGGATCTATCCTCATTCCTACTCCACTCCTCGAGTACACCTTACTCGAGATTTCCACTATATCCACAAGCTCCCTTCTTGGCGGAGAAAATCTTACAACGTCGCTTACATTATTTTCCGACACTAAGCTAAATGTCGAGACCAAATCTTAGCTAGGACCAATCTACACAACCTCGCCCACTTCACAGTTTTACGACACAATGCTAGATGTCGAGTTCTAATCTAAATCTAGAACCAATCTTCATAACATTGCCTACTTCACCATTTTCCGACACAAGGCTAGATGTCGAGTTCTAATCCAAAGCTAGAACCAATCTTCACGACTCTTCACTTTGAAGCTAAGTGAGAACTTCACACAACACAACTACATATCACTTTATAGTTTAGTGAGAACTCACAAGACACAACCACGTCACTTTATATTTTAGTGAGAACTAACACAACTAATTATAACTCAACTAAACATATCCAAGTACACACATGTAGCTTGGATATACACACCACAAATCCAAGCACACACATGTGTAATGGATTTAAACAACTCTAATCCAAGTATTCACATATATCTTGGATGAACACAACTAGTCCAAGTATTCACAAATACATTGGATCTACATAAGACACAAATAAACAAATTATGAACATGACTAGATCTTTAGGAGAAGGTGATCTTTATCAATGCTTCATCTTTAATCACATCACAAGTGTGTGAGTGATCTTCTCTTTGGACAAGGTAAAGAAGGAGATCAAGAGGATAATCATGAGTATACATACTTAACACATTAAGTGATCATTTACAAATGACTAGGATTAGATAGGAGAAAGAAGGCTGAAAGAGATGTCCAAAAAGGGTTAATGAGAATGCAGATTTGATCCACTATTTATAGAAGACAAATGCCAACGGCAATCTGGGTGTGGTTCCTTATCTACCCAGGCGGTTCCTTATCGATAGGGAACCGCGTAGGCACTTAAGGAACCGCGGGTACTAGACTTCGCTCCTTTTTGTCTTTTAGTGAATTTGAAATATCTGAGGCTGTTTAAACCTTTAAAGGATATTCTTATGGCATTTAGAATATGCCATATTCAAATTTATATTTTCATTTTAATAAAACATTTTCTTAAAATAAAGTTTATTAAAATCTTTTGTTACATTTGACAAAAGTGAGTTTTAAGGCTAATCACTTTTATGATCACTAAGCATGATTAAGATATGTTAGTGTAATGATTATTACCTTGATGATAGTGTTTGTTAGATAATTCGTTTTATGATTGTGTTTGACAATAAATGTCTTTATAATTTGTCGTGATCAATACTAAGAAAGGTAATTAATACTAACAATGTTTTTAAGCATTTCTTTGCATTAAGTAATTAACAATCTCTCCCTTTTTTATTACGACAAACTATAAACTCATTTACGTAAAATACAAGTTTATTCGAATTATTAACGAGTTTATCACTATTATTTCTCCCAATTTGTCGAAGCAAAAAGGTTAGCACAAGTATTTGAAGAAGAAAAGAACCGGACTTTTGCTAGTAGCTCCCCCTTGGTGCTTACTCCCCCTTTCTTGGGGCACCAAGAAAATGAGCTAAGGTGACATGCTACACAAAGGTTAGAAGAAAGAAAAGAAACACCAATGTATGTATGTGCACTACCTACTAACTAACTTGAGAGGGAGAAGGAAAAGAAATCTCAAATTAGAAACAAGCATTTGCTAAGTATGTCCAAAGAGTGTGTATTGACAACATAAAGAAATGTTGATGTCAGGATAGTCTTCACCAACCTTCTTAAGACGGCGAGTAAGGAGCATGGCATAGGGAAGATTTGTTTTGGGTTTGGAAAGAGCATAAGTGATTCGTCGAGCGATAGTATGCGAGATTATACTTGGCGTTGGTAGCGATGCAACATAACATGTGCGCCATACACGCCGGAATATGATCCCGGTTTCCACCAAGAGAAAATACATTCTCCCTAAGGATGTCGGCCCAACGGACCATACAATCATTTAGGGTCGCTTAAGAGAACCTCATAGCGTTTTACTCGGCGCTTGGTAGAGTGGAGGCTTCTTACAACGTTTCCACTACGCTCTTTACAAATGACATCAAGAATGTAGTCAAGATAAATCTCTTCATTTTCATCTGGAGTACAGTCGAATGGTTCAAGAAGATAATCAAGTTTCCATTTATCAGTAAATTGACAAGTGCCCACAAATGGAACACGAAGATCTTGACCAAAGTCTTCAAGAGAGAGTTTAATGAGTCGACCTTCAAGGATGAACCTAACATATACTTTATCATTGTCATAAATGAGAGAGTATGTGCTAAAGAACTCTAAGATAAATTCGGGATATATATCCTCTTTGATGTCCAACAAACAATCAAACCCAATTTCTCCGAACATCGATCGAGTATATATATATCCCTCAATATCCTCTTCGACAACTCTACCCTCGTGAAAGCAACGTTTTTGGAGTGAGGAATAGGTGTTTGTAAGTTGAGAGGAAGCACACATTTCGGAAAGGTTTGGCATGTATTGTCTAGTGTATTGGTGGTCTTGTTGAAATTCCGAAGGCATGATTAGTACCTAAACAAACGCAAAAGTATTCCCCCAATTACTCATATGTTACATATAAACTAAAAAACAAAAAAGATGAGAATGTGTTTCATCAATCTCTTGACAAATTAAGGTTTAATCCTTATCATTCTCATATTCACAATGTTCCTAGTTCATCATTAACAATGACACATTGACCATGTAAGATCAATAATGAACTTGAACATTGGTTTTTCAAAATAAGGTTTTTAGGTAAGCATTTAACAATGCCATTACCAACTTGTTCATGGGGTCTATTAATTCCATCAATCAACCAAATTATTTAGTCAAAATTCGAATTTGTTCTACAAATGGGTTTTAGTGAAATCTCAATGAATATGAACCTAAGGAATCATAGTAACAATACTATGTCAACTCTTATTCCAAGTAAGCTTCTAATTCAATGTCAATTTTAAAAAGCCCCAATTATGAATGTATGAACCCTAGAATAAATTAGATGAAATTGAAAGAAATGACTTACAGATAATTGATCTTTGATGAAGGATGAGTGAAACCCACAAATCGAAATCAACTAATATTGAGTAATTGAAGGTTTTGGAAAAACAACAATGGTGGAAAACTGGGTGTTTTCGTAGCTGTGTGTGTGAAGGAGAGAGAGGGTTTTTTTTGAATAGGTTATTTTAATAAAACTGGCGCTTTTGCAAAGATTCTGCCCGCGGTTCCTTATCGATAAGGAATCGCGCATTGGAACCGCGCTAGATAAGGAACCACCTACAGTAGGCAGTTTTTTTCAAAGAAAAACAAAGAATTTTTGAAAACCAAATTTTTATATTACTTATATCTTAAACCTTTTAGTATACTAATGGACCACCACAACACTAGGTAATAATGTCTTGTTGAAGGATTACGAGTTGAATCGAGATAGGAAAAGACCGAAACGAACAAACGACTACTCGTAGCAAAGAAGAAAAGGGGAGAGGAGTCAAGGGAAGTGAGTCAAGACCAAGAACATTGCTCAAGAGACAAATGACATTCTTAAAATTGAGGAGGTGAAGAGCTTGTGTACTAGACTCCGCTCCTTTTTGTCTTTTAGTGAATTTGAAATATCTGAGGCTGTTTAAACCTTTAAAGGATATTCTTATGGCATTTAGAATATGCCATATTCAAATTTATATTTTCATTTTAATAAAACATTTTCTTAAAATAAAGTTTATTAAAATCTTTTGTTACATTTGACAAAAGTGAGTTTTAATGTTAATCACTTTTATGATAACTAAGCATGATTAAGATATGTTAGTGTAATGATTATTACCTTGATGATAGTGTTTGTTAGATAATTCGTTTTATGATTGTGTTTGACAATAAATGTCTTTGTAATTTGTCATGATCAAAACTAAGAAAGATTAATTAATACTAACAATGTTTTTAGGCATTGCTTTGCATTAACAGGATTGTTAAAAGAATTCCCATTAAAAGAGGCATTATTACCAGAACTGCTGTTATTTCTATTAGTGCTACTTCCATAACTTGTGTTATTGATAGGGTTACCATAACTAAAGTTATTAGAACTGGAATTTATGTAAGGCGTAGCACCTCTAGATTCAACAGCTTTGGCAGCAAAGGAACTAACATGTGGTTTGGGAGCCCCAGAATTAGTACCCAAACCCCTATGAGACTCCTCACGACAAACAATCACAAAAGCATCTTTAACATCAGGCAATTCAGTTTAAGTAAGTAAAGTGCTTCTAATAGGTTGATAAGCTTCATCTAAGCCCATTAAAAATTGCATGAGTTTCATCAGTTGATTATGTTTACCTAACTCAGATTTAGCAAGACAAGTACATGGAGTTAATTTAGTTAACATATCAAACTCTCTCTATAAGGAATTGAGTTTGTGATAGTACTCAGATACACACAAACCATTTTGTTTGAAGTTGTTAATCTTTTGAACCAAATTAAATAGAATAGACCCATCAACATAACAACATTACATCTATCCCACTGAGAAGTGAGAGGACCACTAGACTCATAAGAATCTCTCAAACAAGTACCATCAACAAAACTCATTTTATTTCTAGCATGAAGAGCAATTTTCATAGCACTAGCCCAAACCTTATAGTTTCTACAGCCATAAAGTTTAAAGCTAATCAAAGAACCACTGTTACTATCATTGGTTTGTAAATAAAGTGGATTACTAGCATCAAGACCATTAATAACATTAGTAATATTGTTACCACCACCACTAGTCTCAGTAACTTCAGGAGCCATAACCACAAAACAAACACAAAAACAATGAACAAAAATAAGCAAACAAAGAACCTTAAGTGTTCAATCAACAACCCTAGTTCAAGATCCTACACCACTTAGTTCTCAGGATTCCAAACCACTCAAAGTGGTAGGTCAAGAGCAAGTGTAGGACGGTGAACGTACAAAAAAAGTAAAGAGAAGAGTGTAAGAGGTGTTACTCAACCAATCAGCAACCAGCAAAACAGCGGAAGAGAAGCCCAAGATCAATTTAGATTCAAGTCTATAAGTGACCAAGAGCAAACAACGTCAACAAACAAGGTCAATCTAGATTCAAGTCTAGAAGTAACCTTGGCCAAATAACCAACAAATCAATCAATCAAACAATACTAGCTTCCAATCAGGTACCTGCAGGGTTAGAATCAACCAAAAACTCTCGAGAAACAAAAGCCCCAAATTTCAAAAAATTAGGGTTTTCAAAAAAGTTTACTATCAGCTTCCAATTAGGTACCTACAGGGTTAGATTCAACAGAAAAGTTCTTAAAACACAAAAGCCCCAAATTTCAAAAATTAGGGTTTTCAAAAAAAAAATTATATTTCGAAGTAATAGATACCCAGTAACAAAAAACACCTATAAAACAAATAGATCTTGAGTAAACAACCAAGATAAACCAAAACCCTTTAAAAGAACCAGAATAAAAAAAACTTTTCAAGAAAGAATGAAAAACCAGTGATATTTAACTGAGTTAACCAAACAATTTTTGAAACCCCCAAAAATAATTTTCTTAATAAAAAAATTTTGTAATCAAAGATCCAACCTGGAGCTCTGAAACCATGTAAAATATAGTAACACCACAAAGTATTTGCACTCAACCAACCTCCCCACGTGCTATATTAACTTATAATCCAAATCAGATAGTCCCCAATCGGGTGCTATCAACATACAAAAGAAAAGAGTTGTCCCCAATCGGATGCAACCCAACAATACAAGATCAATAACAACCTAAACTATCTAATCTACTAACTGAATCAAACGTTTAATCGTTTACATCTTTTATTTTAGTGAGAGGAAAAACGAGAGAGAAAACGACGAAGGTAGATGTATGTAACCCTAGCAAATGAGATGAGAGAGTATATATGCTTGACCAAGTTTAGAGGGTTGACAGGTTTGATCCTTACACAATCACAACAAACAAAACTGGTTAGAAGTTGAGGAGTTACAAAAATAACCCTTCAGGTTAGAAAAAGTTTGCAAATAAAGTCTATCCAACAATAGATACTTTGTGGGTTATTTTATAATCAAAAAATATAGCTTAAGCAATTCGTGTTTAGTCTCGGAAGACACTGTGATTTACTATGATTATTGCTCGCGTCTAGTAATTAATTAAATACTTATATTTAGGGATGAAAATATATTTTTTGTCTTGGTACTCAAAATAACATCATTTGTGGTTTCTTCCTTATCAATCAGAACCCGATGAGCCGATTGTCATGACGAATTTTCATCAAAAACTTCCTTGACCAATTCACTTTAAAGAACAACAAAGCTAACGTCCCAATATCTATAGTTATATACACAATACATGAATCAAACAGTCTTATAAAAGCTAAAAGCAAAGGTGTTTGTCTTTTAATTTTCGCTATATGAAAATACAAAACAAGTCGTATGGTAAAGTATTCAAAAGTTCTATAATTGAAAACTCAAACTACACTTTTATATTGCATTTCACTATCATCCTACACGGCCACTTAAGTATTTTTAAGTGCGAATCAATATCTACTTTAGTTAATGGGAAACATATAGTTGCATGTCATATTCAACATTGCTTTATATGCAGTATTATAATAGCTTTAGAGCTTAGATAAGCTATATAAAATATGAGAATATGAATTGCGTATATCTCCTATGTACCACACACACGCAACAAGTTTTACTTCTCAATTTTACTTTAATTTTAAACGATTTTTCTAAGAACTTTTAAACGTTTTGTGTTGAACATAACTACATTAACTAGTAACTCGTACTTTATGCAAAAACAATGTTACTGTACTTGGCAAATGTCCACATGTGTATTGAGTTCATATATCACATCTGTAAATTTCATAAAAAAATGTATATGGACGGAAACACTATGATTTTAAATACTTTTTAGTATCAGTCATTATCTATCCCACAACAAATAATTCTAGCAACTCTGATCTCCTGGTCAAGAAGAACAATGTTTGAGTGAGATGAATCGAAACACGACCTACGCATTCATATTCCATAAAGTGTCTCTAGTGTGCCCATAGGTTTTACAGAGATGAATACATATCTAAAGTACATGCCAAAAATAAAACTTCAACATATATCAATTGACTCAAACACAAAAGTTTCATCTATTAAACTAATGCTCCAGTGATATCACAATTTGTATTCAGATTAATGAAAACTCACTAAACCAATAAATTTTGTGGTGTGACCTAATCAAATTATTGTTAAAGAAAAGTTAGAAACATTTCAAGTCATGAAAGGGAATAACGACTATATATTAATCCCATCTTATAAAACAATGTGCGAACTTTTGAATATATTCTACTCTTTTCGATCGAAATTGCACTTTTCATATTCCAGTTGGTATCCAATATAAAAATACTAGAAAAAGCAAAAGCACTACATGGGCTACATGCATGCATTGTTACATTATACGGCACAACTACTTTATAACCCAACTCTGCCTATAAATAACCCATAACGTTTGTCAAAGATATAACTAAAACAAAACACAAAATGAGTTCTCTAAGCCGTGTATGGATAGCAGCCGGTGTCGCGGTCGTTAATGGACACACTGACCAGGGATGCAAACTTAAATCACTAGTCAAATCAATCCGCCAAAGCAAGAAAGCGTTTACTTCGTCCAACGGGACTGATTCTTCTTATCTCCGCCCATTTTCTAGCTTCAATGAGTCTAGAGTCACGGGCGGGGATAAGATAATACAAGCTGATGATTCTCTAAGGCAAGTCATGTACTTGAGCTGCTGGGGCCCTAGCTAAATGAATATAGTGGATTTTCGAATTAGTATATATTTATATTCATCATGATCTTCAAAGAAGGGAGTCGTAAAATAGAACGGTAAAATGTATAGGTTCAGAATGGCAATTTATTTCTGAAACAAGAGGGTCTTAAAAATGTTATTTAGTTTTGGCTCTTGTGACCGTGTAAAGAATTGCTTTTGGAACAGTTTGGTTCCAAATATATGAATAATCAAGCTGTTATAAATGGCCAACAATTGTAATATGATGAGATTCAGATAACTACATTTTCTATAAACATAATGAGTACTACCAATTCTAGTTATTATATCCAAATAAATATTTACTCTTGTTTTCGACTTCTCGTTTTTTAAAAACATGAACTATAAGCAAGGACGGACCTTAGTAGAGACCGGGAGGGCCACGGCCCTCCCAAAATTTTGAGTTTTTGCTTAAATTTGCTTAAAAAAAATACAAATTTGGCTCGACCAAAGTAACTACATTGCACTCGGCCCTCCCAATAATTCCACTCAAGTACACTCGGCCTTCTCAAGAATTTCACCCAAGTTCCGTCTATGACTATAAGACCGCCGGTCATCAAGCCTATTGCCGGCACGTCTTTATTGTTACACACACCCACACAACACGGGTCTTACGCAAAGAACGAGAACTCGGTTCTGTTTTGAGTCGAGCCGTGGTGGTGGTGAGCTTGTGTGTGATTTTTGTGTGAGGTATAATGATATATTTTTGCTTAAGTAGAATATATATATATATATATATATATATATATATATATATATATATATATATTTATATATATATATATATATATATATATTTGAAAGGCAATTATAGATATATATAATAGAACTCAAAGGACATATACAAGCTAGAACAAAGAAAACTCAAACCCCTTTCTATAAGAAATAGAAACAAGGGTTGAAAAACAACCTACCTAACGGAGAGTGCTACAGACTCACGAACAAGAAAGCACGGCCAAGAAAACCAAAATGGCTTACAAGAAAAGAACAAACCAATTAAAAAAACTATAACCGAAAAAGCATAGAGATAAACTTCTTCAGCCGATTAACGACGAGTGATGCAACCACCGAACCACTCTTCCCACTTCACCTCGTCCTTCTTTGACCGAGCTAAAATCCATTCGAAGGATCGCAACTGAATTTCTTTAAATAAATCTGGAATCATGGAATCGTTCCTTATAAAAATCAATTGGTTCCTATTGTTCCATATAATGTATAACGTGGACCTGATCACAGCTTTCCATCTCTCTTTAACAGTACCGCTAAAAGAATTAATATCAGGTAGATTGAGAACATCCTCGACCGATAACACAACAATATTTTCTAAGCCCCACCACTCGAATATCTGCTTCCAAACTAACTGAACCTTAGGGCATAAAACAAAACAGTGGTTCAAAGATTCAACCGCGTCATTACAAGTACGGCATAAAAGAGTATCAAGATCAATGCCAATGTCATCCAGAATAGTGCGAACATGTAACCTCCTGTGATACAATCGCCATATAAAAACACATACTTTTTTGGGAATGATCTTGCACCATTGAGTGACGAATTGTCTCCCGATCGACTCAAGAATCTTTTCATCAATCAAGTCCCTAAGGTCTTTAACAGAGAACTTTCCGTCTTCACTCATTTCCCACGTGCATTTGTCTGGAATCTGTTTTTTTAACTGAACCAACTGTACCAAATTGCATAAGTCTGTGATATCGATCGTCACCCTTCCTCTTGGAGTAATCCTCCACTGCCATTTCCAACTCCAGTCGTCCCCCCTCCACACCCCTTTATTACTTACACTAACATATTTGCACATCTTCCCAAAACATAATCGATTTTCCATCGCCCACCTCCCATTTGAGTGCACTAGCCAGACTAATCCCAACCTTACCGACATCCCCACCCACTTTCACTATATTTCCCCACACACTATTCTGAGTAAAGCTTATATTTTCTTCTAGCATCCCTCCCCCCGCTCCTTACAAACTCTTAATCACCTTGACCCACAACGCCTCATTCTCAATCCTAAATCTCCACCACCACTTGCTAAGAAGTGCCCAATTCATGGCTTTAATACTACTGATACTTAACCCCCCCAGCCCATAGCTAGACAAAATCTTTTCCCATTTAACCCCAAGCTATATGTTTTGTGTCCCCACCCCCCCCCCCCCCCCCCCCCCCCCTCCCCAAAAATAATTCTCTCTGAACGCTCTCAAGTGAGTAAAGAACACTCATCGGGGCTCAAAACAACGAGAAAAAGTACAACGATAAGCTACCAAGAACTGACTTAACAAGAGTCAATCTTCCGCCAAACGAAATCGTTTTGTGCCTTCAAATTTGCCAACTTACTTTTGAACTTGTCTACCATTATGTTCCAATTTTCAATTCTTCCCATATTGTTCCCAACCGGAAGCCCTAAATACAAGAAAGGAAGTTTCCCAACTCGACAATTCAAACTCCTAGCATACTCTTCTACTTAGTGTATTCAGAATCGGGTACTGATCGTCCCAAAGTTCATCAGAAATAGATTCAAACGGTTGTCTCAATCTGAAGCCAATCTTTTTGAGGTGGAATTCGAGGAAAAGGAGGTGTGGGAGGCGGTGAAAGCGCGTGGAAGCTCTAAGGCTCCGAGGCCAGACGGTTTTAACTTTAAGTTTTTAAAGAAGTGTTGGGAAATCATAAAGTCCGATATATTGAGGGCGGTGAGATGGTTTTGGGAGAATGAAAGGATTAGCAGAGGATGTAACTCATCTTTTGTAGCTCTCATTCCTAAAATTGTAGATCCGATTAGTCTTGGTGAATTTCGGCCGATAAGTCTTATTGGGTGCTATTATAAAATTGTAGCCAAGATTTTGGCGTAAAGATTAAAGAAAGTGATAGACAAATTAATTGGAGAAGTTCAAAGTGCTTTTATTAAAGATAGGTCCATTCTTGACGGGGTCCTATTGGTTAACGAAGTCGTAGATTTTGTAAAAAAGTCGAAGAATAATTGTCTCATTGTGACAACTCAAAATCGAGGTCATTGCTTAATCTTATTTTACGATTATTTTTGAAATTTTTAGATGAGTTTGAACGATATTTATTTTTGGAGGTTTAAGTTTAAATCGATGTTGGAAGGTCTATATTTAATATTTAATAAGTATAAGGAGTATTAGCAAGCGTGATGTCGATGGATGCCAAATATTTTACGTCTTATTGTCGGTTGTTCGATTTTTATCATTTTTGAGGTTTTATTTTAAATGACGTGTTAAGTCGAGTCGAGAGTCGATATTATTATTTTTGAGGTACGTTTTAAATTTTTAAAAGTATCTTTATGAAACCCGAGCCCCGTAAATATTTTGAAAATTGACTAATAGTTATTTCCCGCTTTTTAGCTAACTATTTACATTTTTAGCCACAACTATTGCCAAATTGCAACCAAGGTCCCTACCCCACTATATATAAAGCAAAATCAAACACACACTCTCACAATTTTCACTTCAAAAATTTCACCCACCATCTCTTTCTCTCTCGTGTTTGCCGAAACCCACCCACCATCACCAAACCTTACACATTTTCAATTTTAACTCAAGATTTATGATGAATTAAGCTAAACCAAAGCTAGACCCATTCTTATTTTTCATCAAGGATCACATTGGTGTAAGAAATTCTTACATGCAAGCAAGTTTTTTTTTCTTGATGTTGGTAGGTAAGAGCTATGATCATGCATGGCATTTTTATGATGATCCATGGTGGTTCTTGCTAGAAATCTTTGTTAAAACTTCATTTTGATCTAAAGGTTTTTATTTTGATTATGATTTTGATGTTATGGTTGATGTATAATGATATTAAGGTATAGAAATGATCATTTTTATGGTTAGTTTTGATCAAAAAGTTGATTTTGTACAAGCTTTTAGTAGTCATTTTACAACAGTAAGTAAAGTGTAAAATCTGAGTTTTTATATTTTGAAAATGGCTTAACTTATAGCCTAGGGTTGTAGATAATTTTATTAGCTTCGATTTGATATAAGGTAGAGCTTCTAGCTCCAAACGAGCGCGAAGTTATAATGTTTTGAATGATCGTGTACCGGGAGACGAGTATCGGCACTACATATAGTTGTTGTCGATATTTGGATCGAATCTCGGGGACTCTAAATGGAAGTTTTGAAATATGTAACCTACTGATAATGAGGTGATTACTTTATAGGTTGGGTTTACTTTAAAAACCCGAGTGTCAGTTTTGTAAACGGAGTCGTTTAAATAAGTTAAAACGGTTGTATGAAAAATTAACGTAAATCTGTCCGGATTTTGTAGTTTGAAATGAGTCGGATAAAAGTACTTTAAAAGTAATTTCATTTGATAAACTTGTAGGATGAATTTTTATATATAGTAAGTTAGTTTATCGAGTCGTTTCATAAACGTTTGACGAGTTTAAAAGGGGTAAATAAGCTAGTACATGTAGTATGTACCGGCGGATTTTATTAAAAGTGTAAAATGGTAAAGTAAATGTGTAGTAAAGTATAATGAAGTTATTTATATCGTTTTCTCTCGAGTTTATCGTGACTTTATGAGTTTGAGTTTGAGTTTGATGTTGTTATGTATGATTTATTTCTCGAGTCATTATTAACGAACGCGCCTTATTTGATAGCTAGCGTTCTCGTGTTTGAAAGGCATCCATTATCATCGACGATCATCTCGCTAGATCTCTTATACTAAGGTGAGTCTGTAGCCTCTCTTCCTACTTGTTTTAATGATTTTAATACCCGCGAGGGGGCTACATGCTATTTGAAAATAAATGAACACAAGTCATGAGTAATTGTTGGACCCGAATGTTGCCTAAATTTGATTTCATTGTATTGAGTAACTTGTTGCTAAAGACCCTAAATTCATGAGCCGTTAACTATCTTCTGACTTGATGTTGTGAGTCGGGAATAGCCGCTTATTCTAATGATAGTACTATTGGGTTGACCACCCTATCTGAGACCAGGGCATTACGTTGAGTAACCCGTTGGGAAGGATAATTCTACGTGAATAAGATTGTGGTATTCTAGCAACTGATACCCTAGAGGGGCAATGGTTTTATTCTAGTCATGCCGGCATTTGGCGTGGGTGACTATTTGGTTAAAGGTTCGGTGTCATGAGCTTAAATACAATGTTTGTTTAATAATATCATTATTATTACTGCCTTTAATATAGATTGTGTGTACGACAATTCTATAAATGATTATGATTGATTTTCTTCTTGTGTTCAAATGTGATTTGATAAACCTATAGACTTGCTCAACATTATTGTTGACTCGTTTTATGCATGTATTTCAGGTAATAGGAAGTGATGAAGCATGGAGTTTTGCTGTGGAGGTTGTGGCTTGGCTTTTGGAAGAATGTTGGTCTAAACTGTTTCTACCTTTTAATGTTGAACAATTTACTTTATGTTGATGTACTGTACTAAACTTGTTGGTTGTTGGGCGAGATCCATGGGGACAAAACGCTTTACTCTGGTGTCGTGTCAGTACAACTTGGGTTGAAATTTATGTTTTAGACCTTTTATGAAAATCATGTTTATATTTTGTGTAAATGAAATTAAGATTTTGCTAGTTGAAAAAAAGTTCGTTTTCTCAGTGTCTTAACGAATTGATTTCCGGTTAAATGTGTGACTCAGTCGTTTTTGGTAAAAACAATATTTATGGTTGTTGTAAAATAAATTGCAAAACGTTAAAGTAAATGACGATAATTTAAAAATAAAACTAATTAAAAGATAATTGTGCAATAATTTAAAACTTTAATAGTAAATTAATTAAATGACAAAAATTAAAGCTCGACGAAGAATTAATTTGACAAAGTAATAAAATTGAAAACTTAAAATAATTCAAACTTAAAAATAAATCTAAGACAAGAAATTAAAACAAAACCAACTCCATCGGAATACACCTACCGGAATCCAGATCGGAATATCGATCGGAATGTACGCCGTCGGAATGCTGTCACCATTCTATCAGAATACATATCGGAAAGTGTACCCGTCGGAATGATTGAGATAGAATCTATCGGAATATGGAAAAATAAAAGCTATCGGAATAAATAAACAAAGCCATCGGAATACTTAAAACAAGGACAACCATCGGAATGTAAGACAAATGAAACCATCGGAATAAGATATCGGAATCCCATCGGAATGAGAGCTATCAGAATATGGCTGTCCAAAATTGGGCAGCATTCCATCGCAATGCAAACCTACACCCCGTCGCAATCCAGATCGCAATGAGAGAAATCGGAATAAGGGGGATGAAAACACAAGCCATCGCAAAGTAAAATCCCTTAGGTTATTGCGATGCAAAGGAACCTGTCGCAATGTGTAAAAGCCCTCACTTTCCGATGGAAATGATTTTTGCAATAAGCACAAGTTTAATAAGCTATGACTAATAAGCATGAACCGAAACTATATAAATAGAATAAGATGAACACTATAAGCTAAAATTCAAAACCTTTCAAGACACAAAATAAGTAAACTTTGTAGAAAGACTAAAACTTTTAAGAAAACTTAAAACAAATAAGCTAGACACAAAATGAGCTAATAAGATTGTCAAACTTATAGCTTATTCCGTATGAAACTTAAATGGAAATGAAAAGACAAACTTTTTAAGGAATCAAACATAAAAATCAACAAGACGTGTACATAAAAGAAATCGGATTTAAGATCATATAAAAAAAACTAAGAAAGGTAGAATAAGATTAAGATTAAAACAAGAATTGAGCTATTTGAAAGTAAAGTTTTGATTAAAACAAGAAAGGAAGATAAAAGATTGAGATCCTAGTGAGAGAAACTGTCACTTTCTCTCTCTAGAATCACCTACCAAATGAAAATGAAAACTAAACTAACTAAAACTAATCAACCCTCCTAAATGTGTTTAGGAGGGTATTTATAGGAAAATGGGGAGGTGCATGTGTTGCCTCCTCTTTCTTTCTTTCTTCACGTCTTCTCGTCTTTTAAGTTCTTCGACTTTTTCGACTTTGTCTCGGGATTAATTAAACTCGTCTTATAATTCTTCATTTATTAGACTTGAGTTCTTCGGCTTTATTAAACTTCCGTCTTTTAGACTTGTTCTTCGATAAATCTTTAGAATAGGCCTTGAACTTCCGTTCTTTTTGCATTCTTGATCTCTTGACTTCGTCTTTTGTCGTTATCTTCGATAAAAGCCCGTGAAAGCCCGTGTTTTCTTCCTTTTCCATCTTTTTGTCCTAAAACACAATAAAAACACAAACCACGCATAATTCCGACATTTACGACATAAAATACACGTTTTGGCTTGGTTATTATTATAATTAAGTGGTAAAAAGATGGGTGTTTTCACACCTATCAAATCCCCTACACTTGACCATTGCAATGTCCTCATGCAATGCATTAATTATAAAGCAAGTTTTTACATTTTCCATCATAGTCAATCCACATTGGCCTTTATTAAAAAGATAGAAAATTAAAAAATATTCAAAAGAAGAAAACAAGTAAAAGAACAAAACTTACCTTGGGGTTTTAGAAATGTCATGAATGATTATCACTCTCAAGTTTCACGTTCCCCAAACCAAGCTTAAAAACGAGATCATTGGTATTATAAGTTAGCAGACTAACACGAACTCATGTGGGCCAATAATTTACTTAGACTCCCTTATTCCTAGGTGTATCTCTTATATTTTATTGTTGTCTTGAATGATCACGAGGATGCATTGTTGACTTATTTCGATAGTTATTTTAGGCTGAAAATAAAGTGGAACGATTTAATCAATAGTTAGCTAAAGGACAAAATCTTTTAAAAACTGCTTCTCGGGACCTCATAAAGTTCATATCTTGGCATAACTCGCTTCACGATTTGAGACCTTTCTCGGACCGATATTTGGCAGCGACTTCATACTTCAAATCTTTGAGAGACGTTCTTGAAATTATGGTCTTTTCTTCATAATAGGAATTTCTTCACTTGAAGTTTTGAGAGATTCTTCATCTTTGGACCACGACTTCTTCATTTTTCTCCAATCTTTATTTTGGACTTTGATATACAACGATCCGCCTCCTTTTAGGACTTGGATCTATTTATCCTCATACCTTGTCAGGGCCTTTTTGGATAGACTTCTCCATGATCTTTTGGGGAGTACTTGCTTCTCGTCGTGTGTCTCGATCCTTCATATTGATTTTCGATAAATGATTCTTCACATCACTTTTGGATCTTTAGCAACAAAATGTAGCCCTCATGCCTTGTTAGGGCCTTTTCGGACTCGCCAATCTTCGCATCCCGCTTCAATAAGTTATGCCTTGGCTATGAATTCTAATTAATACCGAGCAACTTTTAAACGATCTTGTGCTAGAAGCTAAGTAACTTTTTAAATCGTACAACCTTTTGCAGATAAATTTATTAGCAAGCGATGGGAGAATAGGCTTATAATCAATTCACATAAATTCACGAAAGAACACCAAACTTATAATTGACTCTATCATCTCTCGTTCTCCACAATTTAAAATCTCAAGGAATGAGACTCGTGGATGCTTAGCCAATTAAATCAAAGTTTTGGGTTTTCGAGTCATCTATAGGATCTTGCAAACTCTTAGACTTTTTAAAGTTTAGAAATCGCATTTTAAAGTTCCCTTGATAAACGACTCTCTAGGATCAATTATAGGAACTTGCGAAAAGTTCTTGTTCTTAACCCGTGAGAGTTTAGACTTCCGCGTTTTAAAGCTCCCAATATAAAAGCCTAGCAAAACTTGACTTAAACACGTTAAGGATACTAGCTAGAGTAAACTTAGATAAGTAAACTCGGGTTGAGTCAAAATATTCACGACTTTGAAAAATTTAAAACCACTTTATTGCAAATTTATTCTAGCAACGAAAGTAAATAACGCTAACAAGGGAAAATACTACTATACTAGTAGGCCAAAATAGATTAAAAATTTTGAACAATGTCGAAAAATCAAATTTTCCGGTTAAAATGAGGACAAATATAAGGAAAAGCCCACTTAACTTCGATAGAAGTCCCCCTACACTTAATATAAATATTGTCATCAATGTTTAAGCATGTGGGAGTGAACTCCCCTACACTTAGGACATTGTGCACGTTGTTTAAATCGTGCTAAGGAAGAGACAACTGAAGTGATTCCTATTTTAATATTGAAGAATATAAAATAGAGAATCAAAAGAGTTTAGGATAGAACCGGGAAGACGGGTACACTGAATCACGGATCGTCAAAAGTCATCAAGAATGGATCTTTGAAAGCTTGAATCCCTGCACATGATAAGAAAGAAGACAACAAACACATACAAGGGTCTCCCCCTACACTTATTATAAAAACAGATAAAGATAGATAGATAATCGGGTTGCCTCCCGAGAAGCGCTTGTTTTTGTTAACCGAGTCGCGAGCCTGACTCGTCCCCGAATTAAATGGTCCATGGGGAAGCCTCGAATGTAATACCAGGATCAAAGACCTTGTCCTCGTTCTCGGTTGACATCAACAAAGGGGAGGCGGGAGGATAAGTCTTAAATGGGAGAAAAGTCCTTTCAACATACGAGAAGTATGTGAAGTCGTGAGCCACGGGAGGTGGGGTGGGTAAAGGAATCACATTGTCATCCTCCAAAGACAATGGATGTTCAGAAAGCGGCAAAGCCGTAAGGTTATCAATTATAAAATAATCAATGTCACCTCCCGGGTCAAAGCACTCATCCTCCGTAATAGTGGCTAAAGGAGTGGAGGAAAGGTGCTCGGGAGGGGGACTTGGGACAATACCTTCCTGCAGCAAATTATCAAAAATGATATCCCCCTCCGTGTCATCATCATCAATACCCGGAGGTATTGAGTGAATGTCGATTTCTTCCAGCAATGGGTCATTATCTTCAACGGGAGGAATAGATGGAGGTAAAGACTCGGAAAGAGGAGGAGAAGTCAACTCTTCGATTTGAGCAATAATAAGATGCACTTTCCGTAATCTGTCGCGGAGAATCACGTCTTCCACCTCATCTTCAAGAGCAAGTTCATCGGTGAACTTCTCGTAAGCCGGAGAGAATAAATCGTCATCGCCCGCATCTACCGGTGGAGATTGAGAAATTTCAAAAGTGAAATTCTCATAGCGCGGAGAAAAATCGGTATCATCGGGATCGACCTCCTCTGTAAGAGCAACGTCGTCCTCAAGCTCCATAGTAGTCGGAATGTCACAAACCTCATCATCAAAGAATTTATCGAGGCCAAAATCACTAATCTCACTCAATGAATCATCATCCTTAGACGCATTAGGAATATCGAGAGTAGGAGTAGCAACTTCAGAAGATGGGTCGAGAGCGTAGACATCATCGTCGTCATCATCATCATAATAGTATTGACGCCCAAGAGGAGGGGTATAATCACTAAGATTAGATACTTGCTCGTGTTGCTGTCGCTTTTGTTCCTTCAATGCCTCGGTCAGTTGAATTAAGCCGTCATGAAGTTTCCAAAGAATGGATTGTCTTTCTTCATTCAGAGTAGTGAGTTGTTGGGCAATACGAATTCTCTGAGAGGATTGATGATTGAGGTTGGGGTGTGGGGGCTCACAATTATGAAAAGCATAATTATAGCACGGATGTGGCTCATAGTAAGTCATCGGTTGAGAAGAATTATAACACGGAGTTGGTTCATAATAATCCATCAGTGAAGAAAAATGAGGACACGGATTTGGCTCATAATAATTCATTGGCTGACAATAAGAAGTATCGTGAGGGCCCCCATAATTTTGGCAACATGGGTATGGAGAAAAACCCGGTGCTTCTTGTAGATAGCTATTATCATTGTCATAATTGTAACCCCGTTCTTGCTCGCCATGAGGCGGGTATCGAATTGGACACGAAACATGCCAATGAGAATCCTTCCACAATATATGCTAGGGCGGTAGGAGGTGGATTAGAAAAGGACGAATTAGTCAAGTTGCACGATGGACAAAATCCCAATTGTGAATCGATTAAAATAGGAGGAAGGTCTTTTCCGCATTGCTGCAATTACACCATTGACATGAGTCGTTCCCGTATAATCGTCTCCCACACCCGACGCAATGGACATAAGAATCCATAAAGAAAAATAGATAAGCAAGAAGAATATTTTTGGTGCAAAACTTTGAAAAAGAAATGCGTTTTATGATTTTTCAAATGTTTTTGGGATTTTTGAAAATTTTTGACACGAAAAATAACGTTCACGAGTGAACGGATCCCAAAATCCAACGCGTCTCTCACAAAAAACCGTTAATCTTCATGAAAAGAGCCGGCAGCGGCGCCATTTGAAATTAAGATTTTGCTAGTTGAAAAAAAGTTCGTTTTCTCGGTGTCTTAACGAATTGATTTCCGGCTAAATGTGTGACTCAGTCGTTTTTGGTAATAACAATATTTATGGTTGTTGTAAAATAATTTGCAAAACGTTAAAGTAAATGACGATAATTTAAAAATAAAACTAATTAAAAGATAATTGTGCAATAATTTAAAACTTTAAAAGTAAATTAATTAAATGACAAAAATTAAAGCTCGACGAAGAATTAATTTGACAAAGTAATAAAATTGAAAACTTAAAATAATTCAAACTTAAAAATAAATCTAAGACAAGAAATTAAAACAAAACCAACTCCATCGGAATACACCTACCAGAATCCAGATCGGAATATCGATCGGAATGTACGCCGTCGGAATGCTGTCACCATTCTATCAGAATACATATCGGAAAGTGTACCCGTCGGAATGATTGAGATAGAATCTATCGGAATATGGAAAAATAAAAGCTATCGGAATAAATAAACAAAGCCATCGGAATACTTAAAATAAGGACAACCATCGGAATGTAAGACAAATGAAACCATCGGAATAAGATATCGGAATCCCATCGGAATGAGAGCTATCAGAATATGGCTGTCCAAAATTGAGCAGCATTCCATCGCAATGCAAACCTACACCCCGTCGCAATCCAGATCGCAATGAGAGAAATCGGAATAAGGGGGATGAAAACACAAGCCATCGCAAAGTAAAACCCCTTAGGTTATTGCGATGCAAAGGAACCTGTCGCAATGTGTAAAAGCCCTCACTTTCCGATGGAAATGATTTTTGCAATAAGCACAAGTTTAATAAGCTATGACTAATAAGCATGAACCGAAACTAGATAAATAGGAATAAGATGAACACTATAAGCTAAAATTCAAAACCTTTCAAGACACAAAATAAGTAAACTTTGTAGAAAGACTAAAACTTTTAAGAAAACTTAAAACAAATAAGCTAGACACAAAATGAGCTAATAAGATTGTCAAACTTATAGCTTATTCCGTATGAAACTTAAATGGAAATGAAAAGACAAACTTTTTAAGGAATCAAACTTAAAAATCAACAAGACGTGTACATAAAAGAAATCGGATTTAAGATCATATAAAAAAAACTAAGAAAGGTAGAATAAGATTAAGATTAAAACAAGAATTGAGCTATTTGAAAGTAAAGTTTTGATTAAAACAAGAAAGGAAGATAAAAGATTGAGATCCTAGTGAGAGAAACTGTCACTTTCTCTCTCTAGAATCACCTACCAAATGAAAATGAAAACTAAACTAACTAAAACTAATCAACCCTCCTAAATGTGTTTAGGAGGGTATTTATAGGAAAATGGGGAGGTGCATGTGTTGCCTCCTCTTTCTTTCTTTCTTCACGTCTTCTCGTCTTTTAAGTTCTTCGACTTTTTCGACTTTGTCTCGGGATTAATTAAACTCGTCTTATAATTCTTCATTTATTAGACTTGAGTTCTTCGGCTTTATTAAACTTCCGTCTTTTAGACTTGTTCTTCGATAAATCTTCAGAATAGGCCTTGAACTTCCGTTCTTTTTGCATTCTTGATCTCTTGACTTCGTCTTTTGTCGTTATCTTCGATAAAAGCCCGTGAAAGCCCGTGTTTTCTTCCTTTTCCATCTTTTTGTCCTAAAACACAATAAAAACACAAACCACGCATAATTCCGACATTTACGACATAAAATACACGTTTTGGCTTGGTTATTATTATAATTAAGTGGTAAAAAGATGGGTGTTTTCACACCTATCAAATCCCCTACACTTGACCATTGCAATGTCCTCATGCAATGCATAAATTACAAAGCAAGTTTTTACATTTTCCATCATAGTCAATCCACATTGGCCTTTATTAAAAAGATAGAAAATTAAAAAATATTCAAAAGAAGAAAACAAGTAAAAAGAACAAAAACATACCTTGGGGTTTTAGAAATGTCATGAATGATTATCACCCTCATGTACTGTACTAAACTTGTTTGTTGTTGGGCGAGATCCATGGGGATAAAACGCTTTACTCTGGTGTCGTGTCAGTACAACTTGGGTTGAAATTTATGTTTTAGACCTTTTATGAAAATCATGTTTATATTTTGTGTAAATGAAATTAAGATTTTGCTAGTTGAAAAAAAGTTCGTTTTCTCGGTGTCTTAACGAATTGATTTCCGGTTAAATGTGTGACTCAGTCGTTTTTGGTAAAAACAATATTTATGGTTGTTGTAAAATAAATTGCAAAACGTTAAAGTAAATGACGATAATTTAAAAATAAAACTAATTAAAAGATAATTGTGCAATAATTTAAAACTTTAAAAGTAAATTAATTAAATGACAAAAATTAAAGCTCGACGAAGAATTATTTCAACAAAGTAATAAAATTGAAAACTTAAAATAATTCAAACTTAAAAATAAATCTAAGACAATAAATTAAAACAAAACCAACTCCATCGGAATACACCTACCGGAATCCAGTTCGGAATATCAATCAGAATGTACGCCGTCGGAATGCTGTCACAATTCAATCGGAATACTATCGGAAAGTGTACCCGTCGGAATGATTGAGATAGAATCTATCGGAATATGGAAAAATAAAAGCTATCGGAATAAATAAACAAAGCCATCGGAATACTTAAAATAAGGACAACCATCGGAATGTAAGACAAATGAAACCATCGGAATAAGATATCGGAATCCCATCGGAATGAGAGCTATCGGAATATGGCTGTCCAAAATTGGGCAGCATTCCATCGCAATGCAAACCTACACCCCGTCGCAATCCAGATCGCAATGAGAGCAATCGGAATCATGATCGGAATAAGGGGGTAGAAAACACAAGCCATCGCAAAGTAAAACCCCTTAGGTTATTGCGTTGCAAAGGAACCTTTCGTAATGTGTAAAAGCCCTCACTTTCCGATGGAAATGAATTTTGCAATAAGCACAAGTTTAATAAGCTATGACTAATAAGCATGAACCGAAACTAGATAAATAGGAATAAGATGAACACTATAAGCTAAAATTCAAAACCTTTCAAGACACAAAATAAGTAAACTTTGTAGAAAGACTAAAACTTTTAAGAAAACATAAAACAAATAAGCTAGACACAAAATGAGCTAATAAGATTGTCAAACTTATAGCTTATTCTGTATGAAACTTAAATGGAAATGAAAAGACAAACTTTTTAAGGAATCAAACATAAAAATCAACAAGACGTGTACATAAAAGAAATCGGATTTAAGATCATATAAAAAACTAAGAAAGGTAGAATAAGATTAAGATTAAAACAAGAATTGAGCTATTTGAAAGTAAAGTTTTGATTAAAAACAAGAAAGGAAGATAAAAGATTGAGATCCTAGTGAGAGAAACAGTCACTTTCTCTCTCTAGAATCACCTACCAAATGAAAATGAAAACTAAACTAACTAAAACTAACCAACCCTCCTAAATGTGTTTAGGAGGGTATTTATAGGAAAATGGGGAGGTGCATGTGTTGCCTCCTCTTTCTTTATTTCTTCACGTCTTTTCGTCTTTTAAGTTCTTCGACTTTTTCGACTTTGTCTCGGGATTAATTAAACTCGTCTTATAATTCTTCATTTATTAGACTTGAGTTCTTCGGCTTTATTAAACTTCCGTCTTTTAGACTTGTTCTTCGATAAATCTTCAGAATATGCCTTGGACTTCCGTTCTTTTTGCATTCTTGACTTCGTCTTTTGTCGTTATCTTCGATAAAAGCCCGTGAAAGCCCGTGTTTTCTTCCTTTTACATCTTTTGGTCCTAAAACACAATAAAAACACAAACCACACATAATTCCGACATTTACGACATAAAATACACGTTTTGGCTTGGTTATTATTATAATTAAGTGGTAAAAAGATGGGTGATTTCACACCTATCAGTAAACGTCTCTATTTTGAGTCGTTCAATATACCTTGTGTGATGATGCTTGTGTCTAGGACCCAATTGTGTATTTCCGCTGCGCAATGTAATTTGGGGGTGTAAGAGATTGGTAATCAGAGCTGCAAGTTATAGAGAACTGGGTCGATTTTGAAAATTGTCCTAAACTGTAACTTTGATGTCGAAAGTATTTATTCTTCAAAAGCACACAACTCCTCTGCAACGCTCCGGTAAGATCACTTTTAGTTTTGTTTTGCATTGTAGATGTATCCCTCATAACTGAAATGATTTCCCGAGTATTTATTAAGTAAATACTACGATATTGTATTGGAATTATTGAAAGTACGCTGAGTGCTTGTCAGTATCATATTTTTTTTTATTTTTTTTTTGCGAACATTGCATAAACATCATTTGCATTGTGTTGTATAGCATGGATAACGTATGACATTTGCATGAGCATTGCATACTAACTATTATTTTATTAACGATGACCTTAAGTATCCTTGAACCCTTATAATTGTAGAAAATGGCTGGTTTACCTCGTGAGGATGGATGGATTGATATGACTAATGTAGTGGATGGTGAGGAAGTAGATAACTTTGGTGCTAGTGACGATGAGGAGCCTTTTGCGTTTTTAGATGATGGGATTCCACTTACTACAGTTGGTCAGATAGAGCCTGAGTTGATACAAGGTAGTTATGTTCCAAGGGTTAATGTTGTGCCACAGACTGTTCCAGATTGTCAGCGACCTGTTGTTCGTTCTTCGACTCCTACTTGTGATGCTTATGTTAGTAGTTTGCCTAGGATTGCATTTGCTAGGGGTGATGTTCCTGTTGAGTCAAGTAGGGCTGCTAGTGCTCGATCTATTCATGATGGTATTCCTAAGGTTTATTGTCCGGGTCCTAGGTCTTATGATGATATTTTCTGGTTTCTTAAGAAGTTTGATAGGTCTTTGTTTGAAAGGTATTTGGTTGAGACTCGTGTGATTAGGAGGTTTGAGCAGAATGAGAAAACGTTTGACAGGTTTGTTGGTAGTGTGAGGAGATCAGAGTTTGTTAAGGCAAGGGAAATGGATGAGGTTGTTAGATTAAGATCTATGGTGTTGAATTTGAGTGGGCAAGTTGAAAGGTTGCGTAGGGAGCAAGAAAGGAATGCTAGGTTGAGTGCATGGGGTTTGCCGTTGAGATCTTTTCCTAGTCGAGGTGTTGTGATTCGTGATGTGCCGAATCAGGTTGAAGCTCAAGCGTTGGTGAAGCCGAGTGAAGGAAGTAGTCGTAAGGGGAAGGAAAAAGTGGAGGAAGAATCTGAAGATGATGATAGCAGCAGTGACGACGAGCCGGTGTACAAGAAGCTGCGGGGATGTGATGTTTAGTTCTTTATGTTGTTTTTTATTTAGCCTTGTTGTAATAGAACTTATGTAGACTCGTACTCTAGTTTGTGATGAAACTTAATGACTTTAAGTTTGCTGTGATGAAGCATTGTAGTGACATTACTTGTCACAATTTTGTGGAGATTTTCCAAAGCAATCCAAATTACCTTCATGACTTATGATTTGTCTTATTAGTTCTTGTGTGAATTGGTTAATGATTCATTGTGAATTGTGTTGTTGGTGCATGTAGTATCCATGTTACATCTTGATAGAGAAATCCTTCTTCTTATCATGATATGAATACTTACTTGTTCTTTTTCTGTTATGGTTCTACATGAAGGAGTTGGGAGGCATTTTTCTAACTTTACTAAATTGTTGTTTGGTTAGTTTCCTGTAAACATGCCGCCTAAATTGACGACTGCTACTGTTAATACCATGATTGAGCAAGCTATCGCTAGAGCTTTGGAAGTTGAACGTGCTGCGAGGAACCAAGAGGCTGAGAATAGGAATGCTGCTGGTCAGGTTGGAGGGAATGTTGAAAATCAGGTTGGGGGTAATGCTGATGAACAAGCAGGAGGAAATGCTGCGGGACAAGTTGGAGGTAATGCTGCTGTTCAGCAGGTTCAGAAGGAATGTTCTTATGCTAGTTTCATGAAATGTGGACCTACCCAATTTCGTGGTACTGGTGGTGCATTGGAATTAAGGAGGTGGATTGAGAAAATCGAAAGTACTTTTGAAATCAGTGGATGTTTAAAAGCTAGTAAGGTAAAAGTTGATGCAGCTACTTTTCAGGATGATGCGTTGAGTTGGTGGAATAGTCAAGTAGCTACTGTGGGGTTGGTTGAAGCGAATGCTAGAACATGGACTGTGACCAAGGGACTGTTGACTGCTAAATTTTGTCCTGAGGAAGAGCTAGGTCAGTTGGAAGATGAATTGAGTCATTTGGTGCTGAGGAATAATGATATTGTAGCTTATACAAGGAGATTTTCTGATTTATGTTTGTTGTGTCCTGATGCGTTTGCTGATGACCGTAAGAAGATGAAGCAGTATATTAGGGGTTTATCTAGTAATATCAATGGAGAAACTACTTCGTCAAAACCAAAGTCATTTGATGAAGTTGTTCAAATGGCTCATGCTTTAATGGATGTAAAGCTACAAGATCGGAAGGATAGTATTGCTGAAGGGAATAAGAGAAAGTGGGAAGCTGCACACTCAAGCCAAGGGCAGAATCGAGGTGGTTATCGTAATAAAAATTAACCAATGACCGTGTTAGAAATACGTTTTTAATGTATATTAGAAGTATCGGTCACTCCACAATATTATTGAATGTTGTATAGCTCGTAGTTAAATACTTGTTTAATTTATTAAGTAAAACCGGCCCATGAGCTTGTCATGGGCCGGCCCAAGTCCATTAGAGGTTTGGATATAAATACCCCTTTCCACCATGGAAAGGGGTTGGTTGTTGGTTAGTTTCTCACTTTTCAGTTTAAAAAAACACACATTTATCTCTCACTTTTTCTCACTACTTTCTCTCTCTAGAACCATCAACCCACCTTATTGATTCATAAGATTATCACAATTCTTCAATTGGTATCAGAGCCATGGGGTGATTTAAGGTAAGGATTTGTGTTGCTTTTTAGTTTTTGAGTGTATTAGTGATTTTTAGGAAAATCAACCTTGAATCTTGTAATTTTTGGTGTTTTTGTTGTTGGGATTAGTAGATAAGTGTTGGGTTTAGCTTATTTTGGTAGAAATCGCAAAACTTTTTGTGGTTTTTGATCAAAAATCGGGTTTAGAATCGTTCAAAAGTTGTTTACTTGTTCTCGAAGTAATTTTCCCAGTTTATTCCGGATAAGCAACTTATTCCGAACGAGTGGGTTATTCCGGATCAACTAGTTGAACGAGTGGGTTATTCCGGATCAACAGAATATTCCGAACCAACGGTTTATTCCGGATCAACAGAATATTCCGAACCAATGGTTTATTCCGGATCAACAGAATATTCTGAACCAACGGCTTATTCCGGATCAACAGAACATTCCGAACCAACGGTTTATTCCGGATCAACATAATATTCCGGACCAACGGTTTATTCCGGATCAACAGAACATTCCGAACCAACGGTTTATTCCGGATCAACAAGGCATTCCGAATCAACAGGTTATTCCGGATCAACCATTATTCCGGATCAACCAAGTATTCCGGATCAAGGTAATTATTCCGAACCAAGATCTTTTTCACATTAAGGTATTTATTCCGAATCAACTTAATTATTCCGGATCAAGGGGTATTTTACGAGTTTTTTCGACGATTTTTAGTGGATTTAATCTTGGCTTCTTACACACACTTTACTTCAACAACACAACACAACTCACAACCTTACTTCACTGCTCGATCAACCGATAATCTTTGATTCTTTAAAGTGATTAAAATGAATCCGAATTCATTAATGCCTCAAATGACATCACTTACGGATAATTCCGTCATTACGGGAACGGATAATCGCCCTCCAATGCTCATTAAAGAAGTCTTTGAAGCATGGCAAGGCCATATGATGTCATACATTAAGGGAAAACCGACATATGGGAGGCTTATGGTCAAGTCAATTCTAAATGGTCCACTTGATTATGGTACCATCGTTGTTAACAATGTGACTCGACCACGGGAGTTTGAAGAACTTACACCAGCTCAACAACTTATTGCCGATGCAGACGAAAAGGCTCTTCAAACCATTCTCCAAGCTCTTCCACATGACATCTATCGAATGGTAAGTCAATATACGGTTGCAAAGGATTTATGGGAACGTCTAAAGGTTTTGCTACAAGGTACGTCTCTTACTAAACAGGAACGGGAATGTCAGTTGTATGATCTATTTGATAGGTTCACGTACAGTCCAGGGGAAACGCTTCACGACTACTACTTCAGATTCACTACTCTCATGAATGATTTGAATGTATACAATCTCGTGATTGCTCCATTCCAGGTTAACACCAAGTTTTTGAATAATTTACCTCAAGCTGAATGGGGTGAGTATATTACCGATGTTAAGTTAACCAGGGATTTGCATAAGTGCAATTTGGATCAACTCTATGCTTTTCTCCAGCAGCATGAGAAACACGTGATCATGCACCGTTCGCCTCGAGGTATGTACCCTGAATCTTTAGCTTTGATGGCAAATCAACCAAGCTTGTCATATAACAACACTCCTTATATCATGGGACACCAAGCTTATCATCCATCACCGTACATGACTCCAAGCTTCCCCCAATATTCGATTCTACCGCAACCACCCACCTCACATCAGCAACAATATCGGTTTAATGCACATTCGTCTCAGAGAGAACCACAAGCATCACAATATGCCTCACAACCTCACCCATATTCACCAGCAAGCATTGCACCTTATGCTCAGTCATCATACTCTTCTTATCAAGAAAATGCAGCATATCCATCAAGCTATTCTGACCACATGAGTATTCCTTCTAGTGCTTATGCCGCTCAACAAGACCAAGCAATGTATTGTGATAATGATGAAGTTACCATTCCTGAATTCAAACAAGGAACTGACCCAGTTGAAGTGTTAGCCACTATGTCTGCTTATCTCACAAGGACATTGAGCAAACGAGGATTTAGAGGACCAGCTCCTACTAATAATCAGCTGAGGAATTCATCCAATTCTTGACAACAAGCTACCATTGAGAATGGCAGGGTAATGGTTCAACCTATTCAACCTTATCAGGGGAGACCCACTACATCAACCACCAATGCACGCATGGTCAATCCTGCTCCAATGGTCAACACTCCTCCACGGGCTAATTCCACAGGTAAGTTGAGAATGATTACATGCTACAACTGTAAGGAAGAAGGTCACATGTCTAGGGATTGCACAAAACCCAAGAGGAGAAGGGATGGTCAATGGTTTCCAGAGAAGATTTATTTGGTGAACGCTCAGGCACAAGGACAGGAACTTGATGAAGAGGAGCTTGCATTTCTTGTTGATCTAGGGATTGCGGAACAAGAAGTTCTCACTACACAGAATGCAGCATACCAAGCAGATGATTTGGATGCTTACGATTCAGACTGTGATGATCTTCAATCTGCTCAGGCAGCTCTTATGGCAACTATCTCTAGCTTTGGGTCAGATAAAATATCTGAGGTACTTACTAATACCACTGATACTAGTATTCAACCACATCAAGTTGGGCAAGAGGGTGTTGATCCGAATGAATCTTCGGTGGTGAGTCTTTCAAATGAGGAGACAATCAATGATAGCAATATCAATGCAAGTCCCCAGACTTTGAGTGAATCACAACCGGGAGTTATTTCGCATACGCATATTCCTGCTCAACAAGATTTGGTCATGGTTCCTGCAAAGTTACTTAGCCAAATGAATATTGCACTTTTAGAAACCCTAGCTACGAATAAGAATCTGTCGGTTGAGCTTGCCTTGTGCAACGAAAAAGTTCAAACTTTGGAATTAGTTCCTTCGTCCAATGTTCTAACAAATCCCGAATATGATCATTTTCGAAACAAACAAATGGGTCATTTGCAAGAAATTGAAACCTTAAGAGCAAATCTTTCCAACGAACTTAAAGAAAAAGAGTTAGTGGTCACTAATTTTCACAAACTTCAAACGGATTTTGAATTACTCGAGTCTAAAAAGAATGAAATGGAAATTAATGCAGCTAATAGAATTAAGAGTTTAGATTATTTGCTTTTAAGACAATACGCTGCCTCTCAACTAGTGCACTTATTTGACGCATCGTTTAGAGAGTTTAACTTATCGCAGTAAAAAAGACCTTCCCCCTAACCCATGGTATGCAAGACAAGCTTTTATCCATAATCCAAGACTTTATGATGCAACCAAATTAGGATTGGTCTTAGATCCGATTGTTATTTTCGAGGATCACACGAATAAGGATCTAGTTGATGAGAGTCGGTCATACAACTTTGCAAAATATCCCCAGTGTGATTATTTTAAAATGAATCAGGAGCCTGCAAAAACAAACTTTAGAATTCGCTTCCATATGGATAAAGATCTCATCACAACACCAACCTACATGTTAAATGAAGAAAACCCTAGTACACTTCCTACACTTGTCAACATGGAAGGACCTAAGGAAATTCCAAAGGATCTTCCACCTATTAGCACTGTATGGATAAACTTGCAAGAGATTAATCAATACTTTGCTAGTTTTGACAAGGTCATCCGGGAATGTACGACTTCAAATGGCTTAAACACTGGAGAATGGGCTTTCGAACACATGAACGAGGTGTTTAAGAATGAGATCAACCCTTTTGTCGAAAATCTAAAAGGAAGTTTTGCATCTCTTTCGGAAAATCTCGATTTTGAAATTAAAGAAGTTCAAAAAGTGTTTTATGAAATGGACACCGCTTACGAACTACAATTAATTGAAAAGGAAAAGATTTTATCCGAGTATGACCGATTCGTGTCCCAAGTAATTTCGTGTGATGTGCTTACTATTGTGAATGTTAATTATTCGAATGAGCTTACATCCGCTATGAATAACTGTGATGCTGTGAATCTATGTGATGATGTGCATGATCTCTCTGTAAATATTGCTGAGACTGTAAATGAGGTAGATAATCATTCTTGTCACGAGTCTAACGCTGAATTTTTAAAGCTTCAAGATTCTTACAATTTACTTACAAAACGCTTTAATCAACTTGAACAACATTGTATATCTTTAGAATTAAAACAGCAAACTCAAAATGAGGATCTTTTGATAACAAATGTTTGTGAAAACAGTGTTGAGGCGAGTGACAAGATGATTGAGATAGTTAAGGCATTAGAGGAAGAGATTATGAGATTAAAGAGAGATGTGTCATTGAACGAAACACTAAAATTGGAACTAGAGGCTGCAGAGTCTAAAAACCAGGACTTAGAAATTAGACTTTCGTCTATTCTAGGGGAGATGGATCGTGCAAGACAGGGACTATCCACTCTTTATGGTTCAATAGAAGAACGCTTAGCTTTTAATGCAGCACAGAAACAATCTTAGGTTGAACAATTAAAACAAAAGTGTGAGGAAATCTCTGACTTAAATATCCAGCTCATTGACAAAAACATGGTTTTGGCCGAGTTAAAGGAGACACTTCTTCTCACCCGACAAGAAGTTGTTAATAACTTAGCTACCAACTCTGCACCGTCCTCTAGTGCTCCATCAACCAATTCAGTAGTGCTCTATAAGAACCCGCTCCATAAGCAAAATCCGGTTACTTACGATGATTATATGAGGAATGCAATTAAGCATGTAGATCTTGTTAGGGATATTTTAGATGATTTGTATGCGTTAGATCCCTCAAGCAGTTACTATTATTCAGCTCATGCATATATTCAGCGAGTTCAATATTGCTTAGCATACTTGCAATACATAGGAAAACCGGGTTCTGCACTACTCACTAATCGACCCATTGCTGTAACTCCATTCAATAAGACCCCAGGAGCAAAACCGTCGTTGGCACCATCAACTAAGGCACCTTTAAAATCTGTTGCTAATGTTCCCACTTTGCCTTCTACAGGATTAAAAGAGTCTACTAAGGCTAAAGGATCGCCACTCAAGAAAGATAAGATCAAGCCCTCCACTAGTAGTACCATCAAGAAGAAAGTAGAAGCTCACCCTAGGAATGTTATTTCAGATTTAAATAAAAAGAATCATGTTGCTAAGACTAAAAGCTCTGCGCCTGTGCAGAAGCCTAAACCATTCGTGAATTCTAATTTGAAATGTTGGAATTGTAATGAATGCATGTTTTCCCAACGTCATGATTTGTGTCTTATTGATCATGTGAATGAAATGAATGCCAGTAGGAATGATCTTGAATGGAAGCCAACTGGGAGAACTCGTACCCAAGTTGGATGGCAATGGCGTCCCACTGGTAGGACCTTTACATTAGATGGAAAAATGCGCCCTTTAACTAGGAATGCATCCATTGAGGTTAGGTCTCAACGTCCTTTAATTAGGCACACTAGCACTAAAGTATGGAAACCGCGCCCTTTAATTAGGTCAGCCCCCACTAGGATTTAAGTCAACTTGAATCTACACCACCAACTAGGAAGAAGGCTAGGAAATCTAAGAAACCTAATGTTAGCAAATCTAAGATCATTAAATATGTACCTGCTAATAACAAGGAACATTCAGATTCCGAAACCTATACATTGTCCTCGTCTGGTGATATTTTCAGGTGGTCCAAATCATCCTCTGGTATTTGGACTCCGGTTGCTCAAAGCATATGACCGGAGATCGCTCGATGCTCCGAAATTTCGTCAGCAAGTTTCTTGGAACGGTTAAATTCGGTAATGATCATACTGCAAAGATAATGGGGTATGGTGAATATCAGATTGGAAATGTTACGATTTCAAGGGTATACTATGTAGAAGGTCTTGGTCATAATTTATTTTCAGTAGGACAGTTCTGTGATTCCAACCTAGAGGTAGCTTTTTGACAACATACTTGTTTCATCCGCAACTTGGAAGGAAAAGACTTGATGAAGGGGTCTCGTGGTGCAAATCTTTATACTTTTTTCCTACAAGACATGATGGCCGCCTCTCCAGTATGTCTTCTCTCCAAAGCATCTAAGATCAAGTCATGGTTATGGCATCGCAGATTATCTCATCTCAACTTTGATGCTATTAATCATTTGGCTAAAAACGAATTAGTTTGTGGTCTTCCAAAGCTCAAATTTCACAAGGACCATTTATGTTCCGCGTGTTCAAGGGGGAAAAGCACCAAGAAATCATACAAGCCCAAAGCTGAAGACACCAATCAAGAAAAACTTCATCTTTTGCATATGGATCTTTGTGGACCAATGCGAACCGAAAGTGTGAGCGGTAAGAAATTCATTCTTGTTATTGTGGATGATTTCTCCAGGTTTACATGGGTTAGATTTCTACGTACAAAGGATGAAGCACCGAAGGCTATCATCACTTTCCTGAAATTCATTCAGGTACGTATAAATACTACTGTCCGTCGTATTCGTACTGATAATGGAACAGAGTTCGTTAACCAGACTCTTCGTGATTACTATGAAGAAGTTGGTATCTCACATGAAACATCCGCTGCACGTACTCCACAACAAAACGGTGTCGTTGAAAGACGGAATCGTACGCTTATGGAAGCTGCTCGGACTATGCTGATTTATGCGAACGCTCTATTATTCTTATGGGCAGAAGCTGTATCTACTGCATGTTACACCCAAAACCGTTCTATCATTCCGAAACGCCATGGAAAAACACCTTACGAGCTTCTACATGAATGTAAACCCGATGTTTCATTCTTTCATGTGTTTGGTGCTCTTTGTTATCCAAACATTAATAGTGAGAATTTGGGTAAACTTCAACCGAAAGCCGATATAGGTATTTTCATTGGTTACTCACCTTCCAAGAAAGCATACCGAATTTACAACCGTCGTCTTGGTAAGATAGTAGAAACTATGGACGCAGATTTTGATGAGCTGACAGCGATGGCTTCTGAGCAACGCTGCTCTGAACCCGCGCTTCACGAGATGGGAACCGGTGCTATTAGTTTCGGATTAGTTCCCAATAATCCTACTTCTACATCATTTATACCACCTACAAGGCCCGAGTGGGATAAACTATTTCAACCTTTGTTTGATGAATTCTTTGATCCCCCAAATGATGAAGTTCCAGCACCTGTAGTGATAGCTCCAATCCCTGAAGTTGTTGCTCAAGCTAATGAAGCTTCATCAAATGCATCTTCAGTTAACATTGAACCGGATGCACCTTCACCAAGTAATTCTCAAACTACACTTGAATCTTCACCCTTACTTGTGCCTAATGATGTTGAAGAGGATCTTGTTGATCACGATTTGGAATATGCTCACCTACAAGAGCTTCCATTCTTTGGTTTACCGATACCTGAAAATCCTTCAGCCGCGTCTACCTCAGAAGAAGCTCCTACAATCGTTCACTCCAGACCACCACGGATTGAAAATCACAGCACCAAATGGACAAAAGATCACCCAATTAGGAATATTATTGGAGGTCTCGATCGAACAGTCTCGACACGCCATCAATTACAAGAGAGTGCACTCTATTGCTATTTTAATGCATTTCTCTCCAAAGTTGAACCTAAAAACTGGCAACATGCTATGACTCAATCATCTTGGATTGAAGCCATGCAAGAGGAACTAAATGAATTCCAAAGACTTGAAGTATGGGAATTAGTTCCTCTCCCTGACAAGGTTAACATCCTTACTTTGTTGTGGGTTTATAAGGTTAAACTCGATGAGATGGGTGGAGTCTTGAAGAATAAGGCTAGATTGGTTTCTAGAGGATACAAACAAGCCTTGGGTATCGAATTTGAAGAATCTTTTGCTCCTGTTGCAAGATTGGAGGCTATTAGACTATTCCTTGCGTATGCGGCTCATATGAACATGATCGTCTATCAAATGGATGTGAAGACGGCATTTTTGAATGGTGAACTAAGGGAAGAAGTCTATGTTAGTCAGCTGAATGGGTTCTTTAGCATGGAGTTTCCTAATCATGTGTACAAGCTTAAGAAGGCTCTCTATGGGTTGAAACAAGCTCCACGCGCGTGGTATGATCTCCTTTCAACATATCTCATGTCGGAAGGCTTCTCCAAAGGCAAGGTGGACCCCACTCTATTCACTCTCAAGGAAGACAACGACATGATACTGGTACAAATTTATGTTGATGATATAATATTTGCTGCCTCTAACATAGAATTGTCAAACCGCTTTGAGAAAATAATGTCCACACGCTTTCAGATGTCAATGATGGGAAAAATTTCATTTTTCTTAGGATTATAAATTTCTCAGAATCCCAGAGGCATCTTTATTAATCAATCCAAATATGCTCTAGAATCATTAAAGAAATATAACTTTGAAAATTGTGACCCCGTGGATACTCCAATGGTGGAGAAATCCAAGTTAGATGAAGATAGGAATGGGATTATTGTCGATCCGAAACTCTTTCGTGGGATGATCGGCACCCTTCTCTATCTGACTGCTAGCAGGCCTGATTTGCAATTTGCCGTATGAATGTGTGCCCGGTATCAGGCTCGGCCTACCGAAAAGCACCTACATGCTGTTAAAAGGATCTTTCGGTATCTCAAAGGAACACTTCATCGTGGTCTATGGTATCCGAAAGATTCCTCTATTGCTTTAATATCATATGCAGATGCCGATCATGCTGGGTGTCAAGACACGAGGCGTAGCACTTCTGGGTCTGTGCAACTCCTTGGAAACAGATTGATTAGTTGGTCTTCAAAAAGGCAGAAAAGCGTTGCAATTTCTAGCACGGAGGCTGAATACATTGCCATGTCCGGCTGTTGTGCTCAAGTCCTTTGGATGAGATCACAACTAACTGACTACGGTCTTGGATTCAACAAAATCCCGATGTATTGTGACAACAAGAGCGCCATTGCCCTTTGCTGCAACTACGTTCAACACTCCTGGGCAAAGCACATCGACATTCGCTACCATTTCATTAAAGAGCAGGTGGAAAACGGAGTGATCGAGCTGTATTTTGTCACCACTGAGTATCAGCTGGCAGATATGTTCACAAAAGCCTTAGATCGAGGACGAATCGAGTTTTTGATCGACAAGCTTGGCATGAAATCTTTCTCTCCAGCGACTCTCAAAGAGTTGGCAGAAGAATCAGCAGAATAGTGGTGGTAAACTATTCATGCGTATCCTTTATTCGTGATCATGTATATTATCGTATATATATAAACCACAAAAAGAAAAATATAAAAATATAAAACCAAGAAAAATCATAAAAAATATAAAACCAAGAAAAACCATAAAAAATATAAAACCAAGAAAACCCAAAAATATTTTCGTTTTTTAATCGGGCATGTCTTTTAGTACGGTAATATTTACGGCTTTAGAAATGTCGATTAAAATTGACACGGCGCCATAAATAGAGTCCGTATAAAAGTAGTACATTTTTAAAACATGCCTATTATGGCTTGTAGTTATTTCAGATTGCAACCCGCTTTTCGCATTAAAGTCACGTATTTCCTTGGAAAACGTTGGCTCACAACGAGAATTAATTTTCTCGGGCATGATTTACAAGCCAAATCATGCAAAGGGATCAAGTTTACTTTATAACTTGGTCTAACACGAGTTAGTGTACGTCTCAGTGCATTAATTTGTCAAAATAAGAGAAATCTTATTGCCACCACGAATCAATCTTTTCAAAACATTAATTGGAAAATGTTTTCATCAATATTTGACTCTTTAAACAATGACTACAGCTCTTTCACTAGAAAACGGGTCATCGTTTAAGGGGGAGAAAATATTAAGTCGTCTTCGTCATCAAAAAGGTCTTCAAAAGTTTTCGAGGAAAATTAATTGGCAAAATGGTTAATGACTGAAATTGCTTTGGTATTCGTCTTGTATTCGTTCGTGATTGGTCGTGTATAGTTAAGTTGTGTGACCGCTAAGATAGGTTAAAATGGTTAAGTCTAACGATGGTTAGAAAGGTTAACGATGGTTAGTCACTAGAAATGAAAAGAAAAGGAAAAGAAAAGACAAACAAAAAGTTGAGGGTTAATAAGTGACAAGACATTAAAATGAAAGGGTTAGAATGTGACAAAGGGTAAAAATTGAAAATTTTGACCAAGTCAACCCCCCCCCCCCTCCCCGTCCTTCTTTCTTCTTTATCTTTTCTGTTTTCCTATTCTTTCCGCCATTAACACACACACAAATCTCACAATCTAATCGTTTTTTCTTGCTTAATTAATCTGTATCAGTCGCAAAAACAAAGGTACAATCATCATTTTAATCTCTAATTCATCTAATCCATCCTTAAATCTAAGTAATTAATTCGTTTTAATTAAAATTAATCAAATTAGGGTTTATGTTTTAATTAGGCGTTAATTGATTAGGGTTTAAGGTGGGTTTTACTCGGAATAGCATTTGAAAGATGTTTGTTGCCTTTAGAATGCCTTAAACACACAAATGAGCTTAGATTAATCCTTCATAGAACGAATTTAGGAGTATTCCGAATGAGCATGTTTTCAAATTTATTCCGGATGAACATGATTTTTGAAATATTCCGGATGAAACAAATATTCCGGATGAAACAAATATTCCGGATGAAACAAATATTCCGGATGAAACAAATATTTCGGATGAAACAAATATTCCGGATGAAACAAATATTCCGGATGAAACAAATATTCCGGATGAAGCAATTAATCCGGATGACGCAATTATTCCGGATGAAGCAATTATTCCGGATGAAGCAATTATTCCCGATGAAGCAATTATTCCGGATGAAGTGTTTATTCCGGATGAAGTGTTTATTCCGGATGAAGTGTTTATTCCGGATGAAGTGTTTATTCCGGATGAAGCGTTTATTCCGGATGAAGTGTTTATTCCGGATGAAGTGTTTATTCCGGATGAAGTGTTTATTCCGGATGAAGTGTTTATTCCGAATGAAGGTGTTTTTCTTTGCTTAATAACTTGTTAAATGTTTGAGTGTGTTCAATGCTTAAGGGATTATGTCATTGGCTTTGGTATAAATTCATAATGGTATTCATATCTGTATGTATCAACTTTTATGTTTTATCTTAAGCAGAAACAATGACTAACCCAACCGTGCAACAAATACAAGACGATAGAGCAGCAGCCATTGAAGAAGCCAAAACCCTCAAGTTCATTCCAAACAACTACCGGTTGAAGGAGGTCTCTAATTCCACTCACAATGGATTCAAGGTAGCTTCAGCCATTCTTGACAATTCTCATTTCAAGAATGCGTTAAGGGGTAGTGCTTCGGTGCCCTTCGACTACATGTACGAATTATGGGCAACCAAAGAGAGGATGTCAAACAAGATCACATTCTTCCTGGACAACAAGCGACAGACTCTCACCGTGTCAGACTTCCGCAAGATCTTTGGTTTTCGGGAGTCACCCAAAGGTACAACATTCTCAGTGAACCCGACCAAGAGCGAGCTCATGGCGATGTTCTCTGCTATTGGATGTGCGGACTTACGAATAGTGTCCGATTTTACCACAGCCAAAGTGGGTCAACCTTGGAGAGCGATGTTTGGTATTCTCAGTCGATGTCTCACACCCAAAACGACTAGGCATGATGTTGTGCGTTCGCCAATCATCAATATGTTCTATGGTATGTTCAAAGGTATTAATATTGATTATGCATCATTGTTGTGGGAAGAGTTTATTTTTCAACTCTTCACAAACACGAAGACTAAGGCTAAAGGTTACCAGTACCCTAGGTTCATAAAGCTAATCATACATTATTTTATGGAAAACGATGCGTCTATTGATAAGCGTGCAGGTAGCCGTCACCCACACAGGATGTTGATGATCTGGTGGACCTAAGGCAAGAAGGTCACTCCAATGTTGTTATCCCTGGTCCTATTCCCGATCATCTCTTGACAGATAAGATTATAGCTTCTGCTGATTACAAGCGACTGCTAATAGAAATCAAGAACCAACAAGCAAGCATTCAGACAGGAGAAGACTCGTCTACTACGGTCAAGAGTAAAGGTAAACGCTAGCAAACAGTTGCTTTATCTGAACCCAAAACCAAAAAGACAAAGACTGAGGCTAAGAAGGGTAAGAGCACGGCTGACGAGCTTGTCCTTCACGATGAAGAAGATGTTGATGACGATCCTACTCCCGAGCTAACTCGCAAGATTGAGCAAAAGTTAATGAAGAAGGCTATTGAAAAGAGTAGGAGAGACACAAGCAGTAGTGGTTCGGGTGCACAGATAGATGTTGAAGAAGAATACGAGGAGCCATATGACATTAGTGAGTTTGGATCACCCGAACGTTACTCAGCATCGAAGGAGACATCCATTGCTGATACAACAAGTGTTGAGAAGGTGTTCGGTGCTACAACAATCATTGTGACTACACAGCCTCTCGTAACTCAACCTCTACCAATCCAGCCTTTACCAACCCGACCGGTACCAACACCATTCCCTCCACCTCCACCTACTTCCGTCATGAGTACTGTAATCACAACCGTGCCTCTTCAACCATCCCAGAGTAGCCCTGTACCATCTTCAATGGCTGCATTCGTAATGGCAGAAATGTTGGATAAACACATGGACAGTCAAAGAAAAGAGATGGCTCAACTTTGAGAAGAGCTATTTCGACGAGTACAAAGTGAAGAGGCATCCAAGAAAGCCCAAGAAGAGATGATAGCTAAGTTCACCGCAGAGATGGAGTTGACACGTAAATCTCATGCAGAAGAACTTGATCAGGTCAAACAGGCTGAAGCTGATAAGAATGAAGCACGATTTACAAGACTTCGAGCCATAAAGGATAAATATAAGGAGCAGAAAGAAACACTTGAAGCTTCTATTTTAGAGAGAGTGAATGAATCTGTTGAGTCTCTTATGCCAAAGCTGCGTGAAGAAATGAGGCAACTTGCGGATGATAACTTGATGATTAAGTCGTCCAACCCTTCCGAGTCAGCCTACAAAATTGCATATGACTTAACAGATTTTGAACTAAAGAAGATCCTCAAAGCTCGCATGAAGGAAGTTGGATCTTTTGACAAGTCTAAAATTCAGTGGATACTCTACAAAGCACTCAATGAAGCTATCTTGGAGGATGATCGGTTGTTTAAGACATTTGGAAGTGTGGTACCTTACCACATCTTGGATGAGGAGGAAAAAGAAGATAGTGAGCAAGAGGAGGATGATGGTGAAGATGATGATGATGGTGGTGATGATGATGATGATGGTGATGATGATGATGATGGTGATGGTGGTGATCAAAATGAGGAGAGTGATAAGGGTAGCAACAGGGATGATGATGAGGATGATGGTGACAACGAAAATAGGGATAGTGGTAAAAATGACCAGCCGGATCAGTCCGATGACGATGAAACGGGGGACAAGGTTGCCAGCAAAAATAAACCATCCAAGTCTAGTACCAAGTCTCAGAAAGATGCTGCCCGAAAGGAAAAGTCCACATCTACGGAGTCAGGACGAACCAAGTGACGCCATGATGTGAATGCTGCTACTACATCATCGATTCCCGGTATATCTGTTTCTGTTTCTATACCAGTTACCACTAATCCTGTTAGTTCTTTTGTTGCTCCTGTGATTGCAGAACCAGTAACTGAACCTGAATCTGCACAACACTCGCCTGTTCATGATACCGCCGAAATGCCTGAATCAGAACCCGCAAGTGTTCATGTTTCTACTCCTCTACAAAAAGAACCAGAATCTACTGTTCCCGAGTTAAGCACACGGGACTGGGCGGATACATTGGAGATTGATGAAACTGCACCGCCACAAGCTTGGATCACGGCAGCTGCAAAATATGATCCAATCACAGACGCTGATAGAGATGTTCTATATCTCCGTATCCGTAGTCTGATAGACTTGTGTGCATTTTGGGCTCATGAGTTCAAATCTTCGGTCACTCCGTCTTTGGTAAAGAGAGCGCTAAAGGACAAGAGACTTCACGCCAAAACCAGGCTAAGCCGCATGGAGTACGAGTATTATGCTGAAGAGGTCCTGAAAGCTCTCAATACCGTTCAAAGGCCAGGCCTTCATGAGTCAGAAAGAGCTCCACCTCCACTTGATCCCTCTCAAGATAATCAAATTGCTCTTGACTTCTTTGTCACCAATGATCTTGAGTATCTCCTCAAGGGATCATCCAAGTACGCGACCTCCTTGACCTTGTTGAAAGCTTCTAATTGGGGGACAATACCGTATATCGAAGAAAAGGTCAACCGCCTATGGGTTCCAAAGGTAAGCCGTAATTATGATATGTATGCTGCTATAGGAGCTTCACATTGGGACGAGCGAGTCCGAAGGGCGTACAGAGGTTGCTGCTTAGCCAACTCAGGAAGTATTGTCAGATCCAATCTTCGAATCACAAGTATCTTAGGACTGAAGATTGAACCCAAGAATGGCTATCACCATGTGACGGAGATTCGTCTAAAAAGGGAGGATGACAGAGAATACAAGATACAGCAGGGAGATTTTTCTATCATTCGCCTTGAAGATATCGAATACATGTTGCTTATGATGACCCGTGATCAGCTTACCCATCTTACTCGTGAAGAAATCATTGCCTTGAATACAGCACTTCATATGTTCACACGAAGCGTTGTTATCAAGAAACGAGTTGAAGATCTTCAATTGGGAGTTGAAAGCTACCAAAGGAAGCTTAACATGACCCATCCAATGAATCAAGTTCTACCTCAACATGTCGAAAGATGTCCCTATACCAGCACGACCGTTCCGATGTACGGGATTTTCTACATGAATAATCGTGGGATCATGAAGTTTATGCGGGTAGGTGAGCTTCATAAGTATAGTGATGGGACTCTCATATTCGTCAGAGGAAAATTAGAGCATCTCAATTCTGGCGGGACATTACCAGAAATGATTGAGGATTGGCATCCGGCTTATCAGAATATGGCGACATATGTGATCAAGAAGATTGATGAAAAGCTCCGGGAACGTAGATTGATGAGGAGCTTAGAAAAATTTGTTGGTGGCAGACCATATGGAGTGCACTACAAGTTACTGCAACGATCCATCTAATGGGTGGTACATCTCAGGTCCACTCTATATTGGTTTTATTTGTGAATATGTAAATTTTGTGAATATTGTGCTTTTATGGCTTGATGTAGTGTTAAGGTATGATAATTTTTCAAGAATTTTTCACGAGATTCTAAATCTTTCAAAATATGTCATACTAAAGCACTACAATTAACCCTTATTAATTTAAGGGGGAGCATTAATATGTTCTATGGCCAAACATTGATTTCATTTTTACCCAAAGACCGGTTAATCCATTCAATATCCCAAATATTAATGGTTAACATTTTGGATATGGGAAGAAAATGGGATTAAGGAGACTTAAACGATACTTGGCTAAAAGATAAAAAAGACTTAACGATAATCCAACTTAATATGTGTAAAGCACGTGTTAAGGGGGAGCGTTTTTTGATGAACAAAACACTTAAGGTACAAAACTCTTGATTTCAATATCACAAGTACCTTAAGTGATTTTCAAGGATTTTTCATGGTGACTATACTTTCCCAAAACACGCTTAATTCACGACGGATGTGGTGACAAAAGGGTGGTAGGAATAGGTTTTAGTCTAATGATTCATCAGAGCCGATGGAATCTTCCCAATGACAATTCCCTAGATAGAATTAGAAGTCCTAGGAAAGATGGAAAAAGATTGTGAACGTAGCTGAATGCCGACCAAGTACTTAAGCTAGCACTGGAACAATCACAACAAGGTGCTAGTTAGGACGTATTGGTAAGCATTGAAGGGGTTAAAGAATGAAAAAGAATTGTAAAGATAAAGGGTGTAAAGAAAGAAGCCCTCCTTACAACTTTAGGCAGAAACCGGATCAATACATATGCTATTGAGATCATTTGTTAATGATTCTCGATATTGAAGAAAGACATCATGGACCCAGTGACGCAATGCACAACCCTTCCCAGCTAACTCAAATATCTCTCAAAAGGTATTTGTTTTAATCACACGGAGATCAACACGTTATCTATTGGTTTATTCACTCCGAATAGACTGATATTGAATAGGTGGCACTCCTCTCCAGCCATCGCTCACTAAATCAAAACGCACTATCGAGTCTAGAGCCACGAGATCATCAAAAGTCTCATTAGGACACTTTCATTTATTCCTTGCTTTCTCACACACTGTGAAAAGTAAGAGATCTTTATGAGTCCTACGCAGTATTCTTGTAATATTGCCAGAACATCCCAGTGATACGCAAGTATTACAATGAAGATGGAAATCCTGCTTGAGCCAACATCAAACAAGCTCATGGTAGGTGACACGTGCGGTTTCTTTAGAAACCAATCTTGTGAAAACTGGAAAGAAACAGTAGTTTAATTCTTAATTGAACTTAAACTCGTTCCAGGCCTCTACGTATTATCGTATGATCTTGCCAGAACACTCAGAGTGTCACTCCTTAGTGTTCACAATGACGAGTAGAAATCCTTCTAGTGTTAACATCAAACAGCACTTGGTAGGTGACGTGCAAGATTCTATACGAATCAAGCTCGTGACAACTGGAAAGCAACGATGGTGAAAATCTTAATCGAAATTCACTTGTTCCAGGTTCATGAATTGACGGCTTCAAATCGCAAGGATAATTTATTATCCAAGTGATTCACTCTTTATGTTCGCAGTCAGGCTTAGTGACGGTCAAATAAAGAGAACGGGTTTACCCGCGAAATCCTGTCAGGAAGTTACTTAATTGAAACTATCCGTCACAGGTACGATATATAATATCGTCCAACGGTCTTCATCGACCGGAGGTAAAATGCTACCGTTTAAGAACGAAATGTTCTAAGCCATTTCGTTCGTGTCTTGTTGTTGCGAAGACGGTGGCATTGCGGTGTACCAGCTAAAGTCGTTCCCACATGCTTATGTTTTTCTGCATCAAAGTTCAGCAAAATTCAAGAAAGTACAAAATGAAGTCTTCCGCTGTACCAAATTCTGAAGCTTTCAAGAATTCAACAAAAAACATAAGTGTGTGGAACATGGAGTCACGAGGAGGCAAGATTCACAAAAAGGCAAAGATCGCACGTGATTGGTCAAAAGAACAATGCTCTCAAGCCAAAGCCTAAAAGATCAAATCAACATATTCACAACAAAAAGAAAAGAAGAAAAGACTACGAGCTGAAGAACGAAGACTTAGTATAGTATGCTAGGTTTAGAACTGTGTAACGTGGAGTGACCTCCCTTAGGGGGAGATTGTTAGAAATACGTTTTTAACGTATATTAGAAGTATCGGTCACTCCACAATATTATTGAATGTTGTATTGCTCGTAGTTAAATACTTGTTTAATTTATTAAGTAAAACCGACCCATGGGCTTGTCATGGGCCGGCCCAAGTCCATTAGAGGCTTGGATATAAATACCCCTTTCCACCATGGAAAGGGGGTTGGTTGTTGGTTAGTTTCTCACTTTTCAGTTTAAAAAAACACACATTTCTCTCTCACTTTCTCTCACTACTTTCTCTCTCTAGAACCATCAACCCACCTTATTGATTCAAAAGATTATCACAATTCTTCAGACCGAATAGGAATCAGCAGTATAATTTGAGGAGGAATGATGGTGTTCGTGCTGCCACAGGAAATCAAGCTAACAAGGTGAAACCAAAGTGTGGTCGGTGTAATCTGTATCATGTTGGAAATTGTCCACCTGCTTGCAACAAGTGTGGGAAGGCCGGACATAAGATGGCAGATTGTAGAAACAAGGGTGTAGCCACTGGGGCTAATGCTGTTAAGGTAGTTTACTGTTCTGGATGTGGAGGCCGTGTACATAAGCAAGGGAACTGTCCGAGGGTTGGCATACGACAGGGAGGCAATGTTGCTGCTGTTGCTGCTGGGATTGCTGCTCCAGCCTATGTCGTGGAGATGCTGACAAACCTCAAGGGCCAAACGTGGTGACTGGTACGTTTTTACTTGATGCTTGTTATGCTAGTGTGTTGTTTGATTCTAGATCCGATAGAAGTTTCGTAGATGTTAGATTCAGTCAGTTATTGGATAGAGAACCAGTGAGATTGACAACTAGTTATAATGTGGAGTTAGCTGATGGTAAGGTTGTAAGCACTATTTCTATACTGAAAGGTTGTTCCTTGAAGTTAGGTAATTATGTGTTTAGTATTGATTTGATGCCCATAGAGTTAGGATCTTTTGACGTGATTATTGGAATGGACTGGTTAGTTGGTAATGGTGCAGTAATTGTTTGTGGAGAAAGATTAGTTCAGATACCGCTAAAGAATAGGGTATTGACTGAAAGGAGATGAATGTACTTCTCGTTTGAGAGTTGTTTCTTGTTTAAAGATGATGATGTATATAGAAGCAGGTTATGATGTGTTTCTTACACAGATAAGTAATGATGGTGTGAATGAAAGGAAATTGGAGGATGTGCCTGTGATTAGAGAGTATCCTGAGGTTTTCCTTGAGGAATTGCCAGGATTACCGCCGCATCGTGAAGTGGAGTTTCGTATTGATTTAGTTTCGGGTGCTGCGCCTGTTGCTCGTGCACCGTATCGTTTAGCTCCATCTGAGATGAAAGAATTATCTGATCAATTGAAGGAATTGATGGATAAGGGATTTATTAGACCAAGTTCGTCGCCATGGGGTGCGCCTGTTTTGTTTGTTCGGAAGAAAGATGGTTCATTTAGAATGTGTATTGATTATAGAAAGCTTAACAAATTGACTGTCAAGAATCGGTATCCACTACCGAGGATTGATGATTTCTTTGATCAATTGCAAGGATCAAGTGTATACTCGAAGATCGATTTGAGGTCTGGGTATCATCAACTGAGAGTTAGGAAAAAAGATATTCCTATAACAGCTTTCCGTACTCGATATGGACATTTCGAATTTCAAGTGATGCCTTTTGGGTTAACAAATGCGCCTGCTGTATTTGTGGATTTGATGAATCGTGTATGTAAGCCGTATTTGGATGAGTTTGTTATCGTATTCATTGATGATATTCTCGTTTATTCCAAGAATGAAGGGGAACATGAGAAGCATTTGAGAACAATTTTGGAATTGTTGAAGAAGGAGAAGTTGTATGCGAAATTCTCTAAGTGTGAATTTTGGTTGAAATCAGTGCAATTTTTGGGGCACGTGATTGATAGTGAAGGTGTTCGTGCGGATCCTGCTAAGATAGAGGCAATTAAGGATTAGTCAGTGCCGAAGACGCCGACTGAAGTTCGCCAATTTCTTGGTTTGGCTGGGTATTATAGAAGGTTTATTGAGAAGTTTTCGTTAATTGCTAAGCCGTTGACTAAGCTTACGGAAAAGAATCAAGTGTTTGAATGGGGATTGGAAGAGGAATCTGCATTTAGTATGTTGAAGGATAAGTTGTGTTATGCGCCGATATTGTCTTGGCCAGAAGGATCTGAGGATTTTGTAGTATACTGTGACGCGTCTCATAAAGGATTTGGAGCTATATTGATGCAAAGGGACAAAGTAATAGCGTATGCATCGAGACAATTAACGAAGCATGAAGAGAATTACACTACGCATGATTTAGAACTTGGGGCTGTTATTTTTGCTTTGAAGCTGTGGAGACACTACTTGTATGGAACCAAGTATGTGGTTTTCACTGATCATAAGAGTTTGCAGTATATTTTGGATCAAAAAGAATTGAACATGAGGCAAAGAAGATGGGTTGAGTTACTGAGTGATTATGACTGCGAGATTCGTTGCCATCCTGGTAAAGCGAATGTGGTAGCTGATGCACTTAGTCGAAAGGAAAGAGATAAGTCTATAAGAGTTAGAGCTTTGAAGATGTTGGAAAGTGTTGATTTGACAGAAGCGATATTGAAAGCCCAAGCAAATGGTTTGAAGGGAGAGAATGTTGAGGCAGAAAATTTGGGTAGAATGTTGAAACCTTTGTTTGAAGTAAGGTCGAATGGATTGAGGTATTTTAAGAATAGGATTTGGTTACCGTTGTGTCCGTCCGAGGAAGATTCGTGAGGGGTGCGAGATTTGGTTATGAATGAATCTCATAAGTCGAAGTATTCAATACATCCTGGATCGGACAAGATGTATCAAGATCTTAAGAAAGTTTATTGGTGGCCAAATATGAAGGCAGATATAGCACAGTATGTTAATAAGTGTTTAACTTGTGCGAAGGTGAAGGCTGAACATAAGAAACCGTCTGGATTATTAGTGCAACCTGAGATTCCTGAGTGGAAATGGGAGAAGATTACAATGGATTTTGTGACAGGTTTGCCAAGGACTACAAATGGTAGTGATATGATATGGGTGATTGTAGATAGATTGACTAAGTCTGTTCACTTTTTGCCAATGAAGAAGACAGAGAGTATGGAGAGGTTAACAACAGTGTATGTGAAGGAGATTGTTTGTCGACATGGTGTGCCTTTGTCGATAATTTCTGATCGTGATAGTAGGTTTACTTCAGAATTTTGGAAGTCTTTGCAGAAAGCGATGGGAACGGAGTTATGTTTGAGTACAGCATATCATCCGAAAACTGCTGGACAAAGTGAGAGAACGATTCAAACGTTAGAGTATATGCTTCGTGCATGTGTGATTGATTTTGGAAATGGTTGGGATAAGCATTTGCCTTTGGTTGAATTTTCGTACAATAATAGTTATCATTCAAGTATTAAAGCCGCTCCATTTGAAGCTTTGTATGGACGTAAGTGTAGATCACCAGTATGTTGGAGTGAGGTAGAAGAAAGTCAATTGACTGGGCCTGAAATGATATTTGAGACGATTGAAAAGATTGTGCAAATTAAGAAGCGTTTGTTATCTGCCAGAAGTAGACAAAAGAGTTATGTTGATAACAGAAGGAAACCGTCGGAGTTTGAAGTATGAGACATGGTTATGCTAAAGGTATCTCCATGGAAAGGAGTAATACGCTTTGGGAAGAGAGGAAAGTTGAGCCCGAGATATATTAAGATTATCCAAAGGATTGGATTGGTGGTTTATAAGTTAGAATTGCCTGATGAGCTTAAGGCTATTCATAATACTTTTCATGTGTCTAATCTGAAGAAGTGTTTAGCTGAAAGGGATGTGGTGATTCCATTGGAGGAAATTCAACTTGACGATAAGTTGCATTTTATAGAGGAACTTGTAGAGATAATGGATAGGGAAGTTAAGAAGTTGAAGCATAGCAGAATTCCGATTGTGGAAGTGAGATGGAACTCTAGACGTGGGCCAGAGTTTACGTGGGAACGTGAGCATTTCTTTAAGGACAAGTATCCTCATTTGTTTAGGAAGGATTAAGCGCCGCGGACGTCGCTTCTTTTAAGAAGGTGGGGATGCGACAACCCAAAACCGAGGTCATTGCTTAATCTTATTTTACGATTATTTTTGAAATTTTTAGATGAGTTTGAACGATATTTATTTTTGGAGGTTTAAGTTTAAACCGATGTTGGAAGGTCTATATTTAATATTTAATAAGTATAAGGAGTATTAGCAAGCGTGATGTCGATGGATGCCAAATATTTTACGTCTTATTGTCGGTTGTTCGATTTTTGTCATTTTTGAGGTTTTATTTTAAATGACGTGTTAAGTCGAGTCGAGAGTCGATATTATTATTTTTGAGGTACGTTTTAAATTTTTAAAAGTATCTTTATGAAACCCGAGCCCCGTAAATATTTTAAAAATTGACTAATAGTTATTTCCCGACTTTTAGCTAACTATTTACATTTTTAGCCACAACTATTGCCAAATTGCAACCAAGGTCCCTACCCCACTATATATAAAGCAAAATCAAACACACACTCTCACAATTTTCACTTCAAAAATTTCACCCACCATCTCTTTCTCTCTCTTGTTTGCCGAAACCCACCACCATCACCAAACCTTACACATTTTTAATTTTAACTCAAGATTTATAATGAATTAAGCTAAACCAAAGCTAGACCCATTCTTATTTTTGATCAAGGATCACATTGGTGTAAGAAATTCTTACATGCAAGCAAGTTTTTTTTTTTTGATGTTGGTAGGTAGGAGCTATGATCATGCATGGTATTTTTATGATGATCCATGGTGGTCCTTGCTAGAAATCTTTGTTAAAACTTCATTTTGATCTAAAGATTTTTATCTTGATTATGATTTTGATGTTATGGTTGATGTATGATGATATTAGGGTATAGAAATGATCATTTTTATGGTTGGTTTTGATCAAAAAGTTGATTTTGTACAAGTTTTTAGTAGTCATTTTACAACAGTAAGTAAAGTGTAAAATCCGAATTTTTATGTTTTGAAAATAGCTTAACTTATAGCCTAGGGTTGTAGATAGTTTTATTAGCTTCGATTTGATATAAGGTAGAGCTTCTAGCTCCAAACGAGCGCGAAGTTATGATGTTTTGAATGATCGTGTACCGGGAGACGAGTATCGGCACTACATATAGTTGTTGTCGATATTTGGATCGAATCTCGGGGACTCTAAATGGAAGTTTTGAAATATGTAACCTACTGATAATGAGGTGATTACTTTATAGGTTGAGTTTACTTTAAAACCCGAGTGTCGGTTTTGTAAACGGAGTCGTTTAAATAAGTTAAAACGGTTGTATGAAAAATTAACGTAAATCTGTCCGGATTTTGTAGTTTGAAATGAGTCGGATAAAAGTACTTTAAAAGTAATTTCATTTGATAAACTTGTAGGAGGAATTTATATATATAGTAAGTTAGTTTATCGAGTCGTTTCATAAACGTTTGACGAGTTTAAAAGGGGTAAATAAGCTAGTACATGTAGTATGTACCGGCGGATTTTATTAAAAGTGTAAAATGGTAAAGTAAAAGTGTAGTAAAGTATAATGAAGTTATTTATATCGTTTTCTCTCGAGTTTATCGTGACTTTATGAGTTTGAGTTTGATGTTGTTATGTATGATTTATTTCTCGAGTCATTATTAACGAACACGCCTTATTTGATAGGTAGCGGTACTCGTGTTTGAAAGGCATCCATTATCATCGACGATCATCTCGCTAGATCTCTTATACTAAGGTGAGTCTGTAGCCTCGCTTTCTACTTGTTTTAATGATTTTAATACCCGCGAGGGGGATACATGCTATTTGAAAATAAATGAACACAAGTCATGAGTAATTGTTGGACCTGAATGTTGCCTAAAGTTGATTTCATTGTATCGAGTAACTTGTTGCTAAAGACCCTAAATTCATGAGCCGTTAAATATCTTCTGACTTGATGTTGTGAGTCGGGAATAGCCGCTTATTCTAATGATAGTACTATTGGGTTGACCACCCTATCTGAGACCAGGGCATTACGTTGAGTAACCCGCTGGGAAGGATAATTTTACATGAATAAGATTGTGGTATTCTAGCAACTGATACCCTAGAGGGGCAATGGTTTTATTCTAGTCATGCGGGCATTTGACGTGGGTGACTATTTGGTTAAGGAGTCGGTGTCATGAGCTTAAATACAATGTTTGTTTAATAATATCATTATTATTACTGCCTTGAATATGGATTGTGTGTACGACAATTCTATAAATTTTTTTTTTTTTTTTTTTTTTAGAACGGCACCTCAATCTCACTGAAATCCGACCCCCGAGTTATACCATCCATAACGGGCAGGCCCCGGGACCCGAACCACTAGAGGAAACCCCTAGAACTCACGGCTTCGCACTAAGGAGGAAAATCATGGGTTTATGTCTCTTGCAAGACTTGAACCCATGACCAAACCCCCTCCCACGACAATTCTATAAGTGATTATGATTGATTGATTTTCTTCTTGTGTTCAAATGTGATTTGATAAACCTATAGACTCGCTCAACATTATTGTTGACTCGTTTTATGCATGTATTTCAGGTAATAGGAAGTGATGGAGCATGAAGTTTTGCTGTGGAGGTTGTGGCTTGGCTTTTGGAAGAATGTTGGTCTAAACTGTTTCTACCTTTTAATGTTGAACAATTTTCTTTATGTTGATGCACTGTACTAAACTTGTTGGTTGTTGGTCGAGATCCATGGGGACAAAACGCTTTACACTGGTGTCGTGTCAGTACAACTTGGGTTAAAATTTATGTTTTAGACCTTTTATGAAAATCATGTTTATATTTTGTGTAAACGTCTCTATTTTGAGTCGTTCAATATACCTTGTGTGATGATGCTTGTGTCTAGCACACAATTGTGTATTTCCGTTGCGCAATGTAATTTGGGGGTGTTAGACTCATTTTCAAGGTTGATTTTGAAAAGGCTTATGATTGCGTCAACTGGAAATTCTTATATGAGGTGATGTATCAAATGGGTTTTGGGAGAAAGTGGCGTGGTTGGATTCGTGCATGCCTTGAGACAGCTAATTCTTCTATCATTGTTAATGGTGCGCCTACTAAAGTGTTTGTGCTAGAACGCGGAATTAGACAAGGGGATCCATTATCCCCATTTCTATTTCTGTTAGTAGTAGAAGGTTTGAACATCATGATGCAAGAAGTACTCAACAATGGTCTATTTGAAGGTATTAAAATAGGAGTTGATGAGGTATGTTTAACACATCTTCAATATGCGGACGACACGATATTTATAGGGAAATGGAGCAGAAATAATATTGTCAATTTGATGAAACTTCTCAAATGTTTCCAGCTAGTCTCGGGATTGAAAGTTAACTTGAACAAGTAGAATATATATATATATATATGGTTTTAATGACACCTCCTTGTTGCTACTAGCTTGACTCTAGGACGCTTGAGAGAACCATGTTAAAGGAACTCGGCAAAATGAAACACCAAATAAAAACAGTACTAGGGCTATTGTTTTCTTAAAGTACGATGTCTATATAAACACACGTACATAAATAGTTTTTTCAAAGTACGATGGTGAAGTTGGTTTTAATGAATCCTTATTATCCACCTGTCTCTTAACACCGTGTACATCTAGGAAGTGTTTCTTCAACATCTAAGATCGAACTCACTACTTTTCTTTCGAACAACGTTTTTATTCATAACTAAAAGAAACTCGAAAAAGAAACACAATACGGTTACTATTGGGAAAGAAATTTTGGAAGCACGTATAAGGTCGAAGATCCATTCTAGCTACATGGGCCACAAAAGCTTCGACGTATATTAAGTACTATTAACTAGCCAAGAAAAGAAAAGTGTTTTGATTTTATCTATACACTACGTGCGAGTTTCACCTCGAAAAATCCTGTCTGTCACCGATAGCTAGGTCCATATATGTCATCTATGATATAGAGATCTGCTTATATATATGTATGATTCACAAATTTTTGTGTTCTCTATTTATGTCTACCACATTCTTATGGATAATTTCCAACGTCTTACTCTGCTAAACTTGTCAACATTAAGTGTAGGAAAATACGAACAAGTATGTATATCTCATGGATGAGAATATTTTATTTATTTTTGTTATCTAAACAATTAATTAAAAAGCATGGCTGTAGTTTGTTGAAAGAGATGGGCCAATTTTATATTACCATTTCACAATCATCCTATATACCCACCCGGCCCACTTCTTTTGTATGAGTCAAAACTACTTTTTCAATGATTAAGATGTTGCTTATCAGATTCAAAGTTGGTTTTTATTACCAACAACACATCAAATATAAGTGATCAGAAGTAGCAAAGGAGATGAATATCATATGCATCATCTTAACACAAATTAACGTGCATAAACATTATAAATGTCTATTTTCTGCATATTCACATGTTTTAGATATAAGACATAGGTTAGCTTTCTTCACTATGTCTAAAGGATAAATATTCCTACAATTTTGAGCGAATGAACAAGTGTAACAAAATCAATAATCGTGTTAGGACAAAAGAGAATCATAAAGCAACATCGTGAAAGAGATATATTCACTTTATGCCAACCTTAACCATCGTTTAACTCATCTCTCATTTTAGGCACACCTTTACTTAATGGAATGGAAAAATTATTGCATATCATTTTCAGCTTTTCTATTTGTGGTATATGATAATGCTTTTTGACCATGTAATCCTTTTGCCTATGTCAAATAACATACTCCGTAATACATTACGTTGTACAAGAAAACTGTCATTTAAGTGACACAAAGTGTAAAGATGTCGGCGAAATATATCGAATATCAACAAAAAAAGTTTAAATCTGAAGTGTTTTATCTGCACTTAAAAAGTTCAAATCTAAAGTAAACTAAAAAAACTTCCATCAGTGCTAAGATCTAGTGTTGTATTTTTACTAACTTTATCACTCATCTCATAAATTTCATATGAAACTTCAACTTTAATAAAAAAAATTGAACGACGGGACCATCAACATAATAATGGGACTACGAATGATTTGACAACACACACTACGGACACCTTTGTGTCAAATATATGCCTAACTTCCCAAAATTCAATTTTGGATTTCTGGAAAAACACTTTGCAATATATTGTAGGGTACACTATAAAATTAATAACATTTTGCTTAATAAAATAAATATGATAAGAGTAAACAATAAGGAGATGCTAAAAATATTTTTTATCAATTTCTACTAAAAAGAGTAAGCAAAAATTATTTTTATCAACTCTTCTTACAAAAAAAAGTAAGTAATAAAAAGGAACACTAAAAGTATATTCTTACTTGAAAAGAGTAACCAAAACTGTAAAACTTTTAATAACCTTTTTTTAGTAGGAAAAAAAGTAAGTAAAAATTGTGAGTTTCTTATGCTTACTTTTATATTCATTGTGTTTTAATAAGGAAAAGTTATAGTGACTTAGATAATTATAAATCTTATTAGTAACCAAAGTTTTTATTAAGCAAATGTCATTTATTTTGTAGTGGTAATATTAGTACTTTAGCGCATGGAAAATTAATTATAATTGGATTAAATTACGTATGCTGTTTGTTTTGTAGAATGTGAAGAATTTTAATTTATTTTACGTTTACGTAAATTGTTTTGTTTACATTGTAATTGTAATTCAAACATCATAATTACATGATTACATTCACGAAAGGAATTCGGATTACATAAGAAGTTGGATGGAAAATTTTGAATTACGTTGTAATTCAATATTTTTATACTTTAAAATATCAGTATTTATAAATAATAATAGTAATAACAATAATAATAACAATTATTATTATTATTATTATTATTATTATTATTACTATAAGTATTATAAGTATTTATTAATAAAAAAATTATTATTAATAATTATCAATAAAATAATTATATTTTATTAATAAAATTCATATATAATTATATTAATAAATTATCATTATTAAATTAATAAAATATCAATATAAAAACATTAACAAAATAACTATTAAAATTTCTATATATTCTTATAGAATAATTATTTATTAATAGAGTAAATATTAAAAATAAACTATAAACAAAAACATATTATTAAAATAAAACAAATTTAATATTATATTAAAAAAATTATTAAAAAAAGCATTACTAAAAAAGTTATTAATTAAAATAATTATTAAAAAATAATTATCATCGAAAAATTAAAAAATGAATTACTAATTAAATTATTATTATTAATAAAAAAGATACTTTACGTTATTAATATACTAATATAATAATTATGAAAAATAATTAATATAAATAATAAAAAGTAATATTAAATATTATTATTTTATCATAAATAAATTATGTTTTAAATGCTTTTAATGCGAAAATAGAGTTTCATCTTTTGAGTAATCCAACTGTGGTCGTTGTCCCAAACTCATGAAGAAATTGGTAGATATATATTTCACGCGTGTTACTCAAACGATGGAATCTGCTTTTTTCTTATCTTCTAGACAAGTGGCCTTATGGAAGTGTCAAATGGAGAACCATACTTCTTATTGGCTTAGGATGGTCTCGATATCCGAGCTAGGACACACTATGAACGGTAGAACGTATCGGTGTGTCTTATGTTATCAGTTGGTTGTTCCCTTATATTATGTTGTGAACCCATGTTCAACATGCTTCAAGGTCTTTGTTGGGGATATTTATGGCGACCTGTTGTATCGTGTGCTGGTATTGTTGGTATCAAACATCAGCGTAACTGTGACACCCCGGGTAGGGTCAAAATATGCGGAATTATCAACGGAGATGTCACAAGGGTGGATCGATAGCACATAGTTCATAGAGCATAAGATAAGGAGTTATTCAAATCGGATTACATGTTTATTAAACAAATAAATAAAAATTGTCTTTGACATGACATAAGTAGATTGTTCATTTTCCCCAAATGGAACCCTTGACGATTCCTACGATGCAGATTACATAGATGCTTGAGTCCATGCACATATCTCGTTCTAACTTCATTTCCTTTAGATAAACATGCTTAGAGGGTCAACATAAAGTTGGTGAATTTACAGGTTTTAACATTAATTAGTTTGGACATACATTAATCATAGAAGTAACAATGCACAAAGCATTCTTACTAAAAGGTATATTACATTTGCTATTACTCGAAACTGAAGCTTAACCTTCCATAGTCCTCAACATATGAGGACGTAGTGTCTTACAAAAAGACACCCAAACCCAGTTCCAACATGGTATACATCTGTTGTCCCGGCCAAGGCACAGTGAGCATGACTCACCCAGATGGGGATGGTCAATCCCTAATAGATCTATTTATAACATTCGGGAGATTTACAACAATTTAACAGTTTCTATAATAGTCAATCATAGTCAAGTTTATACAATTCAGTTATGTCCATTTTAAAATAGTTTCATGTTTTCTCCCCCGTAGAGAAATTTTTTATCAATAGTTATAGGGGGCTGTAAACTCACCTGGGAGTTGGCAATAGCTGTATAACACGAATATCCAAATAATGATCACGCCAAAAGTTATGCCTAATCAAATAGTACAGTCTTAATAGATAGTACAAAGAACATATGTGTATGCTTATACAGATTTTTAGTCAGTTTATTTATGCTACGACATTTATCTAAATAACCGTAGTACAAGTATTAACAATATCCATTTAAACTTATCTATATAAGTTTCATAGTTAAGTAAACACAAAAATGTTCTACTTAAAATATTAGTTCACGTTCGTAGTTCATGTATTATAATCATCCATTTAAACTTACTATTAAGTTTCATAATTAAGTAAACATAAAAATGTTCTACTTAAATATTCGTTTACATTCGCAGTTCATGTATTATAATCATCCATTTTAAACTTACTATTAAGTTTCATAATTAAGTAAACATAAAAATGTTCTACCTAAGTATTAGTTTACATTCGTAGTTCATGTATTATAATCATCCATATTGTTTATACAATTTATTTCATAAAGCAAAAATATAAGTATTTTATCTTTGAAAAACAAAATATAATATTTTATTTAACTTAAAAGTTCCCATAAATTATTTAACATTTATAAATAATTTATAAATTACAAGTTTAATAATTTATATTATAAATTCTCATAGTTTAGGGTTTGTTTAAGTTTTACAAAGTTTAAAAATAGATTTAGGGTTAGGGCTTGTTAAAGTTTCGGAACATGGCAAAACTAGTCCCTTCATATTTTAAACAAAGTAAACTTTCGGATTGTTACACATTTGGTACCTAGGGCTTGTTAAAGTTTCGGCTTATGGCAGATTTAGTCCCTCTAGTTAAATCTAGGTTTTATAACTTTCATAAAATGACCAAAACAGCCCCTAGGGCTTCTTTAAGTTTCGGATTAATACAAAAATGGTCCCTAGGGTTTTAAAATGACAAAATAACTTTTAGAAACTTCCCAAAATGGTCCCTAGGGTTTAATATGTCACGGATGATATTAATTAAACCTTAGATTTTTGGATAATTACAATTTCAGACCTTTTGTTTACTAATTTGTCAAAACAAGTTTCATAAGTCACGGTTTTAGTCCTTAAGTTTCATAAATTATCATTTTAATCCAAAAGTTTTTATAAGTTACATTTTATTATAAAAACTTTTATTTAAACATTCAAAACATTATATGGGCTCATTAAATGGGCTAAACATCTAATGGGTTATCTAGTGGGCCTAAATATATTTTAAGTCAACTAATTTATTTAAATGGGCCTTTAAATCATTTATTGGGCTTAAATACATTTTTAAGTCCTTTAAATAATTAAATGGGCCTAAGTGTAATCTTAAGTCTATTAAGATACTAAGATTTATCAAATGGGCTTATTAGGTCCATTAAGTCTTGGACTAATGTTGCATTGGCTTAATTATTCCATTAATACTACTTTTCATTTTATGTAAGTATTAGTCTATGATTTTCTTATAAGCTTATTATTGGTTTATCTATATTTAGTTTTAAATCTTAATAAAAGAATAATACTTATAGTTTAATTTATGTGATGTACCAAATTAGATCTAAACGTGTTACAAAGTTGCATGCAAGTCATAAGCCCTAATATGAGCTTATAACTCACGGCTATAATTAATTATAGCTTATTGAGATGATTCAAAACTTGTTTTAAGGTTGCATTTACTTATAAGTGTCCCCAAAATAAGATCTAGCTATGTACAAATCAAGAAATCAAGTCACAAGTCCATACATACATGCATATAGCCCACGGCTATAATTTTAATATTGGTATTTCCAAGATGAACATTTTAGCTAGTTTTATGTCTTGTTAATATTTACAAAAATACAACATGATTATCTAGGTTTCATGCATGTTTCCAAGGTTCCATTATTCCAAGAAAACTACATATAGCGCACGGCTATATTGTTTTCTCCCAAGGTTCCCATAAGATCTATAGGCTTGTTATATGTTTATCATATTAAGTTAACTCTTATCATTAGATCTAGGCCTTATATAAGCATGCATGTACATTTAAAACCCATTCAAGGTTATACATGTAACCCACGGCTATATATATGTACACATAATTCATGTTAGTGATTTTTAGTATTCCATTTCACATGTAATATTACATATTCCATCATTAAAACTTAGTACATAAGTTACTAGTTAACCATTTAATTATGTCGTGACCCTTTAGGTCATGGCTTTCATGATTTTTAAGTTACACAAGTTTATTTTATGAGATCCATGATTATTAGTTAACCAAAATCCCATAAAGTAAGATTTGTAACCCATGCTACATTTTAAATTCATAAAATGTTTCATATAATTTTAAATCAAGTTAAAACATATAGTACTAGTCATAGGTTTCTTAATTAAAAAGATTTTAACCATGACTAGTGGCATTTCAAATATATGTCGTGACCTTTAAGGTCATGGTTTTTGCCAAATCTTGATTTTTAACAAGTTATTTACATGTGTTTATAGATGAATGATGTTGCATGCAAGTAAAAAGGAAGAAGCATAAGGAGTATATCTTTCTTGCTTAAAAGTTACCAAGGAAGATCTATATGAACAAGGAGGTTAGAGATCTAATCTAGATGATGAAGAAAACCCTAAATATCAACCAATCCGTGACCTTTAAGGTTCGGCTAGGGCTTGGTAAGATGATTCCAAGGGTGATGATGCTACTAAATAATTAGTAGTTAAGATGGGACAAGAATCTAGTAGATTTAATGTACAAACTTGGATGATTGTGGCTTATAGCCGAATCATTGAGAGAGAAAAGTGAAGAGGGAATGAGATTTGATTTTTGCATGAGGGAAAGTGAAGAGTGAGAGAATTTCGGCTTAAAGAAGAAAGAGAAATGCAAGGCAGAAAGAGGTATGATTACCTTGGTAAGAGAGCATGTACCAAGTGATGGCTTTTCCAAAACCAAGGCATCCCTTCATCTTCCACATAGTGGGGTGCCGTGTACACTTAACCAAAATGAGGTTGGGCTTTGGTTTGGGCTTATTTTGGGCTAGCATACAAAGATACAGGGTCTTGGGCTAGTCCAAGGTATGTATGCATGCCCATGATGTACACACACACATATATATAGCATAAATACGTAATACAACATATTTCCCAAGTTTTGTTAAGTGTTGTGCATACATAGATTGTTATATATTCCATTACTTGTTCTCTTAGTCTTAAGTACATGGTTTAAGTTATGTAACTTATTACAATAGCACAATGATTGTAGAAGTATAAGTACATAACAGACAAGTTCACACACATCTTATAGAGATATAACCTTTGAGTGAATGTTCTTAAGATCATTAGGTGAAACTTTATTATATTAAATCATGGTAAAATTATGGATTTTACAGCACCACCCCGTTATTTTAGCTTTGTCCTCAAAGCTACTAAAACATAGTTATCTTTTAAGTGAAAGATGTGGGTACTTGGCTTTGAAGATGTCTTCTCGTTCCCAGGTGTATTCGGGTCCTCTCTTCGAGTCCTATCGCACTTTGATCAATGGGACGCGGCTACGTTTCAACTTCTTGGTTGTTCTCTCCATGATTTCCACTGGTGTCTCCGTGTATTGGAGTTGGTCATCGATATGGACTCCTTCTAAGAGGATAACCAAAGGTTCCTCAACGTAGCACTTTTTTAGATTAGATACATGGAAGGTGGGGTGTATCCGACTTAATTGTGGTGGCAACTCCAAACGGTAAGCCACTTCCCCGACCTTGGCTACCACTTGGAAAGGACCCACATATCGTGGATTTAACTTTCCCCGCTTTCCAAATCGTATAACTCCCTTCCATGGTGATACTTTTAGCATGACGTGATCTCCCACTTTGAACTGTACGGGTCTGCATTTCTGATCTGCGTAGCTCTTTTGTCGATCGCGAGCAGCTTGCAGTCTCTGTTTTATAAGGACAATTATGTCTGTAGTCTCCTGAATCAACTCAGGCCCAGTGAGTTGGAACTCACCTACCTCCGCCCAGCATACATGAGAGCGACATTTCCTCCCATAAAGGGCTTCAAAAGGGGCAGCCTTGATACTGGCGTGATAGATATTGTTGTAGGAGAACTCAACCAAGGGTATATGCTCGACCAAACCATTTCCAAAATCAATCACACATGCCTTTAGCATGTCCTCTAGGGTTTGGATGGTTCACTCACTCTGACCATCCGTTTGTGGATGATAGGCGGTGCCCATATCCAGTTGAGTACCCAGGGCTCTCCACTCGTTGGAGAGCCCTCCAGAAGTTGGAAGTGAATCTACTGTCTCGGTCACAAATTATTGAGACTAGTACTCCATGTTTGGTTACAATTTCCTTCAGGTAGGTCCTTGCCAACTTGGATAGTGAGTCAGATTCCTTGATAGGTATGAAGTGAGCAGACATGGTGAGTCGGTCGACTATTACCCATATGGCATCATATCCGCGTGATGATTTTGGGTGTTTGGTAACGAAGTCCATGGTAATATTTTCCCACTTCCACTCATGTATCTCAAGTTGTACCAGTAAACTTGAGGGCCTTTGGTGTTTTGTTTGGACACGTGCGCAGGTCAAACATTTCTGGACGTAGGTGGCGATGTCAGCTTTCATGTTTGACCACCAGTATAATTTCCTCATATCTTGATACATCTTTTCCGATCCAGGATGTATAGAATATTTGTATTTATGTGACTCGTGCATGATTACGTCCCTCAATTTCCCATAACGGGGTAACCAACTCCTCCCGTGTAAGCACAATATTCCATCCGCCTTTGGTTCCAGTTTCTCTTTGGAGAGGTCGGTTCGAAGCATTCCTTCAATGTCTTCTTTCTAGAGGTTTTCGGGTTTCTGTGCTTGGGTTTGTGCTTCAAGGATTTGCTTGGGCAGGTCTAGATTGATGGTCATGGTTAAGGCTCGAACCCTCATGGGTGGGTCTTTATCCTTACGGCTCAATGCATCAGCAACTACGTTTGCTTTACCTGGATGGTATTTGATTTCACAATCGTAATCGCTTAGCAGTTCGATCCAACGACGCCGCCTCATATTAAGCTCTTTCTGATCTAGTATATGTTGCAGACTCTGTGGTCGGTGTACACTGTACATTTTGTTCCGTAAAGGTAATGCCTCTAAATTTTTAAGGCAAAGACTACCGCTCCAAGTTCTAAATCGTGAGTAGTGTGGTTCTTCTCATGCTTCTTTAATTGCCTAGAAGCGTAGGCAATTACTTTCTTTCTTTGCATCAATACTGCTCCCAATCCTTTATATGATGCATCACAATATACCTCAAAGTCATCATTGCCCTCAGGCAAAGATAAGAGAGGCGCACTGCATAACTTCTGTTTTATCAACTGGAAAGTTGATTCCTCCTTTTCTCCCCAATTAAATTTTACTCCTTTCTGAGTGAGTTTGGTCATTGGTTTGGCTATCTTGGAGAAGTCTTCGATGAATCGGCGATAGTATCCAGCAAGACCTAGGAATTGGCGGATCTCTGTCGGTGATTTGAGAGATGCCCAACTCTTAACGGACTCAACCTTCGCAGGATCTACATGAATACCATCGTTGTCAATGACGTGACCTAGGAAATAGACTCTAGGTATCCAGAACTCACATTTAGAAAATTTTGCATACAACTGCTCTTCCTTGAGTACTTTCAATACTTGGGCCAGATGCTCAGCATGGTCTTGCTTGTTCTTGGAGTAGACAAGTATGTCTTCGATGAAAACTATCACGAACTTATCCAAATATGGTTTACACACCCGGTTCATGAGATCCATGAATATTGTTGGTGCGTTTGTCAACCCAAAAGGCATAACTCGGAATTCAAAATGACCGTAACGAGTTCTGAATGTTGTCTTAGGAATATCTTCTTCCCGTACTCTCAGTTGATGATATCCAGACTCAGATCAATCTTAGAATACATACTTGATCCTTGGAGTTGATCAAATAAGTCGTCAATGCGAGGTAATGGATAACGATTCTTTACCGTTAGTTTGTTCAATTCCCAGTAATCAATACACATCAGAAAAGAGCCGTCTTTCTTCTTGACAAACAGAACAGGGGCTCCCCATGGAGAGGAGCTAGGCCTAATGAATCCTTTTTCTGATAGTTCCTGGAGTTTTTTGGCTAGTTCCTTCAATTCTGATGGTGCTAACCAGTAGGGGGCCTTAGCTACAGGTGCAGCCCCAGGAATCAAATCAATTTGGAATTCTATTTGTCGCATTGGGGGCATACCCGACAATTCATTAGGAAATACTTCAGGAAAGTCTCGGACAATTGGCACGTCCTCAATTCGTGTTTCCTCGGGTTTGTCTTCTTCCTCGATTCTGGAGATGTGTACTAGGAAAATAGGGCATCCTCTGGTCAAGTATTTTTGGGCTTTGGTGCAAGAAATGGCACTAAGTCTAGTGTTGATTATATTAGGGTTACCATCCCCTCGTATAATCAAGGTTTCACCTCCCCAAGGTATACGAACCAGTTTTTGATCACATAAGATGACTGCATGATACTTTGATAGCCAATCCATGCCAATGATGACATCAAAGCTACCAAGACTTACTGGGATCAGATCGATGTTGAACGGGTGATTAGAGAGGTTTAAGGTACAACCTCGAATGATGGTGTCAACCGTCACAATTTTTCCGTCAGCTAGTTCTACAGTATAGTAGGGGTCTAAAACTGATGGAGTGATTTCCAATACCTTACTAAATTCCATAGATATAAAGCTTCGGTCTGCTCCGGTGTCAAACAAGACAGATGCATATCGTTGGTTTAGTAAAAATTTACCGGTGACGATGTTGGAATCTGGATTAGCTTGGGCATTGCCAGCCATGTACACTTGCGAAGAAGTTCCCTTATTGTCCTTCTTCTAGTTGGCCAACTTGGGACAGTCGGGTCTCACATGTCCAGGGGTTCCACACTCGTAACATACTACTGCTTTCTTAGGTCCACTGTTGCTTCCACCTGTGGGGTTTCGATTGCCCTGTTTCCCACTTCCACTCGCACGAGCATTGGACTTGCCCTTGTTGCTATTTTCGGGATTGTTATTGGGTCGACCCGGGGTAGCAACATTTGCTTGACATTCACGAGCAAAATGGCCTTGTTGGCCGCACTTGTAGCATCCTTGGCATTGTCCTCCAGCAACATGATGATAGTTGCACTTTGAACACTTAGGCTTGGATCCTGAGTAGTTCTTGGTACGGGTTGTGGGAGTAGTGTCATCAGCTTGCCCAATGTTTTGCCTTTTGGAAGGCTGCTGGTGCTGGCTACGAGAACTTTCATCTGACTTTCTCTTGTTATCCATTTGCCTTTCAGACAGATTGCGGGCTCGCTTGTTGATCAGCTCAGTCGCAAATTCCATAGCACCTTCAACGGTAGTGGGTCGTGAAGCTAGCACACTGTCATGGATGTTGTCAGGGAGTCCGCTGACATACTTCTCAATCTTATCGCTCCTTTGAGGGAACATTCTGGTGCACATTAAACTTAACTCTTGAAATCTTTGGTTGTACCAAAGGATATCATTGTTCTTACACTTTAGATCCCACGGCTCTATTTCCAACTTCTTTATTTCTCCTCTAGGACAGTACTTCTCAGTCATCCTCTCTTTGAGGTTGGCCCAAGTGAGAGTATAAGCAGTGTCATGTCCAAGGGTAGCGACCACAGAGTTCCACCAAGTGAGGGCACTCTCGAGTAGTACGCATGTGGCAAACTTAACTCTGTTTTTGCCAGCACAACCGCTGATGCGGAAAACTGTCTCTAATCTTTCAAACCATTGCATCAATTCAACAATTCATTCTTTTCCTCGGTAGTATGAGGGTTTGCATTTTAAGAAGTCGGGGTAAGAGCAACCCCTGTTGGTGTTTTTTCTGCGCATATTAAGGTTTGGATCATTGTTTGCATTGGAATCAGCTCCTCTGGCTGCCATAGCTGCTGTAATGCCTTCACTTATCATTTCCCTGAGTTGTGCGGCAGTGACATTTTGAGTAGCTTCTGGAAATTCAACTTTATCAGCATTGGAAGTGGTTTCATTATTGGGATTTGATCTCGTAATCACCATTTGTCTATAGTCATATACGAAATGAGATTATTAGTTCAAACGTTAGTACAGTTTTTATATTATTTGCACGAGGAAATATTCATGCACTGATTTCATAACAAATTTGGATAACCTGTTAAGATTTCATAACATAATACATTGCACAACAAATATAATAAAGAAAGTGATTACATGCTATTTCCATAAGAAATTTCACATCCATCTAGTATAACAAAATCCAAGTCATAAGCCTGTCTAGCCTTATCCAAGGTAATGATACACACAGTCTTTAAAACATTACATCCCAAAATTACATGTCCGAAAAAAAGAAAAGATATTAACAGTACAGGATTACATCACCAAAAGCTGAAAAGAAATAAAAGTACAAAAGTCCTATACCATGACAGCCAGGGTGCAACCCATAGGCTGATCATGATGTACAAGAAACCTAGTACATCTATCATACTCCTTCCTAGATGGTCTGCTAGATGAGGTTGGGGCTGATGGGGCTGATGAAGCTGCAGGTGCTCTCCTGGTGTTCCATAAAGTCCGAACTGTCGCTCGGGCATCCTTGAGCATGCGGAATGCTGTCAGCAGCTAAGTCCTGAGTCTGTCGACGGCCCCACGAAGATAGGTCATCTCTGTAGTAACTCCGTCGTGACGGACGGTGGCAAGGTCGAAGAAAATAGACAGGGACTGCTCCTGAGCAGATAGAGCAGCATGGGTCTGGTGCTGGAGACTCTCCATGGTCTGGATACGCTGGTGGAGACGATAGCTCTCCTCCCAAATCCACTGCAATGCCTCGTCAGTCTTGGCCTGGACGCCTCGGGCTGCCTGTGCCTCTCCCCTTATAGTATGAGCGAGGGAGTCAATGCGCTCATGGATGGCGGTGTAGCCTAGTTGACCAGCTGTCAACAGGCTGCGGAGGTCGGATATCTCCCGCTCTTGGCGTGCGGCCAGTGCGGTGATCTGGGCCTGGACAGAGTCGGCACGTCCCACCCTAGAGAATTCCCCGATCTAAAAAGTGGAGCCGGGTATGGACTCGGAAAAATGGCCCGATGGTAAAGATGCAGGTACAGAAGATGGTAGGTCTGGAGACACCTGGTCCTCCTCCATAGAGGTGGAGACCAGTATGACTGATGCTGGAGCAGAAAAAGGGTCTTCAGGAAGCACAACTTCGATGGTCTGATCATCCTCCGAGTCAGAGGCTGATAACCATCCGCACTGCACGGATCGTGGAGATGAACGGGTAGATGGAGGAGGTGCTACTACTGGTAGAAAAGTCGGAGGTGCAGTAGGCGAAGTCATGATGCTCTGAAAATAATATTATTTTAAATTTGAAGTAAGTATATGCTTACAAACAAAGAAAAATATTATTTTTATGCTACAAGTTTTATGAAGTATATCCCTTTTAAACAATCATCGTAATGTTTTTAAGGTTATATATATTAATACTTATATATATATATATATATATATATAGTCATTTAACCAGTTTACTTATCAATCAGTATATTCTTAGTTCACATAGCACATAATGCCCTATGATATATATGCTTAACTAATACGGTCCCAAAAAAAATCCCAAAAGATTTTATAAAGTTATAGTCCAGTTTTAAATAAAAGAAAAATCACTTTATTTTTATTTTATTTAAAAATTTATCTGGTTCTCTATAACTAATGCTCTGATACCATTCTCTGTGACACCCCGGGTAGGGTCAAAATATGCGGAATTATCAACGGAGATGTCACAAGGGTGGATCGATAGCACATAGTTCATAGAGCATAAGATAAGGAGTTATTAAAATCAGATTACATGTTTATTAAACAAATAAATAAAAATTGTCTTTGACATGACATAAGTAGATTGTTCATTTTCCCCAAATGGAACCCTTGACGATTCCTACGAAGCAGATTACATAGATGCTTGAGTCCATGCACATATCTCGTTCTAACTTCATTTCCATGAGATAAACATGCTTAGAGGGTCAACATAAAGTTGGTGAATTTACAGGTTTTAACATTAATTAGTTTGGAAATACATTAATCATAGAAGTAACAATGCACAAAGCATTCTTACTAAAAAGTAGATTACATTTGCTATTACTCGAAACTGAAGCTTAACCTTCCATAGTCTTCAAAAGACGAGGACGTAGTGTCTTACAAAAAGACACCCAAACCCAGTTCCAACATGGTATACATCTGTTGTCCCGGCCAAGGCACAATGAGCATGACTCACCCAGATGGGGATGTTCAATCCCTAATAGATCTATTTATAACATTCGGGCGATTTACAACAATTTAACAGTTTCTATAATAGTCAATCATAGTCAAGTTTATACAATTCAGTTATGTCTATTTTAAAATAGTTGCATGTTTTCTCCCCCGTAGAGGAAAAATTTATCAATAGTTATAGGGGGCTGTATACTCACCTGGGAGTTGGCAATAGCTGTATACCACGAATATCCAAATAATGCTCACGCCAAAAGTTATGCCCAATCAAATAGTACAGTCTTAATAGATAGTACAAAGAACATATGTGTATGCTTATACAGATTTTTAGTCAGTTTATTTATGCTACGTCATTTATCTAAATAACCGTAGTACAAGTATTAACAATATCCATTAAAACTTATCTATATAAGTTTCATAGTTAAGTAAACACAAAAATGTTCTACTTAAAATATTAGTTCACGTTCGTAGTTCATGTATTATAATCATCCATTTAAACTTACTATTAAGTTTCATAATTAAGTAAACATAAAAATGTTCTACTTAAATATTAGTTTACATTCGTAGTTCATGTATTATAATCATCCATTTTAAACTTACTCTTAAGTTTCATAATTAAGTAAACATAAAAATGTTCTACTTAAGTATTATTTTACGTTCGTAGTTCATGTATTATAATCATCCATATTGTTTATACAATTTATTTCATAAAGCAAAAATATAAATATTTTATCTTTGAAAAATAAAATATAATATTTTATTTAACTTAAAAGTTCCGATAAATTATTTAACATTTTTAAAATAATTTATAAATTACAAGTTTAAGAATTTATATTATAAATTCTCATAGTTTAGGGTTTGTTTAAGTTTTACTAAGTTTAAAAATAGAATTAGGGTTAGGGCTTGTTAAAGTTTCGGAACATGGCAAAACTAGTCCCTCCATATTTTAAACAAAGTAAACTTTCGGATTGTTACACATTTGGTACCTAGGGCTTGTTAAAGTTTTGGCTTATGGCAAATTTAGTCCCTCTAGTTAAATCTAGGTTTTATAACTTTCATAAAATGACCAAAACAGCCCCTAGGGCTTCTTTAAGTTTCGGATTAATACAAAAATGGTCCCTAGGGTTTTAAAATGACAAAATAACTTTTAGAAACTTCCCAAAATGGTCCCTAGGGTTTAATATGTCACAGATGATATTAATTAAACCCTAGATATTTGGATAATTACATTTTCAGTCCTTATGTTTACTAATTTGTCAAAACAAGTTTCATAAGTCACGGTTTTAGTCCTTAAGTTTCATAAATTGTTATTTTAATCCAAAAGTTTTAATAAGTTACATTTTATTATAAAACTTTTATTTAAACATTCAAAACATTATAAGGGCTCATTAAATGGGCTTAACATCTAATGGGCTATCTAGTGGGCCTAAATATATTTTAAGTCCACTAATTTATTTAAATGGGCCTTTAAATCATTTATTGGGCTTAAATACATTTTTAAGTCCTTTAATTAATTAAATGGGCCTAAGTGTAATCTTAAGTCCTTTAAGATACTAAGATTTATCAAATGGGCTTATTAGGTCTATTAAGTCTTGTACTAATGTTGCATGGGCTTAATTAGTCCATTAATACTACTTTTCATTTTATGTAAGTATTAGTCTATGATTTTCTTATAAGCTTATTATTGGCTTATCCATATTTAGTTTTAAATCTTAATAAAAGAATAAAACTTATAGTTTATTTTATGTGATGTACCAAATTAGATCTAGATGTGTTACAAAGTTGCATGCAAGTCATAAGCCCTAATATGAGCTTATAACTCACGGCTATAATTAATTATAGCTTATTGAGATGATTCAAAACTTGTTTTAAGGTTGCATGTACTTATAAGTGTCCCCAAAATAAGATCTAGCTATGTACAAATCAAGAAATCAAGTCACAAGTCCATACATACATACATATAGCCCACGGCTATAATTTTAATCTTGGTATTTCCAAGATGAACTTTTTAGCTAGTTTTATGTCTTGTAAATATTTACAAAAATACAACATGATTATCTAGGTTTCATGCATGTTTTCAAGGTTACCATTATTCCAAGAAAACTACATATAGCCCACGGATATATTGTTTTCTCCCAAGGTTCCCATAAGATCTATAAGCTTGTTATATGTTTATCATATTAAGTTAACTCTTATCATTAGATCTAGGCCTTATATAGGCATGCATGTACATTTAAAACCCATTCAAGGTTATACATGTAACTCACGGCTATATATATGTACACATAATTCATGTTAGTGATTTTTAGTATTCCATTTCACATGTAATATTACATATTCCATCATTAAAACTTAGTACATAAATTACTAGTTAACCATTTAATTATGCCGTGACCCTTTAGGTCACGGCTTTCATGATTTTTAAGTTACACAAGTTTATTTTATGAGATCCATGATTATTAGTTAACCAAAATCCCATAAAGGTTTGGAACCCATGCTACATTTTAAATTCATAAAATGTTTCATATGATTTTAAATCAAGTTAAAACATATAGTACTAGTCATAGGTTTCTTTATTAAAAAGATTTTAACCATGACTAGTGGCATTTCAAATATATGCCGTGACCCTTAAGGTCATGGTTTTTGCCAAATCTTGATTTTTAACAAGTTATTTACATGTGTTTATAGATGAATGATGTTGCATGCAAGTAAAAATGAAGAAGCATAAGGAGTATACCTTTCTTGCTTAAAAGTTACCAAGGAAGATCTATATGAACAAGGAGGTTAGAGATCTAATCAAGATGATGAAGAAAATACAAAATATCAACCAAGCCGTGACCTTTAAGGTTCGGCTAGGGCTTGGTAGGATGATTCCAAGGGTGATGATGCTACTAAATGATTAGTAGTTAAGATGGGACAAGGATCTAGTAGATTTAATGTACAAACTTGGATGATTGTGGCTTATAACCGAATCATTGAGAGAGAAAAGTGAAGAGAGAATGAGATTTGATTTTTGCATGAGGGAAAGTGAAGAGTGAGAGAATTTCGGCTTAAAGAAGAAAGAGAAATGCAAGGCAAAAAGAGGTATGATTGCCTTGGTAAGAGAGCATGTGCCAAGTGTTGCCTTTTTCAAAACCAAGGCATCCCTTCATCTTCCACATAGTGGGGGTGTCGTGTACACTTAACCAAAAGGAGGTTGGGCTTTGGTTTGGGCTTATGTTGGGCTAGCATACAAAGATAAAGGGTCTTGGGCTAGTCCAAGGTGTGTATGCATGTCCATGATGTACACACACACACACACACAAACATATATATATATATATATATATATATATATATATATATATATATATATATATATATATATATATATATATATATATATATATATATATATATATATATATATATAGAGAGAGAGAGAGAGAGAGAGTTAGGATCAAATAAGAAGATTAAGTAAAATGAGAAGAATGAGAAGAAACCACAGCCACACATTTCAGATGCACCTACAAAGTCAGATGCATTTCCCCTTAAAATTCTCCTTCCTTTGTGGAATTTGTGGTCAGGATTTCTTCTTATTCTTCTCATTTTAATTTTTCTTCTTACTGGATCCCTACTCTCTCTCTCTCTCTCTATATATATATATATATATATATATATATATATATATATATATATATATATATATATATATATATATATATATATATATATATATATATATATATATATATATATATATATATATATATATATATATATATATATATATATATATATATATATATATATATATATATATATATATATATATATATATATATATATATATATATATATATATATATATATATATATATATATATATATATATATATATATATATATATATATATATATATATATATATATATATATATATATATATATATATATATATATATATATATATATATATATATATATATATATATATATACTTAATACAACATATTTCCCAAGTTTTGTTAAGTGTTGTGCATACATAGATTGTTATATATTCCATTACTTGTTCTCTTAGTCTTAAGTACATGGTTTAAGTTATGTAACTTATTACAATAGCACAATGATTGTAGAAGTATAAGTACATAACGGACAAGTTCACACAGCTCTTATAGAGATATAACCTATGAGTGAATGTTCTTAAGATCATTAGGAGAAACTTTATTACATTAAATCATGGTAAAATCGTGGATTTTACAGTAACATTGTGCGCGATACTTTTGTCGACATCTTTTTTTGGTCTGGGATTTTAGCTGGTAAAGAAGTTGATATTAAGATTGGTAGAGAGCGGGACAGACCTCTGCGCCCAGTTGATATGTTATTTTACTAATGGAACGTTGGGATTGATGTATGTGTGGATCTAACAGGTTTTTTGCCCCTGATGCAAACTGGGATGATTGATTATATGCCATGGTGTGCAGTGGCTGAAACTTCATAACGTAAACGTGTCAAATATGAGGCTAAATGTGTAAATATTGGATATGATTTTCTTCCGTTCTCATTTTTTTTTTTTTTTGAGAAATTGAGAAAAATGCAATGATCTTACTGAAGCGAATCCGAAAGTTCTTCGTGACTAGAGATATTGAGACACGTGCTATTATTCATATTTTTAGTAGTATCGTATTTTTATAGCTAAAAAAAATAACTGTCCAGATAATATCTCGACTTCCTATTAATTTCTTGTAAATACCAAAGTTTTTTTACCAGCTAATTAAAGTTGAAACTATCAATATCCAAAAAATAAAAAATAGTAATAATTATGTTTTTTTTCTAAATTATGTGTTTTTATTTCTCTATGAGCATTTTTTCTTTTTTGATAAAATTTATGAGCAGTTATTATGAGACTTTGAGAGAGTAGGAAATATCATTCATGGAGCTAATTTTGCTAAAGGCTCTTGCATTTTATAGATTGATAGTTTCAGTCCTTTAGAAAAATATTTACATTGATGTTCCACAGCTTATCCATCCATATACACAATAACTCCCTCATCTTTCAACTTAAACTCCATCTCACCCCTCTAAAACTCCCTACTTTACAATTACATTTTTGAGTCAACTCATTTCTCAGATCAAATATGTATCAACTTGGACCCCAGCAGTTCATGTACATCACTTGCCGGAGACAATCATCAGTCTGGTTCCTTCTATGTTCTCCACTGACATCGGAACCAACGATGCCGGAAAGTGGTCGGAGATCAGCAGCATGATCAGCCCCGGTGACTGAGGAAGTGAATGCTTTCTTGCCATGCTGAATGGACTTAATGCCTGATTTAAGTTTGTGTCCATTAGCGACAGCCACACCTGCTGTCATAAATACACGGCTCATGAAACTCATATTTCTTGATAACCTTTTGTCTTTTGTGTTATGTGTTAATGTAGATTCTGAAATGAAAACATGTGAATTTAGGGTTACTACTAAAAGGTAGGTTAGTGGTTTTTTAAAACAGGAAACCAAAAGTGGTTTGCAAAGAATAAGTGGATATGTCGACATGTTCTAGATATATATTTCTCGTGTGATATATCGTGACAAGTTATTAAAAAATGGAGATATTATTAAACGTAATGGAAAAGACTAGGAAGTTGACATTATTGAAGAGCCATCAATAATTGAGGTTTAATTAGTTTAAAATAATCTTTATAGATCTTTTTAGTTTTTTATAACTAATCTGTCTCTTTCCTTAACATAAACACGTACCCTATCAATTGAAAGGTTTCTTATCAATTTTCTATCTTGACTAATTCTAAGTTATGAGTCATCGAGACATCGACTCATGCAAGTAATTAGCTAGATACATGTGTTTCAAATTCAGGGGCGAATTTAAATCAAAATATGGTTATGTGCACAATTTTTTTTAATCAAAATATAACATATACGAGTATAAAAAATAAATTAAAACGAAAACTGCAAATACATTTCGATTAATCAGATACATTTAATTAAAATCAATGTTTTCTTTGAAAATCAACATTATATAAAAAAAAATTATAATGTCTCAGCCATCAGCGAGAATCCCTTAACTCTGTTTCGGTTTAGATTGATCATTTTTAGTTCAGATAAGTAGAAATATATAAATGTAGCATGGGAGAAAATAAACTTGTATTCACTGCAAAAGAAGATATATTAAATGGAAAGAGTCGACGGAGATCGACGTGGGCATGGGGTGCACGTGAGTGAGGTAGACACTTTATCGAGTCATCATTGACCACTATGGCGCATAGGGATGAGAACAAATGACTCTCACATGCCTGCCATATGTAGACGTGTTGATGACTGATGTGCCATAAAAAAACTTCGATGAAAACTTGGTAAACCATCAGATTTGGAAATATTACCTACTTACTAGGAAAAGCTCATTCCGTAAGATGTACAAGCGCATCCTGATTAGTTTAAAATAAGCTTTGTCACAGAATTATGGACTAAACAATTATGTATTTATTTTAATCAAAAACTTTAAAGCGGTAGATTTAGTCTTCTTTATTAGTTAATGATTACTATACAACTAGTTCCAGATAAAACCTCCACTGTATCGTGCATCCACAACTTACAAAAAAAAAAATTAAATCGGATAATGGTATTAACATGTCACTTAAAGTCTTAAACATATAATATTGATCCAACTTGCATATTATTGTGCTCAATAATAGTAGTAGTATATTGTTCTTTGTTAAAGCCAAATCTTCTTCCACGTGATCTCATTTGTCCCCCTCCCCTTTCTTGCTTTGCTAGCAAATGATACTGAGTATCATATTTTGACGCACTATTATGATGCACTGCTATTTATTTATTGCATGATGCTTGACCACATATCTTGCCGAAAGTTTAATCCTGTTTAGAACCATTGCAGTACCAACATATATATCATATGTACAAAATGTACAAATAACAATCAGACAGTTTTCTTGCATGTACTTTCTTTTTAACAAAATTTCTTACATGTACTTTAATTACGCCAACAAGTTTTGGCCCGTCTTTTACTAGACCCCATTTCGCATGTTGTACTTTACTGTTAAATAAAAGCTACGTATATTTTACCCTAGTTTGTCACCATGGAAAAGTCCAACTGCAACCTCTGATGGGCATCATTTAATTAATATTTGGTATGCAAATAATTGTTGCATATCAGCCATTCACCCTTCAACAAACAACACGTATGCACGTAGCACGTGAGGCCTTAGCCACTACTGTTCCCTTGTCTTACCGCCATGAAACGGGGGATATTAATCAAAGTTCGATGGTTATTTAATCAACTACGGATCGAGTATATAAACTATAGTATTAAAAGTTGACGGGTACTTTAATGAATTATTGTTTTCACAATACGAGATGGTATTTCTTGTTTTACACGTGAGATTCTTCGTGTGTAATTGAATCTGTTTAAATTTATATTGATCGACTTAAGATCCCGGTGACACATGTGTATGGTGTTTAACGTCGCATGTGATGATACCCCTATTTCCTTCATTTGAAACAAAGAGTATGGGCCATTAAGATTGTGCAAATTGGCTATAGGTTACAGTGATTGGCTGTTGGTGTGCTTATAGGGTTAGCCACGATGAGTCATGTTAGTATGCATCCACCTGTCCCCACTTTAACTGTGATCATTATATTTCTCAATCACATGTTGGGAGGAAGGTTCTTACTATCCATACCTCTTCGGTCTACTAAAAAGAATAAAAAGTAGTCATTTTTTTGACAGTGTTTTTATCAGTTTTTGTCAGTTTAAATTTTTAACCTGTTAAATTTTATTTTTTTTATTTCGTATTTTTCGTTTTACAGTTTTATAACAAAACTAAAATTAAAAAAAAATAATAAAAAAGAAAAATTCAAAATTCAGAAGTATGTATGGAGTTTTAGAGGGTCTATATAACCTTGCCCTTAGAAGAATAATGTATCAAAAAAGTAACATCGGACTAAAGCAAAACTCACGATTAAATTATAACATATAACAAAAATGACATACCAATTTAATGTGAAAAATTTTATTAGAGTAAAACTATAGGTAAAGCTAGTGGAAGAGAGAAAAAAAAAACTCATCATCTCAATATTCTCACTCTTTTTATTAACTAGGGTTTGTGTCCGTGCTTCGCCGCGGCGCTGCTATTCTCGGAAACCTGGAAAATCACAAACACAACTCACCAAAAATGTAATGCCAAAAGAAAACAACGTCGAAAAAGTTTTCTACAAATAAATTCGACAGGCCAACACCTCTTAATTTTGTTAAATAAATGCATGCTATAATCCCAAAAAACCATGAATAAGCACTCAGGTATATCCATATTAGTGCACCAAAACCTTAAATGATCACGAACCAGACCCAAATATTGTACAGATTCCCAATGGAATTGGTTGTGGTACAATATTCGTAGTAACAGTGGAAAAGTACTAAGTTAGTCGAGAATAACAGGTAAACGCAGTCTACAATAAGCTGTCAAATTCGCATAGTCTCGGTTTCCCAACATGTGGTCGACAAATAATTGCAATTTGCAGGCAATACATAGGTATGAAAATATTAACCTTCTAAATGGAAGCAGCTTGATCGTTTTCGGTGTGTCATTATTTTAGAAGTCGCTTCTAAAAAAATACCAGCAGACGATATCTACATTCAGCGAAATCAGCTTCGCATCAACTTCAAATTTCCTAACGTTTGATCTGCAGAACAAATATCAGCAAATTATGCTTCTGCGCACAGTGATTATTAATCATTGTTTGATGTACTTTCTCTACCTGCTTAGATTTCTCATTTACAAATATCCAACATAAAGTCTACCAGTTTAATAAAAAAATTGACAAAGCATATAGCATTTTCTAACCTCCCTTTAGGACAATAATTAAAATCATAAGCCACAAATATATTTTGGAGCAGTATGTGTTGACATACATCTGCATATCAGCAATGAAAGTGGTCCACATAGTGGGTGTCCGTGCTTGCATTTGAAAAACAGACTATGCTGCTGCAAAACTGCTTCTCTTTAAGAAAATGCAGATAATGACTTTATGCCAAACTATTTTCCAAACACTATTCCTAATTACCTACATTTTTCGAGCTCAGTAATCACATAACGTAGTTTCTACTTATTAACCGAAAATGCACCAAACTTTGTGACAAAGACCATCTATGAACCATTTTTTGCGTTGTTACAATTAATATATGAAATTTTGAGGTAGAATATTTAAAGTTTTGGTATTTTTTTAATTTTTTTGCGTTTCTGTAGTCAGAAGTCGCAGAACACACGCGGACTCAATCTATTATTTTTAATGTTTGGAAGAGAACCATACATAAATATTTTACATGACATCATTTTGGAAGAGAAAAAATTTATTCTTAAATCAATCTTACGATATCAGATGAGCCTACAATGAAGTGTTTATATGTAGGACAATAGAAAATTGTGTAAATAACAGATATAGCACTTACATGTTACGATTGTTTTGCAACTCGGCGACATATTATTTTCAAGCTGGAAACGCAGAGTGATCGAATAACTGCTTCACTTCCAACTGATACAGCCACGGATCTGCAAAGAAAAATGTGTCATTAAGATAGTTTACAAAGAATCATATTTCATGTAAAAAAACTTAAAAGGTACCTGATATAAGCGTACGAAATTCAGATAGTTTATCTACTTTACACTTTCTCCTATCCTTAAACCCAAGCATACAAAAGTGAAGTGCTTTATTTGGATACATACGATTCAGTGAGCATACACTAAAGTGCTTTATTTGGATACATACGATTAAGTGACTTATGATAAGAAGTGAAATTATCTATTTTACCTGTTTATCTGTTATCGTGGATGTCTTACGGTCATTGGTCACACCTTCTTTTCTTTTTGCGAAAATGACAACCGAGAGCCGTATCAAGAAATGACCAAGCAGGTGTGCCTCCAAATCCAATTGCCACTACAAATGTGTACCTCGGAGATGGTGTTTAGCTACCAGCTTGTCGGTTTTCTAATCTGTAAGTTGTATTCAGGTACATGGTGCTTAGCTACCAGCTTGTCGGTTTTCTAATATGTGTTGTCGATTCAGATTTAGCCTTCTTAATATCGTCCTGCATGGATATATACATGTTATGATTTAAAGACATTTATATGCACTTAAATACAGTTGCACTTACCTAATAAGATGCCAAAATCAACAACAAATACTTGATTAGAAAGCTGAAAACTACTTACCGTAGGGGCTGCACTGGCAGCCGCTGTCATGAAAGCCGACTTGTCTCCTGCACGTACTCCCGCTTTACTCTAAACATGTCCTGAAACGTAAATTTTCTACCCATTTATTTAGAACCTGGTGCAACTTTGTTGCGTCAAAATCATTTATTGTTACATTGATAATACAACACTTTTAAAGCAAAATGAAGAAACATTACTTACCTCCACATATTAGCGAAACTTAACTCAAAGTAAATTCATAAATAGTTCCCAAGCCGAGATCCGTCACACTACATACACCTCATAGAAAATTTGTCCGTTTTCGCCTTGTTACTCGTCCTTAGCAATATGGATGAATGGCAAATCATGAAATCTACAAATGAACACGAAGCTTACGACACTTCCAATTCGCTAGCACTTTACATCGAAAGTATTGTATGCACAACTCCAATTAATACACTTTCTGCACAATTAACCATAACCCCAAATTAACATCAACATAAGAAATCAAATAAGCTCGTAATCCCAAAAAAAGAAGATAATTCAAGCACCCGTATAATATGGAGGTTTGAATGTAGTTTCGGTAAACTATTTTAATAATTAATGATGGTGTATCAAAACAAAATAAGCTACCACACATAAGCTAGTAAAAGAAACAAAGCCCAAGTTTATTTATTAGGCTTAAATCAAGAAACTTTATTACCTGTAACTCAAAAATGAATACTTGTAGTTTAGTCATAAGCCTGTACTTTAGTAATAATATAATAAGGTAATTTTGTTCACTCATATGCCAACTATTTACGGGCTTATGAATATTAGCTTATGAGTACATGAACAATAATAAGGAAAACAGTTTGGGAAACTGAGGTTTGTAACTCCCTTACAGAATTTTTTTAGGATCGAAACCATAACAATCCAAACACCCATATGTAGATTGTATACCGATCTACGAATGGGTGTTTGGATTGTTATGGTTTCGATGATGATTAGAGCTGGTTTTAGTGTAAATAGTGTTAAAATAAGTTACTATACCTGTAATTAGTAGCCCGTGACCAACAACCCGCTGATCATCAACTGATGATCACCAATAAACTATTGCATTTTTCCAAGTTGCGATCGTCAACACGTCATAAGCACCGATAAGCTACACCGCCAGTAGCAGCAACCTGCAAGGCCAGCGACAAAATTTCATTATTGTTCACTTCCTGCTTATAAAGTCAAGTCCGTGTTTCTGGAATGAGATGAAAACACCCATTGAACATGTACAACAAATGATGGGTTGGAAGAAGAAAAAATTCTAAAGAAAGAACAAAAGAGAACAACATACATAAGCCTAGGGAAACTTCTATTGACTTAGCCCTACAGTTGTAGGATCCTAGAATTTAACTGTGGAACAAAGTAAAAAACCAAAAATTACCCGGATCAAAATGTAACATCATCAGATTTAGCTTTTACAACATAAGCCCAAAATTAGTCAAGCCATCAGCTGGATACATATAAACATCTGCCCGACAAACTCTGTCAAATAGGTTAACACGATCATAAACACAGCCTCTACACATCTTATAACTACAACCTACACACATCTTATAACTACAACTTATACAACTCACACGTAACTTATAACCACAACTTGACTTGATCTTTTTCAACTTATTTTGCAGCTTATAAGCTTGTAAGATTATCTGCCACGTCTATTTTGGGTCACAGAAGGCACACTAAACTTCACACACAATACAAATTCACGCTACCAAGACCTTCAATCCAAGACACAAAAGGATGTTTTGTTATAGCTTTACTAAACCCAATCCCGTTAAATTCCTAACTAATTACTCGGAAACAAAAATACCCAAAACCGATATTCGAAACCAAAAATTAAGTAAAGACAAATTTACCAAACATTAAGTGTTACATCTTTGTTTAATCAGATCAGTCACCACCCAAAAAGATTGAATCTTTTCCAGCCTTTTCCCTCATTTCATCTAAAAATCCAGTGTGACATAATCAAGACCTACACCCAAATTACATATATCAATCCAAACAGAAATTCTTACCACATAATTAATAAATAAAAAATCTAAAAAAATACCCCGGTTCATGAACTTACAATATGGATTAGGGATGTTGAATTCTTTTTCTCCAACTTTTGATAGCACTTAATTTTATCAATTCTTTTGTAGATGAAAAGATCAAAAAGTAGGTGGCTGCTATTTTTTAGATAATACTGTGGTTTATGAGTGTTTTTTTATTGATGGGAGAGAAGATTCAAGAAAAGATAGAGAGATCATAGAGGTTATGGATTTGGAAGTCTTTGATTTGGGCCATTCTATAGTGAACGGAGGGTTTGAGGTGTGTGTGATATGTGAGAGGGGGTGAATATGTGAGAGGGATGAATAAAAAATTGAGTACGTGAGAGGGGAACTGTTCTTAGGGGAACGTGATTCCCCTCTATTATAAGGTATCTAATTTATCAAAAATTTATTTTTTAAAATTAATAAAAAAAATTCATCCCACATCCACCTAATATTTCCACTATCACTTTTATTTTTATTATTCGTAATAAATACTTTTATTCTACTCCCTATGTCTCATATTAAGTGTCTAAATTACTAATGTACAAGGTTTTAGATATATTATATTCTTACCATTATTAGCTATCCAAATGACAATTATACCCTCATTTAATACAAAAACTCAAAAAGAAAAAAACGAACTTAAATATAGGCCAAATATTAAATGGCATAAATGGAAGTGTAATTATCATGATTCCCTCATTTAATATAATGGACACTTAATATGAGACAACCAAATATTTCATAATGGACACTTAATATGGGACGGAGGGAGTATCAAATTTTAAAAATGATACACACGGATAAATAAAAACATTAAAAACCTTAAAATAAAATCGAAAATTAAATATTACTATTAGCCGAGTGCTGGATTAAATCATATCGAATGTTATGATGCACTTGAGATGATCTGATGTATCCCATAACATTATGAATTTGTTCCTGTTCTCGTACGAGATCGTCCGGTTGATGTGCTTCTCCTGGGTACCAACTACCATCTCGGACTTATAGCATATCCTTTGTGTTTTCGAATCATATTATGCATTATGATGATGTATAGTCTCCAGCCGGATCTAGGACCCGGACCACCGGTACTACCCGTATCTGGCCCAACATGAATGGGTTGGATTAATGTTATTCTAGGCGTATGGGCCCCCAATAATAATGGTCGCACGTATTGTGTACGACCCACGTCCCGCTGCACGCGACATGGGTTAGACATAATCACAATCTAATTAGGATTGTGATTCATCCTAAAGCAATAAGATATCTACTAACCATAATTAGCAGATTGTGATAAACACAAGAATGGTAATTATCTTTTGCTTAGGGCTCAAGATTTGGTAAGGCATAACTAGGACTCTGCCGCCTATATAAGGAACCCCCAAGGGTTCCACAAAGGTACGATTCACTTGATACTCTCATCCTACACCGATATCGAACCCTAAACCGATTACTTACTCTCACGCTGGAGTCTAATCGTGGGATACGTTCCCACGGTAAGCTTAACAGCGTGTTGTTTTAGTGTGCAAGGTCTCAAACCAGAAGTTCACTTGGTGCAAGAGGCGGAGCCCCGGATACCCAAATTAAGCTTAATTCGGGTCGATCAAGGTCCATCCAACTTTTGTATCAATAAGTTGGCGCCATCCTTGGGACCCTACACTAAACTCTACCGATGACAAAAGGTAATCCTAACGAAGGAAACCAGAAGAATACCGACAAAAGGCCAACAACGGAAACACCCGTTCTGCCATCCCCGAGGGGGAGGAGGACCAAACAACCGTAACACGGTGAACCAATCCCCACGTAGGACAGGTCCGCAATTCAGCACCCTCACACCAACTTTGACAATGAACAATCCTGACGTAGGGTCGACCCCTCCTCCTCCCAATAGAGAGGCACAAAGGCCACCCGTTACGGAAACGGGATCAGAGGTCACGCCACTCAATGATAGCAGCATCGAAGATTATGTTACTCAAAACATCGAAGCTATTGTCCCAGCCATCACGGCAAGGCTGAATCTGGGAAGGAATCTCCAAGAGAGGTTGAACTTTGATAGTATCGTGAGCGACACGCCACGACACCCTCGAAAGAGGCGAAGAATACGTCATGGAGAGGAACAACCTCAACCTGAGGGACAACCCCAACCACGTAACGTCTTCGAACACATTGGCGATAGAATATTTGAGGATCTCGAAGCAAATCAGGGAGGTGCGAATCTCTCAGATGGATCTATGGAGCGCGCTACCCTAGAAGCACCACAATAAAACACCTACCAAGATAGTGTTTTCAAAAGAATCAATCCTCCTAGGGAGAGGAGCATGACTCCCCCTCCACTGATGAGCAGCTACCGCAACCGATCAAAGCGCGGAAGGCGCTCACCTAGCTGTGATTCAGCCGCATCCGACTCCGATGACCATCATCCAAAGCGCCGCCAGACGAGATATCACTCCTCTGAATCTTCATACAGTAGTAGGAACACAGGAGACGACCACGCCATCGCTCCCATTGGGATGATGAAGACCTGCCCCTCCCATGGTGTCGGGAGATGGAGGATGCATTCACAAGTCGCATTTGGGACTACTTCAAAGACAAGAAACGGCGTATGCCCGTGTGTGTAAAAATCTATGATGGATTCGATGATCCGGATGACCATCTAAAAGTTTTTGAAACACGGTCAAAAATCAAGCGATGGCAGATGCGGTTATGGTATCAGATGTTCAATTCGACACTTATTGGGAACTCTCACGATTGGTTCGAAAGACTCCCACGGGTGAGAATAGATAGCTTCCAAGAATTGCGGAAAGCATTCAGAAGGAACTATACTCAAAGAAAGAAGTATAATAGAGACCATGTTTCATTGGCTACAGTGAAACAAAGGCACGGAGAGTCCACTAAAGAGTTCACAGAGCGCTTCAAGGATGAATGCACAAAAATAAAGGCATGCTCTGAAGTCCTTAAGATATCTGACTATATGCACGCCATAAGGGATAAGGAGTTGATTAGACGCTTGAATGACCAGCGTCCGGAGACCTTCGACGAATTAATGAAGAGGGTGAGATCCTTTGTGGAAGGAGAGACCGCGGTCTCAGCGGCCTACACAACGAAGGGAAACCAAAACTATAGGGCACAAGAAAAACCCAAAAGACAATAAGGTAATCAGGCAACTAATAGGAGCCTCGACTACCGTGGTCAACAAAGAGGAGGTCGGGGAAATGATAAGTTTACTCCTCTAAAAATGTCTCCACGAGAGATATTATTATCGGAAGGGGCAAAATTCCCAAGGCCACCTCCCATGACAACTCCAGTCGACCATCTTCAAGGTAATGAATTAAGCCAAGCAATTTTGATGCATAGAATAAGATCATTTTCAAGAGTAGTTTTATTCTATTTCAAAATATGAGCAAAGTATAGATTCACTTTCTCTCCTACATGATCGGATAATTATTGCTAAAATTAACAATAACAATATCCTTGGAATATTTCAATTCCAAATGTGTAAAATCCACCTACAACTTAATGAAGTAGTTTGGTATCTCAAGGTATTTACTAATCATCCTAGAGATGAGCTTAACTGCATAACTTACACATGATATAGGGCCTACTAACCGTAAGGGTGCAAACCATGGAAATCATGCTTGATACTTTAAGCTTCTACTAACTCACCCTACATCTACATAGTGAGTCAAGTATCCAAGCAATGAAGGTTTGAGAGGGAAAAAGAAAAGAATCACAAACCACAAATAAATGTCAATGCAAGGATGTCAAGAACAATCATATAGTCAATTAATGATCAAAAGAATGATCAATAGGGCGTGTGGAAGAACGAAAGCGTACCTTGGCCACAAATTGCATTCCAAGCTTTCAAGGAATCGATGCAAAGCCCAACTATGACTAATAGTGACTACTAAGTCTTCAAAGACTAGTATCACTTCTACCCATCTTGATATCATCATTCAATGATGTTGGAAATCAAAGAAGATGAGTCTTCTACAAGTGTAAGTAACTCAATGCACAATCAATAGAATGATTTATCTTCATTAGTACCTACACATAACAAGATGCAAACTAGTAGATACATTTCAAGAGTAATTCTAAAATGCATTAATACTACTAATTTAAGTAATATGCAATATTAACATTTTAAAAGGCTTATTTTTAACAAAAAATAGTTTTGACCAAAGAAAAACTTTAGTACAACTTAACCTTCTAATTTGAGGAGACAATGGATCGATCCAAGTTTTAAAGTACAATATACTTCAAAGATCTTGTGTCACCATCGCTCTGATACCAATTGTAGAAATTAGAAGGGGGGTTGAATAGTTTCTCATCGGTTTATCTCCTAATTAAAATTCCTTTCAATTAGGTGAGTGCACAAAACTATCTTTTACTTGAAAGGTAGTTGTATAATGATTAGGTTCAATTATAATGCATTAACAATGTATAGTAAGTGTAGTGAAAATGAATGTAAGTAAAGAGTAAGGAAAGAAACAACCTAGTAGGAAGACACCAAGATTTATAATGGTTCGGCAACGAGGCTCTATCCTCGTTCCTACTCCACTCCTCGAGTACACTTTACTCGAGATTACCACTATATCCACAAGCTCCCTTCTTGGCGGAGAAAACCTTACAACGTCGCTTACATTATTTTTCGACACTAAGCTAAATGTCGAGACCTAATCTTAGCTAGGAGCAATCTACACAACGTCGCACACTTCACTCTTTTACGACACAAGGCTAGATGTCGTGTTCTAATCTAAAGGTAGAACCAATCTTCACAACGTTGCTTACTTCACCATTTTCCGACACAAGGCTAGATGTCGAGTTCTAATCCAAAGATAGAACCAATCTTCACGACTCTTCACTTTGAAGCTAAGTGAAAACTTCACACAACACAACTACATATCACTTTATAGTTTAGTGAGAACTCACAAGACACAACCACATCACTTTATAGTTTAGTGAAAACTCACAAGACACAACCACATCACTTTATAGTTTAGTGAGAACTAACACAACTAATTACAACTCAACTAATCATATACAAGTACACACATGTAGTTTGGATCTACACAACATGAATCCAAGCACACACATGTGCAATGGATGTACACAACTCTAATCCAAGTATTCACAAATAACTTGGATGAACACAACTAGTCCAAGAATTCACAAATACATTGGATTTACACAAGACACAAATAAACAACTGATGAACATGACTAGATCTTTAGGAGAAGGTGATCTTCATCAATGCTACATCTTTAATCACATCACAAGTGTGTGAGTGATCTTCTCTTTGGACAAGGTAAAGAAGGAGATCAAGAGGATAATCATGAGTAAACATACTTAACACATTAAGTGATCATTTACAAATGACTAGGATTAGAAAGGAGAACGAAGGCTGAAAAAGATGTCCAAACAAGGTTCATGAGAATGCAGATTTGATCCACTATTTATAGGACAAAACATCCAAGGGCTATATCTGGCCGCGGTTCCTTATTGTAGCCCGCGGTTCCTTATCGATAAGGAACCGCCGTAGGTGCTAAGGTACCGCCGACGTAGACTTCGCTCCTTTTTGTCTTTTAGTGAATTTAAAATATCTAAGGCTGTTTAAACCTTCAAAGGATATTCTTATGGCATTTGGAATATGCCATATTCAAATTTGCATTTTCATTTTATTAAAACATTTTCTTAAAAATAAAATTTATTAAAAATCTTTTGTAATGTTTGACAAAAGTGAGTTTTAAGACTAAGAAAGATTAATTAATACTAACAATGTATTTAGGCATTGCTTTGCATTAACATACTTAATTAACATGATATTATTAATAAACTATACTAATAATCAATGACTTATGATATTTAACTAGTAAACTTAAGCTTATATTATTAGCTTATTAATCCGGCTTATTTTTAAATATGGAAACTTTCTAATTCAGGAAACTTACTATTTTTGGAAACTTCCTATTTTTAGAAACTGGTCTATTTTAAGAAGTTAAACTATTTTTGGAAACTTTCTATTTTTGGAAACTTTCTATTTTAGGAAACCTGCTATTTTTAGAAAGTTACTTATTATTACACAACAAGTATAATAATACAATAAATACAAGTAATATTTAATCAGAATATATAGAATACATGATAAACACAACATGACCTTAAAATCAGTAAAACAAGACACGAACATATAAAACAAGCTAAGACACGATATAAATCAGTTAATTACTCATTAACAAGAATACTTATACATGTACCCTATTTATGTAGCATTAGTGAGATCTGAGTAGGACTTCCTTTCATTCGTCTTTTCCGTTCACTAGACATAAGGTACGGATTTCACGTCCCTTCAGTATGGACATTCTTTCCTTATTAGGATTCCCCGTTTGCAGCCAATTGTTTTTCCAGTATTATTTTATATGTTTGATTACTTATGTTAGTTTAAGAGCCTAATCCATATACATGCATGACCAGTGTCACCTAGTTATGGAGGTACCATAACCATTACACTGGAGGCACCAGTGTTATGACTTCCCCATGGCGAAGTGATTGCTCGTGACGTCCTTTTCAGTTTTGGCCATTATATTATATTATCACGTGGGGCGTATGGGTGCATCCTAGTTACATGTTTAGCAGTATTATCAGAGTGAATTCGATGTGCGCCTTGCATCCTTCACTAGGAGCTGATCCATCCTACCCAGACTATTTAATTAAGGGCAACCTCTTTAATTGCATGACGAGGTCTCCCCTCCAAGTATTCATGCACGGTGGAACCTCATGACCTATATGGACTATTTGGCTAATTAATATAGATTTACATAAAAACATAAGTCTTTTCAAACTATAAAACCAATTTTATGAACATAATTTCAGATTTCTTAGAACTTATACTATTCCGCTGCTATTAGTCTTTATGCTTATGTTATTCCATGCTATGCTTGTATATCCGTGCACTGAGCGTTCTACTCAGCCGTTTTCCTTGGATGTTCCCAAACGGCAGGTACTCAAGGGCGCTCGTAGACTTTAAGCGTACGTGCATATGGATTAGAAGCTATCTAGCATTCTCTACTTTATGCATTTCATCATACATCTTGCTACTTATTTCTTTGGACATTGATTAGTCCTTTTCCTTTACAGTACTTATGTTTGTGTGTGATGGGCTTATACTTGGGGTACCGATGTTATTTTCGGTATTTCCTTTCATGGTCATTTAATGTTTTTAAGACATTTACCTTGTATGCTTTAATGACACGCCATAAGCAGGCGTGACATTCCATTTACCAAAATGGGGTGTTACAGATTTGCCCTTATTTTTTCTTTTGGAGGTTCACAAGCAATCACTCTCAAAAGTCTGTAGGAGAGAGTGATGAAGTTTAGGGTTTGCCTCAACCCTTAGAGTGTCTGATTCGGCACCTAGATCATTATAAGACCCTTGTACACTTTGTCTCTACACAAGGAAATGATTCATTTGTGCTCTTAACGCACCCCGATGATACTTTACCATCTGGATTGTGCTCTGGTAAATAACAACTTGAGCATATTATAAGTCCCGACCCAGAGTCTCTTAGTGTCACTCACTCTCTGGGTCCCCTCATAATTAAAAGAGCCCCAAAGAATTTATTCTTTTGGGAAGGCTGAATAATCACCCTCATTCTTCCTAGGGACAACAATACAAGGCGACCATTCCTATATCATGTCTCCTAATTAAAAGAGTCCCAAGGAGCAATCCTTCAGGGGGAGCTGGATAATCACACCCAGCTATCCTAGGGGTTGCGAACGGCGACCATTCACCACATAATGTTTCACAATCAAAAGAGTCCCAAGGAGTAATCCTTAAGGGGGAGCTGGATAATCACACCCAGCTATCCTAGGGGCAGCGAATGCGACCCTTCACCATATCTTACTCACAAATAAAAGAGTCCCAAGGAGAAATCCTTGGGGGTGGGGGGTGGATAATCACACCCAGCTTTCCTAGGGGCAGCGAATGGCGATCCTTCACCTTATTATAAATTCACCAACTGTGTACTAATAACTTTCCTAACAGGGCTTTAACCTTCATAAGGAACAACTAAATGATGATCCTTTTGCTTATGCTGGTGATGACAATGCTGAAGCCTCCGCTATTGATCTCTCTGCTGTCTCTGATATTGAATCCATGCCAGATGATGAAGTGTTTATCATTGAAGATGATATCACCTTTTCAGGATTTGAAGATATGGATGTTGATATGATCAAGTATCATCTGCTGAGTTGAAGCCTATTCCATTCCCAACCATGATCCGTGTTCAAGAACTTGCTGCTAAGCATTTATGGGAACAACGGCCCATTCCCCCAACCCAGTTCCATTTCCTACAATGTAAAATGTCATGAAGCTGGGGGCAAGCAAACACTGGGAACTCTTGTAGAACCTTAAGCCCATCCATGTTCCAAGGATGAAGAATGTACAAGAATTGGCCGCTGAGGAATTATGGGTTAAGAGGGGAGACATCAGCATCACAAAGCCAATTATCACAAATGATGTTCTCCTCTCTAAGATTAAAACTCTTACTAATGTTGCTGAGGAGCTGACCACAAACCTAGAGACTTCCTTGACTTCCTCCATGGAATCCTCTCTCAAATCCCTGCTTCCACAACTACTGGGAAATGCTCTGCAAGCACACCTACCAGAAGTCGTAAATCAGAGTCTTCAGCAATACATGCCATCTGTCCTCACATCAGTTGTCAAAGCAAATGTTGCTGCCATTGCTAAGGCATCTGAACCATCAAGGCGCCTTCTACAAGAGCTCCTTCAAGAAGAACTTAAGGAAATATGCATTTTTGTTCATCAAGAATTCGTCAAGTTCAACAAAGCAGGATCAGGCACAGCTACCTCTGGCGCTGTGCCTGAGTGGGAGAATTCTGCTACTTCTTCCTCTGATGATGAACATGATGCTATGTCTAAGGGGGAGCAACCGCCCAAACAACCAAAACCATCTTTCTATCGATTGCCATATGTATAAACTTTCAACGAACTTTTTTTTGTCTGAGAAAATCATATATGATTTCAAAAAGTAATAAATGATTCAAGAAAATCATATATAATTCGTGATACAATTCAAGAAGATAAAAACCTAAGTTAAAATGTAAAAGAAAGGTACAAATGAAAACTTTAGTCATTTTTTGTACTTTTGGTGTAGGCTAAAGGGTACCAATATGGTTACTTTTAAAATATTTACAAAGTGAACAGGGGTATTTTCATAAATGATCTCAAAATGAAAAGTGTTGCCACTTTATGATCTCAAACACTACTTGTTCCCACGACAACTAATGAAACCAATTTTCTCTGCGTGACAAGTGTTGATTGGAAATAGAGAGGCAACCGAGGCAATCAATGGCACCCGAGGCAATCTATCTCTCTCTGTGACACGTGTCTCAATAATAGGACACGTGTCATGCAGGAAGATAGGTTGCGTCGGTTTCCTTGATCACCTCGGGGTCATTTTGAACTACTTGACACTACAAAAAAAAGTTGTGTTTTCTCACACTTTTTCGTACACACTTTCAAAAAATATGAAAAATATTTTAAGTTTATTAACACATATAAATGTTGATCACACAAATAAGTGTGAATAAATTTTAAAACATCACACTTATATATGTTGTAAATAAAAGTCCACAATTTTTAGTATGAAATATTCCATAACTACTCCACACTTTTAAGTGTGGACTCCAGTTTATTAAACTAATATTTCTTACACTCCTAAAAAATGAGAAATGTGAGGAATATAAGTATAGAGTAGTTATGAATTTCATATTAAAAAGTGTGAACTTTTATTTACAACATATATAAATATAATGTTTTAAAAGTTGCTCACACTTATTTATGTGATCAATTTTTATATATTAATATATGTTGATAAAGTCAAAATATTTTCTACACTTTTTGAAACTGTGTTAAAAAAATGTAAAAAAACACAAACCTTTTTTATAATGTGAACTTTGTTGATAAAAAGGGTTAACACCCTTTATTTAGGGGTCATTTTTGAAAAATCCTCAAATGAATATTCCCCCCGTCTCAAAATTATTGTCTCCCGACAAAAAACACATAGTTTAAGAAAAGTATCATTTTTTCATATTTCTCTCTTACTTTTGCAGAAAGACAGTTTTACCCTTAACCAATTAATTTAAAACCTTTTTAAACTTTGTAATTATGATTTCAATTAAGGGTAATCTAGTAATCTTGATCTAAAATTCCTACTTATTTTTAGAAGTTTTAGAAGTGAATAATTAATTTAGGACAACCCAAAAAGGAAACATAGACTATAATTTTGGGACAGAGGGGAGTATGTGAGAATAACTAAAGGAAGCTACTAGAAAACAAAAATCAATAAGTTTTTTTTTTTAATAACTTATCACGATATTTTACTGAGAGAATACATCCCATATTCGTGCCACCCGTCTATAAAAACCCCCTCACCCCATCCTTCATTTCCTCCACAAAAACACACACAAACTACCTTAACCACCCAACCATATTCTCACAAAAACCCTAACCTAGCTTTTAACACATCTAAACAACATGAGCTACCTAAACCGTGCATGGATGTCAGCAGGTGTAGCCGTCGTGAACAGCCACACAGATCAAGGCCATAAACTCAAGTCCGGCATGAAATCCTTCCAACAAGGCAAGAAAGCCTTCACTTGTTCCAGCTCTGGAAACAACCTAGGTTCTGATGTCGGTGGTTTTGTCGGCGCAGAAGACAGGGTGAAACAGTCTGATGATTCTCTCCGACAAGTTATGTACTTGAGCTGTTGGGGACCTAGCTAGTTAAAGAAGATGTCGGAGAAAGATTTGACTATGATCGGAGTAACCTCGGTTTATATATGAGGATCGATGATGTGAGTTGATGAAAAGTAGAGGGACTGAAAGTGGTAAGATCTTGATGTATGAAGGGGTATGTTTGTAACAGATGTATAAGTTTTGGAACTAGAGTGTGTAAATATTTTTCCAAGACAATTATAAAGAATGCAACTAGCCAAAAAGTCTTGTGTTTTGTAATTATGGTTTAGTTATAATAATGGTTAACCACGTAAATGGGACTCTTGTGATAGTGACAATTATTATACTTTTATGGCTATAATATCTTGATGTATGAAAAAAAATGAACATGTGTGACCTACATAATTGAATAAGTCAAATAAACTATAGCTCAACTCTAGAGTTTTATACAATTTTGTTTGGACTTCTACTTTATTTAAATCGTTAAACGAAATAATATCTAAATCAGCAAATAACACATATATAATTTCGCGAAGCTAGAAACGAGGAAAGTAAATATTATGCTTGTTTGACACAAGGGCACAAGGCGTGGTTATGTAAAACTGTTAGAAAAATCTTTTATATACTCAGAAAACATTTACAAATTTTACATGTTTGTGCACTTTTTTGTAACTTGAAGCATACCAACAACTAGGGGTGTCAAACGGGTTATCGGGTCGGGTTTGAGGCTTATCGGATCGGTCTTATCGGGTTTCGATAAAATAAAAACTAACCCGCAACCCGACCCTATAAGCTATCGGGTCTATCGGATTGCGAGTTATCGGGTCGGGTCTATCGGATTATCGGGTTACATGTTAATTTTATCCTACTATTTGACTTGTTTATTAAAATACGATATAAACTTAAAAATTGGACAAATATGATTGCACACTCTGTTTTGACACAATAAAATAACAGCAGAAACAATTAATAACGAAGTACTGCGGTATATTTCAAGTAGTCATTTGATTAAATTGGATAGTACGCATCTTAATGTTTAACAAACTTTCACAATGAGAAAAGCAACCCCTTATGGATACATCGCAGATAATGCTAGTGATAAATCAAAAGGTGAGTTCTAATAATTGAGCAAGGCTGTGATAAATGAAAAGATGAGTTCTAATAATCGTAGATCATGCTAGTGATAAATCAAAAGTCTTGCAACTAGTATATCAGGTTCTCAATTTGTTATCTCATATAATATAAACTTGATTAATGTATTAGAAGAAAAGGGTTCATGCAAAAAAAAGTTCACCAAGCTCAACATTATACATTTATTAAAGGGTTATGTATCGTATCGGGTTATTCGGGTTAACCCGATAACCCGCTAACAAAAATAACATGACCTTAATCCGACCCGATAAGGCTATCGGGTCTATTGGGTCAACCCGATAAACCAAATAAATTATATTTGACCCGAATTAACCCGACCCTATAAAGTGTTATCGGGTTCAGATCAGGTTCGAGTTGGGTCAGGTCAACCCATTTGACACCCCTACCAACAATGATCATCATTTAGAAACTAAGCCCAAAACATAAGTTTATACAAACACCTTCATAATAACAGTTTTAAAGGTTTTTGTTATCTGTATTAACTTTATTACAATTTGATGTAATAATATAATATTATCCTCCAGTCATAATTAATCATAAATTGCATTATAATAGAAATTGTTTGCTTAACGAAAATCTTCAAAGGGCTGGTGTTGGCATCTCCTATAATTTATACTCACTCCGTCTTAAAATAAGTATTTATTTTTCTAAGGCTACATACAACGCTGCCTGAATTTTTCGGTCGCCGGTGGGTCGCGACCAATTCGCTGCGTTGCGGTGATTCGGTCGCCGAACTCGGTCACCTCCTATTCGATTCTACCCACGATTGAATAAACATTCGGTCTCCATGTTTGTGTTGTGTTTGTGTGTTTTATAAAAAAAAAAATCTTTTTTAAATTTAACATATTTTAATTATATAAACTTTATAAAAAAATTCTAAATTTTAATATATTGAGCTTTGTTTAATTCTTCACAACATATATTAATTTGATAATTTTTGAAGTTAGTTTTAGCTAATGCGTTATACCTCTTTACTTCTAATGTTTTTTAAATTCAAATAATTATGTAATGTTTTTTAAAAAAAAATAGATGTAATGATTTTTTATGAAATTTATTGTGTTTAAATTTTTATTTTTTTTAAATAGGTCGCTTGGTTGTGGCAAATAGATCGCACTAGGTCGCAGAAAAAAGAAAATTAAAAAAAAATAGGTCGCGACCTAGTTAGCGTTGTGGGTAGCCTAAAACTTTGACTATAATATTTTTATTTGTTTTATATAATATTTGATAAAAATTATATTAATGAAAATAGATTTGAAACTCTATCCATTCATATATTTTGCATCAAATAATAGTATTTTATTCTTTTTCAAACAAAAAAAATAAAAAATTATGAGGGTCAAAGTTGTAAAAAAAAACTTCTAAAATCAAACGTAATCACATATTTTAAAACGGAAATGTTAAGTTAAAGGCCGGAAAAATGGTTCCCGAAAATAACATCTATCTTTTTTTTTAGTCTACTACGAGGAGTTCTCACCGCCTTTTTTAAGACGAGTGAACTAATCTCTCGCGGGAGTTTGCTCGGTACCTCGATGTGTAGTATCCCTCTCAATTGAGATTTTTTCCATTCCCAAGATTTGAACTCAAGACCTTTGGTTAAGGAACCCAGTGCCTTAACCAACTGTGCCAACCTCAATTGGTAAATAATATCTATCTCTGAATGAAAGGAGAATCAACAACTATCGAGAGATGAAGTGGAATATATTATAGACGGAAAAGAATATCGTATAGGTTATAAACTTGTAACGAATATCTTACTACTTTATAAAAGATTTATACCTTTTCTTAAATTTAGAAGTCTTAAACTTTCAGCTTAAAACATTTCTATTTTTAGCCTGAAACATTTTAGCCTCTAATATCAGTAGTCAGTAGTAAGATAACAGACCTTAAGTAAATTAAAATGTTATAACAGCTAAGTCAAATAACAAAACATCCGAAAATATTAATACATACGTTTTTTTTTAAGTTAGGAAATATTATGTTACTTTTGATAGCCTACACACATACTTGTAAGTTACATCTGGATATAAATATTTTGTATCTAAAATTGTAACAACCATTTAATATTGTAGTAACGACTTATTAAAATGTTAATCTGTAACAGTCCACTAAATTATTAAATCGTAACAGTCATTTTGTGATATAAAAGACTCTCTCATCTTCACACATTCCACCAACACTACAGACCCCACCACCACACCACCACTGAAAACCCTTCCGGCGTTCAACACTGAAATTGATGGGCATGCATAAGGAGGCGGAAATCGGCGTTGGTACAAATCAATGGCCTTGAAAACAATAGTCATGAAAAATATTTGCTCGCCACGAAATTAGTTACCGGTACCCGCCGCCGCATTGCGCGGATACCCGACTAGTATTTATAAAAGCAAGTGTTTGGTTTTTCAAGTTAGCTTATCGAATAGTATATATGTTAGGCACTGGAAAGTGACTTGTAAATGGTCTCTCTCAAACATTTCATATGAATTGAATAGAGTAATCAGGACTCTCCATGTAAAAAGGAAGTCTGATAGTACATAGTTAAAAAAGAATATGCAAGTGGGTAGACAGGACCATCGTGAAGTCGAATATTATAGTCCCATCTTTCGTTTATCCATTTCAAATAATGCAAAAGTGTCTCTGTCTTCCATTATTTTTGTAATTTTATATTTCTTAGTTATGAAGCGAAATTATCAAATGAATCACTGTTTTTAGGGTTGATCATGGTCTTGATCACGGTAGATTTTTGCCTAAATCAGTCGTATGTGCGAGCGAATGCTTTTCATATATTCGTGCGTGTTTTCTTTATATATTGCCACTAAATCAGTTGTCTTATTACGGGCATTTGATTTAGCTGAATTGGCGTTGAGCTGTTAAGGGCGACTGAGATCAACTCGGTCACTATTAAGAAGTAAGCTATTAAACCTGGAGGGCTTTGGAGTATTTTAGCTAAAGATGGAGGAGGAGTATTTGCACTTGGATGGGAAGTTTCATTCTTGGAGGACTATTCTTGCCAACTTATGGAAGTATTGGACAGCTGTGCTAAGTGGAGTATTTAAGCTCTTCGCCTACTTGTTTTTCATTCATTCATTCAGTTTTATTGTTCTGTTATCGTTTTCTAGAGAGAGAAACAAGATTGATTCATCTTGATCAATCTTGTGAGTTTGTGAGCGTGTTAGTTTGATTCATTCTTGTATTCAGAGATATTGTAATTGATTCATTGATAAAGAGAGCCAAGGGGTGGTTGGCTGGGTTCTCTGTTACAAGTTCTTGTTGGTTTTAATCATTGGTTTGTTAGTTTTTACATGGTATCAGAGCTAGGTTGCTCTGAATCGTGATTAACATCTTTTTCCAAAATTAGGTTTTTCTAAAAATTGGGGGTTTCGATCTATTTGTGTAGATCTTGGCTTCTTGGTGGGTGGATTGTTAATTTTACTAATCAATTTGTGTTTTCTCAAATTTAATTGGGTTTTTTTGAAATTAGGGTTTCAATTATTTTTGGGGGTTTTTGGTTAAAACGTTTTCTTGATCTAATTGATGAACTGTGAGTTCATTCTTTGGGTCTAATTGTTGTTTTTTGGTGATTGATTAGAAAACCCTAAAATCAGATATTAGGGTTTGTTCTAATACTGGTAAGTATTTGTTATTATTGGTATTTGTTGGTTGTTTTTGTTCTCGTGCAGGTTGTTTTTCCGCTGCGTTGACTTTTAGATCTTCTTGATCTGTTTTGGTTGTGTTGTTGGTTTCTCTGGATTGTCTTTATCCAGAGTTCCTGCTTGGTTTGCTGCGCGTGCACTGTAACACCTTGCTCTCCTTTAATTTTTGCATTGTTCTTATTGTAGATTAGTTGATTAGTGGGATTAGGTGTCGTTGGGATTAGTTTGATTCTGGTGTTGTTGATTCGAGGTTTGTGGTAGTTAATTGCTTATCTGTAGAGGAGATACAAGGAGGTTGTGTTTCTTGTTCTGTTTGCTCTTGTTTAGACCACTTTCAGGTCACTGCTCTTGACCTACCACCCTTTGAGTGGTTTGGAAGCCTGAGAACTGCTTTTTGACCTGTTGTGTGTGTTCTTCGTTTTTTGGTTTATTCTTGTTGATTCTCTATGACTGGGTCTGGTCCTAGTTCCCCTAAGGGTGATGGTCCACATAAAGGGGGAGTTGATGTGGTTAAATTTGATGTTTATGATCCTCTTTATTTGCACCCTCAAGATATTGGTTCTCAATTGATTACTTTCAAACTTGAAGGAACTGAGAATTATAAAGTGTGGTCTGCTGCTATAAAACTTGCTTTACAAACTAGAAATAAACTTGGATTCATTAATGGTAATTGTGTGCAAGATACTAATGATGGTCATGCTAGAGATCAGTGGGATAGGTGTAATGCTGTTGTGCTTTCTTGGTTACTTGGTTGTGTTTCACCTGATTTATATAAAGGACAAATATTTTCTAAATATGCCCAAGATGTCTGGGATGAATTGGAAGAAACATATAATAAGCAAGATGGTTCTGTGATATATAATCTACATCATAAGATATATACTTTAACTCAGTCTGGTATGTCTTTATCTGAATATTATCATGAGTGTAATTCTTTGTGGAGACAATTTGATGCTCTTGTTGAATTACCTGATTGTACTTGTGATGGGTCTGAAGCCCTTAAAGAACATGATCAACTTCTCAGGCTGATACAGTTCTTGATGGGGCTTGATGATTGTTATAATGTTGTGAGAAGCCAGATTCTCACTTCTGATCCCATACCATATTTGAGAACTGCTTTTGCTACTTTGTCCAGGGATGAATCACATAAAAATGGGTCTAAAAATAATAAGATTAGTCCTTCTGCTTTTGTTGTTAAGTCTGGTGGAAATTTCAATAATTGGAATTCAAACAGAAATAATAATACTGGAAATTCTAATATTGGGAGTTCTAACAGAAATAATAACAATAATTGGAATGGTAACAGGACTGGGTCTAATGGGTATAGAAATGGTAATCTTGTGTGTACTCATTGTAACATGAAGGGTCATACAGTTGACAGGTGTTTTGAGTTGATTGGTTATCCTCCTAACTTTAAAAGAAATAATAATAATCATGCTCAAAACAATGTTCATAATGTTAGTATTAATGATGGTAATTGTAATCAGGGTAAGAATATAGCTCATAATCTTACTCCTGATCAATATCAAAGGCTCATAAAATTGCTGAATGTTTCTGGAGATAACTCAATGGGTTCTGCAACCATTGCAAGTACCTTTAGAGTGAATAATTGTGTTGTTAGTTTTTTATCTTGTAGATTTTTTAACTACAATTCCAACATTAGTACTTATTGTACTTATGTTGTATGGATTATAGATTCAGGAGCTAGTCAGCACATAACTTTTTCTGAAAAATTGTTATTTGATGTTATTGATGTGTCATCTTTGCACATAAGTGTTGCTCATCCTAATGGGACTTTGGAATATGTGAAAAAAATTGGATGTTTTAAAATTAATAATTTGGTGATTAAAGATGTGCTGGTTGTTCCTGGATATAAAGTTAGTCTTTTGTCTGTTCAGAAATTGTCTAAAGACAGTAAAGTTAATGTTAACTTTAATGAAAATTGTTGTGTGATTCAGGATTTAGCTCACAATGTCCTAATGGGGACTGGTAGTGAAAAAGATGGTTTATATTTTCTTGATGAAGGTAGGCCTGTGTTTAATAAATGTGTTAGAAGTTGTCAAATGCCTAGTTCTATTTGGCACAATAGGTTAGGACATCCAGCAGATCAAGTGCTAGATGTTCTAAGAAAAGATAATTCAGAAATTAAACTTAAAGGATTGGAACCTTGTGATGTCTGTCATAAGGCTAAACAAACTAGGGAGTCTTTTTCTTTGAGTGATCATAAAACCAAACAACTTGGTGATATTGTTCATCTTGATGTTTGGGGACCATATAGAGTTGCTAGTAGAGAAGGATTTAGATTCTTTTTAACTGTGGTTGATGACTATACTAGGTCTGTGTGGGTTTTTTTATTAAAAAGTAAAACTAAAGTGTTTTCATGTGTTGAAAGTTTTGTCAAGCTTATTGATAATCAGTTTAATAAAAGTATTAAGATTTTCAGAAGTGATAATGGAACTGAGTTTGTTAATAACAGGTTTTCTGAATTTGTTAAACTTAATGGTATTATTCATCAAACCACTTGTGCTTATACTTCACAACAGAATGGTATTGTAGAAAGAAAGCATAGACATTTACTAAATACATCTAAAGCCCTCATGTTTCAGGGGGGCATTCCATTAAACATGTGGTCTGAATGTGTGCTAACTGCTACTTATTTAATTAACAGGTTACCTACTGTTGTTTTATCTGGTAAAAGTCCTTATGAAATGGTTTATGAGTCTAAACCAAGTATTTTCCATTTAAAAGTTTTTGGCTGTTTGTGTTTTTCCAATGTGTTAAATGTTTCTGACAAATTTGAGTCTAGGTCTGAAAAATGTGTCTTTATTGGGTATGCTTTTGATAAGAAGGCATATAAACTGTTTAGTTTGGAAAGTAAAAAGTTTTTATTTTCAAGAGATGTAAAATTTTATGAAACAGTTTTTCCTTTCAAAAATGATGTGATCAGTAAAGAGTTTGTTTTTTCTGAAAATGGTGTTGATGATTTAAATTTTTTTAACATAAACAGTCAAATGCCTAGTGAATCTGATGATGATAATGGAGATAGTATAGGTAGTAAGCATAGGCTTGTACCTGAAACTAATGGTAAACCTAGTGACAACACTGTAGAATCTTGTAAAAGCAAAGAAGATGTTCATACTACTGATACAGATATTGTTTCTGAGGTAGATAGATCATCTAATACTAATACAGATTCTAGTAGGAAGGACACTAGGATTGAGTATGCAACAGAAGAGGTTTCTGAGGGTATACCAAACATTAGTAGTGATGATGATAATTCCTCTGAGGATGAAGGCATTGAGTCTTTTGGAAATTTGTTTAATTGGTCTCCAGAACCAGCAGCAGATAACACTGTTAGGAGAACTAGTAGAAAGAATAATTTTCCTTCTAAGTATAAAGATTTTGTGCTTAACAAGAATGTTAAATATAGTATTAATAAAGTTGTTAGCTATGCTAATTTAAGCATTGATAATTTTGTGTTTACCACTAATCTTAATAAAATTCATGAACCTACTCATTATTCTGAAGCTATCAAAGATAGCAGATGGATTGAGGCCATGAATCAAGAAATGGAAGCCTTAAACAGAAATAATACATGGATTATTACTGATCTTCATGAGGGAAGAAAGGCTATTCCATGTAAATGGATTTGGAAAGTTAAATACAAATCTAGTGGTGATGTAGAGAGATTTAAAGCTAGATTGGTTGCTAAGGGCTTTAATCAAAGAGAAGGAATTGATTATGATGAAACTTTTTCACATGTGGTTAAAATTGTTACAGTTAGATGTGTTTTGAGTTTAGCTGTTAGCAATAACTGGCCATTATTTCAGTTGGATGTTAATAATGCTTTTTTATATGGAGAACTGGATGAAGAAGTTTATATGAAAATTCCTGAAGGTTATGGTGATGAGAATGGTAACAAAGTTTGTAAATTGGTTAAGTCTTTGTATGGGTTAAAGCAGGCTCCTAGAAAACGGAATGAGAAGCTTGTTTCTGTTCTTACTGAAAATGGATTTATTCAGAGTCCTAATGATTTCTCTTTGTTCATTAAGAATAGCAATGATATTTTCTTAGTTTTGCTTGTTTATGTGGATGACATTGTTATCACTGGAAATAACCTTGATGAAGTTAATAAATTTAAACAATTTTTAAGTACCAAGTTTCTTATTAAAGATCTTGGAAAACTTAAATATTTCTTGGGCATTGAGGTTATAGACATTGATAATGGTATTTGTCTAACACAAAGGAAATATTGCACTGAGTTGTTGTCAGAATTTGGTATGTTAGGATGTAAACCATGTGGTGCTCCTATAGAAGTTAATCCAGATAGTAAAAAGCTGAACAAGAAATTTGGTGAGGATAAAAAACTGACTGAGATTACTTCATATCATAAACTTGTGGGAAAATTGATATATTTGACTATGACTAGACCAGATATTGCTTATGCAGTACATTGTCTTAGTCAACTCATGCATAATCCTATGACTTCTCATCTTAGACTTACTTTCAGAGTGCTTAGATACTTGAAAGGTGAACCTGGTTTAGGTATCACTTTTAAGAAAGGTGATTGTAGTAAGCTGAATGTGTTTGTGGACTCAGATTGGGTAAAATGTAAAATAACCAGAAGATCTTTGACTGGTTATTGTGTTTTTCTGGGAAACAATTTAGTTTCTTGGAAGAGTAAGAAACAAAGTGTTGTTTCTAGATCTTCCACAGAAGCTGAATATAGGGCTATGTGTAATGTGTGCTGTGAAGTCATGTGGATTCATAAAGTGCTTAATGATATGAAAGTGAATGTTATTCTACCTGTTGATATGAACTGTGATAACAGTTCTGCTATTCAAATCTCTTTGAATCCTGTGCTTCATGAAAGAAGCAAGCATTTTGAAATTGATCTATATTTCTTAAGAGAGAAAATATCTGCAGGATACATTAAACCAATAAAAGTTAAATCTGAACATAATACTGCAGATATTTTTACTAAAGGCTTGCTTATATCTGACTATAAGAAATTTTGTAGTATGCTTGGTTTGTATAATGCTTTTGCAGGTTAAGAGCTTAAGGGGGAGTATTAAGAAGTAAGCTATTAAACTTGGAGGGCTTTGGAGTATTTTAGCTAAAGATGGAGGGGGAGTATTTGCACTTGGATGGGAAGTTTCATTCTTGGAGGACTATTCTTGTCAACTTATGGAAGTATTGGACAGCTGTGCTAAGTGGAGTATTTAAGCTCTTCGCCTACTTGTTTTTCATTCATTCATTCAGTTTTATTGTTCTGTTATCGTTTTCTAGAGAGAGAAACAAGATTGATTCATCTTGATCAATCTTGTGAGTTTGTGAGCGTGTTAGTTTGATTCATTCTTGTATTCAGAGATATTGTAATTGATTCATTGATAAAGAGAGCCAAAGGGTGATTGGCTGGGTTCTCTGTTATAAGTTCTTGTTGGTTTTAATCATTGGTTTGTTAGTTTTTACAGTCACCATATTACTACTAGTCTTACGTCTAGCTAGATTTTATTCTGTCACAAAGGTCAAATTTTTGATATGAACACTCGCAACAGACACATGTTAGATTGATAAATGAGCTACATATCTCGTGTAAGTAGTTTGATCGGTGTTAGAACTAGCTAGACGTAGCAATCTAAAACCCAAACGAGTTTATGCGAGTCATCTTTTTTACCTAACCAAGTTCATAAATGATGAAGAAGTATGTTAGATCTAACGAGTTTAATACGCTTAGGTCTAACTTACGAGTTCAGTTAGAACCATATTGTTATACGACCGAGTTGGGAACGTTTGGCATACTTGCTAACAGATTTAGCAATAATCTGTATCATCAATGTCCTTTTAATAAGCTTGATTTTCATTATGAAACAACCAAAAGAAATATATTTCGACTAATCAGTTTGAGCCTATACAATATACAAATTAACAGCCTTCTATTTGTGAAAATGCTACTTGCATCTCTTACGCTTCAAGGCTCTATTAACTTTTTATCTAGTTGGACAAAAAAAAAGTGAGTATATGTTCAACTGGGGCCCCAGCAGTTTAAGTACATAACTTGTCGGATAGATTCATCCGACTGTGTCATGTGACTATCTCCAACACTGACATTCGATTCTAGGATGGTAGAAACTGGTCGTGCATCATGAGAATCAACGCCAGAGGATGAAGCAAACATCTTTTTGCCATGTCGAAATGAGCTCATAAGCGATTTAAGTTTGTAACCTTGATCAGTGTGTCCATTGACTGCTGCTACTCCAGCTGCCATGCATACTCGTGTGATAGAAGTAGAACTCATGTTGTGAAACTCTTGTTTATTGGATTTTGGTGTTAGTGTTTTGTAAGTATTAAGGTTGTAATCTGAAGACAAAGACCAAGAAGGCAAGAATGGTTCAGTACTTATAGAAAGATATGAGTGAGCTTTGGATTGACTACTCAGGAGTACGACCATCACTATCAATATATCACGAGATATTCACGGTTTCTAGGTGAGGAGGTAATTGTCGGAGGTAAAATTCTTATAAAATTCTCATAATTCACAAGTTCTCCATTGCTAATGCAATTGTCGAGTTAAAAGTTTTTAAGGCGTATTGCAAGAGGTGTATTACTTTTAGTGTGGGTTGTTTGGAAGGAGCTGAAGCAGATTGACGATGCTCCAATGAGAGAAAGCAAGCTATGAGATGACATAAGGATGAGCAAAACTATCATTATTGTATCGATTTTTTTTAAGCATATAAATTGTTCCTTGTACCATACTGATTAAAATTCGGGTATCGAAACTGTTACGAAAAATTGATACCATACAGGCTTTGTATAATCGAATGATTGGGTTAGATCGAGAAAAAACAGGTGTTGCGGTTACATGAAGCACTTCGACATGCTTAGGTTAGGTAGCTTGTGGCATATACACTTAATCTTGTGTCGTTTTTTCTTAGAAGGTTAATGCATTGTTAGGCTCTTTGATAAAAACTTCCTTGCTTGATCTGAAACATAAGATAAAAAGGGAAATAAGAATTGACCAAAATATCACGATATATTTATACAAGGTAGATGAAAATCTTATCTACATGAGTCATCTGATTGTAACCCAGTAGCTACCCAACAGATATCTTACCTTCAATTGGCCCCACCATTTTATGGGTTTACAACGTGGGACCTACTTCACATAAAGTGAAATCCTTTTTCATAACTTTTATTTTTATAAATCGTCTATATACTCCCCATCTGTCCTTGTACGTTATGGGCCTCCTGGACATACAAAACAAAATCACGATAATAGACCTTTTGTTTTGATGTACAGTATTCGACTCTGATTACTGTATTTTACGACTACTTGGCCCACTAATCCACGGTACTATCACACATGTTCAAACCAAACGTATTAACCGACTAATTCACGAGATTTAAATCCCCATCATACATACTTAAACCAAATAAAGCTCTCCTTCTAACACTATCAAGAAGTGAAAATCCAACAACTCGACCTACATACCAACCAAATGCAACATGACTATATATATTAACTATCGACTAATAGACTAAGGGATGTTTGGTTAAGCTTATATATATTGAGCTTATATAATGTTATATAAGCCATTTATGGCTTATATATAATAAGCCTATAAACCTTACTTAGGTGTTTGATTTAACTTATATAGTTAATAAAATAAAATGACAAAAAATACATAAAAATAAAAAGAATGTAATTATTGAATGAACGTATAAATGTCTTTTTATATAATAATCTTATATAAGCCCATTTATCTTACATAAGCCACAAATTCTTGGCTTACAAAATCCTCTTATATAAGCTTATAAGCCTACTTATATAAGCTTAACCAAACACTTAATTTCAGCTTATAAGCTAAGAAGCTTATAAGCCCACTATATAAACTAAAACAAACGCCCCCTAAAAGCAAGCACCCATAGAATTATAAAACATTTTACAAACTCATCATGAACACGGACATGACACCTTAGACGAAATCTACCAGAACCTCAAACGAAACAGCTCCGCCTAACAGAACGCTTGGTAATAGGGATGAGCATTTCGACCCGAATCCCAAATTGAACCCGAACCGTTCCCGGAACCGTACCGATTCCCGATACCCGAAGGAGTGTATGAAATCACCAGCTGAAAAGGGCCCTTGCTAAAATTTATTCGTCGAAACAAACGCAATGTATGACCATAAACTATCTCACAAGGCCAAGAGAACAAATATTAGCAATATAAAACTGCACAGCATCAACATAAATCAGTGGAAAATCGTCATAAAACTCGCTTGTAAATAACAACATGATGTTACTATATGTTTTTCTTTTCGACTTTAGATAATCACTTGCTAAAATAATTGCAGAAAACAAGTGTACAACTCAAATATATTATCGACAACACCCGCACTCTACACTCTACACGTCAACAAAAGCCAAAGAACACCTCAAACCCATCTCATACTTTCACTTTTCGAGATAAATACATCTCTACATGTAAATTGTTATGACATTAAAGCATCCTCTAAACAACAAAAGAAATGCCCTTCTCAGTTCCAACGTTCTTCGACATAATCTCCCATGAAGAGGCCAAATATGATTCCTCCGGCAAAACAAACGGCTTTGAGATCTCACTAATCATCAGATCCCCACAAAATGGACATTCACTCGCTATTGCATCATCTAACTGTGACCGAATCTGTTCATCATTTACGCAACATAACAACCGGGTAAGATATTAAAAACGACAAATCAATAGTTAAATGTTTACGCAGCAAGTAAAACTTACCTTATCAACAGGAGCCACACTTGTGATAGAGTCATCGCCACCTGGACCACCATTTACACCCACTTTGGGTTCATCACTCATTAAAGTGAGTCGCTTCTGAAGATCCAGTATATGCTCAGCCTGCAAATGGATTTGAAAATGATCACGCAGTGTATGTGATGCGTGATTAACTGATTATATTTCTATGTACTTACTTGATTTTGATCAGTACATTTTGTAACATGCGCGACAAGGCATTGGGCATGAAACGCGTGTCCACATGGGAATACGTAAAAAGGAGCCATTGGGCTTATTGTTGTATAACCGCTTGACATTCGGTGATCCGCACCAGCAGATAAGATTATCCTCCGGCAAACCTATTAAGTTGAAAAAACTCACATATTACAGAAGTAATGAACAACTAGTATTATATAATATGAATCAACTACGGAATAATTACCCCGCATTCCTCATCACGGTCGACGACTGTATATCTTTGAGCAAGTGCACTGATATCATTTCTTATATTATCCGCACCATGTGTTGCATCATTCATCTCCTCTTTCAATTTCTCAATTTGCTGATTATAATCCTCTAAAGATGAACAAATTGCTTCCTACAAAGAAGTTTAAGAATTAATTCATTTCTGGTTAAACACCTCTCAATTGTTGATTATTATTACCTTGAAGTCGTCAATAAGTGCAAAATCTGGAAAGAAAGGTAAGATATCTTCGATCTTTAAGAGGCCGTCGGTTTCCTTTAGAAATGCAATTGCTTTCCTAATGTTCTCTCTTTTAGTACCCTTTTCCTGTTCAACAACATGTTTGGCAACCATAAGCCAGAGCTTCTTCCGTAACTCTTCATCATCTTCCACTTTGTCTGCTTCAGCCATTGCAAGCTCAGGGTCAACCTTAATCATTAAAGTCAAACATTAGAAGATGTAACACAAAATAGCATATATAATACATAACCGTAAACAACTTAGGTTACTAAAGTATTACCTGAAGAGCAAGTGCAACAGCTTCTTCATGCATAAACATCATGCTGTATATATGGACACATGCACGCATACGCTTTTCCTTAAGGCAAAGACGCAAGGCATACTTTGGATCATAGAAGAAATCGGGGCCATTAGACCGTCCTTTCCCGAATTTACATTGTAGGAACCGTAGAAGGGCACTGTCATCCTCCTGAATGTTTTATTGTATCAATCCATCTGAGAGGTTGTAGTATCAACTATAGAATAGTAATATTATAGAATGACAAACCTTCTTTGCATATAGAGAGAGCAAGAGGTTATGAATACCCGGGTCTTCATTTTGCAACCGATGAACACAATATTCTAGATACTTGATGACTTCATGAGTTTCATTTCTGGATTTGAATTTTGGTAGGAGATGCGTCAATATATTGCAATTTGTAAAAATTAAAACGTTGTAGCCTCGATGATCAAACAGTAAACTTACTTGGCATGAGGTTCACTTGAATACGACATCATTGCAGGAATCAGCTTTCTTGGATTCAAGTCTTTCCTGGTCATCCATGACTCAACGGTTTCATACGCATCAAGCATGATGAGATCTGGAGCAAACTTATACTGCACCACAAATATAACACAACATAAAATTCCATAAACTGCAGATGTTACAGAACAGTTTGTGAACTAAATCAAACGTTAAAGAAAAGAGGACTGTGATATGGTGGTTATGTGTAACAAAATCATGTTTTCGGAACTCATTAGAGTCCTCCTGGCGAAGATAACAACTGTATAAATAGTAACTCCAGAGCTAAGTGGTACTATGATGAGAAAGATAACAGATGAGAAAGAAGACTAATTTATTTTTTGTCCAAACGATAAGATAAGAAATGCCAATATCGTAGTTGGTTTCACCGCCATATGATTACCTGAAGATCAACAGAAACACTAGGTTTTTGAAGTACATCCAAGGCTCTCTTTGCTTCTCCTTGCTACAAAAGTAGAGCAAAGATGGGCAAAAATTAGTTAATTACATCATAAGACTGGACATACAGATTGAGATAGATGGAAACACCATCACCTCAACCATTAGACGGATACTGTATATTTTAATCTAACCTCATGCTTATTACATTTTTATAAAAGGGTTAATAGACCATCACCTCAACCATTAGACGGATAAATATGTTACTAAAGTTTGCCAAAATGTTCGCACAAGTTAATAAAGTTTTTTTCGTCAGAGATAGGTTACTAAAGATTGGGTCACCGGTTGCATAAGAAAAAAAACTTTAGTAACTTACGCGAACATTTTAGCAAACTTTAGGAACATATTTGTCTATTAACCCTTTATAAAACTGACAAATAAATATACAAAGAAGGGTGCTAAAGAAAAACCTGAATGTAGTGATGAACCACAATCTCGTGTTGTTCCTTTAGACTAGCAAAGTATACCAATTCATCAACTCTTCCATAGCTGCCAAAACAAAATAATAAGTACTCCGTACAAAACTGCGAACAGAGGGTCACAAACAGAATATAAATATGACGCAACCAAATGACATGAACCTTTCAAGTAGCTTCATTGTAGTTGCCTCGTCCAATACATCTTTACTGTCACTGAGAAAAGCACGAAATTCCATAATGATAGATTGGTATTCTGAACTACGGTTGTCTGGCGAGTCATCTTCCAGCAGTAGTCGATTGATCTAAGCATTTATATATCACATCCAAGATGAGTAAGTACATTAATTTTCATATAAATTTAAAAACGGGACATGAGATACTAAAAATGACACACAAGTGAAAACAAGCAATAAGAAGATGCAATTGGAAGAGTTATACTCCCACTAACTCACAAATAGAGTCAATTTCTGTTTTTAATTATAAAATCTGATGGTCATTAAAGAGAAATAGCGTAGAGAAGAAGAACCTTGTCAAGGTAAAGTTCAGTGGCCCATGTAGAAATCATCATTATTTGAAATTTATCATCTTTCACAAGATTATCGAGCTTCCTTAACAAAAAGGTCCTTAAGGCATCCTGCAAGAAACAGAAAAAATAAACACCACTTTTTATCTAAAAAGCCAGCGCATCTATTGTCCAACAAGTGTTCAATATTCAATCAAGTGAAGACTGAATACACGAACAAAACTGCATTTACCTGTTCCCCTATGGTAATAAACTTCAATGTAATCTCTTCAAATGACAACGCATAGTTGATCTGCGGATGATATTACAGTTAATGGAGAGGGGAGGAGGAGAAACTAACTAAAAAATTCTTAAAAGAAAAAATCACTCACTTTAGCAAAGAACGATGCTGCTCTAAAAAAGTCCCTGGCTGAGAAAGCAGCTTCGGCCTGCAACACAATCCCATTAGCTAATCATGTTGCAAATCAATATGAAAGTATACATCAAGATAGAAATATATTCCATGAAAATAACCAGCATACTATACTTCGATGACAGAATAAAACCTCCATATCCATATATTAAGAAAGGCTCTATCTTCACCTGTTCTAAGTATACTTGATCTCTCTGGAAAGGATCAGAACAATTTGCCAAAGCAGCAGCGTATTCTTTCAAGTTCAGGTACACTTTCCACATATCTCGACCTTCATCAGTTACAGAAACCTATTCGACTATAGATAGTCAGTAATTATTTAACAAATAATTTAAGTAAATAGTTGAATAATAACAAGTAAAAGAAACCCATGACACAAACCTGAAATATTGAGTTTTCATCATATGCGTAGAACAACCCAGCCGATGCATCAATGGATAGTCCAATGATCCCCTTTGATGACGACTCTGATGTTTGATCAAACTGAAGTTCTTCTACAATTTGTTCGCTAATTCTGTTTACAACCTAAACGATACCACATCATAAAAGAAATGTTGAAAGGATAAAAAAATTGCACGAATTTTGATAATAGATAGACGTGTATTTTAACTATATACACACCTTCACTCTGTTTCCAATAAGAAGCAAAAAGTGGTATTCTGAGAGTGCAATAGAGCTAGGTTTAACCACTTCGCCACCATCACTTAACTTTGAATAGTCCAAAAGAGCTTTGTTCTCCACAAAATTCTCATCCCCATTCGGTGATCTGTTATTAGTTTAAAAATGAGTTAGATTAGTAAATCACAACGAAAGTGAGTATATATCTTTATAAGAATTTGATAATTTCATTATCTACCTGTTTTGTGCTCCAAAGTTGAGACCACCATGATAGATACCAGCTCCAGAAAGCCAAGCAAAATGCACAGCTCTTCTTTGTTTAATGAAGAAGTGTAGCTCACTGCATGATAACATAAACAGGTGCATTTCTAGCAAGATTAAAAAGATATGAGAGTGATGTAGATATTAATATGACAGTTTTATAGCATAAGAGCACTTGCCTATTTGGTATCTCTCCAGGAAGCTCCATAAAATGCACTGCACGCTCTACATAACTGGCAAAGACACTCTAAGTCGAAAATAAGAAGGTTTTAATCACATTATCAGGAATCTTATTAAGGTAAGTATAGCATATTTAATGACAATATAATATTGGTTCATGCATTCACATTCAAAAAGTTACCTCTGGTGTTCCAATGCCAGTAAAAGAATAAAGCCTTGTTGGTGTTACTGCCATCACATAGTATCTAGTTACACCACTGCCCATGCTAGCTGTTTCCATCTATACAACATATGACAATATTAAGAACATACAACATAATTAAATTATACGTTTCATGAAAAGAATTACTAACAATGGTAATTCCGGAAAGCAAGATACCTGCAAGCCCTCAAAAGCTTCTGGATATTCAGAGAGTTCAAATAAAAACTTAATATATTTTTCCCTCTTATCTTTCTCATCAACAGCAATTTCATGCAATTGACCATTCTCTGTACCAAGAATAACCTCTCGTGTCGAAGCTGTTATTAAAGAAAAAATAAGCGCTTCAATGTAACTGCGTAAGTGAGCATCTATAATGTAAAGGGCACGAGTCATATACTAAAAGTAGTCACCTTCTGTAATCTGTTGTCTATTCCACGCAACAGTATTAACAACAAGGCCTCTCAGTTTAGCCAGCACTCTGGGCTTTGACCATTTTGCATGCATATAATATGTATCAGAAATTCCAGTCCCAACAACAGTGGCAATACAATGACTGCCACCAGGATCAACAAAAACACTGTGGATCGATTGGTCCCCGCGACCACTTGAGAGATCAATATCTGAAAATGAATAGCGGTAAATTCACCTAATTAGTATCTTCAGAAGATAATTGATCATAAAGTTGGACAAAACTAGAAGCAATTTATAACAATATTAACTGTCACCAAAGGACATGAGTGTCCCATCAACCAAGAGTTTGTGGGTTCAAGTCACATCCGAGACATTTTTGAAATAGTGTGAGATATTAGGTTGTTTGTAGATGCATGCCAATAATTTGCCTTTCTAAACAAATAAAGAAATATATGACAAACAAAAATAAAAAAATAAAACATGCGCAGAAGGGGGATTACCATAAGAATCACCAACACCAAAGTCGTGCCTGATGAGCCATCCAGTACTAGTTCCTAATACAATGACATCGTTTCCCGATGCCATACAAGTAATAACTCCATGACCTTTTGCTGCATATCTCTCCAATAGATCTACAGTAAACGCCTGGCGTCTAAATTCCATCTTCTACAGATACCAACTTTGGAAGCCTAAAAGTTAAAGTGAGAAAACATAGTTGATCATTTTAGTTCGTAATACTCTTCTTTGAGGAAAATGTTCATGATTTATTTATGGGTTAATCTACAACAAGGCAAGAGTAAAAAACGAGAAGGCAATCAGGCATACAAAAGCAAGAGAGCAACAAGAGCACATAGAGCCACAAAGCAAAGATATTATCACAAAAACAGGGGAAAACGATAAAAAAGCCCAACAAGACCTACCAAGAGAAAGCAACAGCATAGGGACAGGTCAAAAAGGCGAACCACGTAAACCACAAAAGGAACCAAACATGCACAAGAAAAGAGAAGCTAAGGACAGATATACGAGAAAAGCAAACATACCACAACAAGGCAAGATAAAACAGAGCAAACAAAGGGCATACAAAGCAAGCAAAGAAATCAGGGCAAAGAAGGATAGAAAAAGGACCTAAGGGAGCAGCAAAGTACGAAAAAGCATAAAGCAAAGGAGAACACAACTTATAGTGAAGACCAACGCAAAAGGGCCATGTGGAGAACTACAACGGGCCTAGAAAAGCAAAAAGGGAACAAAAATCAAACCTCTCAGAACCCACCAGGCAGACCACGCAAAGCATCAATAGAACCAAGCACGCCCAATGCCCAGGGAGCAGAGGATGCAAGACGATTGGTAAAACAAAAACAAGGCAAGCATGTTCGAAAAGGGACACAAGTACATGGAAAGCAGAAACATCCCTATGTCTACCACAAAACCCCCTACTCCAATTCTAGGCCTCCACTCGTTCCTATCAACAAATTACACTTTAAACTCCATACGAGTCATTCAAAGTTTGTTAATTTAGCTAATTTCATATGTGAAACACAACCGCTTGACATTCACATTTAAACGCAATGATCTAAGAAAACAAAGTGGTAAGTGGAGAACAAAATCATTCACTTGAAATAACACAAACACACATTAACAATAATTGCACAACTTATGATAGATTAGTGTTTCAAAACACTGCAACATTTTACGTAACTGTATGAAGCTACCTGCAAATGTTAAGGTCTAACTAGTGCATAACTGAATTCAACTTAATAAAACCTAACCATAAAATAAAAAAGACGTGGTTGCAATCTGATTAGGTGAAAGCTGACGAGAAAAACATATATACGGACTAAGAAACATTTTCATACTATAATTAAGCAAATGAAAAGGGAACATTTTATGTTATAAGCGATGACATCCAGGAATTCATATTTACTTGGCCAACACATACATTCTTGCTAAAGACGATTTCGAAGACCGCAATAAATTCTCAAATTGGCAACATATACGTTGTGATTATACATACTTCCTAATTGATTGGCTGCATATATTTTGCTAAACACCGAGTGACTAACTGCTTAATCACATATAAAGTCAATAAAACAAAAAGAATTTATAAATCGGGAAGTAAGGTCATTATATCGAACAGGTTGTGTGCAATAATAATCTAAGCTAAAACAATAGATAGATGATTTTATAAAAATTAAGATCAAGAATTACTTACAAAAATATTTATAAAAAAGGAAGAAAATTTGATCCAGTGAAGATCTCCGGTCCAGGTGTTGTGTTCTTCTTCTTCGTGTCGTGAGAAGAGATTAGTAAATTTTGGGACTCAAATGTGCAAATTCACACCTTTTACTTTTGCTTTATGTAACTCAACCCCCTAATCAAACAAACTATGTAAACCTTGCCGCCCGCAGGCGTTTGTACTCGCGCGATGTGGTAATGAATACCCATGAAGCCTTTGTTTTTTTTTTAAGAGATAACATGTTCTAACTTTATTAGAATGGTTGAAAAGAAGTTTGAGATTGACTCGATAAAATCGTGCACATTTTAGTCAAAAAGGCTTTACAGATATTGTCATATTGGTATCGAACCCGCCACAACGCTTATCTTTGTAAGCATGGTAGTTTTGATATTTTTGCATGACTGTAAGGCTGATGAGAGTAATGGTGAAAAACCAACATTTTAGTTTAGTGTCATTTTAACTTTTTCTTTCATTCTCACAAACTTACTAAAAATTTACCTTTTGCCTGGAAGGAGTGGTAACATAATGTACGAAACTGTGTATATGATATCAAGTTACAATAATAAAGTTATCAAAAAAATAAACGTCAGAAAATAAATAACAGTAACAAAGAAAGCAGTAAATACTAAGACGAGGCACGTGTTTAACACGCTTCCCTTAAAACAGATTCGTCGTTTGTTTCCCAGGGTATAACGTCCAAAGTTGTTGTACAGCCGGACTAGACACACTTGCCTGAAAGATCACGGAAAGGATCAAGTGTTTCTGACTGAAGGACTGCTGGAATATGTTCGGTAATGGAGCTAGAAAATCCTGCGTTTTTAATATATTCCAGAAATATATATTATGTTTACTAAAATGGAAACTGAAATCTGCCCGCACCGCCAGAGTTTTTAGAGCTGCATTCGTGTCCGCAGGTCGCGCTCTCATACACAAGTTCAGTAGTTTCGAACCCGTTTTTGGCCTAGAAATCTCACTTTCTGCACCTCCTGCGCGCGCGTAGGCGTGGGAGCAAAAACCCACAAATGAATATTGAAGGGTAGAAAGTAAGAGTTCCTTATAAACATGTATTCATTTCATGTTTTTGGCGATGTGGGACAAATATTTTCTAAAATTTGTGTTTCACGTGACTCTCTTTGAGACACGATATCTCATTCATATTAACTCTATATTGGACATACTTTAGCTCGTTACGAAGCTCTATTCGAGTAGAACGCAAAGCTACTAAGTACTACGAATATATATAACATATACATATATAAAATTATGTCCAAAGTATTGCAAAAACTCATTTTACAAAACTTTTTCAACAATCCCCCACAGGCCACATGAATGGGAATTGGTAGAAAACACACGAAAGTTTCAGCAAAATTTCTGCGGTTAAGTCCTGCATATGATAGATAGGTATAACCCTTTGAACCTTCCCTTGTGATATGCACTTAGTCTCCTAGATCTGAGTAGACGCGTTGTCCTTGAACTCAGTCTCTATTTACGTAGAAGACAATACACACTCACACAAGACTCTCCCTAACCTTGTCAAGTCCTCATAGTCGTGTTCGTTATGGTTATGAACATCCGCCTGGTTCTGCAAGAGCTGTTAGAAATTGCGCCCCCACAATTTCCTTCGAAGCGACCCCACTTCTCTCTCACATAGGTGATTTCATCTTGAATCACTAAAAGCATATGTTTTATGATTTCATGTTGAATCATTATGCTTTATGATTTCATCTTGAATCATTAAGTCATATGTTTAACCTCTCAACAAGTCACATTGTTTAGGAATGAACTAGGACAGTTACTGTAACACCCCACCAAATGCTATGCGCAGCGGAACTACAACATTTGGGTGCTACGCAGTTATCATCGCACACAAGATATATCGAACGACTCTAAAGAGACGTCAACTTAAAACTTAAATTAAAAATTGTTAAAAGATACATGTCTACGGTTTTTCCAACCCCAATTGGTACAACAGAGTTTAGCGTTTTCTGTCCCCCATGAATCTCAACCCAAAAATTTCAGTTTCACAACAACATAACATTAAAGTTAAAAATGTTTAAGTAGAAAAGGGAGGAAAAACAAGCAGACTCCAAGCCATACACACAACATCCATCCCATGCACGCTTCATGCTACACTTCAGCGGTTACCTGAAACACATGCCAAAATTTGGTCAACGAAAACGTTGAGTGGAATTCATAGGTTTTACAATTCATTTTGAACATATGTGAAATAAAAACCATTCACGATCATTCATAGACTTGTCGATCAAACAATCTATATTCAAGATACTGGCAATTGTGTTTAAGCTCATGACACTAAACCGTTAACTCAATCACCCGCGTAATAATTACCGGCGTGATTCAGATGAAACCAAGGCCCCTAATAAGGCATCAGTTGCAATTATACCTTATCTCTTATCACAAATTATCCGTCCGCAGGGGGTATCAACGTACTAGCCCTCGTCTCGGATAGGGTAGTCAACCCCATAGTACTATCACTTTGTATAAGCGGCTATTTCTAATCCACGCTAGGACTAAACAATAGTTAATAGTTCATGAAATTAGGGTCTTTTGCAACTAGGTACTCAACACAATTTCAAAGGCAACATTCGGGACCAACAATCATTCATGACATATGTTCATTTTAAAAACTAGCATGCATTTCCCTCGCGGGTAAAACAGTTTGAAATAATAATAAGCGAGGCTATAAATTCACACCTTATATATCAAGTAGTCGATAGTTCGAGAGACGGTCACTGACGACGATACGGATGCCCGGGTAAATCAACACCTATCAACCAAATAACGCGTAATGAGTAATCTCATTTTAAAACCTCATGGTACTGTATAAAATACATAAACACTAGTCACTTATGACAATTACAACTCACGCCAAAACAAAACAACAAGCGTTACTCATTTTACACCATTCGTCCTTATTATTAATGTTATCCATTTTTATTCATTTTCGCCGATACTTACCAAAAGTACGGACTATTTTACTATACTTAACCATCCTTATAAAATTTGACAAAATTCTCAAAAATACTATAAGACCTGTAGATAACACATATTTAATCCCAATAAAAGTTTTTTACTTCTACGACCCGTTACTCAACGCTTTTCCAAAAACTACGTTTTTCGGACTGAAATTGTACTTTGACCAAGTCGGACCCGTTTGACCCGTTTAAAATACTCCATTGACCCATTTGACACCTAAGTCCTAAAGTAGACTCAAATGTGCAGGTTTGACACCAAAATTCAGTCCTTGACCATTTACCAAACTAGACTTATAGTTCCCGGGATTTGACCTACAACCAATCATAACTTCGGATTATGACGGTTTTCATCTCCCGGTATACGAATTTCAAAACGTCGTAACTTTTGACTCGTTAGGAGTCGTAAGCTCTACCTTATACCAAATCGAAGCTAAGAAAATTCTCTACAAGTCTATCCTATCCACAAGACCTGTTTTCAAAATGATTTTTACAAAAATGCCTTAAACTTTCTGCCTAAATTCAATCATACCAAAATCATACTTACGCTCGATTCCAAACCTATTTATCATCACTAGGCATCATCCTAAGCTTCCCTAATCACAACCAAACCATATTTTCAGTTCCTAACCCCTATTGATCATCAACCTCATAAGCTAAAATCATAAAAACAAACATGCAAGTACTTGTATCCATCTAAAACATCTATGAACACAAGATTAAACACAAAACCAATACTCAAAACATCAATCACCATGGCTCCCCAAACACCCCCCTTAGCCGTGGGGTTTGGGTGACCAACACACCACAACCAAATCAATTTTGGTGGGTTTGTTTAGTGATTATACCCTCATTTCACACGAATTTAACATGCATTTATCCAATTAACCTCAAAAACGAGTTTGAAAAATTCCTTTGATTCTTGAAAAAAAAGTTTGAATGCATGTTGGATTTGATTACATAGAAAGGTAGGGAATGATTAGATTAGAGGTGGTCTAACCTTAGTTTTAATCAAAACCAAGTAGAAAAAAAATTAATGGTGGTTTTTGGTGGTTTGGGGGTGACCGTCGGCCTAAGGAGGAAGAGAGGGAGAGAAAAAAAAAATTTCCAAGTGTTTTTGTGTTGTATGTGTTTTCATTTCCCCTTTTGTAAAATTGGAAGGACCCCTTGTGCAATTTAGGCTTTCTTTTGGCCTCAAGTAAAAACGACACTAAAACTTTGCGGGTTTAACTCACTAGTTATTTTAGAAAATTTTACGGGAGTCGGAAATTATCCCAAACACTCCAAAATACTTTTGGGATACTTTAAATGTACCCGGAAAGCTATAAAACTCACCCGACTCGACTTAACACGAACCGTAAGTAAAATTCTCGAAAAATTACATTATCGATAAAACGTCAATAATTATAGAAATTTGGGCATCCATCGGGATCGTATTCGTCATCGTCCTTCTTGAATCGTCAATCGTAAAAATTATAACCTCGAACATCGGCTTTAACCAAAATACTAAAATATGTAGCAATTAATATTTATTAAAAATTTCAAAAATTAGCGTAATTTAGGGTAATGTTAGTGACCTCGGTTCTAGGGTGTCACATCCACCCCTCCTTAAAGAGAGCGACGTCCCGACGCTCGCCTCTTCTTATACTCACATTTCGTACTGCTGGAACAGATGAGGATACCTTTCCTTGAAAAAGTCCTCACGTTCCCAAGTGTATTCCGGTCCACGCTTAGAATTCCATCGAACCTTCACAATAGGAATTCTACTACGCTTCAGCCTCTTGACCTCTCGGTCCATAATTTCCACAGGTTCTTCCACAAAATGCATTTTGTCGTCCAGTCGAATCTCGTCCAAAGGAATCACCAATTCCTTATCCGCCAAACTCTTCTTCAAGTTCGATACGTGAAACGTGTCGTGAATAGCACTAAGCTTGCTCGGCAACTCTAACTTGTACGCTACTGGTCCAATTCGTTCAACGATCTTAAATGGTCCAATATACCTCGGACTTAACTTTCCTTTCTTCCCAAAACGAATTACGCCCTTCCACGGCGATACCTTAAGCATAGCCATATCTCCGACTTCAAATTCCAACGGTTTCCTTCTGTTATCGGCATAACTCTTTTGTCGGCTTCTCGCAGCAAGTAGTCGGTTCTTGATTTGCACAATCTTCTCTGTCGTTTCTAAAACCATTTCGGGTCCAGTCAATTGACTTTCTCCTACTTCACTCCAACACACGGGCGATCTACACTTCCTTCCATACAATGCTTCGAACGGTGCTGCCTTGATACTCGCATGGTAACTATTGTTGTACGAAAACTCCACTAAAGGCAAGTGGCGTTCCCAACTTCCTCCAAAATCAATCACGCATGCTCGGAGCATGTCCTCCATCGTCTGTATAGTTCTTTCACTCTGGCCGTCAGTTTCCGGGTGATAAGCCGTACTTAAATTCAATTCAGTGCCCATCGCACGTTGAAGCGATTTCCAAAATTCCGAAGTAAATCTACTATCGCGATCCGAAATGATCGATAACGGCACTCCATGTCTGCAAACGATCTCCTTTACGTACACACTGGCCAGCTTTTCCATACTGTCCGTCTTCTTCATAGGTAAGAAATGAGCAGATTTCGTTAACCTATCCACTATTACCCATATCATATCACATCCACTAGGAGTTCTAGGTAAACCTGTCACGAAAACCATAGCGATTTTCTCCCATTTCCATTCTGGGATATCTGGTTGTACCAACAACCCAGACGGTTTCTTATGTTCTGCTTGAACCTTCGCGCAAGTCAAACACTTACTAACGTAACGAGCAATATCCGCCTTCCTATTCGGCCACCAATAAACTTTCTTCAGGTCGTGATACATTTTATCCGATCCAGGATGTATCGAATACTTCGACTTATGAGACTCGTTCATAACCAATTCTCGTACTCCAGGCTTTCCTTCCTCAGATGAACACAATGGTAACCAAATCCGATTCTCAAAATATCTCAATCCGTCTGACCTAATCACAAAAAGAGGTTTCAACATTCTTCCCAAGTTCTCAGCTTCAACATTCCCTTTCATTAGTCCCCTCTCTTGAGCCTTCAGTATAGTTTCGGTTAAGTCAACGCTCTCAGTCATCACCAAAGCTCTGACTCTCAAAGGTTTCTCTCGTTCCTTTCTACTCAGTGCATCCGCTACAACATTCGCCTTCCCAGGATGGTAGCGAATTTCACAGTCATAATCACTCAGTAGTTCTACCCATCGTCTCTGTCGCATGTTTAACTCCTTTTGATCTAAAATGTGTTGCAAACTCTTGTGGTCAGTGAAAACAGCACACTTCGTCCCATACAAATAGTGTCTCCACAACTTCAACGCAAAGACTACAGCTCCTAATTCCAAATCGTGCGTCGTGTAGTTCTCCTCATTCTTCCTCAGTTGTCTCGACGCGTAGGCTATCACCTTTTCACGCTGCATCAATACCGCTCCATAACCCTTACGAGATGCGTTACAATATACTACAAAGTCTTCGGTTCCTTCAGGCAATGACAATATCGGTGCGGAACATAACTTGTCCTTGAGTGTTTTGAAAGCGAATTCTTCCTCATTTCCCCATTCATACACCCTATTCTTTTCGGTAAGCTTTGTCAATGGCTTTGCTATCAACGAGAATCCTTCAATGAACCTCCGATAATACCCAGCTAAACCAAGGAATTGTCGAACTTCAGTTGGCGTTGTCGGTGCCGACCATTCCCTGATCGCTTCGACCTTGGCGGGATCCACGCGAACTCCCTTGCTATCAATCACGTGACCAAGGAATTGCACGGATTCTAACCAAAACTCACACTTCGAGAACTTCGCATACAGCTTCTCCTTCTTTAACAAATCCAAAATCTTTCTCAGGTGCTTCTCGTGCTCCTCCTTACTCTTAGAGTAAATAAGAATATCATCGATGAAAACAATAACAAACTTATCTAGATACGGCTTGCATACGCGATTCATAAGGTCCATGAATACAACAGGCGCGTTCGTCAACCCAAACGGCATCACTCGAAATTCAAAGTGTCCATACCGCGTACGAAAGGCAGTTACAGGAATATCCTCCTCTCTTACACGTAGTTGATGATACCCTGATCTTAAATCGATCTTTGAGTATACACTGGAACCTTGCAATTGATCAAACAAATCGTCAATCCTCGGCAATGGATACCGATTCTTAACCGTCAGCTTGTTGAGTTCTCTATAGTCAATACACATCCGAAATGAACCATCTTTCTTCTTCACAAACAACACCGGCGCTCCCCATGGTGATGAGCTCGGCCTAATAAATCCCTTGTCCATCAACTCCTTCAGTTGATCCGATAACTCCTTTAACTCGGATGGTGCTAAGCGATAGGGTGCACGCGCAACCGGCGCAGCTCCTGGCACCAAATCAATTCGAAACTCGACCTCACGGGTGGGTGGTAAACCCGGCAGCTCGTCTGGAAAAACTTCCGGATATTCGCAGATAACAGGTACCTCTTCAATCCTCGCCTCTAAATCACCATCACTCGAAACTTGTGCCAAAAACACATCGCATCCGCTCTCTACATACTTCATCATTTTCAAACAGGAAATCACTTTCAAACGAGAAGTGCATTCGTCTCCCTTCACGGTCAAGACTTTATTCCTCAACGGAATCTGAACTAATCTCTCGCCACAGACGATCATAGCACTGTGCGCCATTAGCCAATCCATTCCCACAATCACGTCAAACGATCCTAGTTCTATAGGCATCAAGTCGATTTTAAAAGCGTAATTTCCTAACTTCAAGGTACACCCTTTCAGTATAGAATTCGTACTAACAATTTTTCCATCGGCTAACTCAACGTTATAACTAGTCGCTAACAACACTGGTTTTCTATCGATATGACGACTAAATTTAACATCTACAAAACTCTTGTCGGAGCCAGAATCAAACAAAATACTAGCATAACAAGCGTCTAGCAAAAACGTACCGGTAACCACGTTAGGACCCTGTGGTTTGTCAGCCGTCCCTACTTGATACACGGCAGCAGCATTGTTTCCTCCTTGCTTGTTTCCTGCCTTCGGGCAATTCCCTTACATATGGCCTCTCTCTCCACATCCCCTCATTCTGATAGCATTCGCCCCAGTGGCTACCCCTTTCGTTCGGCAATCAGACATCCTGTGACCTGCTTTTCCACATTTGCCGCATGCAGGTGGGCAATTCCCTACATGGTACAAGTTGCACCTACCACAGTGGGGATTCACTTTTACTCCTCTGGGGTTTGTCACAGCTCTCATCCCTTCATTCCTTCGCTGGTTAAACTGCTGATTGCGGTTCTGACCATGGTTGTTTCGATTTCCACCTCGGCTTTGACCCTGGGATTGATTACTCTGTGCCGCTTCCCATTTCCTCTTATTTCCTTCAGCAATGAAGTTCTTCTTGTCCTGGAGCTTGACATCCATCAATGCGTGAGCCATCTGGACCGCTTCATCAAACGACCCAGGTTTAGACGAAGTCGTCTCACCCTTGATATTACTGGATAAACCTTTGATGTACTGTTTCATCTTCTTGGCATCATTGGCAAAAATGTCTGGACACAAAAGGCTTAGTTCATTAAACCTCCTGGTGTAAGCAGCGATATCATTGTTCTTCAAGGTCAGGTACCTCAACTCATCTTCCAATTGACCCAATTCCTCTTCCGGGCAAAACTTCTTGGTCAAAAGAGCTTTAGTTGCCGTCCATGTTCTTGCATTTGCTACTGCCAATCCAACAGTGGCTACTTGGGTGTTCCACCAACTTAATGCATCCTCAAGAAACGTAGCAGCCGCAAACTTGACCTTGTTCGCTTCTGAACAACCACTAATCTCGAAAGTACTTTCAACCTTTTCCAACCATCTCCTAAGTTCTAGAGCTCCATGTTGTCCCATATATTTGTGATGATTAAGCAATGAAGAAAGAAAGAAAAATAGATGAAGAAGAGATGAATTCTTAGAGAGAGAAAGTAGTGAGAGAAAGTAGAGAGGAGATGATTAACTTGGTGAGATTAGATTAAGAAAAGAAGTTGTTACAAATGACCATCCACCCTCCTAACATGCTAGGAGGGTAGTATATATAGTCCACCCACATGCGGGCTTTAATGGACTATATATTGGGCCGGTCTTGTCTTTAGGACTTTAATTAGTTTAAATCCAAGCCCGTGAACCACGACTAAATAACTACTTATTACAACGTTCTAATAAATATTACAATAGAAACCTATGACCGAACATTCTTGTTTGACTCAATATTTTGAGGCTAACAATCTCCCCCAATGTGAGGTCATTTCTCTTTGATATTTGGATTCCAATGGAGATTTATGAATTTCGTCATAAATGAGTCTTGAACGTGTAACAGTAGTTTTGTTCCTTCATGCTGTGATCTTTGAGTCTTTGTCGTTGTCTTTCGACTTTGTCTTTAAGTCTTGAGATCTTCAAATCATTCTTGACTTGTCTTTGCCATCTTGTGATCTTGTGTCTTTGTCCACATGCTCACACTATCAATTGTTGGATAAGTCTTTGGGCATGAATATGTGGTTGTGAATCTTTGACTTTGCTGAGTACACCGTGACGCCACCTTCTCGAGACAAAACATAGACACGGACTGAATGGCTTTGACATTCGTCCTAAATCGGTAGCGTTTTACCTCCGGTCGGTGAAGACCGTTATACGATATTAAATATCGTACCTGTGATCAGATAGATTCAATTAAGAATCTCCTTGACAGGGTTTCGCGGTTGTACTAGCCGTTCTCTTTACTCGACCGTCTCAAAGCAAGACTGCGAACATAAAGAGTGAATCAATTGGATAGATATCCGCTTGATTAAAGTCGTCAATTCAAATTCCTGGAACAAGTTTGATTCATTAAGAATCTTACCATTGTTGCTTTCCAGTTGACACAAGTTTGATTCATAAGAATCTCACAAGTCACCTACCGTAGCGCTGTTTGATGTTGACGCTAGAAGGATTTCCATTCGTCACTGTGAATATTAATGAATATCACTCTGAATGTTCTGGCAAGACCATAAAGATATTGCGTAGAAACCTGAAACGAGTTTGAATCAATTCAGAATCAAACCACTGTTGCTTTTCAGTTTCACATATGTTCAATTCATAAAGAATCTTGCATATGACCTACCGCAGTGCTGTTTGATGTTAACAGTGGAAGGATTTCCACTCATCATTGTGAATACTAAGTAGTATCACTCTGAGTGTTCTAGCAATATCGCAAGGATATAGCGTAGGACTCTCTTGATCTTCATCCGTGTGTCCTAACGAGATTTGATTGATCTCTTGGCTCTAGACTCGATTTGTGCACTTTTAGTGGTCGGAGGCTGGAGCAGATGCCACCTATTCAATATCAACTATCTCGGAGTGAGAAAGTCAATAGAAGTCGTGTTGATCTCCATGACAATAAAACAAACTTCTTTTGAGAGAAGTCTGAGTAGCTAGGAAAGGGTTGTGCTTCACATCACTGGGTCCATGATGAGTTTGTCTTCATGATGAGTTGACCCGGTTTCTGCCTAAGTTGTATGGAGGGCTTCTTTCTTTAGACCCTTTATCCTTACATTTCTTTTTCATTCTTCAACCCCTTCAATGCTTACCAAGACATCATTAATAGCACCTTGTTGTGATTGTTCCAGTGCTATCATCAGTACTTAGTCGGCATTCAGCTACGTTCACATTCTACTCCATCTTTCCTAAGGACTTCTAATAATCTATTGGATTGTCCCTGGGAAGATCCCTCCGGTTCTGGTTGGATCATAGGACTTAAACCTAACCACCCTTTTGACACCAATAACGTCGTGAATTAAAGATGTTGTGGGTATTTGATCGTAACCATGAAAACCACTTTAAATTCTAACAAAGTGTTTGAAAAACATTTAACACCTTGTTAGTTTTGTCGTTTCAGAAAAGCTCCCCCTTCACATGTGCATCGATAATCGAAAGTGTTTTGCACATGTGGGTAAGAGTTAAAGTGCTTGAGTCTTATAGATCACATTTTAATCACATTTTCTCCCCTATCTCTAATAAATAAAATCTTTTGATATTAGAGATACCAAATTTGATTAAAATATATTTTGAAAAATAGTCTTGAAAATTTTCGGGAAAAAGATGTGTTAATCTTTTGCATGAAGTTGAATTGCTCCCCCTCAAAAATTGATCCAATGGAATTGTCATTACGAGGATTTGATCCACATTAAACTTTTAAGGATAGGAGTTGTTGAACACACAATTTTTGAAAGATTTTGAATATCATTGAGAAATTCTTGAAAAAATTGTGTTCAACGCTTTTTGAAAAATCAATTCTTTTTGACGAACAGGTTTTTCTAAAGCATAAACTTGAGTTCATAGACTTTGAATGTCTTGACGAATCCACTCAAGTGTAAGAAGATTTAACTTCTTTTGCTAAGGGTAAGAGTACAAAAGCGTACACTCCCCCGTGAATTTAGATCCGGGTTGCAATCTGAAAGTGATTACAAACCATTGTGTTGAGCTCAAAACGTTGAATGTTTTGTGACAAGCTCAACCCAAGATAGATTGCTCTACCCGTTGTTGGAAATATTGTCCAAAATAGACAATTTCCTGTTGAAAAGATAGAAATGACATGTTTTGAAAAATATTTACAACTTTCATTCGAGCTTTATGTACACACCCGTGTCGTTATTGAGCGACATTTCTAGGTACGTCCATATTATCGATACTGAAAGACATGTCGAGAAGAATATTTTTGGATTATCAAAGATTTTTTACTTTTGTATTTTGCTTTTTGATTAATATTTACAGGTAGATGTTTGATAGATGAATCAAGCAGGCTTCTTTGCCAGAACCTCCAGTTCTGCTGGAGTCAAACATCTCATACCAATTTGCCTAACTAGATACGCAAACCTCTCTTTCGAAAGAGCTTTTGTAAACAAGTCAGCTAATTGGTAATCCGTTCCAACAAAGTATAGTTCAACGATACCTCTTTCAACTTGTTCCTTAATGAAGTGATATCGGACATCAATGTGCTTCGTGCGGGAATGCTGAACCGGATTGCAGGAGATGGCTATGGCCGACTTTGAGTCACAGTACATAGGTACTTTATCAAAATGGAAGCCATAATCCGTGAGTTGTGTTCTCATCCAAAGGACTTGAGCACAACACGCAGATAGAGACACATACTCCGCTTCGGCTGATGAAAGTGACGTGCAATCCTGCTTCTTGGAAGACCATCCCACAAGCTTGTCTTGACCTAGAAATTGTGCACCACCAGAAGTACTTTTACGTGTATCAAGATACCCTGCATGATCAGAATCTGAATAGGCCGTTAGAAAGAAACCGGTTTCCCTCGGATACCAGAGTCCCATGTGAATGGTATTCTTAAGGTACCGAAAGATCCGTTTAACCTCCTTGAGGTGTTTTTCAGTGGGTCGTGCTTGATATCGTGCACAATAACATGTAGCATGATGAATATCAGGTCTGCTTGCTGTCAAGTACATGAGGGACCCGATCATGGAACGATATCTCGTTTGATCAATGGGTAATCCCTCCAAATCAGCATCTAGGGATGTGGTTGATAATGGTGTCCCAACGGGGTCACATGATGGCATACCATGCTTTTTGATTATCTCTTGACAATACTTAGCTTGGTTAATAAAGATACCACTTGGGGATTGGTGAACTTGAATTCCTAGAAAGAATTTTAGTTCGCCCATCATAGACATTTCAAATCTGCTGTGCATTACTTTTTCAAACCATTTTGAAAGTTTTGGGTTTGTAGACCCGAAAATAATGTCATCAACATAAATTTGCACAAGCAGAATGTCATCCCCATATTTATAAGTGAACAAAGTTAAATCAATGGAACCTTTTGAGAAACCTTTGGAGACCAGGAATTTCGAGAGTTCGTCGTACCACGCCCTTGGAGCTTGCTTGAGTCCATAAAGTGCTTTGTGGAGACGATACACCTTGTCAGGATAATGAGGATTGACGAATCCTTCCGGCTGCGTGACATAAACTTCTTCCTTCAAAGGACCGTTAAGAAACGCCGTCTTTACGTCCATTTGATAAACGATGAATCCCTTATGTGCAGCATAAGCAAGGAAAATCCTGACCGCTTCCATTCGAGCTACTGGTGCAAATGATTCTTCGAAATCAATACCCTCTTTCTGTCCATACCCTTTAGCCACTAGCCTAGATTTATTCTTGATGATCGTGTTCTCTTCATCCATCTTGTTTTTCCAGATCCATCGAAGATTTAATGGCGTTACATCGTATGGTCTGTCAACAAGTTCCCAGACTTTAAGTCTTTCAAATTGTTGAAGTTCATCCGTCATCGATTCAATCCAAGCATGATCAGCTAATGCTTCTTTGATGTTTTTCGGTTCAGCTGAACTCACGGCGAGTGCGAACATACAAACATCGGCATCGGTGTTAAGCTGTCGTCTTGTGCGAACGGGCTGTGAAGGGTTTCCAATGACATGAACCAAATGATGATCTCGGGTCCAATGATGTGTTGAAGGATGTCGTTGATAGAACGTATGCATATTTGACGGATCAACATGGCGAGTAGAAGACTCTCCAGTTTCGTGTACCGGTGTACCGAATGGGTTGATAAATTCGTCTTCGTCAGATAATGCATCGTCTGCTTGATGTGTGTTCTCTGGAGCAATGACAGTAGTTGTGGATGTTGTAGGATCGATTGTTAATGTGATATTCTGAGGAGGTAAATCTGCAACAACCCGTGTTGAAGTAGATGAAGTTGTATCCTTTTGTTGACGATGAACGGTATCATCATTCTTATCATGAGTGACAGCGGAAGACTTCGATACAACTTGTTTCTCCCCCGTGAAATATTCATCATACATTGGTCCATATAACATTTCCAACTCTTCAATTGTCGTGTCGACTGTCATATCAGCTCTAGGAACATTTTCTGGAACCAGCGTTGAACTTGACGGTTCATTGCTGTGGTCTTGAGCTTCGAGTTCCGTGCGGTTGTGAACGGAAGTCGTTTGTCGTTGTGGATCGGGACTTAAACTGTTTTGTTCAAGTGCCATTTCTTGAGATTCATCAAATCGGATGTGAATTGTCTCGACAATCAATTTTGTTCTTTTGTTGAACACTCTATATCCCTTAGACTGAGTTGCATGTCCCACAAGAATACATGCATCACCTTTTTCTTTCATCTTATCCAAATTTTCACCATCTCGTATAATGTAACAAGTACATCCAAAAACATGAAGGTGTTTGAGTGAAGGTTTTCGATCATGAATTATGTGATATGGTGTCTTTTCGTGTCTTGGGATAATTAAAGAGCGGTTTTGTGTGTAGCATGCGGTTGACACGGCTTCGGCCCAAAAGTATAGTGGAAGTTTTGAAGCGGATAATAATGTTCGAGCAGCTTCAACCAAAGTACGGTTTCGTCTTTCAACAACGCCGTTTTGTTCGGGTGTTCGAGCAATAGATGTTTCATGTTCAATCCCTTCGGCTTCAAAATACTTTCTCAGATTAGAATTCAAAAATTCTGTACCTCTGTCAGTACGAACCACTTTAACTTGAGCTTGAAGACCACGTTGTATCAATTTTAGGAAGCTGATGAGAACGTCGGGTGTTTCATCCTTGGACCTCAAGAAGTGAGTCCATGTGTACCTTGAGTAATCATCGACAATTACCAGAATATATTTCTTTCCATTGATACTCTGAACACGCATTGGACCACACAGATCCATGTGAAGAAGATCTAACCGTCCTTTAGAGCTTGGTGTTGTCTTTGTTTTGAAGCTACTTCGTTTAGCTTTACAAAGTTCACAAGAAGAACAAAGATGATCTTTGATGAATTTCAAGCTTGGAAGGCCTCTCACAATATCTTTCTTGGAAAGCAAGTTAATGGTATCAAAGTTGAGATGAGAAAGACGTTGATGCCATAACCATGCCTGAGTCGTTGAAGCTTTAGCCATGAAGCAAATTGGAGTTGATGAAGTTGTGTCTTGAAGTGAAATTGTGTAAATATCAGTACCCCGTGTACCGGTAAGTAAGTCATTCCCATCATAATCACGAACAAAACATGTCTTCTTTCTGAAAGCAACTTCCAAATCCGCATCACAAAATTGACCAACCGAGAAAAGATTGTGATTGAGCCCTTCGACGTAGTATACCCTTTTAATCGTGATATTCCCCTGAACCAAATCTCCATATCCTAGGATCGGTGCAAATTGATCATTTCCGAATCGGACCGTACCTAGGAACTTCTCCACGAAGTTAATTAGAAGCTTGAGATTCCCCGTCATGTGCTTCGTGCATCCGGGGTCCATTATGAAGAGAATTATTTGTATCACCTGCAGAAGAGTTAGAACACGATGGAGCATTTGCTAAATTGGATACCACAGTAGTTGTGATAGTAGAATCATTAGTGTCCTTATCAACATTTAAAGGCAAACTAACACTCGTTTTCACATTTTCTGTCCTAACTTTAGGCATCCATTTATATCCGGGAGGACATTGATTAGCAAACCACCATTTCCAAGACTTACTGGCAGACTCATATAATTCCTTAATTTTGCTTCTAGGATTCTTAGTGGTGGAGTCTGATGCATTACTTTTCTTAGTGGGGGTTGCACCAGAATGGTTCACTTTGCGTTTGGGTTTACTAGCTCTAATAGGCATTTCAACTTGCTTCTTATTTCTAGTATCTACGCCTTTGACTTTATTTATAGCACACATAGAATGATTAGCATTAGCACACTTGCCACATTTGACACAAACAAATTTCACATTCATAGCATTCAAATCATTCACAACATTCAAATCGTCATTACATGCGATAACAGACTTTTTATTCTTAAAAACATTCAAATTTCTAGGGTGTTCTTCTACTTGCTTCATCTTCCCTTGATTCTTGTGTTTCCAGACCTTATCATTCTCTTGAGTGCTCTTAAGCTGAGGCCGGCTAACACTAGTAGTGGAGACTATTCCTGTAGTAGAAGACACACGAATATTAGTGTTTCTAGAAGTCTGAGGCGAGTGAGTATCTTTGTTTGTGGGCTTAGTGGGCATTCTATACATCCCTGGTTCAATCACATTATTGTGCTTAACGCTTGGTGCTACAGAATTCCTTATGGGTTGAGCATGTGGTAACCTTTCCTTTCCATCCATCTTGGGGGCAAACACAGGTTTTGCAAACGAGGAATTAGATAAAGCAGATGGTTTTCCCAAGATAGAGGATCTATTCTCTTTAGAGGCATTGGGTTGTCTAACCACATTTTTCTTAATGCTAGGTTCCACAATTTTCCCACCCATTTTAGCAATGAGTTTCTGCAACTCAGCTATCGCTCTGTCCCTGTCTTGTAATTGAGCTTTCAACCCTTTAATTTCCAAATTCTGTTCATTCATTTCTCGAAATGTTTGCGAAAGTTTTTCTTGCAATTTATTATCATGTGGAAAACGACCAACATCTTTTTGCAAAGCAAGTTCAAGTGAATGACAATGTTTTTGAAGGAAATCAGTTTTGTGTTGAAGTAACTCAAAAGCCTTTTTGTCAACATTTTCTTTACGTTTCGAAAGCTCAATTTCAAGACGTTCACATTCTTTGATCTTATCAAGATATTGACATGCAACTTCAGAATATTCATCAATATCAGCACAAGATGTAAAATAAGCACACATAACATCTTTAGAAACGCATTCTTGCAAGAGTAAATCATATTCATCTGAAAAATCAGACTTCTCCATTTGAAGATCATCAATGTGTTTCTCAAGAGCTTCAACATATTTTAAATCATCAAACATTTCAGTCCGAATGAACTCCTCAAGTTGAAGAACAGTTTCTTTAATCAACGCCGTGTTAGGAATTAAGAGTTCTTTCACAAGCAAGGTAATATCTTGAGGAATCGGACGTGTCCACTCAGCATTTTCACGTTTGGCCCAGTCTCTTTCAACAATAGATTTAACATTATCTATGTGGTGTTTAAGAATACCTAATGTTTTTCTACTCTTGCTTTTAGATTCATCTAGAGGGAGGTAGTTTATGTATTTGTAAACATTAGATTTCTTAGGGGCAAATGCTTTCTTCCATTGAATTCTCTTTTGTTTGCATTCTAAGAACACTTCCTCACGAGTTTTCTGAGTTTGTTTGTTGAACAGGCCATAAAGACTATTCTCATAAGCGTAATTATAAGGTTTCACAAACTCCTTATTAACAAGTGGTTGACTATCATCGTCCCAAAGGGCAGTCTCTTCACTATCGGCACTAACAAGCATGCAATCAAGATCTGTCCTTTCAGTCTCATCAAGATAAAGACACGGGTTCGCAGCTTGAGCTTTGGCAAGGTACTCAGGACTTGCAAAGCTAGCTTGACCCTTAAACATCGATGGAGGTGCTAGCATTCTTACGGATTGAATAGAATCATGCGTTTTATAAACAACGTTCTTCAAAAAGTCGACTTGTGCTTCTAGTTTCGTAACTTTTTCGGTTTCTTTATCATATCTACTTTTGAAGTCTTGTTTTAACGCATCTACCTCTTGTTTCTTATCCTCTAGAATTTTAGCAGAATCAGTGGTGGTCATAGAGAGCTTTTGTTCAAGTTCATTAACTTTGGTATTGGCAAGGTACGTTTTTTGACGTTCATCCATTAAGAAAACATTATATTGACGCTTCTCTTTAGCTAATAACTCAAGAGTTGTATTATATTTGTTTTCAAAATCGTCCTTTTGACTTTTTAACGCACTTCCCTTGTACCCCTCAAGCTCTTTGGTTTTCTGAAGGAGCTCATCTCTATAGCTTTCAGTCATCTCAGTAGATTTGATAAGAGCAGCTTTACATTCTTCAAAACTTTGAGTGAGCGTAGCGTTTGCTCTCTTTAATTGCTTTTGACTCTTTTTATTTTCAGTGACATCTTTTTGTAAAGTAGCAATTAAATTAGCAAGCGCAATACGTTCCTCTTCATCATATCCATTTGCATGTTGATCATCCTCAGACTCATTATTGCACATTTATGATGAATCGGGTGTGGTATTGCTATCAACCGTTTCCATCATACACGTGTCATTAATGGCATTGGGTAGATCACTATGCTCAGGAATATCACCAAACACATTATATTCATCAGTAGTGTGTACCTTATCGATTGGCTCAGTGTCAAAGATAGGACCATTGTCATCTTCAGTGACTTTGAGAACTTCTTCAACCTTTGCCATGTACGAGTAATGTGCATCAAGCTCTTGATCAGAATCTTCATCATCAGTATCATCAAGCATGGCTCCTTCCCCAGCTGACAATTTAACCCCTGCTTCCATCTTTTTGCATAGCAACATCTTTTCCTTGTGATAGCTGGAGTCTCTAACCCTTTTCGGCTTCCTGCATTCCTTTGCCATATGCCCATAACCTTGGCAATTAAAACATTGAATCCCACTCTGCTGAACCACTTGACTTCCAACCGTTTCCCTATTCCCAGTAGCAGCAGCAATCCTCTGAGCATCATACTTGGCAGTTTGTCGATCATATCTTGCAGAACCCTCAACATGCGTAGGATTATGTCGATCATACCTAGAAGGACTTTCACCACGTCTAGTGTGTCATACCTTGGAGGACTCTCAACATATCGGTTCTTTGTGTTAGATGATGTGCGAAGATTGTTGTTGGTGGGTTTGTAGATTTTCTTGTAAGTCTTCATTATGTAAGCAATTTGTTGTTTCATCTCTCGGTTCTTTTGAGCTTGGTCTTCATCACTATCTTCTTCAGATGAGGACTCAGATGGTGGTGATGGTGCTCTTGGCGCTATACCTCGAGATTTTGTGGAAAATGAAGACTTAGATGATGTGGAATATCGTGGTGAAGATGATGTATTGGAGTATGGCTTAGGAGCACGAAAGTGAGGATCTTGAACATGTTGAGTGGTAGTTACTAAAGCAAGTGGATTAGCCGTCTTGGCAACACGTTCAGCTCGAATTTCATTTGCTTCATTCTGAAATTGCTTCAAGATGTCAAAAAGTCGATGATATGAGACCTCGTCTAACTTTTCTTGTTGTTTCACCAAAGTGACGAATCGTGTCCACTCGGGTTGAAGTTGTTGAAGAAATTGGACATTGACTTGCATGGTGGAGACTTGCAGGTTATTTCTTGTCATGTCATTCATCATCTTATAAAACCTGGAGTAGTAAGAGTCAATTGATTCTCCATCCCTTGAAGTAAACTTGCCAAAATTCCAAAACAAGTTTGTTTTGACATCTTGTTTGTTGAGTGATTCTCCTTGTTGCAAGCGTTCAATAGCAGTCCACATTTCATGTGCTGTCGGGCATGCATCAACCGTGGAGTAAATATCATCTCCAATCCCACTTAAAACCATATAGATGGCTTCCTTCTCCGCATCATGCCAAGCACAATTTTCAGGTGTGAGATCAGCTCTTGTTTCATCACGTTCACTTGCAGGTATTGGATCAGTAGTATCTGTGGCTGCTCTTGGAGGAACTGAGATCTTCTTAAATATATATGGTCCATGAGTAATACATTTCCTCAAGGCATCACCATTAGGTCTTGTATCAAGATATCGTATGAAACGTGATTGCCATTGAGCATACCTACCAGATACAAGCATTGGTGGTCTCTCTTTGTTACCCGCCACCATTATGTTGTTGTTCGTCACACGATATTCGGCAGTAGAATCCATCTCAATATTCTCTGAAATGATGAAGTGAATATGGATCTTAAGTAGATTTGTTGTGATTGTTGTTGTGGTTTAAATTCCGAAAATTGCAATTTTTCTCCAGGCCGACAATAAATTCTCCAGTCCGACAAAACGGTAGACTAAAAAATTTTGTAATCACCAAAATTTGAAATCGAGCTAGAAATGTCCTAAAACTAGTATGGAAAAAATTTGAATTTACTTGACGAAAAAATTTTAACTCCCTTTTTTTTTTTTTTTTTTTTTTTTTTGATCTTCGTGGAAACGATATTCTGAAACTAGTCTAGATAGTGGCTAAGTCTAAAAAATACTCAAACAAAATTTAGCAAAACACATCATCGGAATGTCCCCTAATCGGAATAACCAATCGGAATGTTATCGGAATGCACCAATCGGAATGTTATCGTAATGCACCAATCAGAATGTATGATCGGAAAACACCAATCGGAATGTGCTAATCGGAAAACACCAATCGGAATGTGCTATCGGAAAACACCAATCGGAATGTGCTAATCGGAAAACACCAATCGGAATGCAAATCGGAATGCCAATCGGAATATTGTTGTTCAGTCGGAATGATGGTCGGAGTGTTGAAACCCTTTTCCGATTGCACAGATCGGAATACTGATCGGAATATATCCCCCTTTTCTCGGACAAAAATCAACCAATACGTGATTTTAAGCCAAAAAATGATCAAAAAACCCAAAAATTTTGTGTTTTTAGCCAAAGTAAATATACCAAATCACTACTACAACTATGTAGAAGATGTAGATGAAGAAGTAGAGCACGAAGAACACAAAAAAATTTAAATCCGAGATGATTTATGGATTAAATCATTCGAATCAAATATAATAACAACAATGAATCACAAATCTACCCCATGGCGATTGATACCAAATGTTGTCCCATATATTTGTGATGATTAAGCAATGAAGAAAGAAAGAAAAATAGATGAAGAAGAGATGAATTCTTAGAGAGAGAAAGTAGTGAGAGAAAGTAGAGAGGAGATGATTAACTTGGTGAGATTAGATTAAGAAAAGAAGTTGTTACAAATGACCATCCACCCTCCTAACATGCTAGGAGGGTAGTATATATAGTCCACCCACATGCGGGCTTTAATGGACTATATATTGGGCCGGGCTTGTCTTTAGGACTTTAATTAGTTTAAATCCAAGCCCGTGAACCACGACTAAATAACTACTTATTACAACGTTCTAATAAATATTACAATAGAAACCTATGACCGAACATTCTTGTTTGACTCAATATTTTGAGGCTAACACTCCACCAGTTCCATGAAATTGCGTGGGACCGCATTTCATAAAACTAGAGTAAGTACATTCTCTTGGGGCTTGCTGTCTCCCCGCGTTTCTGCCCTGGTCTGGATTTCTTCCTGCTCGGTCTGCTTCTAGCGCATTCGCAATGGCTTCCTGAATCATCGTGTTCACACGATCGACGGTTAGCTTTGGAGGCATGGTGCGTTATCAAATATCTCTTTCTACAAGACAGGGAAAATAGAAAAACAATGTAAGTACACACATCAAGATTAAGATGGATTTCTCTTTCAAGACATAATATAAATACAACGACACATAACTACAAAGTTACTAATATTCATCAATTCACATCACAAAAGATCAAATTTAAGACATATCACAGATCATGAAAGGTAAACATGGATTGTATTGATAATCAACCAAAATTGTGACAAGTATTGCCACTACAATCATTCACCATAAAACTTAAGTCCTCAAGTTTTTCGTCATAATGCCATCATACAAAAGTCTAAAATAGTTCTATTACAACGATCAAAGATAAAATACAAGACAAGCAACTAGGCATGTGGTGATCCACATGGCCTCTTGGATGGCGGTTCGTCATCATCTTCCTCGGGTTCCCCATCGCTATCATCCTTGTCCACATCATCCATTTTTCTCTTTCCTTTATCATCCGGCCCACATTCAGTCTCCTTTTTCGTCCCTGACGTAGACCCACACTCAATCGCTACCTGATTTCCCACAGTGACACAAGCACCTCTGGTAGGTGGCTGGATCATGAAGTCATTAGCTTCCATTTCCAAATCGTCCACAAATCTCCAATCTGGGGGCAATGATGCTCTCACTCGATGCTCCCAACTCTGCATCCTAGACAATCTCACTTGATCTTCCCTAACACGGTCAAGACTAGCGCTCAAATTCGCGATCATCGATCTTAAACTGTTGATGTCACTTTTGTTTGCATTTCCATCATACTCAATTCTTGCAGTCCTTTCCAACAGTCTTTGGTATGCCCTTTCATTCTCGTCGAATCTGTCGATCACCCTTGATTCCACTACGTACCGCATGAACATCGATTCATCCAAACTTCTCACAACACGCCGTACGTCATGATAAGCTCTTGGTCCGGGGCAGCAAACTCTTGAGATGCCTTGATGAAGAAAATTTGCGCTCGCTGCTCCTTCGGATCTTCTGGGGATACCTGGTGCACCAACCAGATGAGAAGTACGCATAGGCCTGGGGCAAGTAGTTCTCCTTTGGTCGAGGTCCTGGGCTTGCACATCGTTCGTCTCAGCTTGTCCTTCAGCAGCTGTTCCAACACTCCCCCCTTCGTGACCTACGACGTAATCGTTTCCATTACCATTAGGCGGTACCTCGGCCATTCCTGCAATAACAGCGAATTTCGGAGGGTACGTAAGTAACTATACAATATTTATAAATACATGCATGCAAATGCAATGCAAAGGTGGTACATATGCCCAAAATGTAATAATACGATGCTCATGCATGATTAATACAAAAATTACGGTGTCGGATATCCCACGTATAATTTCAACGTCTACATATAGTAATTTCCATACTTACGTAATAATTACCCACATATATACTTCAACTCAAAAGTATACGTCAAATGCCATGAATACAAAAATAAATCTTAGCGGAGCCATGCAGGATAGTTGTGTGTGCTTGGACAATTTCTTACGACACCAAAAGTTATAGTTTAGGATTTTCAAAAACGACCTAGTTCTCTATAACTCATGGCTCTGATTACCAATCTGTAACACCCCACCAAATGCTATGCGCAGCGGAACTACAACATTTGGGTGCTACGCAGTTATCATCGCACACAAGATATATCGAACGACTCTAAAGAGACGTCAACTTAAAACTTAAATTAAAAATTGTTAAAAGATACATGTCTACGGTTTTTCCAACCCCAATTGGTACAACAGAGTTTAGCGTTTTCGGTCCCCCATGAATCTCAACCCAAAAATTTCAGTTTCACAACAACATAACATTAAAGTTAAAAATGTTTAAGTAGAAAAGGGAGGAAAAACAAACAGACTCCAAGCCATACACACAACATCCATCCTATGCACGCTCCATGCTACACTTCAGCGGTTACCTGAAACACATGCCAAAATTTGGTCAACGAAAACGTTGAGTGGAATTCATAGGTTTTACAATTCATTTTGAACATATGTGAAATAAAAACCATTCACGATCATTCATAGACTTGTCGATCAAACAATCTATATTCAAGATACTGGCAATTGTGTTTAAGCTCATGACACTAAACCGTTAACTCAATCACCCGCGTAATAATTACCGGCGTGATTCAGATGAAACCAAGGCCCCTAATAAGGCATCAGTTGCAATTATACCTTATCTCTTATCACAAATTATCCGTCCGCAGGGGGTATCAACGTACTAGCCCTCGTCTCGGATAGGGTAGTCAACCCCATAGTACTATCACTTTGTATAAGCGGCTATTTCTAATCCACGCTAGGACTAAACAATAGTTAATAGTTCATGAAATTAGGGTCTTTTGCAACTAGGTACTCAACACAATTTCAAAGGCAACATTCGGGACCAACAATCATTCATGACATATGTTCATTTTAAAAACTTGCATGCATTTCCCTCGCGGGTAAAACCGTTTGAAATAATAATAAGCGAGGCTATAAATTCACACCTTATATATCAAGTAGTCGATAGTTCGAGAGACGGTCACTGACGACGATACGGATGCCCGGGTAAATCAACACCTATCAACCAAATAACGGGTAATGAGTAATCTCATTTTAAAACCTCATGGTACTGTATAAAATACATAAACACTAGTCACTTATGACAATTACAACTCACGCCAAAACAAAACAACAAGCGTTACTCATTTTACACCATTCGTCCTTATTATTAACGTTATCCATTTTTATTCATTTTCGCCGATACTTACCAAAAGTACGGACTATTTTACTATACTTAACCATCCTTATAAAATTTGAAAAAATTCTCAAAAATACTATAAGACCTGTAGATAACACATATTTAATCCCAATAAAAGTTTTTTACTTCTACGACCCGTTACTCAACGCTTTTCCAAAAACTACGTTTTTCGGACTGAAATTGTACTTTGACCAAGTCGGACCCGTTTGACCCGTTTAAAATACTCCATTGACCTATTTGACACCTAAGTCCTAAAGTAGACTCAAATGTGCAGGTTTGACACCAAAATTCAGTCCTTGACCATTTACCAAACTAGACTTATAGTCCCCGGGATTTGACCTACAACCAATCATAACTTCGGATTATGACGGTTTTCATCTCCCGGTACACGAATTTCAAAACGTCGTAACTTTTGACTCGTTAGGAGTCGTAAGCTCTACCTTATACCAAATCGAAGCTAAGAAAATTCTCTACAAGTCTATCCTATCCACATGACCTGTTTTCAAAATGATTTTTACAAAAATGCCTTAAACTTTCTGCCTAAATTCAATCATACCAAAATCATACTTACGCTCGATTCCAAACCTATTTATCATCACTAGGCATCATCCTAAGCTTCCCTAATCACAAACAAACCATATTTTCAGTTCCTAACCCCTATTGATCATCAACCTCATAAGCTAAAATCCTAAAAACAAACATGCAAGTACTTGTATCCATCTAAAACATCTATGAACACAAGATTAAACACAAAACCAACACTCAAAACATCAATCACCATGGCTCCCCAAACACCCCCCTTAGCCGTGGGGTTTGGGTGACCAAAACACCACAACCAAATCAATTTTGGTGGGTTTGTTTAGTGATTATACCCTCATTTCACACGAATTTAACATGCATTTATCCAATTAACCTCAAAAACGAGTTTGAAAAATTCCTTTGATTCTTGAAAAAAAAGTTTGAATGCATGTTGGATTTGATTACATAGAAAGGTAGGGAATGATTAGATTAGAGGTGGTCTAACCTTAGTTTTAATCAAAACCAAGTAGAAAAAAAATTAATGGTGGTTTTTGGTGGTTTGGGGGTGACCGTCGGCCTAAGGAGGAAGAGAGGGAGAGAAAAAAAAGAATTTCCAAGTGTTTTTGTGTTGTATGTGTTTTCATTTCCCCTTTTGTAAAATTGGAAGGACCCCTTGTGCAATTTAGGCTTTCTTTTGGCCTCAAGTAAAAACGATACTAAAACTTTGCGGGTTTGACTCACTAGTTATTTTAGAAAATTTTACGGGAGTCGGAAATTATCCCAAACACTCCAAAATACTTTTGGGATACTTTAAATGTACCCGGAAAGCTATAAAACTCACCCGACTCGACTTAACATGAACCGTAAGTAAAATTCTCGAAAAAATAAATTATCGATAAAACGTCAATAATTATAGAAATTTGGGCATCCATCGGGATCGTATTCGTCATCGTCCTTCTTGAATCGTCAATCGTAAAAATTATAACCTCGAACATCGGCTTTAACCAAAATACTAAAATATGTAGCAATTAATATTTATTAAAAATTTCAAAAATTAGCGTAATTTAGGGTAATGTTAGTGACCTCGGTTCTAGGGTGTCACATCCACCCCTCCTTAAAGAGAGCGACGTCCCGACGCTCGCCTCTTCTTATACTCACATTTCGTACTGCTGGAACAGATGAGGATACCTTTCCTTGAAAAAGTCCTCACGTTCCCAAGTGTATTCCGGTCCACGCTTAGAATTCCATCGAACCTTCACAATAGGAATTCTACTACGCTTCAGCCTCTTGACCTCTCGGTCCATAATTTCCACAGGTTCTTCCACAAAATGCATTTTGTCGTCCAGTCGAATCTCGTCCAAAGGAATCACCAATTCCTTATCCGCCAAACTCTTCTTCAAGTTCGATACGTGAAACGTGTCGTGAATAGCACTAAGCTTGCTCGGCAACTCTAACTTGTACGCTACTGGTCCAATTCGTTCAACGATCTTAAATGGTCCAATATACCTCGGACTTAACTTTCCTTTCTTCCCAAAACGAATTACGCCCTTCCACGGCGATACCTTAAGCATAGCCATATCTCCGACTTCAAATTCCAACGGTTTCCTTCTGTTATCGGCATAACTCTTTTGTCGGCTTCTCGCAGCAAGTAGTCGGTTCTTGATTTGCACAATCTTCTCTGTCGTTTCTAAAACCATTTCGGGTCCAGTCAATTGACTTTCTCCTACTTCACTCCAACACACGGGCGATCTACACTTCCTTCCATACAATGCTTCGAACGGTGCTGCCTTGATACTCGCATGGTAACTATTGTTGTACGAAAACTCCACTAGAGGCAAGTGGCGTTCCCAACTTCCTCCAAAATCAATCACGCATGCTCGGAGCATGTCCTCCATCGTCTGTATAGTTCTTTCACTCTGGCCGTCAGTTTCCGGGTGATAAGCCGTACTTAAATTCAATTCAGTGCCCATCGCACGTTGAAGCGATTTCCAAAATTCCGAAGTAAATCTACTATCGCGATCCGAAATGATCGATAACGGCACCCCATGTCTGCAAACGATCTCCTTTACGTACACACTGGCCAGCTTTTCCATACTGTCCGTCTTCTTCATAGGTAAGAAATGAGCAGATTTCGTTAACCTATCCACTATTACCCATATCATATCACATCCACTAGGAGTTCTAGGTAAACCTGTCACGAAATCCATAGCGATTTTCTCCCATTTCCATTCTGGGATATCTGGTTGTACCAACAACCCAGACGGTTTCTTATGTTCTGCTTGAACCTTCGCGCAAGTCAAACACTTACTAACGTAACGAGCAATATCCGCCTTCCTATTCGGCCACCAATAAACTTTCTTCAGGTCGTGATACATTTTATCCGATCCAGGATGTATCGAATACTTCGACTTATGAGACTCGTTCATAACCAATTCTCGTACTCCAGGCTTTCCTTCCTCAGATGAACATAATGGTAACCAAATCCGATTCTCAAAATATCTCAATCCGTCTGACCTAATCACAAAAAGAGGTTTCAACATTCTTCCCAAGTTCTCAGCTTCAACATTCCCTTTCATTAGTCCCCTCTCTTGAGCCTTCAGTATAGTTTCGGTTAAGTCAACGCTCTCAGTCATCACCAAAGCTCTGACTCTCAAAGGTTTCTCTCGTTCCTTCCTACTCAGTGCATCCGCTACAACATTCGCCTTCCCAGGATGGTAGCGAATTTCACAATCATAATCACTCAGTAGTTCTACCCATCGTCTCTGTCGCATGTTTAACTCCTTTTGATCTAAAATGTGTTGCAAACTCTTGTGGTCAGTGAAAACAACACACTTCGTCCCATACAAATAGTGTCTCCACAACTTCAACGCAAAGACTACAACTCCTAATTCCAAATCGTGCGTCGTGTAGTTCTCCTCATTCTTCCTCAGTTGTCTCGACGCGTAGGCTATCACCTTTTCACGCTGCATCAATACCGCTCCATAACCCTTACGAGATGCGTCACAATATACTACAAAGTCTTCGGTTCCTTCAGGCAATGACAATATCGGTGCGGAACATAACTTGTCCTTGAGTGTTTTGAAAGCGAATTCTTCCTCATTTCCCCATTCATACACCCTATTCTTTTCGGTAAGCTTTGTCAATGGCTTTGCTATCAACGAGAATCCTTCAATGAACCTCCGATAATACCCAGCTAAACCAAGGAATTGTCGAACTTCAGTTGGCGTTGTCGGTGCCGACCATTCCCTGATCGCTTCGACCTTGGCGGGATCCACGCGAACTCCCTTGCTATCAATCACGTGACCAAGGAATTGCACGGATTCTAACCAAAACTCACACTTCGAGAACTTCGCATACAGCTTCTCCTTCTTTAACAAATCCAAAATCTTTCTCAGGTGCTTCTCGTGCTCCTCCTTACTCTTAGAGTAAATAAGAATATCATCGATGAAAACAATAACAAACTTATCTAGATACGGCTTGCATACGCGATTCATAAGGTCCATGAATACAGCAGGCGCGTTCGTCAACCCAAACGGCATCACTCGAAATTCAAAGTGTCCATACCGCGTACGAAAGGCAGTTACAGGAATATCCTCCTCTCTTACACGTAGTTGATGATACCCTGATCTTAAATCGATCTTTGAGTATACACTGGAACCTTGCAATTGATCAAACAAATCGTCAATCCTCGGCAATGGATACCGATTCTTAACCGTCAGCTTGTTGAGTTCTCTATAGTCAATACACATCCGAAATGAACCATCTTTCTTCTTCACAAACAACACCGGCGCTCCCCATGGTGATGAGCTCGGCCTAATAAATCCCTTGTCCATCAACTCCTTCAGTTGATCCGATAACTCCTTTAACTCGGATGGTGCTAAGCGATAGGGTGCACGCGCAACCGGCGCAGCTCCTGGCACCAAATCAATTCGAAACTCGACCTCACGGGTGGGTGGTAAACCCGGCAGCTCGTCTGGAAAAACTTCCGGATATTCGCAGATAACAGGTACCTCTTCAATCCTCGCCTCTAAATCACCATCACTCGAAACTTGTACCAAAAACACATCGCATCCGCTCTCTACATACTTCATCATTTTCAAACAGGAAATCACTTTCAAACGAGAAGTGCATTCGTCTCCCTTCACGGTCAAGACTTTATTCCTCAACGGAATCTGAACTAATCTCTCGCCACAGACGATCATAGCACTGTGCGCCATTAGCCAATCCATTCCCACAATCACGTCAAACGATCCTAGTTCTATAGGCATCAAGTCGATTTTAAAAGCGTAATTTCCTAACTTCAAGGTACACCCTTTCAGTATAGAATTCGTACTAACAATTTTTCCATCGGCTAACTCAACGTTATAACTAGTCGCTAACAACACTGGTTTTCTATCGATATGACGACTAAATTTAACATCTCCAAAACTCTTGTCGGAGCCATAATCAAACAAAATACTAGCATAACAAGCGTCTAGCAAAAACGTACCGGTAACCACGTTAGGACCCTGTGGTTTGTCAGCCGTCCCTACTTGATACACGGCAGCAGCATTGTTTCCTCCTTGCTTGTTTCCTGCCTTCGGGCAATTCCCTTACATATGGCCTCTCTCTCCACATCCAAAACATCCCCTCATTCTGATAGCATTCGCCCCAGTGGCTACCCCTTTCGTTCGGCAATCAGACATCCTGTGACCTGCTTTTCCACATTTGCCGCATGCAGGCGGGCAATTCCCTACATGGTACAAGTTGCACCTACCACAGTGGGGATTCACTTTTACTCCTCTGGGGTTTGTCACAGCTCTCATCCTTTCATTCCTTCGCTGGTTAAACTGCTGATTGCGGTTCTGACCATGGTTGTTTCGATTTCCACCTCGGCTTTGACCCTGGGATTGATTACTCTGTGCCGCTTCCCATTTCCTCTTATTTCCTTCAGCAATGAAGTTCTTCTTGTCCTGGAGCTTGACATCCATCAATGCGTGAGCCATCTGGACCGCTTCATCAAACGACCCAGGTTTAGACGAAGTCGTCTCACCCTTGATATTACTGGATAAACCTTTGATGTACTGTTTCATCTTCTTGGCATCATTGGCAAAAATGTCTGGACACAAAAGGCTTAGTTCATTAAACCTCCTGGTGTAAGCAGCGATATCATTGTTCTTCAAGGTCAGGTGCCTCAACTCATCTTCCAATTGACCCAATTCCTCTTCCGGGCAAAACTTCTTGGTCAAAAGAGCTTTAGTTGCCGTCCATGTTCTTGCATTTGCTACTGCCAATCCAACAATGGCTACTTGGGTGTTCCACCAACTTAATGCATCCTCAAGAAACGTAGCAGCCGCAAACTTGACCTTGTTCGCTTCTGAACAACCACTAATCTCGAAAGTACTTTCAACCTTTTCCAACCATCTCCTAAGTTCTAGAGCTCCATGTTGTCCCATATATTTGTGATGATTAAGCAATGAAGAAAGAAAGAAAAATAGATGAAGAAGAGATGAATTCTTAGAGAGAGAAAGTAGTGAGAGAAAGTAGAGAGGAGATGATTAACTTGGTGAGATTAGATTAAGAAAAGAAGTTGTTACAAATGACCATCCACCCTCCTAACATGCTAGGAGGGTAGTATATATAGTCCACCCACATGCGGGCTTTAATGGACTATATATTGGGCCGGGCTTGTCTTTAGGACTTTAATTAGTTTAAATCCAAGCCCGTGAACCACGACTAAATAACTACTTATTACAACGTTCTAATAAATATTACAATAGAAACCTATGACCGAACATTCTTGTTTGACTCAATATTTTGAGGCTAACAATCTCCCCCAATGTGAGGTCATTTCTCTTTGATATTTGGATTCCAATGGAGATTTATGAATTTCGTCATAAATGAGTCTTGAACGTGTAACAGTAGTTTTGTTCCTTCATGCTGTGATCTTTGAGTCTTTGTCGTTGTCTTTCGACTTTGTCTTTAAGTCTTGAGATCTTCAAATCATTCTTGACTTGTCTTTGCCATCTTGTGATCTTGTGTCTTTGTCCACATGCTCACACTATCAATTGTTGGATAAGTCTTTGGGCATGAATATGTGGTTGTGAATCTTTGACTTTGCTGAGTACACCGTGACGCCACCTTCTCGAGACAAAATATAGACACGGACTGAATGGCTTTGACATTCGTCCTAAATCGGTAGCGTTTTACCTCCGGTCGGTGAAGACCGTTATACGATATTAAATATCGTACCTGTGATCAGATAGATTCAATTAAGAATCTCCTTGACAGGGTTTCGCGGCTGTACTAGCCGTTCTCTTTACTCGACCGTCTCAAAGCAAGACTGCGAACATAAAGAGTGAATCAATTGGATAGATATCCGCTTGATTAAAGTCGTCAATTCAAATTCCTGGAACAAGTTTGATTCATTAAGAATCTTACCATTGTTGCTTTCCAGTTGACACAAGTTTGATTCATAAGAATCTCACAAGTCACCTACCGTAGCGCTGTTTGATGTTGACGCTAGAAGGATTTCCATTCGTCACTGTGAATATTAATGAATATCACTCTGAATGTTCTGGCAAGACCATAAAGATATTGCGTAGAAACCTGAAACGAGTTTGAATCAATTCAGAATCAAACCACTGTTGCTTTTCAGTTTCACATATGTTCAATTCATAAAGAATCTTGCATATGACCTACCGCAGTGCTGTTTGATGTTAACACTGGAAGGATTTCCACTCATCATTGTGAATACTAAGTAGTATCACTCTGAGTGTTCTAGCAATATCGCAAGGATATAGCGTAGGACTCTCTTGATCTTCATCCATGTGTCTTAACGAGATTTGATTGATCTCTTGGCTCTAGACTCGATTTGTGCACTTTTAGTGGTCGGAGGCTGGAGCAGATGCCACCTATTCAATATCAACTATCTCGGAGTGAGAAAGTCAATAGAAGTCGTGTTGATCTCCGTGACAATAAAACAAACTTCTTTTGAGAGAAGTCTGAGTAGCTAGGAAAGGGTTGTGCTTCACATCACTGGGTCCATGATGAGTTTGTCTTCATGATGAGTTGACCCGGTTTCTGCCTAAGTTGTATGGAGGGCTTCTTTCTTTAGACCCTTTATCCTTACATTTCTTTTTCATTCTTCAACCCCTTCAATGCTTACCAAGACATCATTAATAGCACCTTGTTGTGATTGTTCCAGTGCTATCATCAGTACTTAGTCGGCATTCAGCTACGTTCACATTCTACTCCATCTTTCCTAAGGACTTCTAATAATCTATTGGATTGTCCCTGGGAAGATCCCTCCGGTTCTGGTTGGATCATAGGACTTAAACCTAACCACCCTTTTGACACCAATAACGTCGTGAATTAAAGATGTTGTGGGTATTTGATCGTAACCATGAAAACCACTTTAAATTCTAACAAAGTGTTTGAAAAACATTTAACACCTTGTTAGTTTTGTCGTTTCAGAAAAGCTCCCCTTCACATGTGCATCGATAATCGAAAGTGTTTTGCACATGTGGGTAAGAGTTAAAGTGCTTGAGTCTTATAGATCACATTTTAATCACATTTTCTCCCCTATCTCTAATATATAAAATCTTTTGATATTAGAGATACCAAATTTGATTAAAATATATTTTGAAAAATAGTCTTGAAAATTTTCGGGAAAAAGATGTGTTAATCTTTTGCATGAAGTTGAATTGCTCCCCCTCAAAAATTGATCCAATGGAATTGTAATTACGAGGATTTGATCCACATTAAACTTTTGAGGATAGGAGTTGTTGAACACACAATTTTTGAAAGATTTTGAATATCATTGAGAAATTCTTGAAAAAATTGTGTTCAACGCTTTTTGAAAAATCAATTCTTTTTGACGAACAGGTTTTTCTAAAGCATAAACTTGAGTTCATAGACTTTGAATGTCTTGACGAATCCACTCAAGTGTAAGAAGATTTAACTTCTTTTGCTAAGGGTAAGAGTACAAAAGCGTACACTCCCCCGTGAATTTAGATCCGGGTTGCAATCTGAAAGTGATTACAAACCATTGTGTTGAGCTCAAAACGTTGAATGTTTTGTGACAAGCTCAACCCAAGATAGATTGCTCTACCCGTTGTTGGAAATATTGTCCAAAATAGACAATTTCCTGTTGAAAAGATAGAAATGACATGTTTTGAAAAATATTTACAACTTTCATTCGAGCTTTATGTACACACCCGTGTCGTTATTGAGCGACATTTCTACGTACGTCCATATTATCGATACTGAAAGACATGCCGAGAAGAATATTTTTGGATTATCAAAGATTTTTTACTTTTGTATTTTGCTTTTTGATTAATATTTACAGGTAGATGTTTGATAGATGAATCAAGCAGGCTTCTTTGCCAGAACCTCCAGTTCTGCTGGAGTCAAACATCTCATACCAATTTGCCTAACTAGATACGCAAACCTCTCTTTCGAAAGAGCTTTTGTAAACAAGTCAGCTAATTGGTAATCCGTTCCAACAAAGTATAGTTCAACGATACCTCTTTCAACTTGTTCCTTAATGAAGTGATATCGGACATCAATGTGCTTCGTGCGGGAATGCTGAACCGGATTGCAGGAGATGGCTATGGCCGACTTTGAGTCACAGTACATAGGTACTTTATCAAAATGGAAGCCATAATCCGTGAGTTGTGTTCTCATCCAAAGGACTTGAGCACAACACGCAGATAGAGACACATACTCCGCTTCGGCTGATGAAAGTGACGTGCAATCCTGCTTCTTGGAAGACCATCCCACAAGCTTGTCTTGACCTAGAAATTGTGCACCACCAGAAGTACTTTTACGTGTATCAAGACACCCTGCATGATCAGAATCTGAATAGGCCGTTAGAAAGAAACCGGTTTCCCTCGGATACCAGAGTCCCATGTGAATGGTATTCTTAAGGTACCGAAAGATCCGTTTAACCTCCTTGAGGTGTTTTTCAGTGGGTCGTGCTTGATATCGTGCACAATAACATGTAGCATGATGAATATCAGGTCTGCTTGCTGTCAAGTACATGAGGGACCCGATCATGGAACGATATCTCGTTTGATCAATGGGTAATCCCTCCAAATCAGCATCTAGGGATGTGGTTGATAATGGTGTCCCAACGGGGTCACATGATGGCATACCATGCTTTTTGATTATCTCTTGACAATACTTAGCTTGGTTAATAAAGATACCACTTGGGGATTGGTGAACTTGAATTCCTAGAAAGAATTTTAGTTCGCCCATCATAGACATTTCAAATCTGCTGTGCATTACTTTTTCAAACCATTTTGAAAGTTTTGGGTTTGTAGACCCGAAAATAATGTCATCAACATAAATTTGCACAAGTAGAATGTCATCCCCATATTTATAAGTGAACAAAGTTAAATCAATGGAACCTTTTGAGAAACCTTTGGAGACCAGGAATTTCGAGAGTTCGTCGTACCACGCCCTTGGAGCTTGCTTGAGTCCATAAAGTGCTTTGTGGAGACGATACACCTTGTCAGGATAATGAGGATTGACGAATCCTTCCGGCTGCGTGACATAAACTTCTTCCTTCAAAGGACCGTTAAGAAACGCCGTCTTTACGTCCATTTGATAAACGATGAATCCCTTATGTGCAGCATAAGCAAGGAAAATCCTGACCGCTTCCATTCGAGCTACTGGTGTAAATGATTCTTCGAAATCAATACCCTCTTTCTGTCCATACCCTTTAGCCACTAGCCTAGATTTATTCTTGATGATCGTGTTCTCTTCATCCATCTTGTTTTTCCAGATCCATCGAAGATTTAATGGCGTTACATCGTATGGTCTGTCAACAAGTTCCCAGACTTTAAGTCTTTCAAATTGTTGAAGTTCATCCGTCACCGATTCAATCCAAGCATGATCAGCTAATGCTTCTTTGATGTTTTTCGGTTCAGCTGAACTCACGGCGAGTGCGAACATACAAACATCGGCATCGGTGTTAAGCTGTCGTCTTGTGCGAACGGGCTGTGAAGGGTTTCCAATGACATGAACCAAAGGATGATCTCGGGTCCAATGATGTGTTGAAGGATGTCGTTGATAGAACGTATGCATATTTGACGGATCAACATGGCGAGTATAAGACTCTCCAGTTTCGTGTACCGGTGTACCGAATGGGTTGATAAATTCGTCTTCGTCAGATAATGCATCGTCTGCTTGATGTGTGTTCTCTGGAGCAATGACAGTAGTTGTGGATGTTGTAGGATCGATTGTTAATGTGATATTCTGAGGAGGTAAATCTGCAACAACCCGTGTTGAAGTAGATGAAGTTGTATCCTTTTGTTGACGATGAACGGTATCATCATTCTTATCATGAGTGACAGCGGAAGACTTCGATACAACTTGTTTCTCCCCCGTGAAATATTCATCATACATTGGTCCATATAACATTTCCAACTCTTCAATTGTCGTGTCGACTGTCATATCAGCTCTAGGAACATTTTCTGGAACCAGCGTTGAACTTGACGGTTCATTGCTGTGGTCTTGAGCTTCGAGTTCCGTGCGGTTGTGAACGGAAGTCGTTTGTCGTTGTGGATCGGGACTTAAACTGTTTTGTTCAAGTGCCATTTCTTGAGATTCATCAAATCGGATGTGAATTATCTCGACAATCAATTTTGTTCTTTTGTTGAACACTCTATATCCCTTAGACTGAGTTGCATATCCCACAAGAATACATGCATCACCTTTTTCTTTCATCTTATCCAAATTTTCACCATCTCGTATAATGTAACAAGTACATCCAAAAACATGAAGGTGTTTGAGTGAAGGTTTTCGATCATGAATTATGTGATATGGTGTCTTTTCGTGTCTTGGGATAATTAAGGAGCGGTTTTGTGTGTAGCATGCGGTTGACACGGCTTCGGCCCAAAAGTATAGTGGAAGTTTTGAAGCGGATAATAATGTTCGAGCAGCTTCAACCAAAGTACGGTTTCGTCTTTCAACAACGCCGTTTTGTTCGGGTGTTCGAGCAATAGATGTTTCATGTTCAATCCCTTCGGCTTCAAAATACTTTCTCAGATTAGAATTCAAAAATTCTGTACCTCTGTCAGTACGAACCACTTTAACTTGAGCTTGAAGACCACGTTGTATCAATTTTAGGAAGCTGATGAGAACGTCGGGTGTTTCATCCTTGGACCTCAAGAAGTGAGTCCATGTGTACCTTGAGTAATCATCGACAATTACCAGAATATATTTCTTTCCATTGATACTCTGAACACGCATTGGACCACACAGATCCATGTGAAGAAGATCTAACCGTCCTTTAGAGCTTGGTGTTGTCTTTGTTTTGAAGCTACTTCGTTTAGCTTTACAAAGTTCACAAGAAGAACAAAGATGATCTTTGATGAATTTCAAGCTTGGAAGGCCTCTCACAATATCTTTCTTGGAAAGCAAGTTAATGGTATCAAAGTTGAGATGAGAAAGACGTTGATGCCATAACCATGCCTGAGTCGTTGAAGCTTTAGCCATGAAGCAAATTGGAGTTGATGAAGTTGTGTCTTGAAGTGAAATTGTGTAAATATCAGTACCCCGTGTACCGGTAAGTAAGTCATTCCCATCATAATCACGAACAAAACATGTCTTCTTTCTAAAAGCAACTTCCAAATCCGCATCACAAAATTGACCAACCGAGAAAAGATTGTGATTGAGCCCTTCGACGTAGTATACCCTTTTAATCGTGATATTCCCCTGAACCAAATCTCCATATCCTAGGATCGGTGCAAATTGATCATTTCCGAATCGGACCGTACCTAGGAACTTCTCCACGAAGTTAATTAGAAGCTTGAGATTCCCCGTCATGTGCTTCGTGCATCCGGAGTCCATTATGAAGAGAATTATTTGTATCACCTGCAGAAGAGTTAGAACACGATGGAGCATTTGCTAAATTGGATACCACAGTAGTTGTGATAGTAGAATCATTAGTGTCCTTATCAACATTTAAAGGCAAACTAACACTCGTTTTCACATTTTCTGTCCTAACTTTAGGCATCCATTTATATCCGGGAGGACATTGATTAGCAAACCACCATTTCCAAGACTTACTGGCAGACTCATATAATTCCTTAATTTTGCTTCTAGGATTCTTAGTGGTGGAGTCTGATGCATTACTTTTCTTAGTGGGGGTTGCACCAGAATGGTTCACTTTGCGTTTGGGTTTACTAGCTCTAATAGGCATTGCAACTTGCTTCTTATTTCTAGTATCTACGCCTTTGACTTTATTTATAGCACACATAGAATGATTAGCATTAGCACACTTGCCACATTTGACACAAACAAATTTCACATTCATAGCATTCAAATCATTCACAGCATTCAGATCGTCATTACATGCGATAACAGACTTTTTATTCTTAAAAACATTCAAATTCCTAGGGTGTTCTTCTACTTGCTTCATCTTCCCTTGATTCTTGTGTTTCCAGACCTTATCATTCTCTTGAGTGCTCTTAAGCTGAGGCCGGCTAACACTAGTAGTGGAGACTATTCCTGTAGTAGAAGACACACGAATATTAGTGTTTCTAGAAGTCTGAGGCGAGTGAGTATCTTTGTTTGTGGGCTTAGTGGGCTAACTATACATCCCTGGTTCAATCACATTATTGTGCTTAACGCTTGGTGCTACAGAATTCCTTATGGGTTGAGCATGTGGTAACCTTTCCTTTCCATCCATCTTGGGGGCAAACACAGGTTTTGCAAACGAGGAATTAGATAAAGCAGATGGTTTTCCCAAGATAGAGGATCTATTCTCTTTAGAGGCATTGGGTTGTCTAACCACATTTTTCTTAATGCTAGGTTCCACAATTTTCCCACCCATTTTAGCAATGAGTTTCTGCAATTCAGCTATCGCTTTGTCCCTGTCTTGTAATTGAGCTTTCAACCCTTTAATTTCCAAATTCTGTTCATTCATTTCTCGAAATGTTTGCGAAAGTTTTTCTTGCAATTTATTATCATGTGGAAAACGACCAACATCTTTTTGCAAAGCAAGTTCAAGTGAATGACAATGTTTTTGAAGGTAATCAGTTTTGTGTTGAAGTAACTCAAAAGCCTTTTTGTCAACATTTTCTTTACGTTTCGAAAGCTCAATTTCAAGACGTTCACATTCTTTGATCTTATCAAGATATTGACATGCAACTTCAGAATATTCATCAATATCAGCACAAGATGTAAAATAAGCACACATAACATCTTTAGAAACGCATTCTTGCAAGAGTAAATCATATTCATCTGAAAAATCAGACTTCTCCATTTGAAGATCATCAATGTGTTTCTCAAGAGCTTCAACATATTTTAAATCATCAAACATTTCAGTCCGAATGAACTCCTCAAGTTGAAGAACAGTTTCTTTAATCAACGCCGTGTTAGGAATTAAGAGTTCTTTCACAAGCAAGGTAATATCTTGAGGAATCGGACGTGTCCACTCAGCATTTTCACGTTTGGCCCAGTCTCTTTCAACAATAGATTTAACATTATCTATGTGGTGTTTAAGAATACCTAATGTTTTCCTACTCTTGCTTTTAGATTCATCTAGAGGGAGGTAGTTTATGTATTTGTAAACATTAGATTTCTTAGGGGCAAATGCTTTCTTCCATTGAATTCTCTTTTGTTTGCATTCTAAGAACACTTCCTCACGAGTTTTCTGAGTTTGTTTGTTGAACAGGCCATAAAGACTATTCTCATAAGCGTAATTATAAGGTTTCACAAACTCCTTATTAACAAGTGGTTGACTATCATCGTCCCAAAGGGCAGTCTCTTCACTATCGGCACTAACAAGCATGCAATCAAGATCTGTCCTTTCAGTCTCATCAAGATAAAGACACGGGTTCGCAGCTTGAGCTTTGGCAAGGTACTCAGGACTTGCAAAGCTAGCTTGACCCTTAAACATCGATGGAGGTGCTAGCATTCTTACGGATTGAATAGAATCATGCGTTTTATAAACAACGTTCTTCAAAAAGTCGACTTGTGCTTCTAGTTTCGTAACTTTTTCGGTTTCTTTATCATATCTACTTTTGAAGTCTTGTTTTAACGCATCTACCTCTTGTTTCTTATCCTCTAGAATTTTAGCAGAATCAGTGGTGGTCATAGAGAGCTTTTGTTCAAGTTCATTAACTTTGGTATTGGCAAGGTACGTTTTTTGACGTTCATCCATTAAGAAAACATTATATTGACGCTTCTCTTTAGCTAATAACTCAAGAGTTGTATTATATTTGTTTTCAAAATCGTCCTTTTGACTTTTTAACGCACTTCCCTTGTACCCCTCAAGCTCTTTGGTTTTCTGAAGGAGCTCATCTCTATAGCTTTCAGTCATCTCAGTAGATTTGATAAGAGCAGCTTTACATTCTTCAAAACTTTGAGTGAGCGTAGCGTTTGCTCTCTTTAATTGCTTTTGACTCTTTTTATTTTCAGTGACATCTTTTTGTAAAGTAGCAATTAAATTAGCAAGCGCAATACGTTCCTCTTCATCATATCCATTTGCATGTTGATCATCCTCAGACTCATTATTGCACATTTATGATGAATCGGGTGTGGTATTGCTATCAACTGTTTCCATCATACACGTGTCATTAATGGCATTGGGTAGATCACTATGCTCAGGAATATCACCAAACACATTATATTCATCAGTAGTGTGTACCTTATCGATTGGCTCAGTGTCAAAGATAGGACCATTGTCATCTTCAGTGACTTTGAGAACTTCTTCAACCTTTGCCATGTACGAGTAATGTGCATCAAGCTCTTGATCAGAATCTTCATCATCAGTATCATCAAGCATGGCTCCTTCCTCAGCTGACAATTTAACCCCTGCTTCCATCTTTTTGCATAGCAACATCTTTTCCTTGTGATAGCTGGAGTCTCTAACCCTTTTCGGCTTCCTGCATTCCTTTGCCATATGCCCATAACCTTGGCAATTAAAACATTGAATCCCACTCTGCTGAACCACTTGACTTCCAACCGTTTCCCTATTCCCAGTAGCAGCAGCAATCCTCTGAGCATCATACTTGGCAGTTTGTCGATCATATCTTGCAGAACCCTCAACATGCGTAGGATTATGTCGATCATACCTAGAAGGACTTTCACCACGTCTACGTGTGTCATACCTTGGAGGACTCTCAACATATCGGTTCTTTGTGTTAGATGATGTGCGAAGATTGTTGTTGGTGGGTTTGTAGATTTTCTTGTAAGTCTTCATTATGTAAGCAATTTGTTGTTTCATCTCTCGGTTCTTTTGAGCTTGGTCTTCATCACTATCTTCTTCAGATGAGGACTCAGATGGTGGTGATGGTGCTCTTGGCGCTATACCTCGAGATTTTGTGGAAAATGAAGACTTAGATGATGTGGAATATCGTGGTGAAGATGATGTATTGGAGTATGGCTTAGGAGCACGAAAGTGAGGATCTTGAACATGTTGAGTGGTAGTTACTAAAGCAAGTGGATTAGCCGTCTTGGCAACACGTTCAGCTCGAATTTCATTTGCTTCATTCTGAAATTGCTTCAAGATGTCAAAAAGTCGATGATATGAGACCTCGTCTAACTTTTCTTGTTGTTTCACCAAAGTGACGAATCGTGTCCACTCGGGTTGAAGTTGTTGAAGAAATTGGACATTGACTTGCATGGTGGAGACTTGCAGGTTATTTCTTGTCATGTCATTCATCATCTTATAAAACCTGGAGTAGTAAGAGTCAATTGATTCTCCATCCCTTGAAGTAAACTTGCCAAAATTCCAAAACAAGTTTGTTTTGACATCTTGTTTGTTGAGTGATTCTCCTTGTTGCAAGCGTTCAATAGCAGTCCACATTTCATGTGCTGTCGGGCATGCATCAACCGTGGAGTAAATATCATCTCCAATCCCACTTAAAACCATATAGATGGCTTCCTTCTCCGCATCATGCCAAGCACAATTTTCAGGTGTGAGATCAGCTCTTGTTTCATCACGTTCACTTGCAGGTATTGGATCAGTAGTATCTGTGGCTGCTCTTGGAGGAACTGAGATCTTCTTAAATATATATGGTCCATGAGTAATACATTTCCTCAAGGCATCACCATTAGGTCTTGTATCAAGATATCGTATGAAACGTGATTGCCATTGAGCATACCTACCAGATACAAGCATTGGTGGTCTCTCTTTGTTACCCGCCACCATTATGTTGTTGTTCGTCACACGATATTCGGCAGTAGAATCCATCTCAATATTCTCTGAAATGATGAAGTGAATATGGATCTTAAGTAGATTTGTTGTGATTGTTGTTGTGGTTTAAATTCCGAAAATTGCAATTTTTCTCCAGGCCGACAATAAATTCTCCAGTCCGACAAAACGGTAGACTAAAAAATTTTGTAATCACCAAAATTTGAAATCGAGCTAGAAATGTCCTAAAACTAGTATGGAAAAAATTTGAATTTACTTGACGAAAAAATTTTAACTCCCTTTTTTTTTTTTTTTTTTTGATCTTCGTGGAAACGATATTCTGAAACTAGTCTAGATAGTGGCTAAGTCTAAAAAATACTCAAACAAAATTTAGCAAAACACATCATCGGAATGTCCCCTAATCGGAATAACCAATCGGAATGTTATCGGAATGCACCAATCGGAATGTTATCGGAATGCACCAATCGGAATGTTATCGTAATGCACCAATCGGAATGTATGATCGGAAAACACCAATCGGAATGTGCTAATCGGAAAACACCAATCGGAATGTGCTATCGGAAAACACCAATCGGAATGTGCTAATCGGAAAACACCAATCGGAATGCAAATCGGAATGCCAATCAGAATATTGTTGTTCAGTCGGAATGATGGTCGGAATGTTGAAACCCTTTTCCGATTGCACAGATCGGAATACTGATCGGAATATATCCCCCTTTTCTCGGACAAAAATCAACCAATACGTGATTTTAAGCCAAAAAATGATCAAAAAACCCAAAAATTTTGTGTTTTTAGCCAAAGTAAATATACCAAATCACTACTACAACTATGTAGAAGATGTAGATGAAGAAGTAGAGCACGAAGAACACAAAAAAATTTAAATCCGAGATGATTTATGGATTAAATCATTCGAATCAAATATAATAACAACAATGAATCACAAATATACCCATGGCGATTGATACCAAATGTTGTCCCATATATTTGTGATGATTAAGCAATGAAGAAAGAAAGAAAAATAGATGAAGAAGAGATGAATTCTTAGAGAGAGAAAGTAGTGAGAGAAAGTAGAGAGGAGATGATTAACTTGGTGAGATTAGATTAAGAAAAGAAGTTGTTACAAATGACCATCCACCCTCCTAACATGCTAGGAGGGTAGTATATATAGTCCACCCACATGCGGGCTTTAATGGACTATATATTGGGCCGGGCTTGTCTTTAGGACTTTAATTAGTTTAAATCCAAGCCCGTGAACCACGACTAAATAACTACTTATTACAACTTTCTAATAAATATTACAATAGAAACCTATGACCGAACATTCTTGTTTGACTCAATATTTTGAGGCTAACACTCCACCAGTTCCACGAAATTGCGTGGGACCGCATTTCATAAAACTAGAGTAAGTACATTCTCTTGGGGCTTGCTGTCTCCCCGCGTTTCTGCCCTGGTCTGGATTTCTTCCTGCTCGGTCTGCTTCTAGCGCATTCGCAATGGCTTCCTGAATCATCGTGTTCACACGATCGGCGGTTAGCTTTGGAGGCATGGTGCGTTATCAAATATCTCTTTCTGTAAGACAGGGAAAATAGAAAAACAATGTAAGTACACACATCAAGATTAAGATGGATTTCTCTTTCAAGACATAATATAAATACAACGACACATAACTACAAAGTTACTAATATTCATCAATTCACATCACAAAAGATCAAATTTAAGACATATCACAGATCATGAAAGGTAAACATGGATTGTATTGATAATCAACCAAAATTGTGACAAGTATTGCCACTACAATCATTCACCATAAAACTTAAGTCCTCAAGTTTTTCGTCATAATGCCATCATACAAAAGTCTAAAATAGTTCTATTACAACGATCAAAGATAAAATACAAGACAAGCAACTAGGCATGTGGTGATCCACATGGCCTCTTGGATGGCGGTTCGTCATCATCTTCCTCAGGTTCCCCATCGCTATCATCCTTGTCCACATCATCCATTTTTCTCTTTCCTTTATCATCCGGCCCACATTCAGTCTCCTTTTTCGTCCCTGACGTAGACCCACACTCAATCGCTACCTGATTTCCCACAGTGACACAAGCACCTCTGGTAGGTGGCTGGATCATGAAGTCATTAGCTTCCATTTCCAAATCGTCCACAAATCTCCAATCTGGGGGCAATGATGCTCTCACTCGATGCTCCCAACTCTGCATCCTAGACAATCTCACTTGATCTTCCCTAACACGGTCAAGACTAGCGCTCAAATTCGCGATCATCGATCTTAAACTGTTGATGTCACTTTTGTTTGCATTTCCATCATACTCAATTCTTGCAGTCCTTTCCAACAGTCTTTGGTATGCCCTTTCATTCTCGTCGAATCTGTCGATCACCCTTGATTCCACTACGTACCGCATGAACATCGATTCATCCAAACTTCTCACAACACGCCGTACGTCATGATAAGCTCTTGGTCCGGGGCAGCAAACTCTTGAGATGCCTTGATGAAGAAAATTTGCGCTCGCTGCTCCTTCGGATCTTCTGGGGATACCTGGTGCACCAACCAGATGAGAAGTACGCATAGGCCTGGGGCAAGTAGTTCTCCTTTGGTCGAGGTCCTGGGCTTGCACATCGTTCGTCTCAGCTTGTCCTTCAGAAGCTGTTCCAACACTCCCCCCTTCGTGACCTACGACGTAATCGTTTCCATTACCATTAGGCGGTACCTCAGCCATTCCTGCAATAACAGCGAATTTCGGAGGGTACGTAAGTAACTATACAATATTTATAAATACATGCATGCAAATGCAATGCAAAGGTGGTACATATGCCCAAAATGTAATAATACGATGCTCATGCATGATTAATACAAAAATTACGGTGTCGGATATCCCACGTATAATTTCAACGTCTACATATAGTAATTTCCATACTTACGTAATAATTACCCACATATATACTTCAACTCAAAAGTATACGTCAAATGCCATGAATACAAAAATAAATCTTAGCGGAGCCATGCAGGATAGTTGTGTGTGCTTGGACAATTTCTTACGACACCAAAAGTTATAGTTTAGGATTTTCAAAAACGACCTAGTTCTCTATAACTCATGGCTCTGATTACCAATCTGTAACACCCCACCAAATGCTATGCGCAGCGGAACTACAACATTTGGGTGCTACGCAGTTATCATCGCACACAAGATATATCGAACGACTCTAAAGAGACGTCAACTTAAAACTTAAATTAAAAATTGTTAAAAGATACATGTCTACGGTTTTTCCAACCCTAATTGGTACAACAGAGTTTAGCGTTTTCGGTCCCCCATGAATCTCAACCCAAAAATTTCAGTTTCACAACAACATAACATTAAAGTTAAAAATGTTTAAGTAGAAAAGGGAGGAAAAACAAGCAGACTCCAAGCCATACACACAACATCCATCCCATGCACGCTCCATGCTACACTTCAGCGGTTACCTGAAACACATGCCAAAATTTGGTCAACGAAAACGTTGAGTGGAATTCATAGGTTTTACAATTCATTTTGAACATATGTGAAATAAAAACCATTCACGATCATTCATAGACTTGTCGATCAAACAATCTATATTCAAGATACTGGCAATTGTGTTTAAGCTCATGACACTAAACCGTTAACTCAATCACCCGCGTAATAATTACCGGCGTGATTCAGATGAAACCAAGGCCCCTAATAAGGCATCAGTTGCAATTATACCTTATCTCTTATCACAAATTATCCGTCCGCAGGGGGTATCAACGTACTAGCCCTCGTCTCGGATAGGGTAGTCAACCCCATAGTACTATCACTTTGTATAAGCGGCTATTTCTAATCCACGCTAGGACTAAACAATAGTTAATAGTTCATGAAATTAGGGTCTTTTGCAACTAGGTACTCAACACAATTTCAAAGGCAACATTCGGGACCAACAATCATTCATGACATATGTTCATTTTAAAAACTAGCATGCATTTCCCTCGCGGGTAAAACAGTTTGAAATAATAATAAGCGAGGCTATAAATTCACACCTTATATATCAAGTAGTCGATAGTTCGAGAGACGGTCACTGACGACGATACGGATGCCCGGGTAAATCAACACCTATCAACCAAATAACGGGTAATGAGTAATCTCATTTTAAAACCTCATGGTACTGTATAAAATACATAAACACTAGTCACTTATGACAATTACAACTCACGCCAAAACAAAACAACAAGCGTTACTCATTTTACACCATTCGTCCTTATTATTAACGTTATCCATTTTTATTCATTTTCGCCGATACTTACCAAAAGTACGGACTATTTTACTATACTTAACCATCCTTATAAAATTTGACAAAATTCTCAAAAATACTATAAGACCTGTAGATAACACATATTTAATCCCAATAAAAGTTTTTTACTTCTACGACCCGTTACTCAACGCTTTTCCAAAAACTACGTTTTTCGGACTGAAATTGTACTTTGACCAAGTCGGACCTGTTTGACCCGTTTAAAATACTCCATTGACCCATTTGACACCTAAGTCCTAAAGTAGACTCAAATGTGCAGGTTTGACACCAAAATTCAGTCCTTGACCATTTACCAAACTAGACTTATAGTCCCCGGGATTTGACCTACAACCAATCATAACTTCGGATTATGACGGTTTTCATCTCCCGGTACACGAATTTCAAAACGTCGTAACTTTTGACTCGTTAGGAGTCGTAAGCTCTACCTTATACCAAATCGAAGCTAAGAAAATTCTCTACAAGTCTATCCTATCCACAAGACCTGTTTTCAAAATGATTTTTACAAAAATGCCTTAAACTTTCTGCCTAAATTCAATCATACCAAAATCATACTTACGCTCGATTCCAAACCTATTTATCATCACTAGGCATCATCCTAAGCTTCCCTAATCACAACAAAACCATATTTTCAGTTCCTAACCCCTATTTATCATCAACCTCATAAGCTAAAATCCTAAAAACAAACATGCAAGTACTTGTATCCATCTAAAACATCTATGAACACAAGATTAAACACAAAACCAATACTCAAAACATCAATCACCATGGCTCCCCAAACACCCCCCTTAGCCGTGGGGTTTGGGTGACCAAAACACCACAACCAAATCAATTTTGGTGGGTTTGTTTAGTGATTATACCCTCATTTCACACGAATTTAACATGCATTTATCCAATTAACCTCAAAAACGAGTTTGAAAAATTCCTTTGATTCTTGAAAAAAAAGTTTGAATGCATGTTGGATTTGATTACATAGAAAGGTAGGGAATGATTAGATTAGAGGTGGTCTAACCTTAGTTTTAATCAAAACCAAGTAGAAAAAAAATTAATGGTGATTTTTGGTGGTTTGGGGGTGACCGTCGGCCTAAGGAGGAAGAGAGGGAGAGAAAAAAAAAATTTCGAAGTGTTTTTGTGTTGTATGTGTTTTCATTTCCCCTTTTGTAAAATTGGAAGGACCCCTTGTGCAATTTAGGCTTTCTTTTGGCCTCAAGTAAAAACGACACTAAAACTTTGCGGGTTTGACTCACTAGTTATTTTAGAAAATTTTACGGGAGTCGGAAATTATCCCAAACACTCCAAAATACTTTTGGGATACTTTAAATGTACCCGGAAAGCTATAAAACTCACCCGACTCGACTTAACACGAACCGTAAGTAAAATTCTCGAAAAATTACATTATCGATGAAACGTCAATAATTATAGAAATTTGGGCATCCATCGGGATCGTATTCATCATCGTCCTTCTTGAATCGTCAATCGTAAAAATTATAACCTCGAACATCGGCTTTAACCAAAATACTAAAATATGTAGCAATTAATATTTATTAAAAATTTCAAAAATTAGCGTAATTTAGGGTAATGTTAGTGACCTCGGTTCTAGGGTGTCACAGTTACTGTGTTCAGTAACTCTCCCACATTGACGTGACTTCCCCACATTTCTATGATTAGGTTGTCATATTGTACCCATATCTTGGGATCTCCAGTCAACTAGGTTAGGTTTTCCTTCATAGAAACTCATTCCTTCAAGGGCTTTAGTCCAATTCCTTTAGAAGACTTACTAACTAACTCTCTTTTTAAGCCTTTCGTAAGCGGATCCGCGATGTTATCCTTTGACTTCACATAGTCAATGGAGATAACTCCTGTTGAGAGTAGTTGTCGTACCGAATTATGTCGACGACGGATATGTCTAGACTTTCATTATGCATTGTGCTATGAGCTCTGCCAATTGCCGATTGACTATCACAAAGTATACTAATGGTCGTTACCGGTTTAGGCCACTTGGTATGTCCTCTACGAATTGACGTAGCCATTCCGCCTCTTCTCCGCATTTATCTAACGCGATAAATTCTGATTCCATCGTGGACTTAGCTATTACTATTTGCTTGGAAGACTTCCAATATATAGTGGCCCTCCTAGTGTAAACACATATCCACTGGTCGATCTAGAATCTTTTATGTCATATATCCAATTTGCATCCTTATATCCTTCAATAACCACTGGATATCTAGCATAATTCAGTCCATAATCATGATTGCATCTCAAATAATGAAGTAACCTAGTCATAGCTTTCCAATGTGCTTCACTTGGATTACTAGTATACCTACTAAGCCTGCTAACAGCATATGCTAAGTCAGGTCAGTACATGTCATCAAATACATTAACATGCCAATAATTCTTGAATACTCTAATTGGCAACACTTGCGCCTCTATTTTTAGATAGATGTAAACTGGTGTCAATTGGAGTTCTAGCTAGGCCGGAATCCCCCGCATTATTAGTATTAAGAATTTTGTCCACGTAATGTGCTTGACTTAATGCAAGTCCACTCTGAGTTTGTATGATCTTTTTTCCAAGGATCACATCAGCCAAACCCATATCTTTCATGTCAAACTTTGATTTCAACATGTCTTTAGTAGACTTGATCATCTTGTCGTTACTGCCAATGATAAGCATATCATAGACATAAAGAAACAAGATTACATACCCATTATTTGTGTCTTTGACATAAGCACACTTGTCGCATTCATTAATTTTGAATTCACTCTCTAACATGGCGCGATCAAACTTTTGATGCCACTGTTTGGGAGCTTGCTTTAAACCATACAATGACTTAACAAGCCTACAAAGTTTTCTCTCTTGTCCAGGAGCCATGAAACCCTCCGGTTGGTTCATGTATATTTCTTCTTCCAGATCTCCGTTTAGAAAAGCCGTTTTCACATACATTTGGTGAACTTCTAAATTTCTTAATGCGGCAATAGCAAGAACCATTCTAATAGAAGTTATTCGCGTAACATGCGAATAAGTATCAAAGTAATCTACACCTTCGCGTTGTCTAAATCCTTTGATCACCAATCTTGCTTTGTACTTGTCAATGCTGCCATCAGCTTTTATCTTCTTCTTGAAGATCCATTTATAGGCTAGTGGTTTACAAGTAGGAGGTAAATCCACGAGCTCCCAAGTATGATTTTGTAAATAGAATATATTTCACTGTTAATCGATTCTTTCCATCGAGGCCCTTCCGAGGAATTTACCGCTTCTTGATAAGAAGTGGGTTCATTTTCTACCATAAAAGAGACAAAATCGGGTCCAAACGATTTCTCGGTTCTAGCCCTTTTGCTTCTTCTTGGTTCAACCTCTTCTTCATCGGGTTGATCTAATCTCTCATCTTGGATATTACTATTATCTTGTTGTCTCTTATCATGGACAACTTCGTCATCTATTCTAGATGAGCTTCCAGTTTCCTCTGTTAAACAAGAAAATATATTTTCAAAGAAGGAAGCATTCCTTGATTTCATTACTGTGTTCTTGTGTATATCTGGATTTTTCGAATCATGTACAATGAAACGATAAGCACTACTATTCTTAGCATATCCAATAAATATACAACCCACAGATTTAGGTCCAATTGTTTGGGTCTTAGGTGTCAGCACATCTACCTTGGCTAGACACCACCACACTCGTAAGTACTGGTATGATGATTTTCTTCCCATCCACAGTTCATATGGGGTTTCCTCTTTATTATTACGAGGTATCTTGTTTATAAGATAAGTAGCCGTTAGAATGGATTCCCCCCACATGTCCCGGCTCAAACCAGAACTTAACAACATGTCATTAACCATTTCTTTCAAGGTACGGTTCTTCCTTTCGGCAATACCGTTTTGCTGAGATGAATAAGGAGCATTAAACTCGTGTCTAATTTCATGTTTCGCACATAGATCAGCAAAAGGAGACACATATTCACCTCATCTTTTACTTCGTACAACCTTGATTTTCCAAGTTGATTCTCAACTTCGGTTTTATATAGAACAAACTTGTCTATAACTTCATCTTTACTTTTCAACAACTAAACGTCAGTACTTTGTGCAATCATCAATAAACGTGATAAAATACTTATTACCACCTTTTGTGGGTAGTGATTTCAAATCACATATGTGTGTGTGTATCATATCAAGTGGTTCAGTTTTTCGTTCAACCGATTTGAAAGATGATCTTGTAAGTTTGGCTTCGACACAAGTTTCACACTTGTAATTTGAATCAATATGAAATCTTGGTATGCTATTAAATTTAATCAACAGACGCATTGAATTAAAATTAACATGTCCAAGACGACCATGCCACAAGTTAGAAGACTCAATCAAGTAAGCATAAGAATTCATTTTATTGATATCATTCTTAAGAACTATTACATTGAGCTTAAACATACCATTCAGGGCATACCCTTTAGCAACATACATTTGATTCTTAGAAAGAACAACTTTATGATATTCAAAAACAAGACGAAAACCAAACTTATTCAAAAGCCACCCGGACACAAGATTCTTGCGAATCTCCGAAACATTCAAGAGTTTAGTCAACTTGAGCTCTTTCTCGGATGTCATCTTCAAAATAACATCTCCTTCGCCCTTGATATCAGCAGTTGCAGAGTTGCCTATGTATAGCTTCTCTCCATTGTCAACCGCTCTGAAAGAGTGAAACATACTCTTGTCAGCACACACATGACGGGTTGCCCCAGTATCAACCCACCAATCACTATTGTAAAACCCGTAAAAAAAATAAGGTCATAAGTTAATTCTATTTTCAATTATTTTGAAGTATTTTATAACGTTAAATATTATTATGTTTAATGGTTCAAGTTGAAACCGATATTAAATATTATATTTTAATATTTTGACGAGTAACGAGGACTACTAGTGATCGCGATACCGACGGATGCCTAAAATTTTATATTTTATTATCGATCGTTTCGATATTTAATATTTTCGACGATATCGTTTTAATTACGTACCGAGTCGTTATATTAATATTTTTCGTGTGCGTTTAAACTTTTAAGTATTTTTACGAAACCCGAGTCCCGTAAACATTTGTAAAATTTACTTTTAGTCATTTCCCGCTTTCTAACTAATATTTACATTTTGGACCAAAACTATCACAAATTGGCAAAAACTACCCTAACCTCACACTATATATAATTTTTCCACTATCTCTTTTTCATTTTAAAACTCATAAACAAAATTCATCTTCCTCCTTTCTTTTTTTTCTTCTTAACCATACACCCCCACCCTTCAATTTCTTCAAATTTTCTCAAATTCTAGTTTGAATCTTCCAAAATCAAGCAAAGTCCCATCCTAGAAATCACAAGGGCTACAATTTGGTATAAAATTTTCATACATGCAACCATATTAATTTTTTTAAGAAAAGTTAGTGATGTTTAATCTAAATTTGTTGTATGCATGTGTTAGTAATGATGATCAAAAGATTTTCATGCTATGTTTTTGTTAAAAAGTTGATTTTTAATTTTTGGGTTTTTGATTTTGATGATGATACAAGTGTTAGGATTGGTTTATGATGATATTAGGGGCTTAGGTTGATGACAAAAGTTGTTGGAATTGATCAAAAATATGATTTTGTAAGAGATTTTACTAGTCAATTTTGGGCAGTAGGTTTGAGGTCATTTTCGGAAATCTTAAGTCTGAATATAGGTTGTTATTATGGGATTATGTCGTAGAGAATTTCGTTAGCTTCGATTTGATATAAAGTAGGCCTTCCAACTCTAAACGAGGTGGAAGATACACTAGTTTGATTTTCGTGTACCGGGAGACGAGTGTCGACACAATCCGAAAATTGTTGTCGATATTTGGATCGAATATCGGGGACTATAAAATGAGTTTCAAAATGATTCAAGGGCTGTTCTCAGGCCCCAAGTTTAGTATTTTGAGTCTATTTTTAGAATCAAGTGGCGGTTTTACAAATGGAGTTGTTTAGAATGGTCAAAATGGTTTCGTAAGTCAAGGTCGCTAAACTGTCCGGATTTTGTGATTCAAAGATGAGTCGGGCAGAGAACTTTAGAAGTAAAATCTTTTGATGGGCTCTTGGGAGGACTTTCTACATATAGTAAGTGAGTTCTCTGAGTAGTATCATAAAAATATGATGTGTCTAAGTATGGGAAAGCGGCTTGGACATTTGGTATGTTCCGGTAGATTTTTGTTAAAGGCATAGAACAATAAAATGAATATATAGGAGAGTGTAATAGTATCACTTGTATCGTTTTCTCTCGAGTTTGTCGTGATTTTATGAGTCGAGTTTTATATTCTTATGTATGGTTTATTTCTCGAGTCTATTATTAATGAACGCACCTCATTTGATAGGTTGCGGTTCTCGTGTTTGAAAGGCATCATTTATCGTCGGCAATCGTCTCATTACCACTATCGGCTAAGGTGAGTCTATAGCCTCGCTTTATACTAGTTATTAAATGATTTTAAACCCGCGAGGGGGAATACATGTTTTATAAACTTAGAACACAAGATTTTTATGGTATGCTTTGTCCCTCTATGAATGGACCCGTGGTTGCCTTTAAATTGCATTAAGTGATTGCCTTTGTTAAAACCTCAATTATGGACCGTTAATTAACCTATGATGGGTTAACCGCTTGTACAATTAGTAGATCTATGGGGGAAGCCGCCCCGGTTCAGTTTTTGTGGACTTGTCATAGAAGCTTAGGCCCGACCTCCACACTGTTTGAACATATTGTATTGAGAAGTCAGGTATACGACAATGTACCAATAATCTGGAGGTAACCGACAATTAATAAATCTCCTGTCTTATCAGACCTCTAAAGGGAGTGTCTAAGGGCTCGGTTCCATGAGCTTATTGCAATTTATGCTATATACAATTATTATTGTTGATGCGAATTATTATTAGATGCTTGTTGCCTTTAAGCATGCCACAAACTTATAATCTTTGCTTGTGTTCAAAAATGATTATATAAACCTATAGATTCACTCGGCATTTTTGCTGATGATTTTCTCACATGTATTTCAGGTAATCAGGAAGGGTGAAGCTTGGAAGCCACGGGAACGAATGTTGTGCACTACTTTGCAATATAAACTCTTTGAATATTTGTCGTTCCTTTTGTTCAAAACAATTTAAATCTTTTGTTTTGGTTGTACTTTGGTTACGATGTCTTGGGACTACGCTACTCTGACAAATGTTTTAGGAACGATAAATCTAAAACGTCTCTTTTTGAGTCGTTCTTTATAAATTATGTGTTGTAGTATCATTGTTTAGCACCCAAAGATGTATTCCGCTGCGTGTAAATTTGGGGGTGTTAAAACTATTATTAGAACCTACCAGGTTAACTTCAGAGATCATTGCAACAACATCAGACACCATAGCAATCATGTCCACATTATCATTTACCATATTAGTCTCGCGTGGAGTCACCCGCTTTGGCGCTTTACAATTAGCAGCACGATGACCTGGCTTGTCACAGTTGAAGCAATTTCTTTGGAACTTCTGCTTCGTACTTCCAGCTTTAGGAGCAAGGTACTCAGACTTTGATAGTTGCAAATTTAGTCAACTTACCTTTAGGAAAAAGTAAGCAACTAAAAATAGGGTAAGCGTGCACGATTTAGGAAAACCGTGTGTGAATGACCCTAATAGTGAGTTCGTTCTCTCGAGGAGGCTAGTGCGTTGTGTTAAGAATTGATTAATGATGTTTTTGATTATTAATGAGAAGAAAAGAAGAGAAAATGACGAAGACGAAAAAAATAGAAAAATAAGGCGAAAACACTACTAGAAAGTTACGACGTAGAACGTAAAAAGTGCAAAATTTAAAATTTTACCCTAAAAATTCCTAAAAATTACTAAAAATACCAAATAATATTCTAAGAGTTTACACAAAATCAAAACTTGCCAAAACCTTTTAATTAATTTAATAATGACTTTTTAATGCTAATTAAAGCCCTAAAAATCACTTTTAAATATTAAAAAGCCCTAAACAAGATTTAATAGTTTGTAAACCTCTAAAATGACCTAATTAAACTAAAAACTATTTTTAAAAGTTTTAAAACCAAATTAAACTATTTTTAAACACTAAAAAACTATTAAAAACTATTAAATCTTAAATTAATTCTAAAAATTAATTGAAAAGCCTAAAAATTATTCTACAAATGGGAAAAGTCCTAATTAATGATAAAGAACCTAGGAAAAATGAAAAAGAAATAAAAATAAAACTTTTTATTTTAATGAATAAAATAATAATAAAATAATCTTAAAAATAAAAAGTTTTCAAATAAATTCTAAAAAATTCTCAAAAATCCTAAATATTCTAACTAAGAAGAAAATGTAAATAAAAGTTTCTAAAACCTCTTAATTAATTTTATATTAATTTTTAAAGTTGCTTAAAAATCCTAAAATCTTATAAAATTAAAAATAAGCCAAATTAAAAACCTAATAAGCTGTAAACCTCAAAATATTATTTTAAAAGCTAAAAATTATTTTTCCTAGAAATAAAAACTCTTTTAACTATTTATTATTGACTTTTTAAAATACGGCTAAATAAAAATTCAAAGAAAATAATTAAATAAAGTGAAAAATATAAAAATAGGCTAGAAAAATCTCTAAGTCTATATAATTCCTAGGAAAAATAAAAGGAAACGAAATTGCTTAATAAATAAGCTGAAAAGTTGGAATATAAGCTACGGCTTTTTTATTCAGCTTATCTTGAAAAAGTGGTTAAGTAAACCACGTTTGCACCCTTGGTCAGTAAAAGACCCAAGGGCGCAGTGGTAGTGTGTGTGTGGAGACCAGGGTTCGAGGTGTGCAACCCCCTTTTTACTTCTTTTATTTTTTTTTTCTTTTTTAAACTCTCAATCCAAACTGACAACTCTTGTGAAGCTTAATTCCAATCCCAAATCACTTTTTACTCAAGATTAAACACAAATGATGATCAAGACGTGGCCAGTACCCAAAATTTCAAGAACACATGTTTTGCTTTCACTTTGTGCAAATTTTGATGCCAAGAGGACTTGGCTTTTGATTGTATGGAGTTTTATGGGAACAAAGGGCACCCCTTCACTCTTTCTGAGTGAAGGGAGTCAAGATAGCTCAAAGATACAACACCTTGCACACAATCAAAGCTCAAATATGCATACACAAGCAAATGCCAGTTTCTGATGTCCCTTATGGGGTCTGTGGACTTTTAGAGCTTATTACATGCACCCTAGTGACTTTTAATCTCTCAAATCATGCACACAATAGCACCAATCACTACACAAACCAAATCAAACCCTGAATTTACCTAAGATTTAACAGATTTGCAAGAATCAAGCTTCAAATTTCACTAAATCAAGCAAAAAATGGCTATGCAGATTTTAGCTATATGTTTTCCTTTTAAACTCAACAAACTTGCTTCCAAACTATCCAAACTTACTTACCATCTAACTAGCAACCTGTATCAACCTATTCCAATCCTTCTAACACCTTTTTCAAACACAAATTAAAACTTCTACCCTGCTTAAACACGAATCCAAACACCACTTAAACTTTTAAAAACCAAACTTTTCCAAACAAAAACCTTTTAAAATACCATCAAACTGATTTTCAAGGCTTTTATCATGCACATAAACATATAAGAACACAAATCCAAACAATCAAAACAACTAATAACACCTTAATGAGCAAAATCACCAAAGCACACACTTTTCTGAAATTTTGAAAAGGGATCAAAAAATCTTACCCAAGAACCCTACATCCAGGGTTCTTGTGGTTGCAATGCCACCTCCCTACCAACTCGGGTTGGTGCAGAACTATAATCAACAACCTTCTTCCTGTTTAAGACAAAATCAAAGAAAAAGCAAAATAATATAACAATATATATATTATGTTTCTTGTTCTTTCTTCTTAAAACCTATCCAAAAACTTTTTAAACCTCTCAAACATGTTTTTGAAACACTATATCACCAATAAAATGTACTCTAAACACAAAATCCTTGAACACACTTTCTGTCACAAAATCTCAAATTCACAAAAACCTTAACTAATTTTGGAACTCAAAATTAGTTAACCAATATAAAAATGGAACTCAGAATCCTTAGCATTCAACAATACACAAACTTTTTAAATTCAATTAAAGGAATTACAATTGTTTTTCTCAAACACCAAACTTAATTAATTCAAAAAAGGAATTACAAGTTGAAAATACTAAGAAAACTGGAACAAGTGTATGATGAACAGGCTCATCATATTTATACACCTAATGGAACTATCTAGAATGTAAAATAAAATAATACAAAGAAAATGCAGTCCTTAAACCCTAATCTTGGAATTCTCAAAATTGCCCTTGACGAATTCTTGGTCAAAAAGGTGTACATGTGATGCCAGCTGTGGATTTTTGATCCTGGACGTTAAAACACTCCTTGGAGGCAAAGGAAAGCAATCCAATCGTTTAAAATGTCGGGACATAGGGTTTAGTGTGAAAGGGATGGACAGGGGAGTGCATTTGTGAGGACCACAGGACACGTGGAGGTGTTTTGTTGAGTGGGTTTGGGTGAGGAGAACGTGAATCAAAGATCTGCACAGTTTGGGCCCATAACCCTTTGATTTATGGTTAATTGAGACTGGGTGGTTTAGGGTTTATAAGGGATTAGGGGTGGGGTTAGATTCGTTTTGGGTTTAATTAAGTTTCAAATAAGTGTTATGGGGGGAAAATTGGGATTAGTGGGGTGTGTTGACCGATTGACCACAACTTAAATAAAAACCGGGTACAAAGGTTTGGGCTTGGGTGTTTTGTTGGGCTAGGGTGTTGGGTTTTCATTACCCATCCATTCTTAATGTAGTCTCCCGTTAACTATTTGCATGGCCAGTCCTTTCCCGTTAAGTCTTTTCATCCACAGTCCAATTTGATTTGCAAGTTTAGTCCTTTGGTCATTTTTGACTAACTTTTTGCAACATAATCATTTTCCAAGGGCATTTCTTGTTCATTCTTCAAACATGGAGGATCAATCTTGTATATTTGATAATTGGAGGGTCAAATATGACAAGTTCTTCAAAGATGAGGGGCTATTTTTGCCAATTCTTCAAACTTGAGGGGTCTTTTTGCAAAATTCCAAATTTGGGCCCGGTTCATTGTACGACTTCGTTTCCCGTGTTCGTTTTTGATTGATTCTTGTGATCTTTTGCCAATTCCTCAATATCCGTACCTAAAAATACACAAGTAACAAACACGAGCATATATTTGGTCTATTTTATGATATTTTATGCAATTTAAGGCCGTTTTGGACGATGAGACCATGTATAAAAGCAGTCTCATCACTCCCCCATACTAAACCATTGCCGTGCCCTCACGCAATGCTAGAATAAAGTATCGAAGCATCTCCAAAATTTAATTTTATGACTTTATTGAAATGATAACTAGCTACATACTAAAATTACTACTACTTGTGTTTTAGACATAATGTATGATTTTCATCGCAAAATGGGACGTTTAGGTTCATAGAATAAGAACACGTGAATGCTTCGTTAGAAATAATTTCATCGTCCTCGATTTTCACTCCAATTCCATGCCAAGCGTGCAACGAGATCATTGTCATTATAAGTTAGTAATGCTAACACTACTCATATGCCCTAATCACGTACTTATTCTCCCATTATTCCTAAGTTGTATCTCTTATATTTTATTATGTCTTAATGATCACGAGGATACATTGTTGACTTATGCGATAATAGAGATTTAGGTCTAAAAATAGAGTCCTAACGGTGTAACTAAGATCATCAAATCAATAACCCCTCCTAATAGACGACGATGTTAAAAAATTAAGTTGTCAAGAAGAATCGATAAACACGGTTTTATAACGGTTTTGAACATGAGACTTATTACCAAGACTTTTATACGCCCCCTAACGGAAGGGCCTTATTATCTTTGGTTTACCTCCATCTTTTATTCAACTTCGCCATGAAGCTTTTATTATGACTTCGGTCTTGCCTTGCCTTTTATTATCCGCCTCATCGGTGGTTTTATTAGCCAAAGACGTATATCCTCACGCTAAAGCGAATTTTGGATCTTTAAAGCTTCGAAGATTAAGGCTTGATTCACTTTCAATTTTGCATAGATTTTAGGCCTTGTGGGGCTTCAAATTGTTTGCTAGATTTAGGTGAGCACTTGAAATCTTATTATTGGGTGAAGCTTTCGATTATTTGGGTTACCAATACTTCAAAACCGTGAAGCTGGCGATACCTTAATGTCTTCCCAATTTAATTACACGGAAGCTACTAGAAAAGACTAGAAACCCAACAATCCTAACTAAACCGCTAAGTCAATATTTATTAAGCAAAAAATATTTACATGCGAAGGGAGAATAAGCAAACAACGAGAACACATGAGTTTTTGAAAGAATACGAGTACTCTACGTTTAGCATAGTAACTTATAATTAACTCTATCATTTCTCGTCCTCATTTAAGAGACTTAGCCTAATGTGTAGTTAAGGAATCAAAGCTAAGTGCTCAACACGCACGGTCGAGTCAAAAATTACTCTTATTCTCGCCATCGAAAAATCTACATTCGTGTCTTCAAACACTTATGAAATATGAGAAAAATTTTAAAATTTGGCCATTTTTAGCCTTATTTTGCAAGAAAACGATAAACAAAACGATAAACTTTGGAAAGCGTGAAGGTTTGGCAAGGCAAGTATCTATTCACCCCCCCATACTAAAGTTAAACATTGTCCTCAATGTTTCGAGTCTAGGGGTGCAAACACCCCCATACTAGAGACGTAGTCGAATGCCTAATCTAGCATGGAAAGGGTGTAACCAATAAGTTTAAAGCCGTTTATGAAGTGTGCTAAAAACCTAAGGTTAGAACATAAAAGGATATATCATGATGTGGATATTGGGAAAGGCCTCCAAAGCAAACGATCGAGTGCTCCCATGAAACGAACACGAGAGGCTCCAATCGTGAAGATGATGATCTAAAAGACACAATTCACAAACAACCACGGAACAAAGGTTGGAAGGGCACAAATCCCCTCACATTAAACTAATTAGAAAGCAATAATATGTACATGGATAAGCATGGGTCTCCCCCACGAGGCACCTTGTTTTTGATAACCGAGTCAAAAGCTCGACTCGAATCCCCATAAATGTGATCATTTAGGGATAATCATGGTTTGGTCAATTTTTGGTGGGGCTTACATGATAAACAAGGCCCAAAAGCACGTGGAGCACTTTAAAAATCCGATAAACGTATACCGGGGTCAAAGATAGCGTCCTCGTTTTCGGATGAAAGACGAGACAACACAACTCCAACACAAATCCCAATGGGATAGAAGAAAATAGGAGAGAAGAAATAGAAGGGTGGGACAATGGGTAAGTCAAAACATTGAGCTACTCGAGGTAGACTCGCACCAATCAAATGAAAAGATTTTCCATTTATTGCATCGGTGGAAGACCGAGATTTCCCTATAAAAGCAATTCCAAGATCAAATATCTCGTCCTCGGTGGAGAAAGAGGAGGGAACATAAGGGGCTTCCCCCACACTAAGTCCACACAAAGCATCGTCAAAAGGAGAAGACGAGCTTGTAGTACTCAAGACACGCGGTGATGACGGAGTTAGAATAGTAGAAAAATCTTTTAAATTAAATTCAAAATCTTTTCCTTTTTCATCTTTAACACTCTCCTTTTGAAAACCCGATTTAATTATGTCAAAAATATTTGGTGTATCTAAAACAATGTTAGTCACACTAAAAATTCTCACATTTTGAAATCTTTTTGGTTTAGGTGGTGGCAAGTTTTCAAATCTTTTGTCAACAAAGAAAACCTCCCCATCGGGATCAACGTATTCATCATCCGAAGAATCACTCGAGATTGGAATCATAGGCTTAACACTCTTAACCTCCATCGGCGGAGGGGACGGAACTTCATTTTTATCAACTCCTAAAACTCTATTTGAAATCTTTTGACAAATGTTTTTGGTGGAATTGACATTGTACAAAGATGTGATCGAATAAACATGAGAAAGAGTGGAGTTTTGGGTTGCATTAATGACGAGTTCTTCCTCATTGAAACGAAGAGTGATTTTTCTAGCATGCACATCGATAAGTGCTCTCGAGGTATCCAAAAAAGATCGACCTAAAATTAACGGAACTTTAGGATCGATGGGAATATCAACAACAATGAAGTCCACGGGATAATAGAATTTACCAACTTTCACGAAGACGTCCTCGGCAACTCCACAAGCTAGAATCGTAGAATGATCGGCCATTTTGATTGACATTCTTGAAGGAGTGAGATTTGGAAGATTGAGCGACTTAAAAATCTCGAGAGGCATCAAATTAATACTAGCACCAAGATCGGCCAAGGCGTAGCATTCTTCCATGTCTTGGATAGCACATGGGATTAAAAACTTTCCAGGATCACCGACTTTTTGAGGTATGCGGCTTAGAAAAACCGAAGAACAACTAGACGATTTTTGCAATTTCTCTTTGTTATTCAACATACTTTTGAAGTTCGCGGCAAATCGAGGCATCATGACTAAGGCGTCGGCAAAACTTATATTAAAATGCAAGTCACGAAACATTTTCATAAAAAGTTCAAATTGATAATTATTTCGTTCTTGTGCCTTTTCCTTGTCTCGTCTTGATGGGTAGGGTAAAGGTGGTGTGGGTTGGGGCAAATTAGGCATAGGCATCGGCCTTGGAATCTCGGGTTCCATGATTGGTATTGGTTCAACCGTAGGTGTGTTTTGAGCGGTACTTCGTGGGCTTGCAATGTGCTCCTTTTCAACCACAACCTCGGGTTCTTTCTCTTTTTCCTTCTCCATAGAAGTACTTGGACGAGAAATGGGTTCTTTGAAAGTTTTACCACTACGAGTAGTAATAACCTTCAATTCTCCTTTCGGGTTCACGATGGTATCACTAGGAAGACCACCCGAAGAAGAGGGCTTACACATGATAGCTTCAAACATTTTAGCCATACGGTCTTCAAACTTAGATTGCCTAGCATCCGCTTTCAACAACTCTTGCTTAATCTCATGTTGTCCTTGCTCCATTTTTTGTTGATTTTGTTGGAGTCGTGTGACATTTCCTTCCATTTTATTAGCATGAGTTTTAAGTTCATTAGCAAGTTCGGTTTTAAGCTCGTTTTTCAATTCGGATCTTAAGCTAATCATCTCACGTTGCATGTTGTCAAACTTAGCATCATTAGCCTTAGCATAGTCTAAAAATTCTCCTTGCAAATTTTTAGTGTGAGCATTTTGAAAACCTTGAGTAGGAGTATGAAAATCACGGTTTTGGTTTTGATTAGAAATTTGCCCATTACCACTTTGGTAATTACCTTTGTTATAATTTCTTTGATTTCCTTGGTAATTTCCACCTTGATTGTTGTTTCGATAGTTATTAGCATTTTGATTTTGTGGAGCTTGATTTTGGCGGGAACCTTGACCGATTTGGTTATAAGTTCCCGTGGCTACATAAGCATTCGAAGTGTTACCATCCGCGGTAATGCACTCGGAAAAATCATGAGCTCCACCACACGAAATACAACTCTTAGCAACCGCTTTAACCGAAGCGGTGTTTGAAGCTTCTTGAGCTTTCCAATGAGACATAAGAGTCGAAAACCTATCGAAAAACCGATTCTCCTCATTTGCTTCATCTTGCAAGGCATTAATGGAACGAGATGATGACGAGCCCAAATTGGCAACACTCGGTGTGTTACGAGGGCTATAGACCTTAGACCTATTTTCTATGATTTTCAAAGCCTCATTGGTCGTTTTGCACAAAAAATTACCACCCGCGGCGGCATTTAAATAATCTCGTTCATGTTCATTAAGCCCATTATAAAAAGTGTCAATTTGATGCAATTCGGAAAAATCATGGTGTGGACATTCATGTAACATTTCTTTAAACCTTTCCCAAGCCATTGAAAAACTTTCATTTGGTCTTTGTGTAAAACGTGAAATCTCGTTTTTCAAATGTGTTGTCTTAGATGGTGGAAAAAATTGATTCACAAATTTAGACACGAGATCGGCCCATGTCAAAATTGAATTCGGCGGTTCTTTCTCAAGCCAAATCTTGGCGGGTCCATCTAACGAGTAAGGAAACAACATCATCTTAATGGCATCGTGTGGTACATCCTTGAACTTGCTTGTCGCGGTAAGACGATTAAATTGCCTAATGTGATAATGTGGGTTGTCTTTTTCGTGACCGCGAAACTTGTTTGCTTGAAGCATAGACATTAAACCCGTTTTGATCTCAAAGTTCTCCGCAAGGATGGCGGGAATCACAATGGCCTCTCCAAAACCCTCGGTGGGTGCTTGAAGCAACTCCATCATAGTACGATTAGCCATGATAGCTTCTTGTTCTATAATAGGTTCCTCACTTGGAGACTCCTCACTAGATTGAGTGAGTGATTTGTTTCTTCGTTTACGAGCACGTCTAGCTTTAGAGCGAGTTTGCATAAACGTCACGTACAACGAGAAGGCGAGCAAAGAAGATTCTTTTTGGTATTTTGTGTTTTTTCAATTTTTTTTTTTGTGGTTTTTGATTGTATTAACCTTTTTTTGGAATTGGTGAATGTATTAAGTAGACAATGAGTCCACAAATCTCCTCACTAATCAAATCTCTTGATTAAAAAGGCCTCAAGGAATGAAAACGATCACGTGGAGTGAACGCCTTCGATGACTTTAGAACGATGGTGGAACACCAAATCGTTCAAGAGGGTTTAATCAAATGAAACCAAGAAAATATATATGATATGTAATAATACTTTGGGCGGCAAAACCCTCGATTCACTCTCAAAATCAAATACGCACAAGCAAGCGGAGGAAACGAGGCGGCGCGAAGCACTTAAGAGCCTTTTTCCTTTAGGTTGTGAAATACAACCGCCTTATACCCACCTTATAGTTTGTATTATCAAGATTAAGCTTCACGAAAGTATTTATCTATTTTTGCCTTTTTCTTTGGTTTGAGATTCGAATACAATGATCGAGTGATGAAATCCCGAATCAAGGTTGTGATTGCTCACGTATTTGGAGTACTTGTGTATTTATTGTTCTACGTATACAATATAGTAATAGTATTCACACAAAAACCGAAAAACGATAATACGTATTAATAGAGTGCTATTAATACAAATACTATATGGCTAATATAGAAAAACAACAATGGTTCAATCAAAACACAACACGCCTCCCCGGCAGCGGCGCCATTTTGATAGTTGTAAATTTAGTCAACTTACCTTTAGGAAAAAGTAAGCAACTAAAAATAGGGTAAGCGTGCACGATTTAGGAAAACCGTGTGTGAATGACCCTAATAGTGAGTTCGTTCTCTCGAGGAGGCTAGTGCGTTGTGTTAAGAATTGATTAATGATGTTTTTGATTATTAATGAGAAGAAAAGAAGAGAAAATGACGAAGACGAAAAAAATAGAAAAATAAGGCGAAAACACTACTAGAAAGTTACGACGTAGAACGTAAAAAGTGCAAAATTTAAAATTTTACCCTAAAAATTCCTAAAAATTACTAAAAATCCCAAATAATATTCTAAGAGTTTACACAAAATCAAAACTTGCCAAAACCTTTTAATTAATTTAATAATGACTTTTTAATGCTAATTAAAGCCCTAAAAATCACTTTTAAATATTAAAAAGCCCTAAACAAGATTTAATAGTTTGTAAACCTCTAAAATGACCTAATTAAACTAAAAACTATTTTTAAAAATTTTAAAACCAAATTAAACTATTTTTAAACACTAAAAAACTATTAAAAACTATTAAATCTTAAATTAATTCTAAAAATTAATTGAAAAGCCTAAAAATTATTCTACAAATGGGAAAAGTCCTAATTAATGATAAAGAACCTAGGAAAAATGAAAAAGAAATAAAAATAAAACTTTTTATTTTAATGAATAAAATAGTAATAAAATAATCTTAAAAATAAAAAGTTTTCAAATAAATTCTAAAAAATTCTCAAAAATCCTAAATATTCTAACTTAGAAGAAAATGTAAATAAAAGTTTCTAAAACCTCTTAATTAATTTTATATTAATTTTTAAAGTTGCTTAAAAATCCTAAAATCTTATAAAATTAAAAATAAGCCAAATTAAAAACCTAATAAGCTGTAAACCTCAAAATATTATTTTAAAAGCTAAAAATTATTTTTCCTAGAAATAAAAACTCTTTTAACTATTTATTATTGACTTTTTAAAATACGGCTAAATAAAAATTCAAAGAAAATAATTAAATAAAGTGAAAAATATAAAAATAGGCTAGAAAAATCTCTAAGTCTATATAATTCCTAGGAAAAATAAAAGGAAACGAAATTGCTTAATAAATAAGCTGAAAAGTTGGAATATAAGCTACGGCTTTTTTATTCAGCTTATCTTGAAAAAGTGGTTAAGTAAACCACGTTTGCACCCTTGGTCAGTAAAAGACCCAAGGGCGCAGTGGTAGTGTGTGTGTGGTGTGAGTGTGGAGACCAGGGTTCGAGGTGTGCAACCCCCTTTTTACTTCTTTTTTTTTTTTTCTTTTTTAAACTCTCAATCCAAACTGACAACTCTTGTGAAGCTTAATTCCAATCCCAAATCACTTTTTACTCAAGATTAAACACAAATGATGATCAAGACGTGGCCAGTACCCAAAATTTCAAGAACACATGTTTTGCTTTCACTTTGTGCAAATTTTGATGCCAAGAGGACTTGGCTTTTGATTGTATGGAGTTTTATGGGAACAAAGGGCACCCCTTCACTCTTTCTGAGTGAAGGGAGTCAAGATAGCTCAAAGATACAACACCTTGCACACAATCAAAGCTCAAATATGCATACACAAGCAAATGCCAGTTTCTGATGTCCCTTATGGGGTCTGTGGACTTTTAGAGCTTATTACATGCACCCTAGTGACTTTTAATCTCTCAAATCATGCACACAATAGCACCAATCACTACACAAACCAAATCAAACCCTGAATTTACCTAATATTTAACAGATTTGCAAGAATCAAGCTTCAAATTTCACTAAATCAAGCAAAAAATGGCTATGCAGATTTTAGCTATATGTTTTCCTTTTAAACTCAACAAACTTGCTTCCAAACTATCCAAACTTACTTACCATCTAACTAGCAACCTGTATCAACCTATTCCAATCCTTCTAACACCTTTTTCAAACACAAATTAAAACTTCTACCCTGCTTAAACACGAATCCAAACACCACTTAAACTTTTAAAAACCAAACTTTTCCAAACAAAAACCTTTTAAAATACCATCAAACTGATTTTCAAGGCTTTTATCATGCACATAAACATATAAGAACACAAATCCAAACAATCAAAACAACTAATAACACCTTAATGAGCAAAATCACCAAAGCACACACTTTTCTGAAATTTTGAAAAGGGATCAAAAAATCTTACCCAAGAACCCTACATCCAGGGTTCTTGTGGTTGCAATACCACCTCCCTACCAACTCGGGTTGGTGCAGAACTATAATCAACAACCTTCTTCCTGTTTAAGACAAAATCAAAGAAAAAGCAAAATAATATAACAATATATATATTCTGTTTCTTGTTCTTTCTTCTTAAAACCTATCCAAAAACTTTTTAAACCTCTCAAACATGTTTTTGAAACACTATATCACCAATAAAATGTACTCTAAACACAAAATCCTTGAACACACTTTCTGTCACAAAATCTCAAATTCACAAAAACCTTAACTAATTTTGGAACTCAAAATTAGTTAACCAATATAAAAATGGAACTCAGAATCCTTAGCATTCAACAATACACAAACTTTTTAAATTCAATTAAAGGAATTACAATTGTTTTTCTCAAACACCAAACTTAATTAATTCAAAAAAGGAATTACAAGTTGAAAATACTAAGAAAACTGGAACAAGTGTATGATGAACAGGCTCATCATATTTATACACCTAATGGAACTATCTAGAATGTAAAATAAAATAATACAAAGAAAATGCAGTCCTTAAACCCTAATCTTGGAATTCTCAAAATTGCCCTTGACGAATTCTTGGTCAAAAAGGTGTACATGTGATGCCAGCTGTGGATTTTTGATCCTGGACGTTAAAACACTCCTTGGAGGCAAAGGAAAGCAATCCAATCGTTTAAAATGTCGGGACATAGGGTTTAGTGTGAAAGGGATGGACAGGGGAGTGCATTTGTGAGGACCACAGGACACGTGGAGGTGTTTTGTTGAGTGGGTTTGGGTGAGGAGAACGTGAATCAAAGATCTGCACAGTTTGGGCCCATAACCCTTTGATTTATGGTTAATTGAGACTGGGTGGTTTAGGGTTTATAAGGGATTAGGGGTGGGGTTAGATTCGTTTTGGGTTTAATTAAGTTTCAAATAAGTGTTATGGGGGGAAAATTGGGATTAGTGGGGTGTGTTGACCGATTGACCACAACTTAAATAAAAACCGGGTACAAAGGTTTGGGCTTGGGTGTTTTGTTGGGCTAGGGTGTTGGGTTTTCATTACCCATCCATTCTTAATGTAGTCTCCCGTTAACTATTTGCATGGCCAGTCCTTTCCCGTTAAGTCTTTTCATCCACAGTCCAATTTGATTTGCAAGTTTAGTCCTTTGGTCATTTTTGACTAACTTTTTGCAACATAATCATTTTCCAAGGGCATTTCTTGTTCATTCTTCAAACATGGAGGATCAATCTTGTATATTTGATAATTGGAGGGTCAAATATGACAAGTTCTTCAAAGATGAGGGGCTATTTTTGCCAATTCTTCAAACTTGAGGGGTCTTTTTGCAAAATTCCAAATTTGGGCCCGGTTCATTGTACGACTTCGTTTCCCGTGTTCGTTTTTGATTGATTCTTGTGATCTTTTGCCAATTCCTCAATATCCGTACCTAAAAATACACAAGTAACAAACACGAGCATATATTTGGTCTATTTTATGATATTTTATGCAATTTAAGGCCGTTTTGGACGATGAGACCATGTATAAAAGCAGTCTCATCACTCCCCCATACTAAACCATTGCCGTGCCCTCACGCAATGCTAGAATAAAGTATCGAAGCATCTTGTTGTCCTCTTCAATATGGTTGAGCATGCATGTCGTGTAGCAAAACTTTCAGATCATGAACCTGAGTTACCACATTCTTTGAATCAACCATCTTGTAATCCAAAAAACGAGCTACTACAAACTTCTTTTTACCAACATCCTCAGTTTTGTACTTGCCTTCCAACGACTCCCATAATTATTTGGCAGTCTTAGTCTTGCAGTACACGTTGTACAAAGAGTCCATCAAACCATTCAAAACATAATGTGACACAAGAAGTCTGAATGTTTCCATGCTTCAACAGCTTGCACAACTTGTTGATTAACGGGTTGACCTTCCCGAGGAGATTCCACATGAGGTTCGGTCTCTTTTAAGAACCTCACAAGGTTCAAAGTTATGAGATAGAAGAACATCTTCTGTTGCCACCTATTAAAACTCCTCCCATTGAATTTTTCTGGTTTTTCAGCATGATTAGCAACGGTATGTGTAACTAGCGTACCAGTTACATTCACAGTAGTAGTTGCAGGAGTTTCAAGAGCACTGATAGACATTTTGAAAGATCACACAATATCAAAACAAAAACAGTTAGACAACTGTTAAAAATTTGTATATAAGAAATTCAGTCGTGATCTCTATATACTTATACCGGATCTGCTTCAAAGAAACTCAATCTTGGTTTCAATGAATCAGATGCAATTATCAAATATATCAATTTAACAGAAACACAATCTTGGTTTCAGTATAAACTGATAAGAAAAATAGCTTAAAAAACGTTAGAGATCTGTTAATTAAAATCTGTAAAATTAAAATTGATTTTTAGTGAAACTCAATCATGGTTTCGGCAGAAACAGTTTATAAATAAATCTGATAAAATTATTAATCCGATTTAATAAAAGTTTTAATTATGTTAAACAGAATCTGTTTTAAGATTGTAGGAAACTATGTATACTTTTATTAATGATATCGAATTACAATAATAAAGTTAAAAGAAAATTAAATGACATAAAATAAATAACAGTAACGAAGAAAGCAGTAAATACTAAGACGAGGCACGTGTTTAACACGCTTCCCTTAAAACAGATTCGTCGTTGTTACTCAGGGTACAACATCCAAAGCTGTTGTACAGCCGGATAATAACTGAGATTTACCTCATATAAAAATAAATTCGTTGTTCCGGTCTTATCGAATTGACTACGGTTAAAAGTGTGACAAAGTTGTTTTTGGTGAAAAATAAGAAATATGATTATCTATTTTAAACTAAAAGTAAAATGAAAATGTAAATGTCGTTGAGTAAAAATGGAAGCTTTAAAATTTAAACTAAAAATTGAAACTTAAAAATAAATGACGAGAAATTAAAACTTTTAAAAGTAAAATTTGAAAACTTTATAAAAATGTAACCTTGAAATAAATCTAAGATAAAACAAGTTTAAAATAACACTTAAGAAAAATGGCGGGAAAAATAACAATTTAAAAATAAGTCGGGAAACTAAAACTGGATCTAAGTCGGAATGTCTAAATCTTAACCTAATCCGAAATGTGTGTTCAACACACAATCCAGAATCTAAGAATTCACCTTAATCCGGAATGCAAGTTTGTCACTCAATCCGGAATCCAAGTTTGGACCTAATCCGGAATCCTGATTCTTGATGCGATTCGGGATCCACGTACTTAAGCTAATTCGGAATGAAGAACCAGCACTCAGTTCGGAATATGGTAATTCTAGACCTAATCCGGAATCCGTATCTTGGACTCAATCCGGAATCCACCACTTCAGACCTAATTCAGAAAGGAGTTTAAGGAGCTAATCCGGAATGTATGTTGACAAGTAATTCGGAATCCAGGGTTTAGCACTTAATCCAGAATGTATCTCCTTGACATAATCCGGAATCTGACACTCACACACAAGTCGGAATAATTGTCCTACATGTAATTCGGGAAAATGAATCTACACCTAATTCGGGATATGAGACTTGTACTTAATTCGGGAAAAAGGGGTTTAGGAACCCGGATTAAAAACAAATAAGCTAAAAAGGAAAATAAGCTAAAAACTAATAAGCACTTAGCTAAAAACTTAACCAAATCAACTTTAAGAAAAAGCAAATAAGCCAAAATTTAAAAACTTTTAAAACACTAAATAATCAAAATATTTAATATCAACTTTTTATAAAATAACTTTTAAAAACACTTAATTAAAATTAAGAAAATCACACAAAAAGCTATAAGATCAATAAGCTAAAACAATCAAACACATAAAAACATAAAGAACAATAAATTAAGTAAAACAATAATCAAATAAGCATAAAGATTAAACAAACAAGAAAAGTAGGATGAGATTAATGAAAAGCTTGATTAAAGATTAAGATTTAATAACACAAATTAAAGACTTACTTGAAATAATCTTGAAATTAAAGACAAGTATCTAAATGACAATATGAAAAGTGCATAAAAATAAAATGGAGAACTAATTTGTCAAATTAGCTAACACCTCCTAATGACACATTAGGAGGGTATTTATAGGAGAGGGGAGTTGTTGCTTCCTTCTTTCTTACTTTTGTCTTCTCGTCTTTCGCCTTTGACAATAAACTCGTCATTCTCGACTTTGTCTCGGGATTTGTCGATAAATAAAATGAACTTGTCTTCTAATTTCTTCATTATGTAGACTTGGTTCTTCGACTTCGTTAAACTTCCGTCTTTAGACTTTTTCTTCGATAAATCTTCAGAATAGGCCTTGGACTTCCGTTCTTTTTGCACTATTGATCTTTTGACTTCGTCTTTTGTCTTTTTCTTCGATAAAAGCCCGTGAAAGCCCATGTTTTCTTCCTTTTTCATCTTTTGGTCCTAAAACACAATAAAAACACAAACCACGCATAATTCTGACTTTTACGACACTAAATACACGTTTTGTCTTGGTTATTATTATAATTAAGTGGTAAAAGGATGGGTGTTTCCACACCTATCAAATCCCCTACACTTGACCATTGCAATGCCCTCATGCAATGCATTAATTACAAAGCAAGATTTACATTTTCTATCATAATTAACCCACCTTGGCCTTTATTGAACACAAGACATTAAGGAAACTTAAAGGGATAGAAAATTACAAAATATTTGAAGGAAGAAAACAAGTAAAGAAATCGAAGACTTACATTAGGGCTTTGGTTGTCATGAATGTTTATCACCCTCAAGTTTCACTTTCCCCAAACCAAGCTTAAAAACGAGATCATTGTTATTATAAGTTAGCAAACTAACACAAACTCATGTGGCTCAATTATTCACTTAGACTGCCTTATTCTTAGGTGTATCTCTTATATTTTATTGTTGTCTTGAATGATCACGAGGATGCATTGTTGACTTATTTCGATAGTTATTCAGGCTAAAAATAAAGTAGGACGATTTAATCAATAGTTAGCTAAAGGACAAAATCTTTTAAAACTGCTTCTCGGGACCTCATAAAGTTCATATCTTAGCATAACTCGCTTCCCGATTTGAGACCTTTCTCGGACCGATATTTGGCATTGACTTCATACTTTAAATCTTGAGAGACGTTCTTGAAATAATGGTCTTCTCTTCATAATAAGAATTTCTTCACTTGAAGTTTTTGAGAGATTCTTCAAACTTGGACCACGACTTCTTCATTTTTTTCCAATCTTTATTTGGGATTTTGATATACAACGATCCGCCTCCTTTTAGGACTTGGATCTATTTATCCTCATACCTTGTTAGGGCCTTTTGGATAGACTTCTCCATGGTCTTTAGGGGAGTATTTGCTTTTCGTCGTGAGTCTTGATCCTTCATATTGATTTTTGATAAATGATTCTTCACATCACTTTGGATCTTTAGCAACAAAATGTAGCCCTCATGCCTTGTTAGGGCCTTTTCGGACTCGCCAATCTTTGCATCCCGCTTCAATAAGTTATGCCTTGGCTATGAACTCTAATTAATACCGAGCAACTTTTAAACGAACTTGGGCTAGAAGCTAAGTAACTTTTCAAATCGTACAACCTTACTTATTGCAATTATATTTATTAACAAGCGATGGGAGAAAAAGCTCATAATTAACTCACGTAAATTCATGAAAGAATACCAAAGTTATAACTGACTCTATCATCTCTCGTTCTCCACAATTTAAAATCTCAAGGAATGAGACTCGTGGATGCTTAGCCTATTAAATCAAAGTCTTAGGTTTTCAAGTCATCTATAGGATCTTGCAACTTCTTAGACTTTTTCAAGTTTTAGAATTCGCATTTTAAAGTTCCCTTGATAAACGACTTTCTAGGATTAATTATAGGAACTTGCGAAAAGTTCTTGTTCTTAACCCGTAAGAGTTAAGACTTTCGCGTTTTAAAGTTCCCTATATAAAAGCCTAGCAAAACTTGATTCAAACATGTTAAGGATACTAGCTAGAGTAAACTTAAATAAGTAAACTCGGGTTGAGTCAAAAGATTCATGACGGACCTAATATATCAAAGAATCTAAACTTATCAAAACCATTTTATTAAAATTTATTCTAGTGAAAGAAAATAACGATAACAAAGGAAAATACAACTAGGCCAAAATAGATCAATTTTTTTGAAAAATATCGAAAAATCAATTTTCTCGGTTAAAATGAGGACATATACAAGGAAAAGCCCACTTAACTTCGATAGAAGTCCCCCTACACTTAATATAAACATTGTCCTCAATGTTTAAGCATGTGGGAGTAAACTCCCCTACACTTAAGACATTGTGCACGTTGTTTAAATCTTGCTAAGAAAGAGACAACTAAAGTGATTCCTGTTTTAATATTGAAGAATATAAAATATTGAATCAAAAGAGTTTAGGATAGAACCGGGAAGACGGGTACACGGAATCACGGGTCGTCAAAAGTCATCAAGAATGGATCTTTTAAAGCTCGAATCCCTGCACATGATAAGAAAGAAAACAACAAACACATACTAGGGTCTCCCCTACACTTATTATAAAACGGATAAAAAAGATAGATACTCGGGTTGCCTCCCGAGAAGCGCTTGTTTTTGTTCACCGAGTCGTGAGCCTGACTCGACCTTGATTACAATGGTAAGAAGCTTGAAGAACATCCACCGGGATCAAATACATGGTTTTCATCCATCAAGTAGCACAAGCTTAAGGTCAACAAGACAAGCCAAAGAAGAGTAGGCGAGGTTCCCTTAATCAAAGATTGAGCAGGGTGGTAGAAGGTATGATGAATTGAAAGCATAGCTCCATAAGTTCCAAAAATCTTTGCTTTTATTTCATCAGATGGATACTGAGATGGCTTAAAAATCATGATACCCGGATTGAACACCTTTTCCTTTAAGGGAAAATAAGACTTAGACTCGGTAGACCTTGAAGATTCGCCCATAAACCGCACAATCTCATCCGAAGAAGGTGGATAGAGAGGCGTCAAGACATATGTACTATGGATATCGGTGTTGTCCGGTTTCTTCTCCTTTAAAACGGGTTTCTTAATATCCGAAGGAGGATAAAGACCATAATCAAAGTCCAAAGGAGGAGAATCATTCTCATTGAGGAAATATGTGTTAAGGAAAGTGGCAAAATCTTCCTCAAATGAGTAATCATCCAAAGTAGGATCAAGCATTGTTGGCGGAGGATCTTCATCAAAAATAGGAGCACAATCATCATTTGAAGAATCACTCGAAAGAGTATCAACATCATCAAAGTCATCATAAGTTGGCATGTCTTTATACTCTGAAGAAAAATCATCATAATCATCCACATCGGAACTAGAATCATCATCACAGATTGGTGGAGCATTATATATTGGTGGGGCATCCAAATTGGGAAGAGGATCTTCAAAATCTTCCACATTTTCTTGAAAAAGTTGATTATCATAGATAGGCTCGAAAAGAGGGTTGTTATAAACGACAAAATCATCAAGCTTTGTACTTTCACAAGTAGTTGTATCAAGCTCGTCTTGAAGCACATCAATCATATTCGCCGATTCTCTTCCATTGGATTTGTTTGTAATCTTCCCCATCTTAAAATTTTTTTGATCATTCCCGACCCTTAAGATTAGTTCACCTTCGGCAACATCGACTAAAGCTTTTCCGGTTCTCAAGAATGGTCGTCCAAGTATTAACGGAATACGAGGGTCCATTTCATAGTCAACAACAACAAAATCGACCGAAAAAGTGAAGGTACCAACTTTAACAAACACATCTTTGGCAATACCAACGGGGTAAGCGAGAGTTCGATTTGCTAGCTCAAGAGTCATCTTTGTTGGTGTAAGGTCGGGTAATGATAACTTTTTCCAAGCACTTAATGGCATCAAATTTATACTTGCCCCGAGATCAGCTAAGGCAGTAAATTCTTCAACTTTGTTGAAAGTACAAGGAAGCACAAAACGACCGGGATCTCCAAGTTTTTCCAGAAGTTCTTTAAGGAGGACTGCAGAACAATTCTCATTCAATCGAGTATTAACAAACTCGAACATCTTCTCCTTCTTACTAAGCAAATCTTTAAACATCTTAACGAATTTAGGCATTTGGGCAAGAGCTTTAACAAGGCTAATGGTGAGGTTCACTCTCGAAATATTTTTCAAGAATTTTGTCACTTGAATGTCATCCTTGGTGAGCAATTTGCACTTGTCTAACCGAGATGGATAAGGAATATTGGGCTTAGGAGGTGTAGGTGTAGAAGGTTTAGAGGTAGAAGGTGGGGATGATGAAAGTTTTGTCTTTGGTACTTCATCCGCAAGAGGTGGAGACGATAATGTAGAACTAGTACCAGTCATGGAAGTAGGAGGGATAAATGGGGGTGGAGGAGGTATAGATGGAGTAACTGGGGGAGGGGTAGATGGTCCTACTAGAGTTGCTCCATTGCGTGTAGTAATAGCAATCACATTCGCTCTTGGGCTGGTCACGGTATTCGAAGGAAGAGAGCCCGAAGCAGAGGGTTGAGTGTTTTGGAAGAAACTAGCCATCATATTCCGCAAATCATTCGTTTGATTGCTTAAAGAAGTTTGCATATCATTTCTAAGCTCGGTTCAAATATCATTCCCTTGTTTAGTGATATCACCTTTCAAGTTAATTATTTGGCTTTGAAGATTTTTAACCACCTCTCCTTGGGTCCTCATGAAAGTTTCAACATCATGATTAAATGTCGTGGGTTGAGTGATGGGTGGAGATTGGCGAGCGGGTGGTGATATGGATTAGAAGCTCGAGGTTGGTTTGGATTGCTTCTATTGAAGTTGTTTGGGTTGTGGTTTTGAGGAGAAAAACCGGGTGAAAGAAAGTTGTTGGAACGATAACTTAGCAAGTTACGATCACCTTGAGGTCGGGCTTGATAGCCTTCCGTGGAATAGTTACCGGTAGCCGCATACACGTTTTCCAGATTGTCATGAGTGGAAGCACAATCAGTGTATGAATGAGGACCGCCGCAAATCTCACAAGAAAGTGCTACATCTTTAACTTGTTGAAATTGGTTCGTAGCCATGGTTAAGAAATTTTTGTTCATCTCGGCTAGTTGGCGGGTGATTTGGGTGAGTTCGGCTATCTCGGGGTTTGATGAAGTAGAAGAAACATTGACTCTCGGATTATTTCTTGAGGATGCGGATAAATCCCAATTTTTGTGATGAGTGGTCATGTTCTCTATAAGCTCTCTACACTCCTCGGGTCTTCTTTTCATAAATGTACCACCGGCGGCTGCATTAATCGTATCACGATCACGAAAAGTTAAACCATTGTAGAAAGTATCAATTAAGGTGGTGGGAGCATATTATGGTTAGGACAACGATCGATCAAGACATTATAACGTTCCCAAGCATCGACAAGAGATTCATCAGGTTCTTGAGTAAAACCAGTGATTTGATTCCGAAGACTAGTTACCATGGATGGTGGAAAGTAGCGCGACAAAAATCGTTGAGTCATTTCGTCCCATGTATGAATTTAATTCTTAGGAAGACGATCAAACCATTTTTCGGCATGGTGGGATAAAGTGTGTGGAAATAGATGAAGGCGTAGAAAATCCATGGTAACACCGGTCAGTTTCATGCTTTGAGTGACGGTAATGAATTTGTCGAGGTGTTTGTTGGCATCATCATCATCCGGTAATCAATGAAATGGACAAGTATTTTGAACTTGTTGGATCATGTGATGCTTCAACGAAAATTCGGGGGCCGTGATTTGCATCGGCGCAAGTGGTCCTCCACGTCCATTCATTGTAGGTTGGCATAGCTCCTCCATCGTACGAAGGTCGGGTTGAGGGACATGGTTGTTATTATTTAAATTGGGGTGAGGTGGGTTATTATTGTTATGCACACCTGCCAAATCTAAGTCTTCAAGAGTCTCGGGCTCAGAATAAGACGAAGATCTAGTACGCATACACCTGCAAAAGAAAAAGATAGCAAAGAAATAGAGGAAATATAGTTAACGTGAAAATCAAATCTTTTTGGTGCAAAACTTTGAAAAAGAAATGTTTTTTATGAGTTTTTAAATGTTTTTGGATTTTTTCTGAATTTTTTAATTTTTATGAATTTTTGAAAATTTTTATGCTTGAAAATAACGTTCCCAAGAGAACGGATCCCAAAATCCAACGCGTCTCTCACAAAAAACCGTTAATCTTCACGAAAAGAGTCGGCAACGGCGCTATTTTAATAACTGAGATTTACCTCATATAAAAATAATTTCGTTGTTCCGGTCTTATCGAATTGACTACGGTTAAAAGTGTGACTCAGTTGTTTTTGGTGAAAAATAAGAAATATGATTATCTATTTTAAACTAAAAGTAAAATGAAAATGTAAATGTCGTTGAGTAAAAATGGAAGCTTTAAAATTTAAAGTAAAAATTAAAACTTAAAAATAAATGACGAGAAATTAAAACTTTTAAAAGTAAAATTTGAAAACTTTATAAAAATGTAACCTTGAAATAAATCTAAGATAAAACAAGTTTAAAATAACACTTAAGAAAAATGGCGGGAAAAATAACAATTTAAAAATAAGTCGGGAAACTAAAACTGGATCTAAGTCGGAATGTCTAAATCTTAACCTAATCCGGAATGTGTGTTCAACACACAATCCGGAATCCAAGAATTCACCTTAATCGGGAATGCAAGTTTGTCACTCAATCCGAAATCCAAGTTTGGACCTAATCCGGAATCCTGATTCTTGATGCAATTCGGGATCCACGTACTTAAGCTGTAAAACCCGCATGCTTTTATCATGAACAGTACACTTAGGATCGTACGTACAAGATTAAAACTTTCCTTTTATAACATGAACACGTATCATGAATATTAATTACAAGTATTACGTACGTGTTATAACACGATAAGTATTTATTACGTATTAACACACGTTAATTATTTCAATAATAATTATAATCACGAACACACGAACATGAAATCATGAACGTAAATTAATCACGAACTAATATTACGTATGTATATATATTTATTACGAGCACGAATAAATATATTAAGACACGAACGATAACTAATTAAATCACGTAAACACGACACGAGAACACGTAAATAATTAGAACACGGGAAAAATAACGGGTTCCCCTTTGGGGGCCCACACACTACGAAATTAGGAAGAGGAAGGGCCTAGCCCATTAATTTTTACTAAACTAGGAAAAAAAGGGAAAACATGTTTCATAATCACAAAATTTAGAAAACAAGAAAAACCCTAGTTCTCCCTTTTGTTCTCCTTTGGCCGCCGGGTTCACATCACACCAAAGGGTTGTTCGATTTGATTTTGGTGCTAGATTTATTACAAGGATCGTTAGTGTGTTCATCTTATTGATTTCATGTGATCGGTATAAACCCTAATCTCTTTTATTTTATGTTTTGATTTTCTAATCACATAAAATCATAGATGTTTTTAATAAACTAATTAAAAACAAGATATAAACATGTTATTAATCATGGGGTTTAAATCAATTAAGGGTTTAGGGGTGTTTGTTGTTTGGCCGCCGCCTAACCGAGCCCCAAGAGGGGTCTCGGCTTGGCTTAAACTCACACCACTGAGACCATAAGGTCTCGGTTTGGTGATGGTGGTGTCACGGCAGCAGCAAGGGCAAGAAACCCCGACCTAGGTCGGGGTATGGTGATGTTTCGGGTCCGGTTCATGGGTTTTAATCACGTGTCCGGTTCACACATGTTAGATTTAAAACACGGTCCGGTTCATGAGTTATTTTTCAAGGTTTATTATTTTTACAAGTTATATTATTTTTACAAGATTTAAAATTAAATTAATTAAAGCATGAACATGATTAATTTAATTTACATGACTTAGGTTATTAATTTAATTATTAATTCATGAATTTTAACCTAAGTATTTATCTTTTAATTAGACTATATAATTAATTAATTATTAAAACCATGACTTATAATTAATTAATTTCATGACTTAGGTTATATTATTAATAAATAATAATACATGTTTTAACCTAAGTATTTTACCTTTATTTAATTAAAATCATGTTATATTTAATTAAATACTTTAACATATAGGTTATTTAATTTATATGAAATAATTAATAAACTATACTATATAATCACATGACTTAGAATAATAATCAGTAAAAACTTAAGCTTATGTAATTAGCTCAATTAACCAGCTTATATCTATTTATGGAAACTTTCTATTTTTAGAAACTTATTTATTTAAGGCAGCTAATCTATTTATGGAAACTTTCTATTTTTAGAAACTTATCTATTTTAAGCAGTAATTCTATTTTTGAAAACTTTCTATTTTTAAAAACTTTATATTTTTGGAAACTTTCTATTTTTGGAAACTTTCTATTTTTGGAAACTTTCTATTTTTGGTAACTTTCTATTTTTGGAAACTTTCTATTTTAGGAAACCAGCTATTTTTAGAAAGTACCTTTTTATTACATAACAAGTATAATAATACATGAAATACAAGTAATACTTAATCAGAATAGGCAGAATATACAATAAACACAGTATAAAGCTTAAATCAGTAAAACATGACATGAACATATAAAACAAGCTAAGACATGATATAAATCAGTTACGTACTCAGTAATCAGATACTTATATACGTATGTATTTATGTAGCATTAGTGATACCGAAGTAGGACTCTCTTTCGTTCGTCTTCTTCGTTCACTGGACATAAGGTACGGATTCTTCGTCCTTTCAGTATGGACATTCTTTCCTTATTAGGATTCCCCGTATGCAGCCAACTGTTTTCCCTAGTATATGTTTTATATGTTTTGATTGCTTATGTTTAATTAGAATACCTAGAGCCATATACATGCATGACCAGTTTCACCTAGTTATGGAGGTACCATAACCATAACTCTGGAGGCACCAGTGTTATGACTTCACCACGGGTGAGTGATAGCTCGTGGCGTCCCTTTCAGCTTTTGGCCATTTATTATATTATCAGGTGGGGCGTATGGGTGCATCCTAGTTACATGTTTTCAGCATATTACTCAGTGTGAATGTGGTGTGTGCCTTGCATCCTTCACAATGAGCTGATCCCTTCTACCCAAACCAGTATATTAAATTAGAGGCAACCCCTCTAATTTGCATGACGAGGTCACCCCTCCAAGTATTCATGCACATTGATAATTCATGACCTATATTGGCTAATGGTTAACATGTTAAACAGTTTTTACAAGATATACATAAGGCTTTTCAAACTATAAAACCAGTTTTACTAAGTTACACCAGGTTTTCCAGGACATATACATTTCCGCTGCTATATGTTTTACATGCTTATATTATTCTTTCCATGCTTGTATATCCGTGCACTGAGCGTTATGCTCAGCCGTTACTTTCCTTTCCATGTCCCAAAACGGCAGGTATCCAAGGACAGACTCGAGCATTTGGAAGACATGCATAGGATGGAAGTTGCCATAGACTTCTTCTCCTTTTGCCTTCATATACTTATGCTTATTTAAGTCTTTCATTCATTTCATTTAATTTATTATGTTTTGGGCTTATGTTTTGGAACCGATGTTTGATTCCGGTTTACCCTATGGTCATGTATGTTTTACTACATATTACCTTGCATGCTTTGATGACACACCATAATCACGCGTGACATTTCATTTATCAAAATGGGGTGTTACAATTATGGTATCAGAGCCAAGGCTTCGACCTGTAGGCTCTAAAACTTGACCTGTGACTAGTGGGTAGTCACTAGGAGCTTCCTAAGCCAACGCTTGTTATTCCACGAATTGATGTTTCCAGCATATTGTTGTTTTAACCATGATGTTTTCAGCACCTTGAGGTTTTAACCTCGATGTTTTCATCGATATTTTTTACTAATATGGATGGACAACCGTCATTCATATTTAGTTATGTGTCATTGTTTCATGCATGACGTTCCTCGTGAACTGTGACTATGTGGACTGAACCCCAGTAGTTCATAAATGGTCACATAATTTTTTTTTCTGATAAGTTTTGACAGATGATTTTCACTTATTTATGTTTCATGTATCATTGTTGCAGGAATTATGACTAAGTAATGGTTGGTACAGGACTGTCCCTATTTAGTCGCATGTGCTTTTATCGAAACTTTTAACTTTGGGACCGACCCATAGGCGTCCCCTCGCCATGTATTTTGTTTTGGGACCGACCCATAGGCGTCCCTTCGCACATATAAAGGTTTTTATAAACTACATCATGCATTCATGCACTGTTTTTCATGCATAATTTTTTTTTCTCATGATTTATTGGCATAATTTTTTTTTATTATGTCCCCTCATAAGTTATTATGTTTTTATGTCAAGTATGTTTTCATGCTACCATGGTTAACTTCATGTTCATGCTGATTATGTTTATACTCCTTCATTATTAATTTTATTCTAAGATTTTTATGTTGATTTCGTCTTCATGTTAAGTATGTTTTAAGTCTCCTTATGTTGATTATGTTCTCATCATGTTGATCATGCCCTCATGATAGACATTGAAAGATTCCAGTAAATCCTGCTTTTATGATAGTCATGGTTGGTTTCATTAATCATGCTCTCAGGAAAAACCATCGTTGAAATCCGTTTAACCACACGTTAGCGTTTCTCTATGCAACCAAAATGAGGTATATACTAGCATTGCCAGGTTATCATGATGGTCTTTCTAATCGTTTAATCAGTTATTTACCTTTAAAATCATGTCAAATGATCGACCCCATACCGATCATTTCATGTACATTTCATGTGTACTCCTTGTACCGTATCCCATGTGCATATTCCACTTGTTGATATTCTACAAGATTGTTGATGCCGCTCATGACTTGGAGATGTTACTAAGGGTTGATGCTGCTGATGTTTGGAGACACTACGAGATGCGGATGCGGTTCACAACCTGGAAATCCTACAAGACGAAGACAAAGGCGTTAGAGCAAAGCAATTGGACGAGAAGATGCTTCACCATCAGACGATTTCCATCAATCATTGTCCCAAATTCTTAGTCACATGTCACACGTTATTCAGTTGTCGTTTCAACCATATGAGTGCAAACCGGTACCAGCCGGCCACTCAGCTGAATAGGTTACATGAATCACAGTCATGAGAATGACCGTCATGCAACTGACAGACAAGACGAAAATAACAACTACTATGACAACAACTATCCTAGCAATCGCAACCGAAGCTCCGGTCGCGGACGTGATCAGAAATACAAAGGATCAGTAGTCCAACCGATTCGCCAATTTTGGCATAATAACCTAATACTGTAGTTCATTTTGTTTCACATCTCGAGACACATGTCAAGACATCAGTCAAGAAACATGTCTCATGTATACTTTCTGAAGACACATGTCAAGACACCAGTCATGACATATGTCATGCTTATATTTCCAAGACACGAGTCAAGACACATGACTCACGTCCAATTATGGAACATTTCTAAGAAATTCAGGGTACCCTCCAAGGGTATATCCATTTTATTGTGCCATGTATTAATCAGGCCACAAGAATTTCAGTACCATTACCGGCGCATCAGTAAGAACTGTCACATTGTCGATGACACTTTCATTTCTTTCACCATATTTCATATATTCATGACCATGAAGGACGCCATTCGTATTCCCCAAGTATATGAAGGTTTTCCTTCAGCCTAATGATAAGATTCAAGCTGCGAACGCATTACCTCGGACATATGAGAGTTAAATTTAATCCTAATTATGGACTACGAACAGCACACCATGATACGATTCATGATTATGTACAGTGATGTTCAGGCTCCTGAATACATTCAGCTTGATTTTCCATCAGGAAAATCTATACAAATTATCTATGCTTACAAGCACGTGCGTTGTTAGCTATTACTGCTAAAATATTCTAGCTGTCAGTTAAGACACGACCACTTAAGTCCTTTTTCGCATAGCCACTTGATTATTCCAAAATCTTCCCATACATTCCAGAAGAACCTACAAGAAGAAGGACAGTATCAAGAGATTATGTGTCGACTACCGTCGATTTAAAATAAATCACCATTCATAACGTTATTCTCCTCCACGTATTGACAAGATCGGATTTATTTAGGGTGCTAAGCACTTTCCAAGATCGGATTCATGATCATACTACCAACAGTGACGAGTGAAAGAGCAGGACACGTCCATGACTACTATTCGTACACGACTCGGTCGTGCTAGATTCATGATTCTGTATTAGTCTCATAGGTGCTCCAGCAGCATTATGGACTTAATAAATTGAGTTTCCATGAACTCATAAACAAATTCATCAGTGTTTTTATCTATGACAACCTAACTTTCTCTAAAGTCTGGAGAAGAGCACGAAGACCATATTTTCTCTATGTTGCAAATTCTACAAAAAGAGAAATTTCACCCTGAAATTTTTCAATATAAATTCTGGTTGATTACAGTGACACGCTGAATCACGTGTATTCTCACGGTTAATCTTACCATGACTCAGCTCATGCATAAAGGAGAGAACCCTACACTTTATCGTTAGATGTTCTAAGAAAATCCTATGCTAAGAGAAGTCTAATTTCGGAGACTTATAGTTCCGCAAATTTCTACGTATCAAGTTTCTAAGAAGCAAGATATAGTTACGTTCATATCTAAGTACCTGACATACCAACAGGCTAAGATAGAACACCAACTGACTGGGATGTTTATCCACCATCGAAATTGTGACCAGAAACGGGACAAGATCTCCACGGATTTTGGTTACCTGATTAACGCAAACTCAGAAGAAACAAGATGCTATCTGGGTTATTACCAACAAGTTTGATCAAGTCTGTAGAATCCTTACATCCGTACGGATTTCAGAACCAACAGATTGATCGAACACATTCTAACCAAGGCTCATCCGATCACTTGGTAATCCGTCAGCTATCGGGTCAGACAAAGGTTCACATTTGTGCTCCTTATTTACGTTCACGTTCTTGTTCTAATTTCGACTTGCTTTGACGCTCACATTCATGACACTATTCACGTTCATGATCGTATCTTGGCTTACGATTTTACGTTCATCTTCGTTCTGGGAAGTTTTGCAAGAACTGGAGAGACCAAACTCAAGTTTAGTTTACCTCCTATCCGCAAACAGATGTTTCACGTCACATTCCACGTTTCACCTTATAGCGTTTGGGGTTATCGCAGTTGTATTCCATGTTCAGGATATGTTTCACATGTCATGTTCATTCCATGTTCTTCATATCATGTTCACGATATGTTACACGTATCATGGAACACAATATGTTTGCTCATAGTACACTCATCATATCTCCACGTATCACGTTCAAAATTTTTCACGTATCACATTTCTATATGTCTCGCACATCGTTGCTAATTATCAATTAAGTTAGATTGTTTTGCACCATAACGTTTCAGTTACCCTTGCACGTTAATTCTTTTCCCTCGATCGAATTCAGGGGATCTATCTTACGTAGATGACAATGAACTTTTAGAGTTTTCAAGTCAAGGTCAGGAGGACCAAGATTTAACATTGTGTCAAGATCTTGAGAAGAAACCGTTCCAAGCGGGAGGCCACTTGGAAACGGACAAGTTCATCCGGACTTCTTATCCGTTTTCTCTTATTGATTAGATATGTCCTTTCAATCACGTCACGTTCCATGTCCTTTCAGTCACGTCACGTTTCATGTCCTTTCAAGACATGTCACGTTCCACGTTCCCTTCTACCATGTCATCTTCATGTCCTTTTATCGTACATACCCTCTCAGTTTGATTCGGGTATGTTCCTCTGTCAGTTTACGTTATCTATAATTTGGGGACGAATTATTCTTTTTAGGGGGAAGAGTTATAAAACCCGCATGCTTTTACCATGAACAGTACACTCAGGATCGTACGTACAGGATTAAAACTTTCCTTTTATAACATGAACACGTATCATGAATATTAATTACAAGTATTACGTACGTGTTATAACACGATAAGTATTTATTACGTATTAACACACGTTAATTATTTCAATAATAATTATAATCACGAACACACGAACATGAAATCATGAACGTAAATTAAGCACGAACTAATATTACGTATGTATATATATTTATTACGAGCACGAATAAATATATTAAGACACGAACGATAACTAATTAAATCACGTAAACACGACACGAGAACACGTAAATAATTAGAACACACGAAAAACAACGGGTTTCCCCTTTGGGGTCCCACATACCACAAAATTAGGAAGAGGAAGGGCCTAGCCCATTAATTTTTACTAAACAAGGAAAAAAGGGAAAACATGTTTCATAATCACAAAATTTAGAAAACAAGAAAAACCCTAGTTCTCCTTTTTGTTCTCCTTTGGCCGCCGGGTTCACATCACACCAAAGGGGTGTTCGGTTTGATTTTGGTGCTAGATTTATTACAAGGATCGTTAGTGTGTTCATCTTCTTGATTTCACGTGATCGGTATAAACCCTAATCTCTTTTATTTTATGTTTTGATTTTCTAATTACATAAAATCATAGATGTTTTTAATAAACTAATTAAAAATAAGATATAAACATGCTATTAATCATGGGGTTTAAATCAATTAAGGGTTTAGGGGTGTTTGTTGTTTGGCCGCCGCCTTACCGAGCCCCAAGAGGGGTCTCGGCTTGGCTTAAACTCATACCACCGAGACCATAAGGTCTCGGTTTGGTGATGGTGGTGTCACGGAAGCAGCAAGGGCAAGAAACCCCGACCTAGGTCGGGGTATGGTGATGTTTCGGGTCCGGTTCATAGGTTTTAATCACGGGTCTGGTTCACACATGTTAGATTTAAAACACGGTCCGTTTCATGAGTTATTTTTCAAGGTTTATTATTTTTACAAGTTATAATATTTTTATAAGATTTAAAATTAAATTGATTAAAGCATGAACATGATTAATTTAATTTACATGACTTAGGTTATTAATTTAATTATTAATTCATGAATTTTAACCTAAGTATTTATCTTTTAATTAGACTATATAAATAATTAATTATTAAAACCATGACTTATAATTAATTAATTTCATGACTTAGGTTATATTATTAATAAATAATAATACATGTTTTAACCTAAGTATTTTACCTTTATTTAATTAAAATCATGTTATATTTAATTAAATACTTTAACCTATAGTTTATTTAATTTACATGAAATAATTAATAAACTATACTATATAATCACATGACTTAGAACAATAATCAGTCAACACTTAAGCTTATGTAATTAGCTTAATTAACAAGCTTATATCTATTTATGGAAACTTTCTGTTTTTATAAACTTATTTATTTAAGGGAGCTAATCTATTTATGGAAACTTTCTATTTTTAGAAACTTATCTATTTTAAGCAGTAATTCTATTTTTGGAAACTTTCTATTTTTGGAAACTTTAAATTTTTGGAAACTTTCTATTTTTGGTAACTTTCTATTTTTGGAAACTTCCTATTTTGGGAAACCTGCTATTTTTAGAAAGTTACTTATTATTACATAACAAGTATAATAATACATGAAATACAAGTAATACTTAATCAAAATAAGCAGAATATACGATAAACACAGTATAAAGCTTAAATCAGTAAAACATGACATGAACATATAAAACAAGCTAAGACATGATATAAAATCAGTTACGTACTCAGTAATCAGATACTTATATACGTATGTATTTATGTAGCATTAGTGATACCGAAGTAGGACTCTCTTCCGTTCGTCTTCTTCGTTCACTGGACATAAGGTACAGATTCTCCGTCCTTTCAGTATGGACATTCTTTCCTTATTAGGATTCCCCGTATGCAGCCAACTGTTTTCCCTAGTATATGTTTTATATGTTTTGATTGCTTATGTTTAATTCGAATACCTAAAGCCATATACATGCATGACCAATTTCACCTAGTTATGGAGCTACCATAACCATAACTCTGGAGGCACCAGTGTTGACTTCACCACGGCGGAGTGATAGCTCGTGGCGTCCCTTTCAGCTTTTGGCCATTTATTATATTATCAGGTGGGGCGTATGGGTGCATCCTAGTTACATGTTTTCAGCAGATTAATCAGTGTGAATGTGGTGTGCCTTGCATCCTTCACAAGGAGCTGATCCCTCCTACCCAAACCAGTATATTAAATTAGAGACAACCCCTCTAATTTGCATGACGAGGTCACCCCTTCAAGTATTCATGCACGTTGATCATTCATGACCTATATTGGCTAATGGTTAACATGTTAAACAGTTTGTACAAGATAAACATAAGGCTTTTCAAACTATAAAACCAATTTTACTAAGTTACACCAGGTTTTCCAAGACATATACATTTCCGCTGCTATATGTTTTACATGCTTATATTATTAATTTCATGCTTGTATATCCGTGCACTGAGCGTTATGCTCAGCCGTTACTTTCCTTTCCATGTCCCAAAACGGCAGGTATCCAAGGACAGACTCGAGCATTTGGAGGACATGCATAGGATGGAAGCTGCCATAGACTTCTTCTCCTTTTGCCTTCATATACTTATGCTTATTTATGTCTTTCATTTATTTCATTTACTTTATTATGTTTTGGGCTTATGTTTAGGAACTGATGTTTGATTCCGGTTTACCCTATGGTCATGTATGTTTTAGTACATATTACCTTGCATGCTTTGATGACACACCATAATCACGCGTGACATTCCATTTATCAAAATAGGGTGTTACATAAGCTAATTCAGAATAAAGAACCAGCACTCAGCTCGGAATATGGTAATTCTAGACCTAATCCGGAATCCGTATCTTGGACTCAATCCGGAATCCACCACTTCAGACCTAATCCGGAAAGGAGTTTAAGGAGCTAACCCGGAATGTACGTTGATAAGTAATTCGGAATCCAGGCTTTAGCACTTAATCCGGAATGTATCTCCTTGACATAATCCGGAATCTGACACTCACACACAAGTCGGAATAATTGTCCTACACGTAATTTGGGAAAATGAATCTACACCTAATTCGGGATATGAGACTTGTACTTAATTCGGGAAAAAGGGGTTTAGGAACCCGTATTAAAAACAAATAAGCTAAAAAGGAAAATAAGCTAAAAACTAATAAGCACTTAGCTAAAAACTTAACCAAATCAACTTTAAGAAAAAGCAAATAAGCCAAAATTTAAAAATTTTTAACAACACTAAATAATCAAAATATTTATAATCAACTTTTTATAAAATAACTTTTAAAAACACTTAATTAAAATTAAGAAAATCACACAAAAAGCTATAAGATCAATAAGCTAAAACAATCAAACGCATAAAAAGATAAAGAACAATCAATTAAGCATAACAATAATCAAATAAGCATAAAGATTAAACAAACAAGAAAAGTAGGATGAGATTAATGAAAAGCTTTATTAATGATTAAGATTTAATAACACAAATTAAAGACTTACTTGAAATAATCTTGAAATTAAAGACAAGTATCTAAATGACAATATGAAAAGTGCATAAAAATAAAATGGAGAACTAATTTGTCAAATTAGCTAACACCTCCTAATGACACATTAGGAGGGTATTTATAGGAGAGGGGAGTTGTTGCTTCCTTCTTTCTTTCTTTTGTCTTCTCGTCTTTCGTTTTTGACAATAAACTCGTCATTCTCGACTTTGTCTCGGGATTTGTCGATAAATAAAATGAACTCGTCTTCTAATTTCTTCATTAATTAGACTTGGTTCTTCGACTTCGTTAAACTTCCGTCTTTAGACTTTTTCTTCGATAAATCTTGAGAATAGGCCTTGAACTTCCGTTCTTTTTGCACTCTTGATCTTTTGACTTCGTCTTTTGTATTTTTCTTCGATAAAAGCCCGTGAAAGCCCATGTTTTCTTCCTTTTTCATCTTTTGGTCCTAAAACACAATAAAAACACAAACCACGCATAATTCCGACTTTTACGACACTAAATACGTTGGTTATTATTATAGTTAAGTTGTAAAAGGATGGTGTTTCCACACCTATCACCGGACTAGACACACTTGCCTGAAAGATCACAAAAAGGATCGAGTGTTTATGATTAAAGGACTGTTGGAATATGTTCGGTAATGGAGCTGGAAAACCCTGCGCTTTTCTGTGTCTAAAACAATGAGACTATAGCTTTATAAGCAGAAGATGTCTTATCCACCAAGACTAAATAAATGCCATAAACATACAAATCTGTTTAAAATTAAACACGATTTGAAAATATTTTAATAACACAAAATATTCAGTTTAACTTGTTAGCAAAATCTGAATATATTCAAGAAATATATATTCTGTTTACTAAAATGGAAACTGAAATCTGCAAAAAATGAGACCCCCCTTTTTGGTCTAGAAGTCTCACTTTCTGCACCCCTGCGCGCGCGTAGGCGTGGGAGTAAAAACCCACAAATGAATATTGAAGGGTAGAAAGTAAGAGTTCCTTATAAACATGTATTCATTTCATGTTTTTGGCGATGTGGGACAAATATTTTTCCAAAATTTGTGTTTCATGTGACTCTCTTTGAGACACGATATCTCATTCATATTAACTCCATATTGGACATACTTTAGCTCGTTACGAAGCTCTTTTAGAGGAGAACGCAAAGCTACTAAGTACTACGAATATATATAACATATACATATATAAAATTATGTCTAAAATATCACAAAAACTCATTTTACAAAACTTACACATAAAACACACCCTCCTCTGTGTTAGCTTCTAATAACTCACAAAAAACTCACATTACTATTACCATAAGGACCAAAAAAAACTCTCACACGCTCACAACCATACTAAAAGTTATTAAAAAGAAAAAAATAGCACGAGTACCAAGTGGTGAAAAATTCACTCTTTGCTAGTAGTTCTTAGGCAATATGTCACACGTGACTTTTCTATGTTGAATGATACTAACTCGCGGATTTTTGCCACATGTACAAGTCACCCGTGACTTTATTAGCCATTCTCTCAGCCTAAAGAACAAAAAACTCACATCTCCTTATATATCTTTTACATAAAAATATACTCTACTAAAATACCCCACACACTCATAATTCTATTGTAATAATAATAAAAAACATATATACACATAACTCCTTGAACTATAACCCAGGTGTGAATTTATATAGAAGAATGGTAACTCACGTATAATTTTTTTTCACATGAAAGCTCGTCTAAACTCACTGTCACTTCTACCGTCCAAAACACAATTGAGAAGAATGGTATTCTCATGATCGCAAGTGTTTTTGTGCCATTTGTATGTTGGTTGGGCTTTGTATAAATACGAGTTTTCCTATATGAAGACTCATATATTTCATTTTGTACTTCAGTTCAGACCTTGGGCTTTTATATAAACAGGACCTTAACCATTGAGGCCTTTGGCGTTGGCCAGACATGGCGCAAAATTGGTCATGTTTGTAAGTTAAGATTACACATGTGACCGATGTTTGTAAAAGCGGTTTTTAGATCGAATCAGTCGAGTTATCGGTTTGACTCGAGTCAATCAAATTTTCGTAAAACAATAATTTTTTTTATATATTTTCTATGATTAATAAAAATTATGTATAAAAATCATAAAATCTTTCATCTATTCTAACACATAAACTATTAACCAACGAATATAATATGTAATAATAAAATTACGGTAAGCTTAATTTGTAAAAACACAAAAAATCGAAATTCGGTCGGGTCTCGAAAACCGAGTTGATTCGGGCTACCTAAACCTGTCGGGTCTAGTCTAGTTTCGAATATGTAAAACCCATTTCAACTTGACTCGTTTTTTCGATCAAAACTGATCAATCGGTTGACCCGACCGGTTCAAACCGATTCAACATTCTCCAAAGTTAGTCAAATGGGTTAACTAATTTTTTAAATGAGTCAAGGTCAACAATTTCTCATCAAATAGTACATCTAACCAAATGGGTGGAACCCACGTAATAACCTTTGACCCACCTTGTGAAACACCTTTGACCCATTTACAAAATAAAGTTCAAATTAATTTCATAGTGTTCCACAAAAACATGAACATGATCTTTGTCTGAATATACATGAACATCATCTTTAACATCTCCGATATATATGATTGTAGATGGGCGATATTTGGCATGTTAGTGGTTAATAGTTTGCAAGTAGAGACCATCAGTTTTTGATTCAAAAAATCAGCGCAATCGAAACATGCTAGCCATTGGCTTGCATGCACTCGAGTGATGCGAGTCACAAGTCACAGCTAATACATAGGCTCAAGGACTTGTATCAAAATGGATTAATTCGATGACTCAACTAACAAAACAATGAATTTCTCATGATTTGTTATTCGATTTGCACACTGGTACTTTAACATGTACTCGGATAATTTATTCAAAAAAGAGCTGAATTGCTTAACCACATAACAAACGGAACAATTTTAATGAATCACCTAACGGAACAATGAATTTCTTATGATGTGTTGTTTCAATTAGCATAACACGGTCGAATCAGTTTACTACAGTATAAGTTAGCTAGCAAGAAAATGTTATACCACTACCATTAATACAGTTTTTAAAGATGATGAAGATGTTAAACCCGTTGAGCGCGAACAAAGTAACAAGATGAAATGTAGAAATGTGTAACGGTAGCATATGGACGCAAATCCATTTAAACGTACAAACAAGGATAACATAAACGACTACCATAACACAGATGAGAAATGAAGTTCCTATTAAGATGAGATAACTAGAAAACCAGCCAGCAATACGACATAGAAACTTCTTAAATACCGAGACATCATCCCCAAAGATCACCATGCATCCGCTCCATCGCCATATCCACCATCATAAGAGTCATCGTCTGATTCCTGTGTTAGTATATTCTATATATTAACTTTATATTGTGGCCTTTTCTTATTTACACATAATATCATTGTACTTAACATAAGTTGATTTGTTTAGGTAATACTTAAATGAGTTACCATAATGTGGCTCCTAATCTTGATGGAAGATTATACTAAATTGATTATATGTAAACATTATAATCTATACTTAATATAGGAGTTGATCCCTGCCTAATCTCTCACTATAATTAGGGGATTAGTCTCACCCCGTAAAACACACAGAAATTCCATCATCTTGTGAGAGGATTAGGGAGAAGATCAAAGTTCCACCATGGCATTCTCTACCCTCAATTCAAGTAAGTCTTCATTCATATTTATTGTTTAACATTCACGCTATGTATAAAACATGTTTTTGGGATTAAAGTTAACATGTGGCATCAGAGACGAACGATCCGACCCACGTTTGATTATGATTAATATGTTTTTACGTACCTGTTCACATGACTCTTTTATTCCGATTATATAATTTTGAGTCATAATACAAATAAACTATTTGCCTCTGTTTGAAATACTATTGTTACTTGTTTGATTGGATATCTTATATTCTTCTACACTGATGCATGCACATGATGACTTGATAAAAGTACACCATTGATTTATATTATCTGATCGAATGTTCTGTTAAAGTCTATTGCTTTTGTAATTGGAAATGTATTGCTTTAACTGTTAGTATTCTTTTCTTTTGACAATTCATTGTTTCGGTTTACAATGCTGTGACGTCTAATGTTTTTACCGGCTACAGTATGTAAAAAAAAAAAAAAAAAAAAAAAAAAGTAAGATATGAAACCGTTGAATCTGTTTTATAAAATGTTGTGACTTTACTCTTGTCTTACATACAATCTATACTCTTATTTAAACTTTAGTGTTGCTCGAAAGAAAGAAACATATATCTTTATACATAACGAAAATTATTCTTTCATAAAGCTTAAATATAATAGGGTGATTTGAAACATGGTTTCTTTTATTTTATAAACATGGGTTATGACTACTTGATTGTTGAGGTTGGTTTGTATGCCCAAAGGATGCAATTAATCAAAACACTTAAGTGAATGAAAGTTGTAACAAGTTACGTTTTAATGTGTTTAGATTATGAGTTAAGCCCAAAGGATAGCCGTAATCTTAATCATTAAACGGTATTTGCAAATTAAATACTTAGTTAACTAAATATTCGGCCCAAAGGTGATTATTTGTTAATTTAAGTTTGCATGATTTTAATAGAGAAGTTTTTAGTGTGTTGTTAATGGAACCAACGAGAAGTTGACAATTACACCAAACTTCTTATGTGAATCTAATTTTGTGTTGTGGTTAGATTTCTATAACTAGCTTTTACCCTATAGTTGGTTATTATTTCATGATACTAATATAGTCTTTATATGATCTGTAATGTGGAAATAATTTTACAGCTTTGACACCTAATGCTATTACCAATTGTGTATCTGGAATTGAACCCCTAAACGGAACAAATTTTTCATCGTGGAGAGATCAAGTGAAAATTTCCCTCGGCATAACAGATTTGGACTATGCATTAAGATTCGACAAACCTAACCCTCTAACGACCACTAGCACGGCCGATCAAAAGAGGACTTATGAAATATGGGAAAGGTCGAATCGCATGTCCCTAATGATAATGAAGAACTCTATTTCAGTTGCTATTCGAGGAGCCATTCCGGACTCTGAGGATGCTAAAGAGTTCTTAAAATCAGTTGAGGAACAATTTAAGGGCTCGTCTAAAGCTAATGCGAGTACTCTTATTCTTAAAATGCTCACCACGAAATATGATGGTCTTAGTGGGGTTCGTGAGCATATAATGATGATGAATGACATGGCCTCTAAATTAAATGGCATGGACATGGCAATATCTGAAGGTTTTCTCGTTCATTTCATAATGACATCTCTCCCTGCTCAGTTTGGTCCTTTTAAGATCAACTATAACACGCAAAAGGAGAAATGGAAAATGAGCGAGTTAATAGCCATGTGCGTCCAAGAGGAGGAAAGGCTTAAAATTGAAAAGCTGGATACTGCTTACCTTACTACCACTAAGGGCTACAAAAAGAAAAATTTTAAAGTTAACAAAGGTTCTAAATGGGAAAAAGGAAATTCTGACAAGGCAAGTTCAAGTAATGGCAAGGAATCAAGCCCTAAATGTCGATTCTGTAAGAATCCAGGCCATTTCCAAAAGGAGTGCCCAAAGTTTCGAGAATGGTTAGATAAGAAAGGTTCGTCTTTTTCTTATGTCTCTTATGAAAGTTTTTTCATTGATGTCCCTTCAAACACTTATTGGATTGATAGTGGTTCCATGGTACATATAACAAATTCATTGCAGGGATTCCTTTCAAAGAGGATGCTGCAAAAGGGGGAAAGAACCATTAAAGTTGGCGACGGGTATGAGAGACATGTTGAAGCTGTAGGAACTCTTCGATTAATTTTAAAGAGTGGTTTCAATATGTACTTAAATGATACACTTTATGTTCCATCCATTACTAGGAACCTTATTTCTGTTCCTAAGTTACTTCTTCATGATTATGAATTTATGTTTGGATATTATGGTTTGAAAGTGTATTTTGATTCCCGTCTTGTTGGCATTGGTTCATTAGAAAATAACCTCATTAAATTGCAATTAGATAGCAACTTTGAAAAATCCCTATTATCAATGGATGTAAATGTCATTAGTAATGGAAAAAGAAAACATTTAGATGAAGAAAAATCCTCAAGATTGTGGCATAAACGTCTTGGTCACATATCTAAAGATAGAATGCAACGTCTTATAAAAGAAGGAATTATTCATCATCTAGATTTTTCAGATTTTAATCAATGTGTTGAATGTATTAAAGGGAAATTTGTTAAAACTATTAAGAAAGGATCCACGAGAAGTAAACATCTTCTTGAAATTATCCATACAGATATTTGTGGACCCTTTACAACTGACATAGGAGGACGTAAGTATTTTATTACCTTTATTGATGATTATTCTCGTTACACTTATGTTTACTTGATAAAAGAAAAATCTGAATCTCTTGATGTATTTAAGATCTTTAAAGTGGAAGTTGAAAACCAGCTAAACCATAAGATCAAAATAGTGAGATCAGATAGGGGCGGAGAGTATTATGGTAAACACTCTGATCTTGGTCAAAGCCCCGGGCCATTTGCCTTATATTGTCAGGAAAATGGAATTGTTAATCAGTTTACTATGCCGTATACACCACAACAAAATGGTGTTGCAGAAAGGCGAAACCGCACCCTTATGGATATGGTGCGAAGTATGATTTGCAATTCTATTCTCCCCGAGTTTTTGTGGACCGAGGCATTGAAAACCGCAACTCATATACTTAATAGGGTACCTTCTAAGTCTGTCCCAAAAACGCCATTTGAGCTATGGACAGGTAGGGCGCCTAGCTTACGTTATTTTAAGATATGGGGTTGTCCGGCTGAAGCAAAAATTTTCAATCCTCAAACAAAGAAACTCGATTCAAGAACCATTAGTTGTTATTTTATTGGGTATCCAGAAAGATCTAAAGGGTATCGGTTCTACTGCCCTAATCATACCACTCGAATTGTCGAAACACGAGATGCTGAATTTCTTGAAAATGGTGAAATCAGTGGGAGTGGTGAAAGAAGCATTGACTTAAATGAAAAAATAATGGATGCTCCTAATCAAGAGTCATCAATACCATTATATACGGAAAACACAACAATCGCACCTTTAGATGAGGTTGTTGATGTTCCTATAGTCGATGCACCACCACATGATCAAAACCCAAGTTCACCTACTATTCAACAACCATTACGAAGGTCTGAAAGGACCAGAAGACCTGCCGTTCATGATGACTTCATAACCTATTTACTTGAGAATGATGATGACTTAAGTAAATTTGAAGATCCCATATTCTACAAAGAAGCCATGAATAGTGACCAATCAACTCAATGGTTTGAAGCCATGAAAGATGAGTTGAAATCAATGGAAATTAATGGTGTTTGGGTACTTACAGAATTACCAAATGGCGTAAAGCCTGTTGGTTGTAAGTGGGTCTATAAAATCAAATTAGACTCAAAAGGAAACATCGAAAGATATAAAGCACGATTGGTTGCTAAAGGCTACACACAAAAGGAAGGGATTGACTATAATGAGACCTTTTCTCCCGTTTCGAGAAAGGAATCCTTAAGAATAGTTATGGCCTTAGTAGCTCATTATGATTTAGAGCTACATCAAATGGATGTTAAAACTGCATTCCTTAATGGTGATTTGCACGAAGATGTCTATATGACACAACCTGAAGGTTTTGTGGTTGAAGGCAAAGAACATATGGTTTGCAAGTTAAAGAGATCCATATATGGGTTAAAGCAGGCTTCTCGACAATGGTATCTGAAGTTTCATGAAGTTATGAGTAAATTTCAGTTCAAGAAAAATGCAGTGGATCAATGTATATACCTTAAGATCAGTGGGAGTAAATTTGTCATACTTGTATTATATGTCGATGACATTATTCTAGCAAGTAATGACCTAAATATGTTGTATGAGACTAAAAGGTTTCTTTCAAAGAATTTTGAAATGAAAGATCTCGGGGAAGCCTCTTATGTAATTGGCATTGAAATATACCGAGATAGATCTCGCGGGATATTAGGCTTGTCACAGCGGGCTTATATTGATAAAATCCTTAAGAAATACAACATGCATAATTGCTCTCCAACTGTTGCCCCTGTTGTTAAGGGTGACAAATTTGGTGCATATCAGTGTCCTAAAAATAAGCTGGAACAAGAAGAGATGCGACTTAAACCTTATGCTTCTGTAGTTGGAAGCCTCACGTATGCTCAAGTATGTACACGCCCTGATATTGCATACATTACGGGTATGCTTGGACGTTATCAGTCTAATCCGGGAAAGGAACATTGGAAAGCGGCTAAAAAGGTTTTACGATATCTTCAAGGGACTAAGAACTCGATGTTGACTTACCGAAAAACGGATAACCTAGAAGTTATAGGTTACTCAGATTCCGATTTCGCTAAGTGTAAGGACTCTTTCAGATCCACATTAGGGTACATCTTTATGCTTTCAGGAGGTCCTATATCATGGAGGAGTCATAAGCAAGAACTCACTACAACTTCCACTATGATGGCTGAATATGTTGCATGTTATCACGCAGCTAGTCACGCTATATTATTGAGAAATCTAATTTCTGGACTCAAGGTAGTTGACTCTATTTCAAGACCCCTCAGACTGTATTGTGATAATAGTTCAGCTGTTAGATTTTCAAACAGCACTAGTTCTACTGGAGCTGGTTTATATCTCGAGACTAAGTATTTGTATGTTCGAGAGAAGGTTGAAGACAATAGCATTGTCATAGAGCATATTAGCACTCATGACATGTTGGCGGATCCACTTACTAAAGGTTTACCACCCAAGCTCTTTTTAGAGCATGTTGCCGGCATGGGTTTATGTGATAACCAAATTTAAGGATTTTATTGTTTTGTTTTCACATTATGTTGAAGTTTGTTATTCTCTAGTTTGCGCACATTATATTGAGATCTTATGAACAAGCGATTATTTTGGATCATTTTGAATGGATTTAAAATATTACCGTTTATTTATTTTTTCCATTCATATACATTATGGATTATGATCATGATCATGTAGCAAAAGCTAATAGTATAATTATTAGGGGTCCCGTGTCCATAGCGATGCTAGTGACTATGTTAGTTTGCATTAGTGATTCTATATGATTGTGATGAAGTTATGAAATCAACTTGGCCAATCTAGTGTTGTACGAAATGTAAATACGTATAAGGCCAAGTGGGAGAATGTTAGTATATTCTATATATTAACTTTATATTGTGGCCTTTTCTTATTTACACATAATATCATTGTACTTAACATAAGTTGATTTGTTTAGGTAATACTTAAATGAGTTACCATAATGTGGCTCCTAATCTTGATGGAAGATTATACTAAATTGATTATATGTAAACATTATAATCTATACTTAATATAGGAGTTGATCCCTGCCTAATCTCTCACTATAATTAGGGGATTAGTCTCACCCCGTAAAACACACAGAAATTCCATCATCTTGTGAGAGGATTAGGGAGAAGATCAAAGTTCCACCATGGCATTCTCTACCCTCAATTCAAGTAAGTCTTCATTCATATTTATTGTTTAACATTCACGCTATGTATAAAACATGTTTTTGGGATTAAAGTTAACATCCTGCAATAACAAAATATACAAGTTAATAAAAAGAATAAGTGTAGAACTCTAATGAAAAACAGTGATATGGTTTCTAACCAAGAAAGAAGTCAAAGAACCAGCTGGTGCCTGATCATCAAGGTATTTCTTCACCTTTTCTGCCAAGGGAAAAGAGTATTTAGACACCACAACAAGAGCGAGAACGTTCTTGTAGCCATTAATCAGCATGTGAGGAGCGGCTGCTATGGCTGGATAATGGACAGCCAATGCAAGTAACCATGGATACTCCACTAGCAAACTTGTCAACAAGGTCATCCTCGGTCAGGTCGAGTACCAATGGGTCAAAAACAGAACCATTGTCGTAAACAGAAGTAACGACAAGACCATAAGAGAATGGCCTAATGCCAAGTTTTGCAAGCAGAGCAGCCTCAGATGAACCCACTTTGTCACCCTTCTGGATGAGCTCAACAGGGGTGATGATTTCGACAGTTCCCTTGTTAATCTTGGTTGGGATGTTAAGAACCTGAAACATTAATTACTTTAAGTCAAAACTATAGCAGACTAAACTGAATATACATAACGTTGGAATCACAAATATAGCAACCTGGAAGAAAGAGGTCTGAGATGGGTCAAGACCAGTGTTTCCTGGCGGAACGACCACGTCCACAGGGGCCAATAGACCAACACGAGCCGGAGCTCCAACCTAAATCATACAGAATAAGTTTTTTTTATCATAAAACAACGATAACGGAGAACATCCTAATATTTATGCCGTAAATCTCACCTTGTACTTAGCAACTTCCTCACGAACCTCCTTCAAATCACCCTTGGTAAAGATCAAGCCAACATTTCCCTTTTAACATTCAAAAAAATCAACAATCAATTTCACATACATACAAACAAAATAATTATTACTACGTACTATTAAGATTTACATAGAGATGTAAGTCAAATGATCAACAAGCTGCACAACTAGCCTTTTTTAGATTGCGAAAGTAGTTTTATATATCTTTTCGAGCGTTTTGCTTCTTTTAACTCCTTAGATACCATAGTTTCTTACAATAAATATGTAACTATGAATCTACTATAGCAATTATAAAAGACATACCAATAATCATAAAATTTTAATGCTACTTACAACAAGAAGAGGGATGAGATTAAGAAAAGCCTTATTTCCAGTCTTATCAGAATGCATCCTAACAGAACGTTTCATCATAGTATTCTTGCCCATTAAAATCACAGAATCACCTCTTAGACCACTACGTATGCTTTGCAACTGATTTGATCCCACATTATCAGCAGCTACAACAAGCACTTGAGTAAAATCATCTAAAAGTTGACACAACTTAGCATCATAAGCTGTTTTCTTATCAGCCTTTGATAAATTCCTAACCATTTTGTTAAACAAATGTAGTAGCAACTAGGATTTAGAGGATGTTGGTTTTAAAGAAACTAAAAAGGGCTAAGAAATATGAAGTAGTTTCTTTATGTCAAGTCACCATCAAATCTCTATTTATCATCTTACACATGCATTATACAAAGGGTCAGGTTATAAAGACCCCCCCAAAATCCCTATATATACCCCCCCTGATTTTTAATTTTTTTTAATTTTTTTTTATTTTTTTTTATTTTTATAATTTTGGTTTTGTTATAAAACTGTGAATCGGAAAATATGAAATCAAAAAAATAAAGTTTAACAGGTTAAAACTGTTAAACAGTCAAAAATACGGAACAAAAACTGATAAAAAAACTGTCCAGAAAAAAACTGGGAGACAAAAAGTACACAAATAGTATACTTTTTGTACCTTATTTGTGGGGTAGGGAGGGTACCAATAGGGGTATAGGTGATGGTACAACACTTTTTAAACGTGTGTTTTTTCCTTTACCCGAGTTATCATTTCAGGTTTTCACCTAACCTCATATCACACATTAAAGCAAGCAACGTGAAACACAACTCGAATCCACTAGTAAGAAAAATGACTTAACCATGAGTAACTTTTTGTCATTAGACTCGAACTTTTCTTGTTTACTCACATTCAGGATCTCAAGTCTTTTTTAAAAATTTTTTCTTATAAATTCAGACTTAAAAACTTACTACATTACATTATACTACGAGTAATATGCTACTACGAGTAATATGCTAGACGAGTGAGTAGTTATTGCGAAGTAAGTGCTGTGTGTGTTAAATGTGGGGGTATTTATACTACTCTGTAGTGCATACCTGGATGTGTGGTCACATCAGTAGACTAGGCACCAAGTCCTAGGTAACACAAATCCCTGTAATCGATGGATTTGTTTCCCCAAGGGCGGCGGTGCTTCTTTTTGCCCGCTGGGTAGACGAAGGCCCTCTGGATAATAATGTGGGTTGCTTTTACTTTCCCTTGGCCCTAGGTTTAGCCATTTAATGCTTCACTGCCATAATATCAGTCTTATTAAATATATGTGGACTTCGGTGCCGTTGCGGGGAAGCGTATGTGTCCGAAGGCCTTGGCCAGAGACATACGCGAACATGTCCCCCCAGTATCATAGCGTTAGGGACAGCTGGCGGTATGATACTATAAATGCTTAGCCCGAACAGTAACGGGTCTAATAAATGCGAACCGCCCTTCTGACCTTACATTAATTGGTTTTGTCTTTTGGGTTCCTGCATTGTCGGCCACCAAGGCTTTGGTCTTCGCTCCACCACTTAGGATCTGCTTCCACGTGTCCACCCTCTTTTCAACGGTGGAGATTGTTTATGGGAACTTGTGCCACGTCCCTTCAATGTCCCCCTTCTCCATATAAATAGTCGCCTCTTTTCATTTTTACCACATATTTCTTCTTTCTGTTTCCGCCATTGTTGTTCTTCTTTCAAGGTTTACCTTTTCAGCAGGTGTGCATCTCTTCCCATCCTTCTTTTCTCATTTTTTGTTATGTCTAGTGACGATTCTGAAGGAGAGGCTTCCTTTCGTGATCCTAAATGCGATATGCATATTAGGGTTTCCACCCTAACTGATGATAACCTCAAGAAGATATGTAGGAAGTATCTTATTCCGGACGAGCTTCGTCCTCGCTTGCCTGACCCACTTCTTACCATGAATAACCTTCCGGATCGTTTCATTGGCATCTATGAGGATTATCTTAAACATGGAGGACTTCGCATTCCTTTTTCCACTTTCTTCCTATCCGTGATCCGTCACTTCCTCGTACATATTTCCCAACTGGTTCCTATGAGTGTCAATCGTGTTATTATGTTCGAAATTCGTTGCTGAAGCTTAAACATCTCTTTTACAGTGAACTTGTTTCGTGTTTTCTATAGACTAAGCAAGCAAGGACATTGGTTTTCATTTGAAAGCCGATGGCCTCAGTGGTATGGTAAGTGTTTGACGGAGACCACTTTGAGTCTGAAGCTTTGGAAGCACAAATGGTTTTTAATTGATCGGAGGGCAATTCCTCACGCTATGCCTTGGAGAGATAGGGATACGGATGTTCGTGATGACTTTCCTACTACCTTTAATGCAAAGCATGCACAGCTGCTTGCCGATAACCCCATCTTGCTTCGTCCTCCCCACAGACATTTGTTGTTCTTGGCTGGTTTATGGTTTCCTTACGAGAACCCTCCTTTCCGTCGGATCGTAGTTGATCTTGATAAAAAGGGTATTTTGCATATATATCTTCTTTTTTTACTTACCGCGGGCTCTTGTTGCTCGCTCTAACTGCTATCTTCTTTTTGCGCAGAGCTTACTATGGACGAATTCATCAAGTTGCCATCGTTTGACAATGCTAAGGTGGGAAGGGACGAGAACGTGACCATGGCTACACCAACGTCAAGGGTTACTCAACCGCTACCCCTAAACACTCCAGTTCCCAACTTGACCCCTCAGCAAGAAGCCATTACCAAACCAGATCCGAAGATCTTGGCAGCTCGTCTTCGCAACGAAGGGAAGAATCATGTGATGACCACTAAGAAGAGACCTGCTGTTGGTGAGCCTTCTGGACGTCGGACAAAGAAGAAAGCTGGTAAAGCTCAAGTTTCGTCTGGTACTGAAGATGATGAAGTTCATTCCAGCCCACCTCTTAATCATTCTCATCCTTCGGGGTCCGGAGGTGAGCATAGCAAAACTGGTGGTAAAGAGACAAAGACTCCCCCTCACATCAACTTGAGTGACCATTCGTCTCCTTCTCATGATGATACTCATGACGATGATGGTACAGGTATGTTCCGGTTTCTCATGACTTATTTTGTCCCTGAATGTTGTACTTATGCCTTTCATATTGTTGTATGTTTCCTTTGCTCAGGAGATGTGCAGGGTCCTTCTCGCCGGTTTGTTCTCCCATGGCGTCTGAATGAGGAGGTGCGCATTGACTCACACTATGCTGCTCGAGAGCTGTTGTTTCATCTGCCCACTCCTGCGGAACAAGCTACGCTATCCTCTCTTTCCAATTATGATGTCTTGAGCCATGCCTATCAGACCCTTGCCCGAAGCACACTTACTGTGTCTGAATTCATGAAGAGGTATGAGGCTCTTAGCCATGATCACTCTCGCTTATCCGCAGCCCAACAGGGATCTCAGGGACATTTTGCTACCGGGAAGAGCATGCTTGATCAAATGGCCTTAGCGCACAAGAAGCTTGAAGATAATTATAATGGCTGTCTTGCCCGGGAGCAGGAACACCTTGGTGTCATCGAGAGATTGGAAAAAGAGGTTGAGGACTCCGGCGCCATGATCGCTACAAAGGACGAGAGGATTGCCGAGCTGGAGCATCTCTTAAGTGTAAGTGCCCAAGATCGTATCAAAGATTCTGACAAGATAAAAGAGCTTGAATCTGGCAACAAACACTTGACCTCTCTCCTTGCTCAAGCCGAGGTGGACAAGCAGGTTTTGGTGAGGGATGGTTTCCCTATACTTGTACGCAAACTTCTTGCCAGTTATGAGTATAAGAGATCCCTCTCTTTGGGTGCCGATGGGATGTATAACGCAGGGTTTCTTAAAGCTGTCGAATTTGGGCGTACACCGGAACAAGTTGATGCTGCCATTGCTGTTGCGGACAACCTAAACATAGAGATGGCCAAATCTTGGAAGGAGGAATTCATGGCTTTGTTTTCAGCAAGTATCCTTTTGTGGCCAAGGTGTCGGCAGCCAACAAGCTTTCAGCCATTGAGATCATGCAGCTAGTTCCAGCTGAGAAACCCACTGCTCTTATACCGGAGAATGCTCCCGTGACCGAAACTGCTGATACTACCAAGCTCTCGGCAAGTGGCAATGATGGTGCTGGTCCGCAGTCAACAGCGAATGACGGGGAAGCTTCTTGAATCGAAGACCCAGGATGCCGGGGTGTTTTGTAATCTTTTATTTATCAAACAATCATGGTTATTTGTAATAAACTTTTACTATTCGTAGTTTTATGGACAAGCTCTACCCAGTACTGTATGACAATTTATTTCCGCCGTTTAATGTTATCTTTCTTTTTATATTGCTTATCTTTCTTTGTCGTGCTCATCATGCTTGTTGATTACCGGAGCATATCTAGGGAGTGTACTTAGATATTTGTATAACTATTCATGTGAGAGACATCGGTACCAGGCCGCTTTTAATTTGTCTCTGGATTGCTATATAAGCGCATCCAACACTTGTACGTCTACATTTGTGTTTGTTTTTTTTGGGAGACATCGGTATCAGCCCGCTTTTAATTTGTCTCCGGATTGCCCCTTGGGCGCATCCAATTGTGTGTATTAACACTTATGCCCTTTTTAGGCTTACATGGAAGACATCGGCACCGAGCCGCTTTTAATTTGTCTTCGGATTTCCCCTTGGGCGCATCCAAACTGTAGAAACTAGAAGGGGGGTTGAATAGTTTCTAGTTAGTTTTCAAAACATTTCGGCTTAATCCACTGTGCGCGGTTCCTTATGTGTACCCGCGGTTCTTTATCAATAAAGAACCGCCGGTCCATTTAGGGAACCGCCGACAGTGAACTTAACCTTTTGTTGCATGTTAAACTTTGACAATCCTTTGTATCAAATTCTCGATCAAGCTTGACTAGATATGAGATGTGTTTGATTGAAAGATAAATACTACAAGTAAGTAAACACACAAACACATCAAATCAATAGTACATCAAGCAATAGTCTAAACACTAAGCACACACGTACTAAGCATAAGCTTTTCCGCAACTAGGATGTTTAGACTAAGTGACGTACAGTTGACCATAATCTAAACATGAAGCACACACGTACTAAGCCTTAGCTTTTCCGCAACTTAGATGTTTAGATTATGAGATGCACACAACACATAACAACAAGTATGCAACTATAAATATATCTAAAAAGGTAAAGACATAAATGTAAATGAAAGTACCGACACGATGATTTATAGTGGTTCGGTCACGAAGCTCCGCTTCGCCCTACTCCACTCCTCGAGTACACCTTACTCGAGAGTTACTTCACTAGTCAACAAACTCCTTAAGGTGGAGAAACCATACACAACGTCACTTATCCAATTTCCGACTCTAAGCTAAAAGTCGAGTCCTAATCTTAGGTAGGACCAATCTACACAACGTTGCCCACTTCACCATTTAACGACACAAGGCTAGATGTCGAGTTCTAATCGAAAGCTAGAACCAATCTTCACGACTCTTCACTTTGAAGCTAAGTGAGAACTTCACACAACACAACTACTAATCACTTTAAAGTTTAGTGAGAACTCACAAGACACAACCACATCACTTTATAGTTTAGTGAGAACTACCTAGACACAACCACATCACTTTAGAGTTTAGTGAGAACTACCAAGACACAACCTAATCTACCCACTAGTTATGTTTTATGGCCCAACATAACAAACCTTGTGTTTTATGGCCTAAACACATAAACCATAAAGATCTAAGCACACAACACTTAGATCTATAACTCTAACACTATATCCAAGTACTAACAAGACTTGGATCTACACAACTAACACCTAATCTAAGGATACCCATCACTTGGATATTCTACCCTTACAAACACATCCAAGTGTACCCAACACTTGGATCTTCTACATATACATAGTAGGAAGACTAAAAACATAACTTAGATCTATAGAAGGAAAGATCTTCATCATGTAGTGAACCCAACACATCATGGTAATGATAGTGTTCTTCTCTTTGCACTTGAGAGGATGAGGAGATTGAAGATTGAATCACATCTTAAACAAGATTAATCAAAACTAACTAATCAAGGATCTAAGATGGTTTTTGAAAGAAACTGTGCAAAAAGAGTTGAAAGAAAATCTGGAAATGATCCACTATTTATAGGGCAACATTACAATGGTCAAAAACACCCGCGGTTCCTTATCTCTACCCGCGGTACCTTATCAATAAGGAACCGCGGGTTCCTTTAAGGAACCCCCGCGTCGGACTCCGTGCAAATTTGTCCTTTAGTAGGGATATGCCATCTGGGATAGTTTATACCCTCAAAGGATATTCCTTTGGCATATGAAATATGCCAAATTCAAATTTCCATTTTCTTTTTAATAAAACATTTTCTTAAAAATAAAGTTAATTAAAATCTTTTGTCACATTTGATTAAAATGTGAGTTTTAATAAAATATTAATCCTTGATCACTTAGTTAGGTTAATGACATGTTTGTACATACCTTGAGTGATTCATGCCAAATGCGGTCTTGGAGGTGTCGAGAGAAGTATACAAATGTATTCTTGAGTGATTATGAGTACCTTAACATTTTACATAATATATTGCGAATTATACGTTTGTCATCAACAAAACACAAAGAGATTATATCGACAAAGCATCGTAATGTTTGCACTAACACAAACATTTTAAAGCGTATTTACATACCATTCGGTTAGCTAGGCCGAGGTTTATAACTACTGCAATTAAATATGCTTAACGGAAGGATTTTCATTCATTGATCATAACAAAAGAGCTGATACAACAGGGTTTTCATTACATAAAACATTTCTGTAAATTGGTAGCGTGCCAAGTACGCGGTATCTCCTTCCCGTCCATGGTCTCCAATTTATACGATCCGGTTTGATAAGCTTCCACGACCCTGTAGGGTCCTTCCCAGTTGGGACCCAGCTTTCCAATCTTCTCCTGCCGACTGGCCATGTTGCGACGATAAACAAAATCTCCGACCCGGAAGGAACAAGGTCTGACACGTTTGTTATAATACTGCTCCACCTTCTTTTTGTATTTGGCTTCTTGTATGGCCGTAGTCTCCCTCCTTTCTTGGAGTAGGTCCAAGTTTAACCTTAGCTCCTCATCATTTGTGTTTTCCTCAAATAGCAAAGTTCTTGCGGTCGGAATGCCGATTTCCGCAGGTATTACAGCTTCACTCCCATAGGTAAGGCTGAAAGGAGTTTCTCCATTACTGGTCTTAAGCATGGTCCGATGGGCCCATAATACATGAGGCAATTCGTCTACCCATCCGGTCAACCTTCTTCCCAACCTTGCTTTTAAACCATGCATGAGCGATTTGTTGGCTCTCTCCACCAAGCCGTTATCCTGCGGGTGTGCTACCGCGATAGTCATCTGCTTAACGTGCCATTTGTCGCACCATTTCCCAAAGGATCCGTCTATCAGCTGCTTACCATTGTCCGTGACTATCACCCCTGGTAATCCGAACCTGCAAACAATGTTTTCCCACGCGAACTTCTTGACCTCCTTTCCAGTTATCTTTGCTACCGGTTTGGCCTCAATCCATTTGGTAAAGTAATCAATGGCTACTATCACAAATTTGATGTTGCCAGAATTTCCGCTGATTGGTCCTAGTATGTCCATTCCCCACTGGTAAAAGGGCCACGACGATGTTATCGAGGTCAAATTTGTTTTGGGAAGCTTCGGTATGGGACCATGTATCTTGCATGAGTCACACTTAGAGATCTCATCCCAGGCGTCTTGGTGCATTGTGGGCCAGAAATAGCCTTGACGCATTATCTTTGCAACCACTGATCTTGCTCCCGTATGCATTCCGCAAGCTCCCTCATGGACCTCTCTGATGATATAATTTGCTTGCAATGGTCCGACACACCTTAGCATCGGAGATAGGTATGATTTCTTGAACAACACCCCATTTTCCATGGTGTATTGAGGTATTTTCATTCTTAGGTTTCTGGCCTTTTCTGGGTCCTGCGGCCATATGCCGTCTTCTAAGCATCTTTTGATAGGCGACATCCAACATTCTACTTCCTCTTCCACAATGTCATTAACCTCCTGCACATCAATGGATCTTGCGTCTAAAGCTTCCTCTAACACTTCTTTGGTTAGGTGGTTGAATGTAACCGTAGCAAGTTTGCTTAAGACATCGGCCTTCTGGTTCTTATTCCGGAGGATGTGTTCAATGTTGAATTTTGTGAAGGTGAGGAGACGTTCCTTGACCTTGGCCAAATACTTAGACATTCTATCATCATTTGCTTCGAACTCTCCTTTGATTTGACAAGCAACCAGCTTAGAGTCCACCTTGGCCTATAGCTCTTTCACTCCCATTTTTTCGGCTAATCGAAGTCCAGCCAGCAGAGCTTCATATTCGGCCTCGTTATTTGAACAATTGAAATTAAACCTTAAAGCGTATGTGAATTCTACCCCTTCCGGATTGATTAGTACCAGACCGGCACCCGCTCCCTTATTGTTAGCTGCTCCATCTGTGAATAGAACCCATTGAGCTTCCGGCTCCTCTTCCTCAGAGATCTCATGGATCGTCACAGCCTCTTGCTGATCTAGGGGGGCTTCATTCAGGAAGTCTGTCAATACTTGACTCTTGATAGAATTCCGAGAGACGTAGAATATTTCATATGTTCCTAATTCCACTGCGTACTTTGCTAGCCTTCCGGAGGCTTCAGACTTGCTTAGTATCTGCTTCAAGGGCTGGTCTGTTATGACATGGATGTCATGAGCTTCGAAGTGTCTTCTCAACCTTCGGGATAAGTGCAATAATCCGAGGACCAACTTTTCTAGCGGAGCATATCTTTTCTCAGCGTCTTGCTTACATACCTTACCGGCATTTGCATCCCATTTCGTTCCGCAAGAAGGACACTACTGACTGCATCCTTGGACGCGGCCAAGTATACATACAAGACTTCTCCTTTAATAGGAGAAGTTAACAATGGTAGATCTAATATTGCCTTCTTTAACTGCTGGAAAGCTTCTTCCACCTTATCTGTCCACCGAAATTCCTCTTTATTTTCCTTGGTAATATTCTTCAATGTTTCGAAGAACGGCATTGACCTTTCGGCTGACCGGGACAAGAAACGATTGAGTGCTGCCAATTTGCCGCTCAGCGATTGCATCTCTTTCAAAGTCTTCGGGGACCTCATTTCTGTGATTGCTTTTGTCTTCTTGGGATTCGCTCTTATGCCTTCTGATGTGACCATGTATCCTAAGAACTTGCCTTCCTCGACACCGAACGAACATTTTTTCGGATTCAGCTTCATGTTGATCCTTTTCAGATTGTCGAAGGTTTCTTGGATGTCTGCGAGCATATCCTCCTCGGTCTTACTTTTGATCATCAGGTCATCCACGTATGCTTCCAAGTTCGTGCCAATTTGTGAGCGAAACGCTGAGTCAACCAACCTTTGATAGGTGGCCCCGACATTCTTCAGACCGAAAGGCATTTTTGTATAACAGTACGTGCCCTCGTCGGTGTAGAATGCTGTCTTCTCCTCGTCTGCTTCGTCCATTAGTACTTGATGATATCCCTTATAGGCATCTAGGAAGCATTTGAATTTATATCCCATGACGGCTCCTATCTTTACGTCTATGTCCGGTAAGGGATAATAATCCTTCGGACAGGCGGAATTGAGATTCTTGAAATCTATGCACATTCGCCAATCACCGTCTGGCTTCTTTACTAAGACGGGGTTGGAAATCCATGTCGGGTACCTCACTGGTCGTACGATGCCGGCCTTCATTAACTCTGTCACATCTCTTTTGACTGCTTGACTTTTTTCCTCTCATAGCATCCTTCTTTTTTGTGCAATCGGAGCAGCTTCTATGTTGACATTCAGTGAGTGTTTGATGATCCTCCTTGGTACTCCCGTCATATCTAAAGGTTCCCATGCGAATACCTCAGCGTTATCTTTTAGCAAGTCTATGAGCTGCAGCCGACACTTCTTGGTGAATAACCTTCCGATGGTAACCAACTGTTTCGGGTAACCGGGATTGACACAGATTTGTTCTGTCATGTCCCCAACCACCCTTGCTTGCTGATTGCGCTTTTCGTGAGCGATCCATTTGTCTAACTCTTTTCCCACAGCTGTTGCTTTCATTTTTTCTATCTTCTGTCCGTCCTCGATGACCCTGCATTCGTATATTTCTCGTGACTTTGTTCTCATTGTTGCAATTCCATTGGGAGTGGGGAATTTCATGGCTGAATGGACGGTAGAGGGCACTGTTCTTAACTCCCTGATTCCGGTTCTTCCAAGTATGATGTTATAAGGAGATGGTACTCTGATCACCGTGAAGCTCATTATTGTTCGTCTTGTTAAGTCATGTGCTCCGAAGGTTACCTCCAAATTAATTTTGCCGAGAGGCGTCGATCCTTCCCCTGAGAAACTCAAAACCTTTGCGTGGTCGGGTGTTAGCCTCCTTCGGATTGAGGAATCCAGATTCAGAAAGCAATGCTCAAACATGACCTGCATTGTGGCTCCCTCGTCCACGAATACTCTTTTCACCCAATATCCTTCCACCTCGGCCTCAAATATCAAAGGGTCGTCAGATGCTTCGGCATCGGATATCGGAGGAAATGTGATGGGGGTGTTCATCCAATCAAGCTCTATCTTGCATACCTCCTTCCTTTTTGTTCCGCTACACCTGTTTTCCATCATGTTTATTGTTTTTCTTTTGTAATCTCCATTTCCCCTTCCCTGATTTCCTTTGTTTACCCTTCCTCGCAAGTCTCTTACTAGATGGTTTAGCTTACCAGACTCCAAGGCTGCTTCCAACTGTTTTCTTAACTGATGACAATCGTTGGTGAGATGACCCTTTTCTTGATGATAGTCGCAGTACTTATCCATGTTTTCGGGTCTGACTATCCCCTTGGTTGGCAATGGTGGGGGAAGACACAATTGCAATTCAGTGGCTAGGATTTCTTTAGGGAACTTGGTTAGAGATTCTAAACCGGGACGTTGGTATGGGAACCTTCTCCCTTGATTTTGGCTCACCGGAGGTACATATGGGGAGAACGAGGGCTGGGAGCGGTAATCATTCCTTTGGCGATCTCGGTTGCGTCCACGTGCACCGGATGGGGTGTATCTTTCTTCCCTGTTGTACTTTACATTTCCATCACCCATTTCTCCCGTTGGTAGTTCTGTATTCCGGAAGGCATCTTCAGATTTTATGAAATCATCCACCCTTTGCATCACGTCTGTCACCGTCATGGGCGTATCGTCTGTGAAACGTCGGACCAACTCCGGGCATTTAGCTCCATTCACAAAGGCTGATATCTTCATCACTTCCGGAACCCCTTGAATATAGCTTGCCTCATCTGTCCAGCGCTCTTTGAACACAACCAAGGTTTCGTGTGCTTTACGAGTGATGGTGGTGATTTCCATTGGTGTTTTTAGGCTCTTCCTTCTTAGGGAAAACCTTTCCAAGAATTGGTCCTTTAGATCATCCCAGTTATCTATGCTGCCTCTCGGCAACCTTTCGAACCATCCTCCGGCAGCTCCATCCAAAGTTTGCTGAAAGATCTACACCATACTGGCATCGGCCATTCTCCCGAATTAGCTGCACTGGCAAACCGAGTGATGTGATCATTGGGATCAGTCGCTCCCGAGTATAACTTGAGGGTTGTGGGCAGTATGTGCTTCGGTGAAGAAAACTGTATATTTTGGTGAAAGGAGAAGCCCTCACATCCTTAAAAGGCTTTTGCAAGTCATCCACCGGTAGGTTATTCTCCTTCTGGACCCTTCGTCCTTCATCTTGGTTCCGTGGTGTTTCTTGTGTGTCATCTTCGAAGACCAGTCTTGTAGGTGAGATGGGCCTCTTGGAGATGGCATTGTGGCGTTCTACTAAGTTTTGCAACACGCTCATGCTTTCCAAGATTTTTTCTCTTAGGTTTATGGGTGTTTCAGTTTCCTTTTCGACCGTCGCAGGATCGCGGTCGGGGGATGTCGGGGGTGGTGACCCTCCCGAGACTCCTGCCATCTATAGCTGTTTGTGGAGATTCGAGTTTAAGGTCCCACGGATGGCGCCAATTGTTGAAGCAAATTTCTCCGGCTAGGCTGCTACTAGCGATTTCACTTCGGTCACAATGATAATGTGCAAGTATCTTGGTCTCGAACCTGAAACACAAGATAGCACACGTTAGCCTCGTCCCAGGTTTGACCCCGAGACCAAGCTCCGGTGTGAGAGTAAGTTACTGTCACAGGGATGGTATCCGGTGTGGAATACCGGAGAGTATAGTTATATAAATGGTGAGTAGTTATTGCGAAGTAAGTGCTGTGTGTGTTAAATGTGGGGGTATTTATACTACTCTGTAGTGCATACCTGGATGTGTGGTCACATCAGTAGACTAGGCACCAAGTCCTAGGTAACACAAATCCCTGTAATCGATGGATTTGTTTCCCCAAGGGCGGCGGTGCTTCTCTTTACCCGCTGGGTAGACGAAGGCCCCCTGGATAATACTGTGGGTTGCTTTTACTTTCCCTTCCCTAGGTTTAGCCATTTAATGCTTCACTGCCATAATATCAGTCTTATTAAATATAGGTGGACTTCGGTGCCGTTGCGGGGAAGCGTATGTGTCCGAAGGCCTTGGCCGGAGACATACGAACAGGAACGAAATTGTAGTTAAGTGTTTCGCGTTAGAAATGGAGTAATAAAAAATAGAACATTGTGTCGAATTCATAGTGGAGTCTAAAGAAGACCACACATATCATGCTGAATCAAAACATCACAGTTGTGCCAAACAGTCTTTAAAACTTTTTAATGTTTTCTGCTTTTTTCTTCACTCGGACCAATCCGCCTACCCGACTTCTTCTATTTAGAGTTATTTGCTATTGTGCCTTACCATTATGGAAGAAGATTTGGCCACGGGAATAAAAAAATGGGTGTTTAGCAGTTGATGCAGCTTGATCTGTGTGGTCTTCTTTACGCACAATGTTAATTGCAAAAAAACTAGCTAGTTTGAGAATTTGTATTCTTTTCCAATTTTGGTTCCTTTTTGTCCCACACTTTTGAAAGTTTATAAGTTAACAGTCTTTTAAATAAGAACTTGCTCTAAAAGTTGGATCAGAAGTTTTAGGTCTACTGATATTGTATCACATATTCCAATTCCAACCATTTTCTAATAATGGTTGGTTTGTTTCATGTCTTTGTCAACAAACTTAAAACTATACTACTAGTACTATGTTAGAACATGATATTTATGCTACTCCATGGATGCCGATAGCTAATGCATTTTGTTAAACACAATATGCTGAAAAAACAACGTATGAATGTATGATCATTATAAGATTCATACAAGTAGCGCCCTACAAAGTTTTAAAACCTCAACATTAGCAAAAAATAGCTAGTCTTAAAGCAAAATCACGATAAAGTTCTCAAATTTCAAAATTGAGTCAGTCATGGAGTAGTCCTGCCGACGACTATTTGATACCATTGCTTCACTCCTAGATCCCGCTGGAGTCCCTACCGAAAATAAATCTCCTACCCCAGTCACCTATGACCAAGCATTTCGTGCGCCAAGTCACCAGCTTGCTGCATTTAGTAATGTTATATGAAATTATTATTTTGTGTTCAATCTATAGTATATAAATCATAAAAGAATTATAAAAGGTAGCGCAAGTTAATACCTTGCATACACAGAATACCAAAGCCATTGGGAACTGTGACCAATTGAAACGTAATCTCCACGAAGTTGAGCCGCCGTTTGTTCACCGCCCAATGGAGCAAACTGACCAAGATGCGAGTACCTAACAAAAAAAAAACAATTTATACTTGATCAATACTGAATAATATCTATCAACGTTCGTTGTCTTGAATGATATAAACAAGTACTAATGTTTTTGTACCTAAATGGTTTAAAACGGTGTCGGCCAGTATCTCTAAATCTAAGTGGACCTTCAGGCTTTTCCTCGCATTCCTTCATCCGATTGAAGCATTTGGCCAAATACTTACCTTGTTGAGCCGCTACCTAAAAACATCAAAACAACGACATTAGACAATGAAAAAATTAGCTCCTCAATACCATTCCTATAAATGTTAGTTACCTGCGCAGTTGGAGGAAGACTCTTCATTTTAGTATCCACTTCAGAAAGTGCTGATCTGAACTTTTCAATATCAATTTGTTTCGAAGCACCATCTTGATTACTTTTCAGCAACTGGACAAAGTTCTTGAGCTTTTTACTCTTCAAGTGGAGTGCAATTTGAGGATATCTCTCTAGTATATCGTTCATCACTTCTTTGAAATCTTCCACGTTCAGCTTTCCAGTATTGTTCTTATCTGCTTTGCTAAATATTGCTGAGATATCTTCCTGTAGTTTAATAAGATTCAGATATGAGAATTTGCATAACAAAACTTTATAAAAGCTCTTTATAACTCAAAAGTATAAACATACCATTACTCTGCGTTGATTTATGGTAGCACAATCACCAAGAGCATACACATTAGGCAGTCCTTCTACTCTAAGCCATTCATCGGTTGCCATAACTCGTCTGTTTCCCTATAGTCCAAAAAACAGAAATTAGTTATTGTTGAAAATTATACTAAAGATGATGTGTTTGCCGAAAACGATTGAAATACGAACCTGTCCAATTTGCTTCATGAAATCCATAATAACCGGACGAGTTCCAATACCAGTTGACCAAACCACCATTCCGTATGGTAGATTTTTAGTTTCCCCAGTTGATCTTTCTTTAAGAGATATTTCCTTATCAGATACTTTAGTAACCATGGACCCGGTTTTCACTTGAATACCATCCCGTTGGAATTTTTTTTCAGCGAACTCAGTTATTCTTTTGTCAAATCTGCAGAAACACAAAACTTGATTAAACTATCATAACAAAATTTTTTATCTAAAAATCAAAATTCGTAAATTTTCCGTACATGCTCAATATGTGATCACCAGCCTCTAGAAGTGTTATACTTATATACTTCTCGAGATCAGGATACAATTTTCTTAAATCTTCACGAACATGATCATGAAGCTCAGCTGCGAATTCCACTCCTGTGGGTCCACCTCCGACCACGACGAAATGCAATATTCTTTTTTTCTCCTCTTCACTCACATTTGGAAGACTCGCCTTTTCAAAAGCGTTGATAATGCTCCTTCTGATCTTCACAGCATCATCTACTTCCTGCATCAAATATACCATTAACAAACAACCAGAATCAAAACTGCGCATGTAAAGTTATTCGTTTATCAGATTAATTACCTTTAAGAAATGAGCATTTTCAACAACACCGGGAGTGTTAAAAGTGTTCGCACGGGCTCCCATTGCAACGACCAAATAATCATAATCCACAGTGAAGTCGTCTTTCTCATTAGCATTAGTATTTTGGATAGATTTGCAGTGAACCTTCTGATTAACTGTATCAATCCGGTAACATTCTGCTTCCTTATAAAGAACTTTAATGTCTTTCTGCAAAGCAAAATCACATTTTATACTGATAAACCACCACCTATCAGATTCATGGGACATGAAGTGCATAATATATATTTATATAGTACCTTCTTGACAATGTTACGGATGGGTTCAACAACACTGCGAGCTTCAACAGTTCCAACTGTAACACTTGGTAATAAAGGTGTAAATGCAAAATAATTACTAGGTGACACCACTTCAACTTCGTATGAGGGGTCATTCAAGTTTTTTAAAAAGCTTGTGCCTGCCCAGCCAGTTCCTAGAACGACAACTTTCTTCTTTTTGATCTTTGATATTGCTTCGACATAAGCACTACGCCTATATGACCTGACCTGGTAGGTCGCTACTCCGCCACCACTGAATAGACCATATAAAACGTTAATTACTACCGTTTTCACAAAACTAAAAAAACAATCAAAAACACATAAATCTTTACGATTCAAAGGTACAATGCTATGGATCATAATACGTACATGTGACTTTTTACCACTGTGACCTAAGCATTGGTTAATGCTACATCATCAACCTTAATCTATTGTTTTCTACAAATCAACATGGAATCTTAGCTACATGGAAGTATGGAACTATTAAGTGTAACTATATGTTGTATCTTATTAAACTTGGTAATTAATATAATAATATACAGAATTTAGTATATTTGCACGAACAGGTCAATCTAGTTACTTGAAACTAGACATAATGGTAGCAATTCGATCAATAACTGTACGTTGTAGCGTAACCAGGGCGGAGCCAGACTATAAAGTCATCGGGTGCACAAAATTTTTAATACGATTAAATATATAGTACATATACACTACGTGACAAAATAGTGCATCCCCGGACCCCCTAACTCAATGAACTTTTTTTCAATCAAATAGGTAACAATTACAAACCAGCATATCAAAAGCTCCAAAACAATTACTTCATAACAGAACCAATTATCATGGCTTCAATATTGCAGCTTATACATAAGAAAAAGTGTGGATCATTCGACAAATATAGTACGCGTTTCACATAAAAACAAACCTAAATATTCAATATCACAATACAAACGTAGACACAAAAGATTATGCCATCATTAAGCAAACATAAAACTAATGCTTATTAACAAACTAAGACTAATTGTTCTAACAAACTAGCACCATATGTCAAACGAAAGATCTAGGAAAAAAAAGAAGACCTGACGATGCCGACGATGACAGCTTTACAAAGCATAGGATTAGCACGACACGCATGTGAAGCTTTTTGGTAAAAACTAGAGTAAGCTCCTGACATTCTTCTTTGTTTTCGTACGAACAGAAACCCTAGAGGAATGTATGTGTATCGAATGGTATATATATATGGTTGTGGAGCAGTTTTCTGCCTTTTTTTAGAAACTATTTGTATGTTAACTTATTACAGTATGTAATAATGGAATGATGGTCATGTAATTTCGGGAATTTTACTGTTCTTACACTTTTACCCTTGAGGTATTTATAAATTAGATTCGAGAAATCAAGGTGAAATATTTTGTTGTATATATATTTTGTAACTTTATATGGTTTCACCCTAGGAGTGTCAACAATATCTTTGCCATATAAGTAATTAAGTATACAATTAAAATAAGTCCGTATATAAACATGACTCGATCAAAGTTTTATATCATCTAAAATAGTAATATTAATATATTTTGCTGTCTGTTCAGACTTCAGATAATGATATAATGAGATGTGTCTCAGTGAAGGTTTCGGCCACCAACATCTAGCATACTTACAATCAGGCACCATCATGTTATCATCTCATGGACAACTTATGCTTCAAAGCTGTCGTCGGTTAAACGTACAAGTGGATATTCGTATAGCTATTAATTTAACGCGCCAGCATTCGAGAAGCCTATGCACCCTTACCAAGCTTAAAATGTTAAGGATTAAAACTTTTATATAAACTTGCGACTATAATTCATAGATGCCAATGGAACAAACATTCATATCAATGCAACATGGTTATGAGAAGTAAGGCAAATAACCCGCTTGGTTCCCTCTAATGAACATTGAACACCCACTTTTTGCCAATTTTTTTTATTTTTGATTGTCGAGACATATGCTGTTGCAACTACTTTGATTGTCGAGCCAAACCTGGTTGGGCCAAGTTGTTGCAGTATGTGGCTTGCCGGTTCCAAGCCGAGAGTTGGATCATGGGGTTTGAGGGAAGGCTCGGGCTTCCTGGTCTCACAGAGCTGCGAATACTTCTTGCTCTTGACAGTGAAAGGATAACGAGTCGGTGCAACCTTGGCTCAAAAAACCCGCTTGGTTCCCACTAATGAACACCCAATTGTTGTTACTTTATTTATGCAAAAAAATTTGTTTGTTGGATGTCAACTGTTTGAAAGTTGGTATTTTGAACATATCCCACATCGACTAGAGGATGTAAGAGGAAGAGTAGAGGAAGTGTATAAAAGAAGGGGTTGGGGAATGGTTGAAAGTATCTTTGCGCTTGGGGCAATGACGCAGCTAATGAGGTAATAACCGAGGCGCGTCAATTGCTGGTTGAAAACTATTTCCAAACCCCCTCCTTGCTTTGGTTATGCCTTAGCCATCGAGAATTTTTGGAAGGACTCCCTTTTATTAGGGTAAAGTCTTGCAATTATCAGTCTAAATCTTTTTGTTTCTTATATATTGGTAGTTAAGAACCGTGGTTTAACAAACAATTTATACAGCTACATAGATGAAATTAGTTAATTTAACTTTAACAAACTATTCCATGAAGTTAGATCGAATGCACCCTGTGGTATACTGGTATACTCGGTCCCACTTGATACACTAAGGCAGTTAGGCTAGCATATATAGTCGGTCAACTGGGTTGGGTTCAAAACAGATAAAAGGATCAAGAGATCGGAACGATACAGAGAAGATTAGCATGGCCCCTGTGCAAGGATGACACGCACACATCGAGAAATGGTCCAAATTTTTTTCTCAATCCTTTTGGCTTTTCGCACAAATAGGGAAATGGTGGTGCTTACCAAAAAACAAAATTTCAAACACACTCACCAAAAAACAAAATTTCAACCACATTTTTTTTCTTAACTTGCTGATATAAGGCTCGAAACAGATGAAATGGCAATGATCAATTAAATGTTTACTGTTCAAAATGAAATAAATCTTTAATCACTTATTTCTTAAGTTAAACCAAGGAGCTTCCATCACACGTCACAATGTGCATCATGAAGCTTACCACTTCTATGATTTTATATCGAGGGACTTGAGCATTAAGAAATATTACAAAACACATTGTTAGGCGAGATGACCATTTTTTGGTTGTCATCCAAGAGAGTTTATGGAACACACACTCAAGTATCATCTGATCAACTATGCCCAATTTAAGTTTGACAAATACATTTAATTAGAAGGTTCACTGCAAATCTAGCCAAAATACTAATGCTGGCGGAAGAGAGTATTAGTTGTATCCAGTTAGACGCGAAGATTCGTTTTTGGGCGAGCTGAGTTTGAATTATCTTATCTTTCATGCCGTTGCCTATGCTGGCTAGAGTTTAGTTGTCATTAATTCAAAAGGGAAGAGAAATGTCTTGGCAGACAAGAGTGGTTAAATTATTGCCTGCCTTGGCGGGATTGGGTATCGTTGTTGTTGTTGTTGTTGTTGTTTATTAAAAATGAGTTGTTCATGTTGGCTATGTTAATTGAGATTTTGTTTCGAAGCATCAAACTGAATTTGATTATATATTTGCCAAATTCAGCAAACAAGTGAGCTTAATTAGTTGTATCTGACTGGACGAGAAGATTCATTTTCGGTAGAGACTCGATCCGAGTTTGAATTATCTGATCTTTCATTCGTTGCCTATGCTGGCTAGAGTTTAGTTGTCTTTAATTCAAAATGGAAGAGATATTGGGCAGATTTCGCAGTAGTGTATTTATGTTTCTGATGTAAATACCTAACCATGATTCATTCCAAATACGATATACTGTGTGACTGTCTCATGAAATTGAACTTTATTGTAATGATATATTGTGACATTTATGGTTGCATTTTCGTTTGTTGTAATGATATATTGTGACCGTCTCATGAAATTGAACTTTATTGAACAAGTACATTTGTGTCTAATTTTTCTGTTTACAGTTATACATGTTTAAACAAAGTCGAAAACTATGTCACGACTGTTCATAGTGAAAGTTTATGGACTTTAAAATCGATAGTCGTGTGATAGGATCGAACTCGAGATCACGGGATTGCACACATTACGTGAAGAGTTAATTTATTTATTAAATATATTTATTATATTTATTAAATCAAACTGCAGCTAACGACCGTTAAGTAATTAAAGGTTAAGTTTTAAACGATCGTTATAGAATATTAAAGAAGCTAAAAGAAGGTGTCAGAAAGTTCTGGAAACCCCCTTTTAGCACATAATATATCCGGCCTAAATAGAGGAGACAAGAGAGAAGGGAAAAGATTTTGTTGCTTTATCTTGTTTAACCTTGGAAGAGAAGTTTTCCAAGGTGTATATAAACAAACCTAAAGCCTCATAATTTTTCACTCCATTCTCTCTTTTCTTTGCTCTAACCGCCGGCCAAACACACCCATATTAGGGTTCATCTTTGATTTTCTAAAAGCTATTTTAGATCTAGTCCTAGCCCCTCTCTAGGGTTGTTGGGTAGATCTTCCATAGACTTGGAAGGCTCGGTTCTGTTCGTGCTAGACTCACGATTAGCTCATCGTATCACGTGTGTACAAGATCGTGGTGTGATCTTATTTTAGATTACATCCTGGTGGTGTTCTTGATCTATTTTTACCGGTGATCATTTTGCTAAGGAAAAGGTATGTAACCCTAGCCCTGATTAATTATAATTGTGTTATTTAAAGATCTTGTTAATCTGCTTCCGCTGTATGCTCTTTGATCTATGTTAGGGTTTTTATAATTGTTATGATGATCTTAAACCATCAGTGGCATCGAGAGCCGTTTTAACATGATTATAATTATCAAGATCTAAAGTTTTTTTTAACTAATATGATTTGTGTTAAAATTACATGTTGTTTTTTAGGTTTTATTAAAAATTAGTTTTTTTTGTTCAAAATGGCTTTGCCGTTTTTTATATAAAAAAATTTTTTTTTTTGTAAACCCTAAAATTACATGGTAATTCACTTTAGATTTATGCATGAATTAATTGTTATGTCATGTGTGGTTACGATCCGTACTAGTTTTAATTGTTAAGAGAATATGGAAGATCCGTAATAAACATGCATGTTTTTACGGATCATATAATTTTGATTGCTATTTGCTTCATTTGATTCAAAGTTTTAAAATTAGGGAAGACTTTTTATGTTCATGAAAACCCTAGATTTGATGTTCTTTGAATAAATTGTTTGCATGTGGCTATTTGATTTAGTTTTTTTTGTACTACTTGTTTTCATGCGTTTTTTTGTATGTTGTAAACAAGGGTAATTTTTTTTAAGGAAAATAATATGGACTAAATCTTATCAAAATTAATGAATTGTTTTGAGACCTAAATTACATATGATTTGTGTTGATTAGAATTGCAATAGCAACTTAACGGCCTACTCAATTTTGACAAACTATAAAGTGGGTATAACGCACCGCTGGTCAAGTACCCGGTTAAGGAAGGAGGTGCTATGCTTTTACGCTGACCAAATTCCCGGCTCGCCTGTGCGTCAAAATTGGAATTACCTACGGTTGTTATTGGTATAATTCTTTAAGGTTGTTTGGTTTAACCAATACCTCAACTTGCAAATATATGATGAACTTTTAGTCTCACCAAAAAGTTTACTAAACGTTTTATTAAACTTATGCTATGGAGATGTATGCATGCTTCTCCATACATGATTTTGACACCAAAATCTATACCCTAAAAATTTAAGTCATATGCCCTATAATTGACGAACACTTGAAGTTACAATTGTCGTCATATAAGATATCGGACGATGTTGTAATGGAGAGAAAACTTCATGACTGAATAAGATTGCACATGAAGGTTTTACGTTCTTTAGATTAGTCGACTTAATTGAGTTACTCAGTGAGAACTGGAAACTTAAGGCATAAAGAAGGGATAAAACATGTTTACAATGCAAAAGTTTTGGCAATGTAAATCCCTGACATATCTAGAAATTGCAATATGATTTGGCAATTATTGTTCGACAAGTTACTATGTTGAATACATTTGTCACTAGCAGATCAACTGATGTGATAAATCTATGTCAATATGGATTCTAGTTTTTCAAGGAAATACTATGGTTTTATTACCGGGGTAATTTTATTTTCTTGAATTTTATTATCGAAAATACTAATGTTTGAACTTATTTCTGAAGAAATGGCTCAACCCGAAAACAATCTGACAATAAGCTCGGCGTTCAAAGCATTTTTTGAACGGCCTGAACTTACTGGCCCTAATTTCAATGATTGGTACCGCTCACTAAGAATTGTTCTGAGAGCAGCGGGTACCATCAATATCTTGGAAACTCCTTTTCCGGAGGATCTTGCTGAAGGAGCAACTGATGCGGAAAGGCTTCAACACGCTGCTAACGTTAAGAAGCACCATGAGGTGGCTGCTGTAATGTTAGGGAGAATGGCTCCATCACTTCAAAGGAAGTATGAGCTATTTCATCCTAAGCAGATGCTTGATGAACTCAAGGCAGTGTATGAAACGCCACAAGCTGTAGAGATCTATGATTTGGTTGATGCTCTACATAGTTGCAAGCAAGCTCCTGGAAAGTCCGTAAGTGCACATTACATGGAGATGAGGGGTTATATGGAACAACTCATCGCACTAGGACAACCCTTCGATCATAATATGGCTATTAACTTGATCAATAGGTCCCTTAATAAGGACTTCGGTGATTTCGTTCGTAACTATAATATGCATTGCACGGGGAAGACAGTTAATGATTTGCATGCAATGCTCATTGACTTTGAAAAGGGTTTGAAAGATAAGGCACTCACTGCTACTCCTCAAGTACTTTATGTACAAAAGGGTAGAGTGTCGAAACCAAAACCGCAAGGGAATAAGAAGCAGAAAGGCAAAGGCAAGGTTGATAAGAGCAAGCAAGTTGCGACTACATCAAAACCGAAGCATAACTTTGCTAAGAAATCTCTGAAAGATGAGACTTGTCACCACTGCAAGATGACTGGACACTGGAAGAGGAATTGCTCTCTCTATCTCCATGAAATGGAAGAACACAAGAAGAAGGCTGAGCAAGCTGCTGCAGCACCATCTTCTGGTAACTTATTTATGATATAGTTATTTAATCTTTCATACAAATCAAACTCCTGGGTATATGATACGGGATGTGGTATTAATATTTGTAATACCCTGCAGGGATTTGAGTTGAAGAGGAGACTTACCTATGGGGAACAATTTCTGCAAGTGGGCAATGGCGCACAAGCAGCAGTTGAAGCTATAGGAATATTTAAATTAGTTTTACCTTCGGGTTTAGTACTGTCTTTAAATAATTGTCATTATGCACCTACAATTGTTAGGGGTGTTATTTCCTTTTCTAGTATGTTGGATCTTGGATTTACTCACACGATTGATAATAATAGAATTTCTGTTTTCAAAGATGGTTTATTCTATTTTGATGCAATTTCTGTGAATGGTGTTTTTGAAATTAACATGCATGATATAAATCCCAAGAGGAAAAATAATTCTGTTTTTAGCATGAATAAGAAGAGTAAGTTAGACAAGAACTCTTCTTATCTTTGGCATTGTAGACTTGCCCACATTGGGAAGACTCGCATACAAAAGCTTCAACGTGATGGGCTTTTGGAAAATATCAATGATGAATCATTTGATAAATGTGAATCTTGTATCTCTGGGAAGATGACCAAGAAACCTTTTAATAGCAATATTGAAAGGGCTACTGAACTACTTGGTTTGATACATACTGATGTGTGTGGACCACTTAGACATGTGTCAAGGAAAGGTGCTAGCTACTTCTTGACGTTTACGGATGATTATAGCCGTTATGGTTATGTTTATTTACTTAAGCATAAACATGAGGTATTTGAAACATTCAAAACGTTTAAAGCCGAAGTAGAGTTACAACTGGGAAAGAAGATTAAAGCTCTTCGTTCTGACCGTGGTGGTGAATATTTAAGTCAAGAGTTTAAAGATTATTTAAGTGAGAATGGAATTGTTCAGAAACTTACTTCTCCGTATACTCCACAACAAAATGGTGTATCTGAAAGGAGAAATCGTACATTATTGGATATGGTACGATCTATGTTTAATCTTACAACTTTACCATTATCTTTTTGGGATTATGCTCTTGAAACTGCTGTTCGTATTTTGAATAAGGTTCCCACAAAGAAGGTTGATAAGACACCATATGAACTATGGCATGGCAAGAAGCCATATTTGTCTTATTTGAAAGTCTGGGGTTGTGAGGCGTATGTGAAACGTGACTCTGGAGATAAACTCCAACAACGCCTAGTAAAATGTATCTTTGTAGGTTACCCTAAGGAAACTATGGGTTACTACTTTTATTATCCGGCTGAGAACAAGATAGTTGTGGCTCGGTATGGAAACTTCCTTGAAAATGATCTTGTAAATCAAGAATTCAGTGGGAGAAATTATGATCTTGAAGAAATTCAAGAAGATACATTGCCTTCTGAAAATACTAGCGATAAAATTCCTGTAGAACCAGAAAGTCTGAGTGTTCCACCGGAATTAATTCCTCCACGTAGGTCTCAAAGGACTATACGTGCGCCGGACAAACTATGTCTATACATAGAGGATGATGAGGAGGAAGTAGGGGATCTTGGTGAACCTGCTAACTATCGATCCGCAATGTCTGATCCAGAAAAGTCAAAATGGATAGTTGCGATGAATGAGGAAATGAAATCCATGGAAATCAATGATGTTTGGATTCTTGTGGACGTACCTAAAAATGCTAAAGTAGTGAAAAATAGGTGGATCTATAAGAAGAAAACTGACATGGATGGTGATGTACAATCCTACAAAGCACGTTTAGTGGCTAAAGGTTTTACTCAAACTTTTGGCATAGACTACGAGGAGACGTTTTCTCCTGTAGCAGACTTACGAGCTATTAGGATTCTCATAGCTATAGCAGCATACTATGACTATGAGATATGGCAAATGGATGTTAAAACTGCCTTCTTGAACGGTCGCTTAGATGAAGACATCTATATGCAACAACCGGAAGGGTATGTTGATCCTAAATATCCAAAACGCGTGTGCAAACTTCAAAGGTCTATTTATGGTTTGAAGCAAGCATCACGTCAATGGAATAAGCGATTTGATGAAGAAATCAAAAAGTTTGGATTTATTCAAAATCGTGATGAGCCATGTGTATACCGCAAAGCTAGTGGGAGTAATGTAGTGTTCCTAATTCTATATGTCGATGACATATTGATCATGGGAAGTAACATTCCAAGACTTAAGGAAGTTAAGGATTATCTTGGTAAATGCTTCTCTATGAAAGATTTGGGAGATGCTGCATATATTCTGGGAATTAAGATCTATCGAGATAGGAGTAGACGGTTAATTGGTCTTAGCCAAGATGCTTATATTGATAAGATATTGAAGAAATATAACATGCATAACTCTAAGAAAGGTTTCTTACCGATGGAGGTTAAGCATGAGTTAAGTCATGAGAAAGATGCATCATCACCTGAAGAGGTGGCTTACATGAAGAAGGTGCCTTATGCTTCGGCTGTAGGATCTATTATGTATGCTGTAAGATGCACAAGGCCCGATGTGGCGTTTGCTCAGAACTTGGTCAGTAGATACCAATAGAATCCAGGGAAGTCCCACTGGACTGCTGTTAAGCATATTCTGAAGTATTTGAGAAGTACGAAAGATATGTTTTTGGTATTCGGGGGTAAACCAGACACAGAATTGAATGTAACAGGATTCTGTGATGCGTCCTGGCAATGTGATAAAGACGATACGAAGTCTCAGACGGGTTACGTGTTTGTCATCAATGGAGGAGCAGTTGACTGGAAGAGCAGTAAGCAGAAAACCATTGCTATGCATGCGACTCAATCTGAGTACATGGCCGCTTCAGAAGCTGCAATGGAAGTTGTTTGGATTAGGAAGTTTATTGGAGATCTTGGAGTGATGCCTTCAATTAAAGAACCTATTGATATATATTGCGACAACTCTGCGGCAATAATATTCGCCAATGACCCTGGAGTCATGAAGGGCGCCAGACACTTTAAACGTAGATATCACTACGTTCGAGAACAAGTGGAAGCTCGAGAAATAAAATTAATAAAAGTTCACACAGATGATAACGTAGCTGATCCTTTTACTAAGGCTTTGTCTAGGCCAAAGGTAGTTAAGCATGCCAAGGCAATTGGGCTGCAACTAGCTAGCGAATTCATGCAATAAATCTGTTGATTAGTATTTGGATAAAGGATGTAAGACATTATTAAATTGATGAAATAAAGATTGGGTTTCGTTTATTTTCTGTTATTTAATTTTGTATCCTATTTTACATGTTTTAATCCGTGAGCATTTTGATGTTTCTAAATGTCCGTTGTCGATTAATAATATGGGAATATTATTAAACTAAGACAATTCAAAATGGTGACAGAGTATACTTGAAAGTATATTGGTCAATTTTGGATGATATTTGATGGATCAAATATTGGACTTGTCCCAACTATGTGATTTTACTTTATGGATCTTTGTCATTAAGTAAATCATAAATAGTTATCCTTAGACCTGAGATGCCAGAAAACTGCATTGAATATAGTGCATTTCTGTAAGGTAACCTAACGCTAAACGTAACTGGTAGTCATAAGGGTTATTTTCAGAAGTGTTGCGAAGTTCATGTGTTTTGCTTGTAGTCGAAATGGGATTCGTTTCCTTCAAATTATTATTTGAAGTATAAATACAACTGGGCCCCTCGGGGAAGTAGTAAGATGTTTGTGTGGCCACACCCAAATGTGTTTTGGTAATCTTGTTATATCCGTAAACGAGAAACAGAATAGTTAATGAAGGAATGACTAAGATCCATATCCTTATTAACAATGTATTTGAAATGAGAGGATAATAATAATGATTATATATCATTAAAAGGTTTTGTCCAGGAAGCCTTACTCGAGTTGTACTAGTGACATTGTTAGTGTAACTAGACGCTAATCAATGTGATCACGACATTCGAATTTTGTCCAAGTGGGAGCTGAAAGTTTATGGACTTTAAAATCGATAGTCGTGTGATAGGATCGAACTCGAGATCACGGGATTGCACACATTACGTGAAGAGTTAATTTATTTATTAAATATATTTATTATATTTATTAAATCAAACTGCAGCTAACGACCGTTAAGTAATTAAAGGTTAAGTTTTAAACGATCGTTATAGAATATTAAAGAAGCTAAAAGAAGGTGTCAGAAAGTTCTGGAAACCCCCTTTTAGCACATAATATATCCGGCCTAAATAGAGGAGACAAGAGAGAAGGGAAAAGATTTTGTTGCTTTATCTTGTTTAACCTTGGAAGAGAAGTTTTCCAAGGTGTATATAAACAAACCTAAAGCCTCATAATTTTTCACTCCATTCTCTCTTTTCTTTGCTCTAACCGCCGGCCAAACACACCCATATTAGGGTTCATCTTTGATTTTCTAAAAGCTATTTTAGATCTAGTCCTAGCCCCTCTCTAGGGTTGTTGGGTAGATCTTCCATAGACTTGGAAGGCTCGGTTCTGTTCGTGCTAGACTCACGATTAGCTCATCATATCACGTGTGTACAAGATCGTGGTGTGATCTTATTTTAGATTACATCCTGGTGGTGTTCTTGATCTATTTTTACCGGTGATCATTTTGCTAAGGAAAAGGTATGTAACCCTAGCCCTGATTAATTATAATTGTGTTATTTAAAGATCTTGTTAATCTGCTTCCGCTGTATGCTCTTTGATCTATGTTAGGGTTTTTATAATTGCTATGATGATCTTAAACCATCACATAGTTTAGGAAAATCACTTTGCTCACTGTATTAGAAAAAGTTTAATCACACAAGTGTCGGTTATAGTCTGGAAGAAGGAAAATCATTATTTAGCAGCCATAAAGGACAACCATGCTTTTAACCCACATCGCCTGGGATAGGAACTTATCACTTGTTTATATACAACCTCTGGAAGCACAATGTTTGCCGAGCTCAGTAACGCGAGCTTGTCACTCGAGTGAGGACATCAAAGTGTGTTGGACATTGATCTAGCCACCCTGGTTGAGTCTAGTTGGTGCAATTATCTGGCTTGCCCGTTCCAAGTTGAGAGTTGGATCATGGGGTTTGAGCGAAGGCTTGGGCTTTCTGGTTCCTAGAGTAGAGGGTAATGCGTTAGGCTGGTCTGACAGTGGAAGGATAACGAGTCGGTGCACCCTTAGCTCAAATAACCAGCTTGGTTCCCTCTAACGAACATCCATTTTTTTTTCTCTTTATGCCAAATTGTTTGTTTGTCGAGACATCTGCTTTGCAACTATTTTATTGTTTCCCAGAGTAGCGAAACTTTATTGTTCTGATTGGAACTACTTGTGGTTATAACTTATAAGCCAGAATCAATATAAGCTCATAAATTGTTTGAACAAACGGCCCCATATACGGGGGGTAACGGGCTTATGAACTTATTGAAAATCCCATAAGCTTATTATATGGCTTAGAAGCTTATTAAACCCCCTTGAGCTTATAACATGATAATAAGCTAGAACAAACAATATCGAAACTGACTAAGGAACTTATCGCAATTTCAAAACGAGCTAATAAGTCACTGCTGTCCAAAAAACGTATACCAAACTGCCAAAAAAAAGAGCTCAGACCATAGTTTGAGTTCTTGTGAAGCGCGAAAATGGGTGAGAAAAAAAATTCGGACCATTTCTCGATTTCTGCATGTCATCCTTGCGCAGGGGCCATTCTAATAAGAACTACCTGTGATTGCAACATAACAGGTGTTTGCAGGTGTCCCAACATGTGCTCCAACACAACAAGAACTAGACGAAATGTCATTTGTAAATATAGAGCATATGAAGACTTGATACGCGAACAAAGACCAATCATGTCCACCGCTATAGAACATTTGCATTTGAAAATAGAGGAGGTTGTTGCGGATCAGTACAAGAAACAAATGGCATCACAACCCACAACACCATCAACACCACATCCTCATACATCACGCCCTCAGCACGTCGTAAAGACTTTGAGTTCGAGGAGCTAAAGAAAATGATGCTAGCTCTCATGCTGGATCTGATGGTTTATGATTATCATAACAATTATAAAAACCCTAAAATGGATCAAAGAACACACAGTGGAAGCAAATTAACAAGATCTTTAATTAACACGATTATAATTAATCAAGGCTAGGGTTACATACATTTATCCTAGCAAGATCTACAAGTTGACGGAATGGTCACCGGTAGAGATATATCACGAACACCACCAGGATGTAATCTAAGGCAAGATTACACCACGATCTTGTACACACGTGATACGGTGAGTTAACCGTGAGTCTAGCACGAACAAACCGAGCTTCCAAGTCTATGGAAGATCTACCCAACAACCCTAGAGAGGGGCTAGGACTAGATGTAGAATAGCTTATTGAAAATCAAAGAAGAACCCTAATGGGTGTTTGTTTTGGCCGGCGGTTTGGAGCAAAGAAAGAGAGATATGGAGTAAAAAATTATGAGGCTTTAGGTTTGTTTATATACACCTTGGAAAACTTCTCTTCCAAGGTTAAACAAGATAAAGCCACAAAATCTTTTCTCCTTATCTTTGTCTCCCTATTTAGGCCGGATATACACAAGCTCCAAAAGATATTTCCGGAACTTTTCCGACTCCTTCTTTTAGCTTCTTTAACCTTCTATAACGATCGTTTAATACTTAACTTTTAATTACTTAACGATCGTTAGCTACGGTTTGATTTAATAAATATAATAAATATATTTAATAAACAAATTAACCCTTCACGTAATATGTGCAATCCCGTGATCTCGAGTTTGATCTTATCACACGACAATCGATTTTTAAGTCCATAAACTTTCAGCTCCCACTTGGACAAAATTCGATTATCGTGATCACATTGATTAGCGTCTAGTTACACTAACAATGTCACTAGTACAACTCGAGTAAGGCCTCCTGGACAAGAACCTTTTAATGATTATATCATTATTATTATCCTTTCATTTCAAATACATCGTTAATAAGGATATGGATCTTAGTCATTCCTTCATTAACTATTCTGTTTCTCGTTTACGGATATAGCAAGATTACCAAAACACATTTGGGTGTGGCCACACAAACATCTTACTATTCCCCCGAGGGGCCCAATTGTATTTATACTTGGGAAACGAATCCCATTTCGACTACAAGCAAAACACATGAACTTTGCAACACTTCTGAAAATAACCCTTATGACTACCAGTTACGTTTAGCGTTAGGTTACCTTACAGAAATGCACTATATTCAATGCAGTTTTCTAGCATCTCAGGTCTAAGGATAACTATTTATGATTTACTTGATGACAAAGATCCATAAAGTAAAATCACATAGTTGGGATAAGTCCAATATTTGATCCATCAAATATCATCCAAAATTGACCAATATACTTTCAAGTATACTCTGTCACTATTTTGAATTGTCTTAGTTTAATAATACTCCCATATTATTAATCGACAACGGACATTTAGAAACATCATAATGCTCACGGATTAAAACATGAAAAATAGGATACAAAATCAAATAACAGAAACATAAACGAAATCCAATCTTTATTTCATCAATTCAATAATGTCTTACATCCTTTATCCAAATACTAATCAATAGATTTATTGCATGAATTCGCTAGCTAGTTGCAGCCCAATTGCCTTGGCATGCTTAACTACCTTTGGCCTAGATAAAGCCTTAGTAAAAGGATCAGCTACGTTATCATCTGTGTGAACTTTTATTAATTTTATTTCTCGAGCTTCCACTTGTTCTCGAACGTAGTGATATCTACGTTTAAAGTGTCTGGCGCCCTTCATGACTCCAGGGTCATTAGCGAATATTATTGCCACAGAATTGTCGCAATATATATATCAATAGGTTCTTTAATTGAAGGCATCACTCCAAGATCTCCAATAAACTTCCTAATCCAAACAGCTTCCATTGCAGCTTCTGAAGCGGCCATGTACTCAGATTAAGTCGCATGCATAGCAATGGTTTTCTGCTTACTGCTCTTCCAGTCAACTGCTCCTCCATTGATGACAAACACGTAACCAGTCTGAGACTTCGTATCGTCTTTATCACATTTCTAGGACGCATCACAGAATCGTGTTACATTCAATTATGTGTCTGGTTTACCCCCCAATACCAAAAACATATCTTTCGTACTTCTCAAATACTTTAGAATATGCTTAACAGCAGTCCAGTGGGACTTTCCTGGATTCTGTTGGTATCTACTGACCAAGTTCTGAGCAAATGCCACATCAGGCCTTGTGCATCTTACATCATACATAATAGATCCTACAGTCGAAGCATAAGGCACCTTCTTCATGTAAGCCACCTCTTTAGGTGATGATGCATATTTCTCATGACTTAACTCATGCTTAACCTCCATCGGTAAGAAACCTTTCTTAGAGTTATGCATGTTATATTTCTTTAATATCTTATCAATATAAGCATCTTGGCTAAGACCAATTAACCGTCTACTCCTATCTCGATAGATCTTAATTCCCAGAATATACGCAGCATCTCCCAAATCCTTCATAGAAAAACATTTACCAAGATAATCCTTAACTTCCTTAAGTCTTGGAATGTTACTTCCCATGATCAATATGTCATCGACATATAGAATTAGGAACACTACATTACTCCCACTAGCTTTGCGGTATACACATGGCTCATCACGATTTTGAATAAATCCGAACTTTTTGATTTCTTCATCAAATCGCTTATTCCATTGACGTGATGCTTGCTTCAAACCATAAATGGACCTTTGAAGTTTGCACACGCGTTTTGGATATTTAGGATCAACATACCCTTCCGGTTGTTGCATATAGATGTCTTCATCTAAGCGGCCGTTCAAGAAGGCAGTTTTAACATCCATTTGCCATATCTCATATTCATAGTATGCTGCTATAGCTATTAGAATCCTAATAGCTCGTAAGTCTGCTACAGGAGAAAATGCCTCCTCGTAGTCTACGTCAAAAGTTTGAGTAAAACCTTTAGCCACTAAACGTGCTTTATAGGATTGTACATCACCATCCATGTTAGTTTTCTTCTTATAGATCCACCTATTTTTCACTACTTTAGCATTTTTAGGTGCGTCTACAAGACTCCAAACATCATTGATTTCCATGGATTTCATTTCCTCATTCATCGTAACTATCTATTTTGACTTTTCTGGATCAGACATTGCGGATCGATAGTTAGCAGGTTCACCAAGATCCCCTACTTCCTCCTCATCATCCTCTATGTATAGACATAGTTTGTCCGGCGCACGTATAGCCCTTTGAGACCTACGTGGAGGAATTAATTCCGGTGGAACACTCAGACTTTCTGGTTCTACAGGAATTTCATCGCTAGTATTTTAAGAAGGCAATGTATCTTCTTGAATTTCTTCAAGATCATAATTTCTCCCACTGAATTCTTGATTTACAAGATCATTTTCAAGGAAGTCTCCATACCGAGCCACAACTATTTTGTTCTCAGCCGGATAATAAAAGTAGTAACCCATAGTTTCCTTAGGGTAACCTACAAAGATACATTTTACTGAGCGTTGTTGGAGTTTATCTCCAGAGTCACATTTCACATACGCCTCACAACCCCATACTTTCAAATAAGACAAATATGGCTTCTTGCCATGCCATAGTTCATATGGTGTCTTATCAACCTTCTTTGTGGAAACCATATTCAGAATACGAACAGCAGATTCAAGAGCATAATCCCAAAAAGATAATGGTAAAGTTGTAAGATTAAACATAGATCGTACCATATCCAATAATGTACGATTTCTCCTTTCAGATACACCATTTTGTTGTGGAGTATACGGAGAAGTAAGTTTCTGAACAATTCCATTCTTACTTAAATAATCTTTAAACTCTTGACTTAAATATTCACCACCACGATCAGAACGAAGAGCTTTAATCTTCTTTCCTAGTTGTAACTCTACTTCGGCTTTAAACGTTTTGAATGTTTCAAATACCTCATGTTTATGTTTAAGTAAATAAACATAACCATAACGGCTATAATCATCCGTAAACGTCAAGAAGTAGCTAGCACCTTTCCTTGACACATGTCTAAGTGGTCCACACACATCAGTGTGTATTAAACCAAGTAGTTCAGTAGCCCTTTCAATATTGCTATTAAAAGGTTTCTTGGTCATCTTCCCAGAGATACAAGATTCACATTTATCAAATGATTCATCATTGATACTTTCTAAAAGCCCATCACGTTGAATCTTTTGTATGCGAGTCTTCCCAATATGGGCAAGCCTACAATGCCAAAGATAAGAAGAGTTCTTGTCTAACTTACTCTTCTTATTCATGCTAAAAACAGAATTATTTTTTCTCTTGGGATTTTTATCATGCATGTTAATTTCAAAAACACCATTCACAGAAATTGCATCGAAATAGAATAAACCATCTTTGAAAACAGAAATTCTATTATTATCAATCGTGTGAGTAAATCCAAGATCCAACATACAAGAAAAGGAAATGACACCCCTAACAATTGTAGGTGCATAGTGACAATTATTTAAAAACAGTACTAAACCCGAAGGTAAAACTAATTTAAATATTCCTATAGCTTCAACCGCTGTTTGTGCGCCATTGCCCACTTGCAGAAATTGTTCCCCATAGGTAAGCCTCCTTTTCAACTCAAATCCCTGTAGGGTATTAAAAATATTAATACCACATCCCGTATCATATACCCAGGAGTTTGATTTGTATGAAAGATTAAATAACTCTATCATAAAAAAGTTACCAGAAGATGGTGCTGCAGCAACTTGCTCAAATTTCTTCTTATGTTCTGCCATTTCATGGAGATAGAGAGAGCAATTCCTCTTCCAGTGTCCAGTCATCTTGCAGTAGTGACAAGTCTCATCTTTCAGAGATTTCTTAGCAAAGTTCTGCTTTGGTTTTGATGTAGTCGCAACTTGCTTGCTCTTATCAACCTTGCCTTTGCCTTTCTGCTTCTTATTCACTTGCGGTTTTGGTTTCGACACTCTACCCTTTTGTACATAAAGTACTTGAGGAGTAGCAATGGATGCCTTATCTTCAAACCCTTTTCGAAGTCAATGAGCATTGCATGCAAATCATTAACTGTCTTCCCCGTGCAATGCATATTATAGTTACGAACGAAATCATTGAAGTCCTTATTAAGGGACCTATTGATCAAGTTAATAGTCATATTATTATCAAAGGGTTGTCCTAGTGATATGAGTTGTTTCATATAACCCCTCATCTCCATATAATGAGCACTTACGGACTTTCCAGGAGCTTGCTTGCAACTATGTAGAGCATCAACCAGATCATAGATCTCTACAGCTTGCGGCGTTTCATACACAGCCTTGAGTTCATCAAGCATTTGCTGAGGAGAAGCTAGCTCATACTTCCTTTGAAGTGATGGAGCCATTCTCCCTAACATTACAGCAGCCACCTCATGGTGCTTCTTAACGTTAGCAGCGTGTTGAAACCTTTCCGCATCAGTTGCTCCTTCAGCAAGATCCTCCGGAAAAGGAGTTTCCAAGATATTGATGGTGCCCGCTGCTCTCAGAACAATTCTTAGTGAGCGGTACCAATCATTGAAATTAGGGCCAGTAAGTTCAGGCCGTTCAAAAAAAGCGTTGAACGCCGAGCTTATTGTCAGATTGTTTTCGGGTTGAGCCATTTCTACAGAAATAAGTTCAAACATTAGTATTTTCGATAATAAAATTCAAGAAAATAAAATTACCCCGGTAATAAAACATAGTATTTTCCTTGAAAAACTAGAATCCATATTGACATAGATTTATCACATCAGTTGATCTGCTAGTGACAAATGTATTCAACACAGTAACTTGTCGAACAATAATTGACAAACAAATTTTTAATTTCTAGATATGTTAGGGATTTACATTGCCAAAATCATTTGCATTGTAAACATGTTTTATCCCTATTTTATGCCTTAAGTTTCCAGTTCTCACTGAGTAACTCAATTAAGTCGACTAATCTAAAGAACGCAAAACCTTCATGTGCAATCTTATTCAGTCATGAAGTTTTCTCTCCATTACAACATCGTCCGATATCTTATATGACGACAATTGTAACTTCAAGTGTTCGTCAATTAGAGGGCATAAGACTTAAATTTTAGTGTATAGATTTTGGTGTCAAAATCATGTATGGAGAAGCATGCATACATCTCCATAACATAAGTTTAACAAAACGTTTAGTAAACTTTTTGGTGAGACTAAAAGTTCATCATATATTTGCAAGTTGAGGTATTGGTTAAACCAATCAACCTTAAAGAATTATACCAATAACAACCGTAGGTAATTCCAATTTTGACGCACAGGCGAGCCGGGAATTTGGTCAGCGCTGAAGCATAACACCTCCTTCCTTAACCGGGTACTTGACCAGCGGTGCGTTATACCCACTTTATAGTTTGTCAAAATTGAGTAGGCCGTTAAGTTGCTATTGCAATTCTAATCAACACAAATCATATGTAATTTAGATCTCAAAACAATTCATTAATTTTGATAGGATTTAGTCCTTATTATTTTTCTTAAAAAAAAACTATCCTTTTTTACAACATACAATAAAACTCATGAAAACAAGTAGTACAAAAAAAAACTAAATCAAATAGCCACATGCATAACAATTAATTCAAAGAACATTAAATCTAGGGTTTTTATGAACATAAAAGTCTTCCCTAATTTTAAAATTTTGAATCAAATAAAGCAAATAGCAATCAAAATTATATGATCCATAAAAAACATGCATGTTTATTACGGATCTCCCACATTCTCTTAACAATTAAAAACTACGGATCGTAACCACGCATGACATAACAATTAATTCATGCAAAATATCTAAAGTTTAATTACCATGTAATTTTAGGGTTTAAAAAAAAAAAAAATTCGGCAGATCCGAATTTAAAAAAAAACAAGAAACAAAAAACCTAATTATTTTTTTTATAAAACCTAAAAAACAACATGTAATTATTAACACCAATCAATATTAGTTAAAAAAAACTTTAGATCTTGATAATTAAAATCATGTTAAAACGGCTCTCGATGCCACTGATGGTTTATGATTATCATAACAATTATAAAAACCCTAAAATGGATCAAAGAACACACAGCGGAAGCAAATTAACAAGATCTTTAATTAACACGATTATAATTAATCAAGGCTAGGGTTACATACATTTATCCTAGCAAGATCTACAAGTTGACGGAATGGTCACCGGTAGAGATAGATCACGAACACCACCAGGATGTAATCTAAGGCAAGATTACACCACGATCTTGTACACACGTGATACAGTGAGTTAACCGTGAGTCTAGCACGAACAAACCGAGCTTCCAAGTCTATGGAAGATCTACCCAACAACCCTAGAGAGGGGCTAGGACTAGATCTAGAATAGCTTATTGAAAATCAAAGAAGAACCCTAATGGGTGTTTGTTTTGGCCGGCGGTTTGGAGCAAAGAAAGAGAGATATGGAGTGAAAAATTATGAGGCTTTAGGTTTGTTTATATACACCTTGAAAAACTTCTCTTCCAAAGTTAAACAAGATAAAGCTACAAAATCTTTTCTCCTTATCTTTGTCTCCCTATTTAGGCCGGATATACACAAGCTCCAAAAGAGGTTTCCGGAACTTTTCCGACTCCTTCTTTTAGCTTCTTTAACATTCTATAACGATCGTTTAATACTTAACTTTTAATTACTTAACGATCGTTAGCTACGGTTTGATTTAATAAATATAATAAATATATTTAATAAACAAATTAACCCTTCACGTAATATGTGCAATCCCGTGATCTCGAGTTTGATCCTATCACACGACAATCGATTTTTAAGTCCATAAACTTTCAGGATCAACCCGGGCTTAGAAGAGCTGAACCTGAACTGTTGGGATATTTGAACAGAGGTGCGAACGTAGGTTCTACTTTCAGAAAAGAACTTCAAGAGATTGCTAATTCGGTAGCTAGTACAAGTTCAAGATCAACTCACAGACATAGGAGATGCAATAAAGAAGCAATACAAAGAGTTATATTCAAGGATTACTAATCTAGAAATCACGTGTAGTACGAATGTTCTTCGCAAGAGTCCCCATGATGACGTCATGATAATTATGAGGGGGAGAAGCAAGTTAGAACTCAAAAAATCGCGTCAACTAAGTTGATAGAAAAACAGATATTAGGCCAGTGAAGCATACAACGTCAAACCATTAGGCATGTACTCGGTGGAAGATAGCAGTCTCCTACCAGTTAAAAGAAACGAATTTGTTACATGTCGTCCAAATGAATCACGGATGATTTTTTTTTCTTCCAGAATTGCGCAGGGTATGCTAATCTTCTTTGTATCGTTCCAATTTTATCGGAATGTTTAGGTTACCTTGGCCTGTTTTTAAACGACTTCCAACTTCTTCTTTTGGTCGATGTGGGATAAACTCAAAAGACAGTATCTAGAAACTTTGAATATAATTCACTATTGGTCATGACCATGGTTATTACAGACGCAAATTGTTTATTACACTGTTAGAAGTCTAGCGTCCAAAGTTGATAAAAACAATTGAAACATATATAGGGGAAGGTTTTCTGATATGATAAAACTAAGTTTATGAATATCTGATTATATGATAAAAAATATTGCAGAAAAATAAACTTCTTACTAGAAATTGGAGGGGTGCACCAAGCCAAGGCAATAATAGTGCAACACCAAGGCGACACGTGAAGAACCCCAGCAGCATAATATACCATTGGTGAGTATGGGAACACTGGTCGTGGCTCAGATATACAGGTTCGAGTTAAATGGCTTGGTCATCACGTTATGGGTGAGAATGAAGCCTCTAATTTCAATGTGTCGAAATTCATCAGGGCCAAAAATGGCTAGACTCAACACCACATGTACCCAAGCTACCTGTGACTGCAACAACATAACCGGTGTTTGCAGGTGTCCCAACATGTGCTCCAACACAACCAGAACTAGACGAAATGTCATTTGTAATTATAGAGCATATGAAGACCAATCATGTCCACCGCTATAGAACATTTGAATTCGAACATAGAGAAGGCTGTTGCGGATCAATACAAGAAACAAATGGCATCACAACCCACAACACCATCAACACCACATCCTCATACATCACTCCCTCAGCACAGTCATAAAGACTTTGAGTTCGAGGAGCTAAAGAAAATGATGCTAGCTCTCATGCCGGATCAACCCGGGCTTAGAAGAGCTGAACCGGAACTGTTGGGATATTTGAACAGAGGTGCGAATGTAGATTTTACTTTCAGAAAAGAACTTCAAGAGATTGCTAATTTGGTAGTCCAAGTTCAAGATCAACTCACAGACATGGGAGATGCAATAAAGAAGCAATACAAAGAGTTATCTTTCAAGGATTACTAATCTAGAAAGCACGTGCAGTACAAATGTTCTTCGCAAGAGTCCCCATGATGACCCTGACAGTGATAATCATGAGGGGGAGAAGAAGAAACAAAAGACTAGTGGTTTCCAATCATTCGTTCGCTATTTACCAGCTTATTACTGACACTATATTATTGATGTACTAAAACTTTTCCATTAGAGTAATAAAAATGCTACATTCCTTATTTTTTTTTTCAGCACCAACAAAATAATAGTAAGCAAATATTGTAATCTTGTATTAGCCCTTGCTAATTGTCATCATAAGGGATTGATGCAGCCAAGATTAAAATTTGATACTTTGAAAATCGAGGCTTCGTTAGAATCCATAACGTGGTGACCCGGCCAATTAACTCAACCATTTAAGTCTGAACCATTACCACAAACGGCCGAAGATATTGAATCTTGCCAATCACGGCTACCATGTGATGTATGAGAAGTATATGTGCCAGGATTGCAGGTATATTATCCCACAACGTAATAAAAATGTAGTTTTCTTCTCTTAGTACTAAGAATTATTACTAGAAGAAAGCCAAAACTTGAACTTGGTTAGGATTAGCTAATTTAAAAAGATTAATCTTTTTATAAACAATTAGGATTCATATTCAAAACCCCCCTTCTCAAATAGCATTATAATTCACTCACGAGCTTATGATGGTAAAATGTCCAAGGACAGGTCATTTGGGGTGTGTTTTGCTAAGCAAATATATATGAGCTTATATGACATTGGCTTATCTTTTATAAGCCCATATTTTTTTGTTTCTTTTCTGGCTTATGGTACTTGAGCTAAAAAATGAGCTTACGAAATATAAGTCAAAATCATATAAGCTCATAAATTGTTTGAACAAACACCACCATATACGGGGGTAACGGACTTATGAACTTATTGAAAATCTGATAATCCCATACGCTTATTATATGCCTTAAAAGCTTACTAGCGCTGAGCTAACATGATAATAAGCTAGAACAAACAATATCCAAACTGACAAAGGAACTTATCGCAATTTGAAAACGCAACGAGCTAATAAGTCACTGCTGTCCAAAAAACTTATACCAAGCTGCTAAAAAAAAAAAGCTCGAATCATAGTTTAGAGTTCTCCTGAAGCACGAAAACGGTTGAGAAAAAAATTTGGACCATTTCTCGATTTGTGCGTGTCATCCTTGCGCAGGGGCCATGCTAATCTTCTCTGTATCGTTCCAATTTTATCAGATGTCCCCGAAGGGACAATATTAGCCGTTTAGAGGCTGTATATAAACTAGTAATCAGCTCTTCTGGTGAGCGATGTGGGATGGATGATTTGACGGTAATATTATCAAAGAATAATGCTAAAGTTACCCATTTATCTTTTCTTTTTAGTGATAATATCATTATTTTCATGAGGCATGGCATCCAATTAAATCATGGGAGACCGCAGCCTCTTCAGTATGCGGTTAATGCAGCCTTTTTGGCTACCCTTTTTAGCGATTATCTTGATGCTGCGGGCACTCCCGGGTGGTATTGTGGACCTAATTTCTACTCAACAGATGTTATTCGGAAATTTGCTGCGATTCAGGTATGCTATAACACGTTTTTATGGTGGCCAAACGGGTTGATCAGACGGGGTAGATAAAAAGTCAAAGTGCATCGGCTCTAGTTGACTTGAAGTTATATAAAACGATTAATGTGTCAAATTTGGAAAATAAATGGTTTTGGGATGTTTTATGGAATTATAATACACTTTGGACAACTTTTGACCCGCTATAGATAAAAAAATCGACCAATTTACAAGTAAATACATCAAACCGTGAACTCTAGTTATGTTTGGTCTGAAACGAGTTGAATCAAAAATTGATCTATAAAGGGAACTCGTCGAATGGATCCAACGGGTTACTATAAAGGGAACTCGTCGAATGGGTCCAACGGGTCCAACGTATTGTAATTTATAAAGAATTTTGTGAAAAAAGTTTGTGGTAAAACCAACTCGACCCCTTCGAATCGCAATAAAATTACTCATGTTGACCTTTTTACCTGAGCCAGCCATATTAAACTTCTCAACACATTTCATTTTCATTCTGACGATTTCTACCTTGACTAGTTAACACCAGTACGTGTTTTAAATCACAGATTGACTATATCCTTGACTAGAATGCAAGAAAGATGAGTTCCGTTGTGGGTTTTGGGAATCACTATCCAAAACACGTCCACCATAAAGGCGCGTCAATACCAAAGAATAAGATCAAGTACAAACTGTAAAGGAGGATCTAAGTTTAAAGACTCGAAAAAACCAAATTCCAATACTATCATCGATTCATCGGAGCTATGGTTGCAGGCCCCGACAAGCGTGATGGATTCCATGATGTACGTACTGATTATAATTACACAGACCCAACACTCGCTGGCAATGCTGGTTTGGTTGCAGACTTGCAGCCTTGGTGGCCTTATCTGGCGAGAGAACTACAAATAAGATGGATAAATGATAAGAACACTTTTCTCGGCAGTTCCACCTATGTTTCCAACTCCACCTCCTCCCCCTGCTCCATGGAAGCTATGAGCGGTTACACGTAGGATGTTTGTTTTTAATGTATGTAAGTAACAGGAACACGGTGACACTAACGATGGGTTAACTAAACGCTGCTTTTTCGTTTATCTTTTTGCGCCGATTTGTTACTTGTAGCTTTGACCATAGAGTGTTCATGCATGTTGGAGTTCAAGTATAACTTTTGAGACTATGTTACCGGCATGCTTTTTTAGAAAAATCTTAACCACCCCCGAGTCTTGAGAAGAGGCGGAAGATGGTGCACCAGAAGTAAGTTCGTTTGGCCGATAAAGAAACAAGCTAATTGACTCAAACTATGCTAGTTAAAACAAAATATTTCATAGAAGATACAAGCATAAGTTAAAAATAGTTGTCTTTATTGCTTAAAGTTTCAAAGGTGTCAAATTTACTAATTGGTGTACCTTCTGGTTTTTATCCATTTTATTCCACATCGGTTGGAGTAGAAAATCTCCAGTATATATATGTACTAGTTAAATTTCAGGCTGGATTCAGTAGCGTGGTCTGTGACAAAAAGTGGGGCATTAAAGTGGGTTCGGAGAGGTCTTTGAATAAAGAAACACCCTTGGAAGTTGTTGGTGATCATCTGGCTACATACTGAACTAATTAGGTCTTCGCTTTAAATAGTTCTCGGTGAAGCCTTAGAGCTCTCTTCTCAGAGCAGCCAGCCAAACGGCCCATGGCTTCTATGAGGAGTTGATTTGTTAAACCCAAGGTCTTTTTTTTACCAATAAGAAACATAAAGATTTAGACTGATTATTGCAGGACTTTACCCTAATAAAAGGGAGTCCTTCCAAAAATTCTCGATGGCTAAGGCAGAACCAAAGCCAAGGAGGGGGTTTGGAAATAGTTTTCAACCAGCAATTGACGCGCCTCGGTTATTACCTCATTAGCTGCGTCATTGCCCCAAGCGCAAAGATACTTTCAAACATTCCCCAACCCCTTGTTTTATACACTTCGTCTACTCTTCATCTTACATCCTCTAGTCGATGTGGGATAAGTTCAAAATACCAACTTTCAAACAGTTGACATCCTCTCAACCCTTTTCAAATTTCAACCCTCCACCGGTGTGGGATCAGTCACATATTGGCTTGAAACTTCCAATGCATATGTGAATGATGTCATCCTATGGAATTATGGATTGCTGCCATTATACTTTGAATATCTAGAAGCAGCTTTATATCACTACTAGCAAGATGGATGCTACTTGTCAAATTTTATTTCACTTGAATGTCACAAGCCATGAACGTCGGCCGTCGGGTTCTGTTGAAAGCGAGGGTTACTGGCTTATCATGTTGGTCCTGTTGGAGTACCCAACGATAAGGGTGTAGTATGTCTCATGAGTAGAGAATTCGATATGTCACTACAGTATAGGGAGTCGGGCTGCTCCCTATGAATCCAAGGCAGATTAAAACTAGCAAACCTCTTTTATATGCGAGACGGATGGTTGTGTTAGGACGTCACCCGGGGTCGAAAGAATGACTAGTGGGATGAAGTTAATACATATAAGTCAGAATTTGGACTTTGAATTTTGGTCTTGGAATTTCTGAGCATGCTTATTTGGGGCATTATAGTCTACTAATAATGTGGTGGTAATTTTATGTAACGCAAGTTACACGCCATGAAGTTTACATAAGAACTAACAAGTTATAAGCAACCAGCTGAAAACCAATAACGATCAATGGCCTCGTTAGAAATGTGTTAACACGATCAATCCGAATCAGGTAACACCTTTACTTGAACTGATTTCGATTGATCGTGTTTACACATTTTTTTAAATGTTTACTATATCAAGAAAAGTTCAAGTACTAGTTATGTTATAGACTTGGGTTTATAGGAAAAGTAGTTATGATTTGACTTTATTAGAATGCTAACAAGCTTAGTAAACTCATGATCTTTTATAAACGGTAAACATGTCTTCTTCGGCAAAAGAATATGGCTTAAAATAGTTTTCAGAGTTATTAGACAGTAGTACTATATTTGCTGAAAAACAAGTGAAAGGGATATGTTCCAAGTCACTAGACATTTTATATACAAGGGTGTAACTTACTAGGATCCAATAAACTTGGATTGGGCATAGTTGATTATATGATACTTGATTGTGTGTTCTATAAACTCTTGGACGAGAACAAAAGAATGGTCACCTCGCCTAACAATGTGATTCGTAATATTGCCTAATGCGCAAGCCACTCGACATGGAATCATAGAAGTGATAAGCTTCATGATGCAGGTTATATGATAGAACCTCCTTTGGTGTAACTTAGGAAATAAGTCATTAAAGATTTATTTCATCTAAGGAATGCCCAAGGAGGCCTACTAAGACGTAAGATTCTAAAGGATGGTTTTGTTCTCATACTCGTTGTTGAATGATTGAGAGCCTTACCAATGATCACCATGTTAATCTTCGATAGTCTTTTTTTTGTGTTTGCCTTTACTTCATAATTACATTTGATATGTTTGTTCCATTAGCATCTATGAATACAGTTACATGTTTAAGAGTACACAAATTTATACAATAACCACAAAGTAGTTCCAATCAAAACAGTAAAGTAGTTGCAACAGCAGATGTCTCGACAACCAAAAATAAAAAAATTGGCATTAAATAAAGAAAAAAAGTGGGTGTTCATTAGAGGGAACCAAGCGGGTTTTTTGAGCCAAGGGTCTATATAAACAGGTAATAAGTTTCTTTCCCAGGCGATGTGGGATATGAGCAAAAGCTTTTGTTCTTTCTTTATACAAATAACCACTTATACGTTTAACCGACGACAGCTTTATGAAAGCTTCAATCCTTAACATTTCAAGCTTGGTAAGGGTGCATAGGCTTCTAGAATGCTGGTGAGTTTACTTGATAGCTATACAAATATCCACTTATACGTTTAACCGACGACACCTTTGAAGCATAAGTTATCCATGAGATGATAACTTGACGGTGCCTGATTGTAAGTATGCTAGACGTTGGTGGCCGAAACCTTCACTGAGACACGTCTCATTTCTCTAACTCAAGCAAGAAGTATAAGTATATCATTATCTGAAGTCTGAACAGACTTGGACACCTACCTAACGAGGAACCTACAAGACTAAGATTCTTAAAGTTTGTTTCCTTTCAGACCCACCATCTAAATCTAGTTCACAACTTGTGACATAGTTTCTACTTTGTTTAAACATGACAAACTGTAAACAGATAAACTAGAAACAAATGTACTTGTTAAATAAAGCTCAATTCCACGAGACAGGTCAAAATATACCATTAGAACAGAAAATGTAACAATAAACGTTACCAAACGATAATATCAATACCAGGCCTTTGTTTTTATACACGACCCCCTCCTTGTTTGTTTATCCTAATCAGGCGATGTGGGGCTGATACAAAGCCATTTCTATTTGCTTGCACCGTCTGCATTCTTTGGACACTAGATCAGCAGATCTTAAGCGGTGCTAATTTGCGTTATGTGATAACTATGGTCGAACCATATGCTATGTTTTTCGTGTTACAAGAATATATATATATTGTAGCTCGGTGTGCGAGTTTGCCTTTTAGAAATACAATTCCTCCCATGACCCATCTTTATAGAAATCAAGCTCACCAAGGTATGTGAATCGACTCATTTGGTTTTCGAAGCCAAAACAAATGTTTATTTGAAAACGTGATAAAAGGCGAGTTAGAAAGAAAATGTCCACAACATTAGATCAAACAAATCCTCTCACGGAGTGGTCGAGTATAATGTGGACTCTGTGAACCAAAAAACTCAAGTAGGACTAATAAAACAACATATTCTCATTTTCACGTGGCCACGAGGGAGTTGACATGGTAGAAGGAATCACATTTTTCTCTGTAAAGGGGGCAACAGGGTTCATGGTTGGTGGTTTATTTGTGGGATACAGGTCAAATAAGGAACTGATATGCTTATCGTTGATGTTGGCGAGGCTGAAGTTTGCAGCAAAAACACAGAAAATGGAAGGATTCTTAGAAATATGGAAAGGAATCAAAGGGTATTCATCAACAGGTTTATATATTGATCGCAAGTTGCAATGATCAAGCTCAAAACCGTTCCATAGGCATTTGAATTGGAGCCTTTAATTACAAGTTGCTGTTTTGTGTATATATAGTCACTAGCAAGTTCGTAGCAGTTAGGTAAATCAACATATTCTATAAGTAAAGTCCTCAATGTGGTGTTACAGGTAGGTACTTGGAACTAAGAAAACGTGCACGAAGTTACTGGTGTTTTGCAATGAGGTGCATAATTGGTTCTCCTACAAAACGACTGCGCGAAAGGTCAAACTTGGAAAGATGGTTACAATGCAAAAGTAATACACAAAAAGAAAGAAAAAAGTGGAGATGCGGGGTATCGATCCCCGTACCTCTCGCATGCTAAGCGAGCGCTCTACCATCTGAGCTACATCCCCTTTTTGATTTATAAATTTCATATTCTCCCTTCATAAAAACTATATATTTTAACTCCAAAATTGTGCTGATCATATTCTTACTTGTTACAACCCAATATTATTAGTTACCTTAACTATGTGCTCTTTGCTTCAGTAACAAAATCAAGAGAAATGAGGATCGTCTTGTCGGGAGAATTTGTTCTAGAGAGTTCGTACAAAAAAAATTATCGTGAATGTCTCATCATTATTGACTCAACTCGACGTTTTTCAGAAAACAGCTAATGGACGTCTTGTTTCGTAGAGTGAGTCTCTAATCATTATTAATGCTTGACATCTGTTTTATGTTCCATACCTCGTGGAAGCCCAAATTAACCCATTTCTCCGAAATGAAAGTTAGGAAATTCCTTAAAGCTAAGACAATGTAAACAGGCGTAACTGACTTACTGCACAAACACGTGCTATAAGCTCTTGTTGATAGGACAATCATTCTAATCATTTATCTAGTTTACAGAAAACAGATGTCTCGACGGTACCCAATATCGTCTTTGTTATATCTCAAACGGATCAGATAAAAAGTTTAACTATAAGGGCAACGGGTCAAATGGGTTGAAAATCACTCAAATTTTTGTTTATTGCTCAAAACCTTGTACAAATGTGTTAAATAGTTTAGTTATAAGAATGCAAATGAAGTTTGACATTTTATTTCGACTTTTCTGTGTGTTCAATGGCTTTCTTTGACACTACCCTGTACATCGGAGATTGTCCCGCATCTGAGAAGGCTAAATAGTTTTTGGAGAAAATGTGATGAATATAACGAGAAGTTGCTGATTTATGCATCATGTTCTAAGGATTATAGACAAGAAACGTGTTAACTCCATAGAGTTCAACGACTTGCAAAAGATATGTGCAATCTTGTCTTATTGATATAGGTGAAGTATTTATAGATAAGACGATGGTTATGATTTCTGGTAATGTATGTACGTTATCATTATCAAAGGCGTACCATTACTAGTGCAAGTTAATGTACGGGTAGTGCAGCCCGAGTTGAAGATACATCTATATATGTGCTCTACATATCATGGCATGTATCTCTTACATACTTCATAAGTACACTTGATTTAAAGTATGTTTGCAACTTTATGACATAAACACACACTAACAACTAAACGGAAATTACATACTTAAAGAAATGCTTGAAAAACGAAGTGCAAAGGGGGTTCAAAACTGTTAAATCAATAGATTCTGAACTCAGAAATCTGTTTATGAAGGAAGAAAACGGGGTATCGACCCGTACATCTCACATGCTTTTGTATCACGAGAAAAGCTTTCTAGTTTACAATCGTACTTTTCCGTGTAAACTAGGGTAATCTCTGCTAATAAAAATGTTTAAATGGAAAAGGGAGAGCAATGGATGATAATTTTTCTAACACTTGAGGGTTGACTCGTTGGTAAACACGAAATTGCACCCACGGGTGCATCTATTTGGTAGTAAAGCAACTCATTGACTAGTTACAAGACGGCGGCTTGTATGTGCCATTTAAAACAAATAAATCCACCCCAATTCGTCGTAGGTATACTCTCGCAAACCAAAAGTTTAGCTGTATTAGTTATGTCTCTTACAAAATCCAGAGAGATGAGGATAGTCTTGTCATGTGAAAAAACTTAAAGTGTTGAAACAGCAGCTACTGAGAACATGATAGCTAGCCATAAAACTAAAATGTTGTTCATCAAGCTGAAAAAAGTCACTTTTTGCTTATAAAACCAACAGAAGGAATGTTCACAGCTTATCATTGAGCAAATACTGAATTAAACTTTGAACTATAGATTGGAGGGGTGAGCCATGCAAAGGCAGTAGTGCAACACCAAGGCAAAAATAAGATTGATATCAAGTGAGCCGATGGCTCACATATCAGATATTAATCAGATATTAAACTGATAAGAACAGATACTACACTTGATCTTAGCCAAAAGGCCGAGAAAGGTATGCCTATTCAAATACTAGGCCTTTGCTTTTATACAACCCCCTCCTTGTTTGTTTATCTCACCCAGGCGATGTGGGATTCATATAAGGGCTTTTTACAAAATTAACTTGCTTGCACTTTCTGCATTTCTTTGGACACAAGATTTTAAGTAAATTGATTTGTGTTACACAATAACCATAGTCATTAGAGAAGTTGTGGGATGTATCTTTTGGAAGCAAAATCGATGATAAACTGAAGTTAGATACTGACAAAAATGACTAATGTTGGGCGAGGAGATTTGGGAGGCTATGCGACAGAGTCAGAAGAGGATTTCATAGAAATAATCTATCATAGACTCACCAAGATAAATAAATCAACTCATGTCGTTTTTGGTACCCAAAACAATCATTCATTTGAAGACGTTGTAAATGAGATAATGAGGTACAAAGATTGGAGTTGTAACTTGTAAGTACCATGTAGACGCTGTGTGATCAAAAACAAAGGTGGGACTAATAACGCAACGATTTTTCTTTTTGATGCGGGAGTGCGACATAGCAGAAGGAATCACATATTCACATTATATGCAATGGGGCAGGATATCACATAACAAAGTGGTTCATTTTGACTAGTCTGAAAATTAAAGCAAAACACAACAAATGGCAGGATTCGTTAGAACTTATAAAATACAACTATTGAAGGGAATCATGAGGTATTCATCAACGCGTTTAGATATTTATCGCAACTTGCATTGATCAAGCTTAAAACTGTTCAAAAGGCATCAGAATTGGAGCCTTAACAAGTTCATGTTCTTTTGTGTATATGTAGAAAGATCGCAGAGGTACTAAACATCTTAATGTGGTGCTGCGGGTAGGTACTTAAACTAAGAAAAGGTGAGGTTCATATATGTGGCTTAGTTGACAGTTGACACAAAAAATTGATACACATCCTACAATATTACACAATCGGTTCCTTAAAACACAATTATGTGAAAGGTCAAACAAACTTACCAAGATAGCTTTAATGCAAAAGTAGTACTACTAATTCCTATTAAATTTGATTATTTACTAGATTTGGTGAAAATATGACAAAAGTAGTACTATTATCTCCGGTAAAAGACCAAGTTTGGTTTAAACATGGTGAAACATGACATCCTTATCCTTTGGAGGAATCTATACATATGCAATTTGCATAAAATGTGACCAGGGCGAGCCAGAATTTCACATTAAGAGGGCCGAATTTTTTGTTTAAAATAAAGCGATTTAGTTCAAGCTTAATATGTCAAAACAACGATTACTCACACTTCTTTAATGTTGTGGTTTAACATTTACTTCATTTATATACTTTCATTACTCAAATCTCTCAATCTATTAATATTATACCTACAAGACTTTGAGATTCCGTTCATCTATCTTGTGTGGCTGCTTCTCCTAACATCAGATGAATGGGACCTATGGTCAGACAGACAATGGGTTACTTAAACTTATAGAAAGAATACAGCACGAAAGGGTACCTAAAAGGGCAGAAATCATGACTCCGAGGGCCTTCCGGTGTAACTGATGGAATTACCTCTACCTGTTCACCTAGCATATGCTAACGTTTTACCTCAGCTATAATTTACCTTTTTTGCTGAACAAGTAGAAATTTAGAAGTCTGTGTTTTCTCTTAGAATCTAAACCATTCTTTATTTATTACATGATAGAAGTCGTGGTGACTGTCACGCTATCGAACAGATTTTTGTGAAATAGAGGTATAGTGACTTTTGTGCTGAATAGATAGTATGGTGACATCTTTTAAGCTTTACACTTGATGCTTAACTAGCTTTTCATTCCTCCTAAAGCGAATTGGTACCTGCAACTTTAGCTAGTCGATGGGTGACTGTATTCTGTCAAAATAAGCATTAAAAAGAATCAGGCAGGGGTCACACACATATACATTAGACTAGAGAATTGGCAGGGGCCGCGCAAACGCAAGCCCCCTCAGCAACAAATTACGATGTAGACTCGACCACTTGGGCCAATCTTAGGATAGCACCCCTCCAAAGTGCAATGGAAGTCACTAACCTAGGCCATGGGCCTTTTTGATCACCCATTGACCCCATCCAGGTAAGTGCCTAAACCAATAGCATAGTTTTCCTTTTATACACCTTCCCCTTCCTTTCAATTTTCCTCTCATCCGATGTGGGATCTCATTAAATTGCTTCTTTTTTCCATACTTTTTCATACATCTAAATGAGTAAAATGCAAAAAGGCAACAAATTCTCTCATGGAGTTCTAACTTTTACATTTCCGATCTCAAAGAAAACCCGGGCCAATATTTATTAGGATCAAACATAGTCGACGCTCTATGAAAAAGACTGCATTAATGTCTTTAAATCACTGAACTTAAGCATCTTGAAAACTCGTTTGGATTGTCAGCTATTCAATTCAATGTTGTTTTTGGAACTTAGAAGGTTGGTTTCTCAACATGTGAAAGTAAGTTGTCGTCTCTTCGTATCACCGGTTTATTTCCGGAGACTAAGTGCAGCCACTATAAGTGTTTGATTGAATAATCGTACTCCTCAACAAAGAATTATAACATGGTTGAGAGGTAGGTTTCAATAATTCTAGTCTCATCATGAGCTTTCTGTTTGATGCAGCCCGATTGTGACCAATCCAGAACTAATAAGCACAAGGCTTAATTGAAGAAGGAAAAGATACACATGCATGTGGCTTATTTTATATTTTTCACTAATCTTGCCAAATTTTTGAATCTGCGTCATTTGCAAACTAGCTTCGTAATGCATAGTGAGATGCATCTCATTACTTTAACTCAGGCAAGAAGTCTAAAGACGTATTTATCTGAACAGGCTTGGACGCCTCCCTACAAGACTGTGTGGGCAATGGATCGATTATTGTCATGTTGTGATTTAAGTTTTATTGGACAACAATACAAAAAGAACACCAAATACAAGTTCATGAGTAAGTTTACAATCAACGAGTAAGGTGATTTTCCTTAACTATGTACAGTTGCCAGTTGTGACATAGTTTTCTATTTTGTTTAAACATGTTAAAATGTAAACAGAAACACTCGAAACAAATGTACTTGTTAAATAAAACTCAATTTCACGAGACATGTCAAAATACACCATTACAACAAAAGAAAATGCAACAATAAACGTCACCAAACGATACACAGTATATATATTAAAACATAAGTTGACAACTGGTATAATCTACAAGGGTAAGAAAGGTAAAATTTTATTTACTTATTTCAATATTTGGTATGTTTAAGTTTATATTGCAGGTTTTGGATAATTGAAGGGCTATTTGTGACAAGCTGATGAAAGTTGAAGTCAGCGCTAATCCAGCTGTATATAAACATCGCATTCTCATAGTTGTTTAGTTGTTCTGTTATAGTTATGTTTGTTTCTCTCACATTCCACCATTGTTGATCGATCTTGTATTCTTGTTCTGGTACATTGTGAATATTGATCTTGTTGTTAGGATCATTGATTCACTTATATTGATTCTTGTTTCTTTTGTTTGTAAGTACTTATCACAAAGCTAGGTATCACATTTGAAGTGATAGCCTAACGCAGTTAATAAAATAAAAGGGGAGGTTGGTTGAATAATCTTTTATCTTGATTTACTGTTTTTATAAAATCGAATATGGTATCAGAGCCTATGGTTCTTGATACTTGTTTTTAACTCGTTTTCAAACTCTGGGTTTCAATTAGCTGCATGTATTGTTTTTTGTTCTAATCATGTTATTAGTTTTCTTACTTGTAGATTTTTTAACTATAACACCAATATAAGTACTTATAGTACTTATATTGGTTGGATCTTATATGACTTTTTCTACTGAACATTTATATGATGTAATTGATGTTTCCAAGTTAAACATATCTGTTTCTCATCCTAATGGAACTGTTGAGCATGTTAAACATGTAGGAAATTTCAAACTTTCAGATAAAGTTGTGTTAAAAAATGTGTTGGTTGTTCCAGGATATAAAGTCAGTCTTATATCTGTTCACAAGTTGGCCAAAGATGATAAATTTGTTGTGTCTTTTACTGAGTCAAGATGTCTTGTTTAGGATTCTCTTCAAAAGTCCCTTCTGGGGACTGGTAGTGAGAACAATGGACTTTACTTGTTTGATTCAGGTAGGAAATTTACTAATAGTGCTATTACTAAGTGTTATTTGTCTAAATGTGTTTGGCATAATAGACTTGGTCATCCATCTGACCAAGTCTTAGCTATTATTAAGGATAAAATCCAACTTGTTTCTACTAATGATGTTCAGCCTTGTGATGTATGTCATAAGGCTAAACAAACTAGGGATCCTTTTCCTCTAAGTGAACATAAGACCAAAGCCTTGGGTGATATTGTTCATTTAGATGTATGGGGTCCTTATAGGGTTAAAAGTAAAGATGGATATATATTCTTCCTTATTGTGGTTGATGACTATACCAGGGTTGTGTGGTTATACATGCTTAAAGGCAAAGATGAAGTTTTTGATAAACTTGTTGAATTTTTTAATCTAATTAAAAATCAGTTTGATGTTTCAATTAAAGTGTTTAGAAGTGATAATGGGTCTGAATTCATTAATCATAAATTTGAGAATTTTAATCACACTAATGGGATTGTTCATCAAACTACTTGTGTGTATACACCACAGCAGAATGGTATAGCTGAAAGAAAACATAGACACTTACTTAATGTTGTTAGAGCCCTCATGTTTCAGGGGGGATTACCTTTGAACATGTGGCCATAATATGTTCTTACTGCTGTTTATCTGATTAACAGGATTCCTAGCTCAGTTCTCTCTGGAAAAAGTCCTTATGATATGACATATAACATGGAACCTAATATCTCTCATTTGAAATCTTTTGGGTGTTTGTGTTTTATTACTGTGCTTAATGTAAAACCTCTGATTTTACCTTATTGACTTTGTCAACTGTTGTACTACTTATTTTTGGAATTTATATAATTTCACTTTTATATGACTTATTATTTATCACATACCTTTTGTCATACTACCTTTCATATTTATTTTACATTTATATGAACTCTAAGTCATTTATTGACTACTCTGGCAACTGACTGGCCACTTGATTTAATAATAGACTCATCACCTCAGTACATATTTAAGATAAACTGTAACTTTACTTAATTTATTTATTAAGTACTTGGATTTATTTTATATGTACATATTTACATATATTACCTAAAAGGAATAAACACCTAACACTTTAAAACAATGTACATTATTTTACATTGTCATTTATTTACTTTATTTAAGTAAAATAATTATAGTGATGTATTTAACATACACTTTCACTAAATTACCTAAAAGCTTCAACAAAATACCTACAACTCAACAAATACATACAATAATATACAAAGGCTATTATTCTCATTCAACACTTGGCAAATTTTACCAAAAACCTTCCCATATGCATAATTTATACGTGTATATGTATGCATGTCTACCCTATCATCATTTGTTAGCTAGCTTGTAAGTAATCAAGTGTAATCATACTACTCCACTAATACCCTATACTAAACCATGCATAACCATGCTTTTTCTATACCAACCTCACTTTTCTTACACAATTACTTACACACAACCATGCTTAAACCACTTACACACACAATGTCACATACACATTACTATACAATGTCATGTTTGTCCCCCTTTGACCTTGAGAAACACACGGATGCAAACCAAAAGTGGGAAGGAAGGATAGTTGCTAATTTTGAACATGTGTGTAAATAACAAGTGTATCCAACCAAATCCCATGCATATCTTTGTAAGATACATTGTACAAAGTACTAGGATCTCCTTTGATCTCTCTCTCTCTTTGTTATTAGCCGAAACACACACACTATCCACAACACAAAACATTTGCCAATCTCATCATCTATCTCTCTCTCTCAACCTACGGTTAAACACCCCTTTCCACCATTTTTGAACCTCCAAGTTTATCTACTACTCCTATACTATGTCTCCTATAATATAAAGGTTAATCATTAGCTCATCCTACAAGAACCTTGATCCTTGAAGCAAGAAAAAGAGCCCTATGAGCCCTAGTGAAGCCCACGGCTACATCTTTGTCACCAAGACCTCCATTGTTGAAAGCTTGTCACTTGTTCTTACTCATCCTCCTATCACTCCTAAACTTATCTAAACAAGTAAGTCCAATCTAAAACCTATCTTTCTAATACATTTACTTTCATACATATTAACATACACATGGTTATTCTTGGTAAAAGTTAATATTGAAACAAGTATATGAAACCCTAAAAACCTATAATAACCCACGGCTTGATTTTTAATATGACATAAAATGATGTAAAAACTTATCAACCATGAAGAACATGTCACCATAATCTTGTTAAACTTGAAAAACCATGAAAACCTAAACATGCATAATTTTTGGACGTGGGGTTTATGCCCATTTTCCATTTTGGGTAATCTTGTAATGTTTAGATACAACTAGAAACACTAGATTTACGTTTTTAGGTGCCTTAAAATGATAAGTTCACTATTATACCTTATAAGGTTTAGTTTTAAGCTCACTGTAATAAGTTGCCTAAATAAATATTCATTATCACTAAATAAAATGTGTTATAAAACTTTTAGTGTCAAAATATAATTTTATAAAGTTTCATGTTGAAAGTATAGATCTATAAGTGTTTTGGACTAAAATAATAAATCTAAGAAGTTTTGGATTAAAATAATAGATCTACTAAATTTTGGATTAAAAATAGCAAATAAAATACTTTCGGGTTGGATTTGTAATTTTACAAAGTATAAGGATCTAAATAAACAAGTGTAGAAACTTATTTTCCAAAAACATAAACTTTTGGACCACTTTTGTAGATAGCCGTGAGTTGAGGGTGTTGTTTTGACAACATCCGAAACTTCAAAGTAATAAAAAGGACTTAAATAGAATTAATATAATGTTAGGGTAAATTGTGTAAACTTTAGAAAACCTAGGGATCACTTTGGTCATTTGCCGAAACTTAATATAAGCCTTAGGGACCAATTATGTCAAGTTAACAAACTTATTTAAGCCCTAAGTAACCCTAGGGACTAATTCTGCCTTTTGCCGAAGCATATACAAGCCCTAGGGGGCATTTGTGTAACTTGTATTTAAACTTAATTCTAGCCGAAGGTTGGAGGACTAAAAATGCCAATATGTGAAACTTTAATAAGCCCTAGTTACACGTGTAACTAGGGAGGGACCAAAATTGTAATTACTTGAAAGATTTAGAAACCCTAGGGGTATAAAGGTAATTTAACCGCGGGTAATTATTTAAATAAAAAGACTAAAACGTATTTTATACAAAGTATTACGAACCCTAAAATTTCATATATTTATACCCGTTATTTAAAACGTAAAACTTAAATAAACGTAACAATTGTTATTTTTCCAAACTGATAGTTTAATAATTATAAACACTACGTAAACGCGGAATTTAATTAAAATGTTATACATTTTATAAACCTTATTTATATATTAAATATAAATTAAAAATGATTAACTTATAAAATAAATATATTTATTATATTTATTTTCTATTACTTTGAATATATATAAAACTACCTTTTATAAATATTTAAAGTGTTTTATACACAACAAATTTACAAAATATTAATTAAATGGATTAATTAATTTAACCTTATTATTTATTTTATACTTAAAATAAATACTACTAGAACTTGTACAACGATGAATAAAAATACAAGTATCGTAATAAAATGCTTAAAACAAGTATAAGCATACCCAGATTTATTCTGAAACTTTTATGCATTATGTTATGCATTTACTGAGACCTTATAATTATTTAGGTCGTTGATTGTATCGTGAGCATCCTTAGATTTATCTATTGACTTATTGTTGTACTACTGAGGTGAGTTCATGCCCCCACTTTATATATTGACAAATTTTTAAACCTTTTAATAGGAAAGAAAACATGCAACATATTTTATTTTATGGACATGGATTGAACTGTGAAACCTTTGATTACATTACCTATTGTAGATGAACCCGCATGACCCGTGCATCCGAAACTGTTAGAATTATTGAATTACCTGAATGTTATAAATAGATCTATTTTGGATTGACCGTCCCCATCTGGGTGAGTCATGCTCACTGTGCCTAGGCCAGGACAACAGATGTTTCACATGTCAGCACTTATTTTTGTTATGGGTGCCTTTTTATAAGGCGAAGGGTCCTTATTTGTTAAGGACTTAACTGTCAAGTTTCAGTTTCGGGCAATATGGGAATGTAATTACTTTTAAGTATTGATGCTTTGTGCATTACTACTTCAGTGAATATTTAATGTCCAAACTTATTTTAATTAAACCTGTGAATTCACCAACTTTATGTTGACTCTCTAAGCATGTTTTCTCAGGAAACTGAAGCAGGTATTGGTGTGCATGGAGTCAAGCATCATGATAGGCTGCATTTATAGAGCTCATCTGGGGTTTTATAAACTGGGGAATAATTCAAACTATTGAACAATGTTAAAGACTATTTTAATACTATTTGCACTTTCAATCATGTAATAAATGTAAGGATAATCTTTTATCTGTTGCTCTATATTTTTTCTGCTGTTGATCCACCTACGTGACACCCAAATATTATTTCCGCTGCATTTGACTCAATTTGGGGGTGTCGCAGAATGGTATTAGAGCGATAGTTATAGAGAATCAGAGCAAAAATTAAAATAAACATAAAAATAATTTTTTTTATATAATTTGGACTATAACTGCTTTAAAAATCTTTTGGGATTTTCGGGACTAGAATAGTTAAGCATATTGACTGTAGAGCATACATCGATTGTGTGATTGCCTGTGCATTGATTATTAACATCCGGTTGATTAATCTTATAAGTATTAACGTAACCTTTAGCATGGCGAGTGTTAAACGGCACTATTATATAATTTTAAATTATATTTCCCAAAACTTTTAACTTGAGTAAGTTTATACTTATATCAATTAAAACTATATTACTTTCATATTTATCATGGCATCACCTACCGATACACCTGCTGCCGTATCTCCGACGACCGTCTTATGTGGATGGTTATCTGCTAATGACTCCGGCGTTAGTTACGCTTCTGTCGACGCCGCATCTATTGAGGCACTTATCTCTACTCCACCTATTTCCCCCGATGGGGAAGAGGTCCAGCCTCCTGCTGCTTTACCACCTGTACCACTTGTGACTTCTCTGCGGGAGCATGCACCCGAGTCTCTGCCACCTCGTAAGAGGAGGTACGAGGCACCTCTCGATTCCACTTTTGAGATCGGTGAGGGTTCCCGGGCCAGACATGCTGACCCGTTCAGGCCCAGATCACGGCACTGGCCGCACGCCAGGCCCAGGATGTAGCAGACATTCTTGCTCTGCTATCGGTCGGACAGACTGAGCGCGCTGTTCTACAGCAGCGCCAGGACCTTCTATCATGGACTGTGAGTGCGGAGGCGCACGCTGCACGAGGGGCGTGGTCGACTACTTATCATTCTCTCCAGTGGTTGCTGGATGAGAATGAGTTCCTCCGTGAGCAGATCTACCTGCTCCAAAGCCAGCAGACGGACATTCATACTGCCCTCTTGACCATGGAGGAGACTCTTGCTATTTTCTTCGACCTCTAGGAGGTCCGTCATCAGGGGTTGACGTCAGAGACCGCTCATCTCCAGGGAGTTCAGCAGACTCTCAGAGACTAGTTCCTCGAGGCACTCCGACTGCTCAAGGAGACCAGGACTGCCATGACCGCGATGCAGGTTTCCATGCAGGCACCAGCTGTCTCATCACCGCCCGTGGCACCAGCCGTATCCGAGGAGTCCGTTAGGCACCAGTAGATTAGATGTACTAGATCTTTTGTACATCATGATAAGCTATTAGGGTTGCATCCCGGCTATCATGATATAGGATCTCATGGATTTGTACTTTTCTTTAGTCAGTTGTATCTTTGTACTGTACTATTTAGATTAGGGATTCATAGATGATGTACTTTAGATTTCATGTACCACCATCCCAGACAGGCGGGTTGTGCTCTGTCTTGGATCAGGTTGTGCATTTTGTACTGTATTCCTATTCTAGACTTATGGCATGTACTCATTAGCTTTTTTTATATCCTGTACTGTATTATATTATGAACTTTAAACAAGTTATCCAATTTGTTGCAAAGTCTATGCATGAATTTCTTTTCGTGTAATTATATAAAACTGTGTTAATACCTTTGATATGAGTGATTTTACTCATATCATTTATATCAATATACAATGAACTAATGCATAAAATGTATTAAAAAATGCCTTGTATATGTGTATTTCTTGTTTCATGTGTGTAGGTACCCAAATTCACGAAAACCGGCGAAACCGACACGAGTTTGAAGAAAAGATCGAAAAAGCCAAAAACAAGCTCGATTTTGGTGGATTTAATATTTTATGAAGATTAGTGGGCTTGTGGGACCCACATTCAGATTAATGGGCTGACAAGCCCATTAACAAGAACAAGTCTATTTTATGGGGTGAATTAAGTGTTATTCATTTGGGCCAAAACCCAAGTCATTTCGTGGAGGATTCAAATGGACCAACAGCCCATTATGACTAAATGAATTTGAGGCGTGTGGAGTTTATGGGCTCCAAGCCCATCAACAAAGAAGGAAAAAATAAAATAACGGATGGAAAGAATGTAACGTTTATAACTTTATCCTGGTCAAACTTTTTATCCACCACAAACTTTCACCACACACGTTTTTTATTCTCTTTCGATATTAACAAAGCTCTCCTTTCTTTCTCGTTCACCCAAAATATAAACCAGACGCAACCTACACTATTCCTATCAAAACCCTAATAATTAAATCACACAAATAAATTGGGGGTTTTTATCACACGTGCGATTCACACGAAGGGAATTAAATCCCCCATGTTTTCGGAAGAAAGAAGTGGAAGAGCGTGGAGACGTGGCAGCATGTGATTGGTCTTGATACATCATCCATCCTCAATCCACTAATGAGAAGATGCCACATCAGCTAACAACTAGCACAACTAGCACACAATCGTGCCACGTTGGCGATCTGTGTGCTAGTAAACCCATCTCAACCGTCGATTTGAAGAGTGAGAAGGAAGAGAAGAAAAGATACTAAATGGACGATCAAGATTCGCTTCTTCCTCAACAAACTCCACCCCAACCCTCTCATTCAGCTATAAAAACTCATTTATTTCTTCAGTAATGGTATCCAATTTTTTTTACTAGTCGTTATTATGTTAAATTAGCATTAGGAGTAATTTTGTAATTTCTTTTCATGAGTATTGTAACCTTTTGATAATTAATAAAAAGTTGATTTCGTTTTATTTAAATCTCGTTTAATTTACTGTTTAAATTTAATGTTACATATTATTCTTATAATCTGTTTTGATATGATAATGTTAAGGGTTATTTGATTTAAGCTGTTTAATAGCTTTTGTCAATTAATCTAGTAAAATTATTGGGAAATACTTTCCCCACTGGAAAGTCATTAAAAACCTATGTTGAGTACTATACTGGTTCGATTGGTGACGGTGGACTCGAGTATGGTTCGTAAGGAGGATGATGGTGGAGTCGTATATGTTTAATTAGCCAGCTCAGCGCTGCGCTACGTCTCAACGGCTTACGTCATAAGGTTTACTTACTTGCTATATTTATGTTGTAGTTAATCTGATTAGTTTAATCCATTCGACTGTATGATTTTGCTTTAATATATTTTTATGTTGTGGTATGCTAGTTTGAGAAATCTGATTAATCTGATAAGTTTGATTCTAGTTTGAGTTTACTGAATTTAGTTCATAGATATGCTTAATGTTTCGATCTATGCTCACTATTTAGATAACTGGATTTATGGATTTGTGATTTGATGTTAGAAACGAATTGGGATAAATTAAGAAGTCTGCTGAATGATTTTTGTTAGTTTGAAAATTGCTGAGTATGAGTATTTCTGATATCAGTTAGGAGAATGAAATCTGGTATGAGACTGCTGAACGTTATCTAGGATTGAGAATCTGCTAAGTTTAGTAACTTCTTATCTGATCTAGATGGATTAGCTAGTTATTTGGTTTACTGTGATACTATTTGCTGATTTAATTTGCTTAGTTTGCTGATGGATTGCTGAATAAATGCTTATTATTCTAGTAACTAGTTCAGCTTAGCTGATATTGGTTTAATTAAGTTAAATTTCTGATTAAGTTTGCTTGATTGGATTTGAGTTGCTTTTTTTTACTTAGTATAAAAGTTCTGTTTGCTTATTTTGTTTAATGTTAATATCAGCTAAGTTGTGTAACTGTCATTTCTTTAGCTATGACTACTTAGCTGAGTAATTTTAGCTGAGTTTGTGTGTTTCTTATTTGCTGATATTAGCCTTTTAAGTCAATTTTAGTTTACTTTGCTGTTTGTGTGAATTTTGCTATTATTGTTGCTCTAACAAAAGCTGCCAAACTCATTAAGTTTGGTAGTACGCATCTGAATCATCAGTCCGTAATTCACTCAAATAGGTCATTCCTGTGACCAACTTTCATTTATTTTTGTTGTTAAAAATAATTACAAAAATGAGTCCCTCACGGGACTCGAACCCGTGACCTCATGGGCAAATACCCAACGCAATACCCAACTGAGCTACATGCTCCTTTGTTTTAAGTTTGGGCTTTCAATGTTTTATACCCTTTCTAACTGTGGTATTTCTTTTGTTTTAAAAAAGTTTATTAAAAGATTAACAAAATAAGTAATAAATTTATTTTTAAAATGTTTGTCTAGTAAAATCTGATTAGAATTGATTTAAATAAATTAAACAAATAAAAAATATTTTATTACCTTTTAGAAATTTAAATTGTTTTTAAAAGTAGATTTTAAATAATAATTAGAATTTAATTAATTTGGATTTTAAATAAAATGGTTTCATAAATAGTTTTTTTCAGTGTAAAAGTATTTTAATTGAATAAGGCTTTTTTATAGAATTTTTAAAATAGTTTAAATTTTTTAAGTAGTGTTGATTTTAAATAATAGTAATTGTTTTTAGATCAAAATAATTCGGGGTAACGATTCATACACTTTAGGATAAAATTAAATAGTTTTAAATTTGTAGAATTTAATTTTAGTTTAAAAACCGAAAACCAATTCGAATCAGTTGTCCAAATCGATACAAAACGTCTCAAATTCATAAGATCTTCGTGTACAACGAACTTGGTTCACCGACGTGTTTAATTAAATCCGTCTTTGGTAATTTTAGACTATTACTTTTTCCTAAAGGTAATTTTCTAATTTACCCTATAACGTATCTAATTATCACATATACTATCCACGACAAATCAAAAATTTTGGCGCCGTTGCCGGGGATTGTGTACGATTCGTCTTTGTTGAGATTTGTTGATCGTTGATTTGAAGACCCTTTCCGTCCTCGGAAAGTTTTGTTATTTTTCTATTAATATAGTATGTATCGTTTTTCTCGTTTTTTTTTGTGATTAATATATTGTATTACGTAGAACAATAAATTTACATACTTTTCAAATAAGACCTTAGTTGGGATTTCATCACCTAGCTATTATATTCGCATCCAAAACAAAAATAAAAAGGCAAAATAGATAAATACTAATAAGAAGTTTGAACTCGATTTATACAAACTATAAGGTGGGTATAAGGCGACGTGCTATAAAAGGCCGTCTAAGGAAAAAGGTTTTTAAGTGCTTTGTGCCACCTCGTTTCCCCGCTTGCTTGTGCGTATATTAAGAGGGACGACCGATTATTGGTTTGCCAACTCAAGTAGTATTAAATCTTATTTTTGTTGTTTACTTATTGAACCTCGAGACGTTTAGGTTTTCACCTATCGTTTCAAAGTCGACCGAGGGTAATTTACTTCCATAGTAGTTATCCTTATTCCTTGTTTTTATCGATCATTTTTATTGAGAAATACCAAATAAAAATACCAAAAATAATCTTCTTCTTGTCTAATTTCTTTTCTTCAATCCTCTAAAATTCTCGTCTTTGTAGTGTATGCAATTACGTTCTTCTAGACTTGTGATTGATTTTAATAGGCTTGAAAATATTCCTCGTAGAAATAGAAATCGTCAACAACAAATAGTGGAACCCGAGCTTCCACCTATTGTTGTAGAGATGGCCGATAACCGAACAATGGAGGAATTGCTCCGTGCACCCACCGAAGGGTATGGGGAAGCAATCGTTGTGCCGGCTATTTTGGCGGATCATTATGAGATTAAGACGGGTCTTTTATCGCTCATTCGTGCCGACGAATTTCGTGGCAATGAGGCCGATAACCCGCATTCTCACTTCGGAATTTTCTTCAAATTACCTCGACTCTCAAGTTTAGAGATGTGCCGAATGACGCGATTAAGCTCATGCTTTTTCCGTACTCGCTCGAGGGTAATGCTAAGATTTGGTATGAGAAAGAACCACCGGGTTCGATCTTAACATGGGATGATTTAGTATCTAAGTTCATGAATTATTTCTTTCCACCATCTAAGACAACACACTTTAAGAACGAGATCACTAGATTTGAACAAAAAGTGCATGAATCGTTTGGGGTTGCTTGGGAAAGATTTAAAGATTTGTTGAGACAATGTCCACACCACGGTTTCTCGGAATTGCATCAAATAAATACTTTTTATAATGGGCTTAATATGATTGAACAAGATTCTTTAAATGTCACCGTGGGTGTTAATCTTTTAAGAAAAACTCCGAGAGACGCGTGGTGTATAATTGAGAATAAGTCTAGAGCACAATATTCACGAAACACACCGAGTGTTTCCAATGTGAATTCATTTAATCCCGAGATTTCTAGATTGGACTCTAAGATTGACACGATTTTGAATGAGATTAGGAAGAATCCTCATGGATCGATTAATATGGTTGAGAATGTTTGTGTATCATTTGGTGGAGCACATCCTAATTATGCTTGTTTAACCACGGGGTTTGATCAAGCTAGTGCTTTTGCCGCGACGGGAACTTATGGCTCCAACGGTCAAGTTCCTCGTCAAAATCATGTTGCTCCACCGGGTTTTCCACCGGTTCAAAATAGGTACAACAATGGAAACAATGGGAATAATTTTAACCGTGGTAACCAAGGGAATTTCAATCAAGGAAATGGGTTTAATGCTAATCAAAACAATCAAGGTTTTCACAATAATCAAAATGATTTGTCAAGCTGCATTAAGACGAATGAGGCAAATTTGAAAGCTTTTAAAAATAACATTCAAGGGCAAATTAATACTTTGAAACTCGATTTTCAAAATACGATTAAAGAGCAAAACAATATGATTGAGCTTAATCAACAAAGGCTAGAGCAAAGTCAAAATCGTATGCAACAAAGTTTGGAACAAAGTCAAAATAAATTGCTTTCGATGTTTGAGGGATTTATGTCTAAACCATCATCTTCTTCAGGTTGCTTACCTAGTAATACCATTCCAAACCCGAAGGGAGAGCTTAAGGCCATAACCGTTTATGATGATTGTGATAATTTAGACGAAGTTGAAGTGATTGAGTTTAATCCTCCACCTAAGGAAACGTTTCTAGATATCACCAAGGCTACTTTAAATGTGATTAGTACCTCGGTTTTCTTTGATTTCTTTCCCGAGAAATATAAAGATCCGGGTCAATTCTTGATACCTTGTGTTTTTAATGATCTTGGGGTGTGCAAAGCCCTAGCCGATCAAGGAGCTAGCATTAACTTAATGCCCCTAGCCATTTGGAAAACTATTGACTATGCACCACTTAGTACCACTCGAATGATCATTGAGCTTGCTAATGGTACCACCACCCGTCCGGTTGGTATAGCGGAAAATGTCATTGTTAAAGTGGGAAGGTTTTTGTACTTAGCCGATTTTGCTATAGTTGATTATGAGACCAATCCTCGTGTGCCTATCATTTTAGGACGACCATTTTTGTGCACGGCTCATGTTCAAGTTGATATGAGGAAAGAGGAAATTAAATTGTTTTATGGGGATAAAAGTATTGTTTTCAAACCGGAAAAGATTCCAAGATTTGTTTCTAAGAAAGTGGAAAGTGTAAAACTTGTTGAGACTATTGAAAGTAATAAGAAAGCTCTTTTTGATAAAGGTGTTTTTCCAATTTTGGAAAAATCATTTTGTGATAAAGGAAAGTTAAATTCAAAGGAAGAAGCTTGCTTTGTTGATTCATGTTGTAATCTTTCCTCATCTCCACTCACTCCACACGAGGATGATAGTTCAAAGATTGAAAAACAAATTGTGAATACCTTAGTGCAGCATTTGATGCTAGTGAGTTTGATAGTGAGAATTTTGATCCCGAGAGTGATATTGCTTTAATTGAACAATCTTTGAAAATGGACTCATTTTCACTTTCTTCGAAGGATCATACTGATGTTCCTAAGGCACAATCTTAATTTGAAGAGCCTTTGATTCCTAACTTCACACCGAGTGAGGTTAGTGACTATTCATTCGATAAGTTCGCCGATGAACTTTTTGCTATCATTGATCCACTTCCACGGGGAAGTGAAGACATTTTCGATCTCGAGATCGAGCGTGATTCTCATGTTTTACCTACCATTCTCGAGGAATTCAGCGATGAATTTCTTTCTAATGAGAATGATGATCTTGTATCCGAGTGTGACACACTTGATACTTTGTCGGATATTTCTTGTGATGACAAGATTGATGACACTTTTGTGACTTACTCAAATCCTCTCTTTGAAGCTTCAATGAACAATAATCCATTGTTTCAAGAGGATTTTGAGAACATCATACTTCCTACATCTCACAACATTTGTGATGATGATCTTCTTTTGAAGGAGGTTGATGAGTTTCGCTATATAGACATTCATTTAGAATTTGAGGAAGAGTCTAATGACGGTGATGAAGATTCTTGGTTTGATCACCCGATTTATGATGATGATAATGTTGACCCGGAGGGAGAAATTACTTTTGCTCCAAATATCCTTCCCACTCGCTTTGATCTTAATGTGCGGGTTTTTCATGCGACTCATTTTGAGTACCATGACCCCTTTGTTCACATTCATAAGAGTGATAAGGTCAACAAAGTCATGCAAGTTGAAAGCACTAGTGTTGAGACTTTTATACCGCCTTTACCATGTGCTTCATATGATTTAGGATTAGCATGGGGGGACAACACCGTGTTGTCTATTCCTTTCTCTCACGAGGACGAGGTATTCGACCCCGGAATCATTGATTTAGGGAAATCTCGGCCTTTCACCGATGTAATAATTGAAAGACTTTTCCATCATCTTGGTGCGAGTTTATCTCGGGGAGCATGCTTCATCCATTTCGTGATTTGTGACTACCATCTCTTGTTAGAGATTTGTGTTGGAGTTTCATCCTTTCGTTTGTCATCCGACAACGAGGATGAGATCTTTGACCCCGGCATCGTGCTTTATCATGGATTTTATTCCATTATGCCGGTTTTCACCACTTTCCCTAAGGACCAATGAATGCGGGGATCGAGTCGAGCTCATGACACGGTTAACAAAAAAGAGGTGCCTTGTGGGGGAGTCCCATACATTCTATCTGTGCGAGTTTATCTCGGGGAGCATGCTTCATCCATTTCGTGATTTGTGACTACCATCTCTTGTTAGAGATTTGTGTTGGAGTTTCATCCTTTCGTTTGTCATCCGACAACGAGGATGAGATCTTTGACCCCGGCATCGTGCTTTATCATGGATTTTATTCCATTATGCCGGTTTTCACCACTTTCCCTAAGGACCAATGAATGCGGGGATCGAGTCGAGCTCATGACTCGGTTAACAAAAAAGAGGTGCCTTGTGCGGGGATCGAGTCGAGCTCATGACTCGGTTAACAAAAAAGAGGTGCCTCGTGCTCGTGTTTTGTTGTGTTGTGAATCTTAGGTATGACCCTAATCATTGAAAACTCTCGTGTTCGTTTTTGCCGGTCCACTTGATCTTCCATTCTTTGAATGCCAAAAAGGGGCACACTCTTTACCCTTTGATTTTTATCGACTAACGTTTTATCTTGAGGCATAATTAATAAATGGCTTATAGATTTGCGTGCTCTTTCCATGTTAGGATTTTGCATTAGACTCTTCGTATTTTAGCAAGGGGGTGTTACTCTTGAGCTAAGAAACATTGAGGACAATGTTTGGTTTTAGCATGGGGGAGTCAATCGATATAATCGCTTGCAATTGCTTTTGTCGTGTCTAAACGTAATCGTTTTTCTCATTTTTCGATTAAATTTTAAATTTTTAGTGTTATTTTTAAGTTTTAATAAAGAAAATAAGTGCTTTTGACACAAATGTAGGCTTTCCGTTGGTGAAAATAAAAATAGTTTTTGACTTGACTCGGTTTTTACCTTAGCTTTTCCTTAACATATTTGAATTAAGTTTTGCTAGGCTTTTATATAGGGATCTTTAAAACGCGAAAGTCTTAATTCATACGGGTTAAGAACAAGAACTTTTTGCAAGTTCCTATAATTGATCCTAGGAAGTCGTTTATCAAGGGAACTTTAAAATGCAAATTCTAAAACTTGAAAAAGTATAAGAATATGCAAGATCCTATAGATGAATTGAAAACCCAAAACTTTGATTTAATAGGCTAAGTATCCATTGATTTCACATTTTTGAAATTTTACAATATGGAGAACAAGAGATGATAGAGTTCAATCATAAGTTTCTAAGGTTAAATCTTCTTTGTGCAAGTGTTTTTGTGTTTGATTTAATCTCGTATTTACTTTCCATGCTTGAATAATAATTGCTTAATAAATGAAGTTTTTAGCGGTTTAGGCTTGATATCTTAACTCGTAACTCCTTCTTTTTCTTCCCTTGTAATTAAAGTGAGAACACATTAAGGGTGTCAGCGTCATGGACTTTTGATCATGGGATTGCGGAAATTTGGCTTACTATACATATCATATTAATAAGAAGAATAAATAAAAACATGTTCTCTAGGAGCCTTCGGGTGGGAGTCATGTAGCACTAACCTTGTCATTAGAGCCTTAGGGTGTATGGCAAGGGGACGTGTTGAATAAAAATTGCTTCATCATCATGAGCCATAAGGTGGGATGGTGAATGTCAATTCCCTTATTTTTTTCCAAGGAGCCTTCGGGTGTGGATTTTAAATAAGGAGCACAATTGCATCTTAAAGAGCCACAAGGTGTTATGATGTAATTGTTGCTAACTCCATTAATAAGGTCATAATTGACTTTGGAGGTTTTATTTTTGCTTTTTAAGTAGTCCTATTAGCCAAATTTCGGGTCCGGGGATTTATCCCTCAAATCATGTCAAGTTATCCTTGATGTGGGCTTTCTTTAGTGACAACGGTTTTTGAAGTCGAGGTTAGGTTTTGAGTGTTGAGTTTACACCGTTCTTGCCTTCATTTTTGGACTAATAAATATCAAATAAAGTCAAATGAGCCTTTGGGTGAATGACAAATAAAATCTAGAGATACACTTATGAATAATAGGAGATTGAGTTTAACACAAATTACTTGTATGAGTTGGTTTAATTTTGGGGCTTATGATTGACAATGATCTTGTTTTTGCACTTGGCATGGAAAAGTGAAAAGTCAGGGACGATGAATCTATTTGAGTTTTATGATCCTAAAAGTTATTTTTCTAATAATGAAAGTAATACATTATGTCTTTGCAAAATAAAATGTCAAAAGTCGAATAACGGTGTAGTTAGTGTTTTTTTTTATCATTACGTGAGGACACGGCAATTGTTTAGCAAGGGGAGTTTGATATGAGTGATTTTACTCATATCAATTGCATCTAAATATGAACAATAAATGCATAAAACAAATAAATATTGCCTTGTATATGTGTTTTGTTTGTTTTATGTGTGTAGGTACCGAAGTTCATGAAAATCGGCAAAATCGACACGGGTTTTGAAGAAAAGATCAAGGAAGCCAAATGCAAGTTCGTTTTTAGAGGACTTAATCTTAATTGGGCCTTGTGGGCCCCACTCTTGGTTATTGGGCTCAAAAGCCCAATAAGGGATCTTAGTTATTCACTTTTGAAAAACAAGTCCATTATGGCCCAATATTAGATAAAACTATAAGACGGGTAGAGTTATATGGGCTTCAAGCCCATATCATTTCCAAAAGTGATAAATATGGGACGGTTATGGATGAAATGGGCTTTCTCAAAACCCATTAGGGTTATTAAAAGGTGAAACAATTTTTAGACCTTTTATTTACTTTTAACCAGTCAAACCCACTCACACCACATACATTTACTCTTCGACAATATCAATGCTTCTCTCTCACCAAAATAACCATAGCCTCCAACCCTAAAAACCCTGTTAATTTACTGTTCCTAACCCTAGTAAATAAATCACTCAACAAAAAAATAGGGGTTTAACTTGAAGTGTGTAATTCACACGTGGGTGGATAAATCCCCCATGTTTTCGGAGATTGAAGGTGGAGAATCTTGGTGACGTGGCCTCCCTTCCCCTATTTTGATTGGTCTTGATACATCATCCATCCTCAATCCACCAATGAGAAGATGCCACATCAGCAAAGAGAAAGCACAAACTAGCACAAGATGTGCCAGCTTGGCGATCCGTGTGCACAAGGATCAATTAGAGCCGTGGGATGATAACAAGAAAGAGAGAGAATGGAAAATGGCAAAATCAAGGGTCAAGATTTCGTTTCATCTCCAACAAACTCACCCCCACTCCCTCGGGTTATCCTATAAAACCCCATCATTTTACTGTATTTGGTATCCCTTTTTCTTTTGTAGTGTTATAATGATAGTTTAAAATAGGTCTTGTAATTTTCTTAATATTGTAATCTTTGCTTCATTTTAATGAAAAGTTAAAGTTTCAGTTTTATTTCTTACTGTCTTGTGTTAATTTGATTTAAAATATTTAATTGCAAATCTATCTTTTATAATTATTGTTATAACTTTGAATCATTCAAATAAGATTATTCAATATCTTGTTTGAATGATAAGAGATTAGGGATAATAAAAGCTAAACCCACTGTTTAGTTTTAAATACGGTTGATATGTTTGAGATCTCGGTTCACTAATGGTGGATTTGTTTCATGGTACGAGAAAGTTAATGGTTCGAGGATCGAAAGGTGGTGACGGTATCGTTTAGTCAAAGTCGGCTCAGCGCCTGACTTCTGCTCAACGGATCTTCACTTAATGGTTAAGCTCGGTTTCTATTGTTATGCATTTTTTTTATGTTTTATGTTAGTATAACTTGCAGATAATGTTTGATGGTGTTGTGTCATTTGATTGAGAGTCATAATCGGATTTTATTTGAGTTAATGGATTAAACTGTTTTTAGTTAATGTTATTTTCGGATTTGTTTAGGTTTTATAATCTGCTTGTGTAATTTGTACTTGGATTAGTAGTTTGAATAATGTTATCTGATTTACTTTAGTTTAATGTTGAGAAACGATTCTGCTATTGTTCTTCGTTGTTAGCTGAGCTTGGTATTTAGAACTTTGATCTGAATGCTTTTAATATAGGAACTGTTTTTTTGTTTCTTTTAACTGAATAAGAGTTATCATGTTATGAATTTGTGATAGAGGCATTTGTATGAAATTTTATAAGTGTGTCTGCTGAACATGTTTACTGAATATATGCTTGCTACATATTTTAGTCTATATGTAATTGATCTCGATTTGGCTACTGTATTATCTGATTGAGCTATGAATCGTGATTTAGCAGTCCCTATCTTAGTAGTTTGGGTCTGCTTTTATTTAGTTTTGGTAAGGAAATATTTGTGATTTGCTCTCATTGTGTTTCTTTACTGCTTATTAAGTTTGATTTACTGTCTGTTATTGTTAGCCTGCTTTCCTCAATTGAGGGTGTTGGTTTGCTGATTTTACTTATATCCGTGCTTCAAAAATTTGATTCCAAAAATAATAATCACAAAAAGACCACTCCTGTGGTTCGAACCCGTGACCTCACGGTTAGTTACCAGCGTGATAACCATCTGAGCTATGTTTTTGTTTTTGTTTAATTCCGTTCTAAATAAATTAATGTACCCTTTTGTTTACTGCCAGATTTGTTTTAAATACTCTTAACCAATTTATTAGTCTTAACATTAAATAAAAGTTATTAGTTGCTTTTTAAAATTAGTTGATTTTAATTTGGGAGAAATAATTAGTTTAAAATTTTAATAAATAAAAAAGTTAAAAAATAAAAATATATTTTATTTACTTTTTAGAAATTTAAATTGTTTTAGAATTTGTTTTTAAATAATTTAGTTCTAATTAATTTTGTTTTAAATAAATTTAGATTTAAATAATTTTGTTTTATTAAAAGTAAATTTCTAAATAGATTTAGTTTAATTTTTGAATAGTTTTAAAATTGTTTTTTTATTTGATTAGATTTATTTTAAATAGTTTAAATTTTATATAGTTTTAAATAATTGTCTTTTAGAATTTTATATTAAGAAACGATTCATGCACTTAAGATCGAAATTTGGTAGAATTAAAATTAGTTTAAAAACCGAAAACCAATTCGGATCAATTGTCCAAATCGAAACAAAACGTCTCAAATTCACTCGATCTTCGTGTACAACGAACTTGGTTCACCAACGTGTTTAATTGAATTCGTCTTTGGTAATTTTAGTCTATTACTTTTTCCTAAAGGTAATTTACTTATTTACCCTATAACGTATCTTAATTATCACATATACTATCACGATCACATCAACCTTGAACTAATGATTTCATTTTTGTGTATAATTATAGACAAATGGTAATCACTAGAACGAACCCCAACAATGCCGACACTACCCAAAACGTCACTGCTGCCCAACTGAGGGAAATGATTGATCAAGGCATCGCAGCTGCGATGGCTGCCAGCAGAAACGTAGACGATAGTCAAAACTCCAACAACCGCCAGAATAATCAGACCACCAGGGGTTGCTCTTACCCCGACTTCTTGAAATGTAAGCCTTCCTACTACAAGGGCAAAGAAGGAGTGGTGGAACTGATGCAGTGGTTTGAGAGGTTGGAAACGGTACTTCGCATCAGCGACTGTGCAGAAGAGAACAAAGTGAAGTTTTCCACCTGCACCCTACTTGAGAGTGCTCTTACTTGGTGGAACTCTGTAGTTGCTACTCTTGGACACGATGCCGCCTATGCTCTTAACTGGACTGAGCTGAAGGAGAGAATGACAGAGAAATACTGTCCAAGGGGAGAAATGAAGAAACTGGAGATCGAATTGTGGGATCTCAGATGCAGGAACAATGACATCACTGCGTACAGCCAAAGGTTCCAAGAGTTGACCCTAATGTGCACCAGAATGTTTATGGAGGAGGAAGATAAGATTGAGAAGTATGTGGGTGGAATCCCAGACGCCATTCACGACAGTGTGCTCGCATCTCGACCTACTATCGCCAAAAATGCCATTGAGTTCGCTACTGAGTTGATAAACAAAAGAGTCTGTACCATATCCGAGAGGCAGACTGACAACAAGCGAAAGGCAGACGAGTATTTCCGCAGTCAGCACCAGCAGCATCCTAAGAAGCAGAATGTTGGGCAAGTTTACAGTGCTACCTCTGCAGAAGCTAACTCGTACGTGGGCGCCAAACCTTTGTGCTCAAAGTGCAACTATCATCATACTGTTGATAGCCTATGCCAGACCTGCTACAGATGTGGACAAGTGGGTCATTTTGCTAAAACCTGTCGAGTTAATACTGTCACCCAGGCCCGACCCACTCAAAACACTGGGAACTACAAAAACAGGGGCAGATACAATGCCCGTGGGAACGGGAATGGACAGCAGGGGAACCACAACGCTACTGGAGGAAACAACAATGGACCCAAGAAGGGAGTTGTGTGCTATGAGTGTGGAGCACCAGGACACGTGAGACCAAGTTGCCCTAAGCGGGCCAACCAGAACAAGAACAGTGGAGGAGCTTCATCCAGAGTGTACGTGGTCGGCAATGCAAAAGCCAACCCCGATTCGAATGTCGTTACTGGTACGTTCCTATTAAACAATCGTTATGCATCTGTTTTGTTTGATACTGGAGCAGACCGAAGTTTTATATCCACTGAATTTAGCCAAGTACTAGAAGTTATTCCTACAAGCTTAGATCACCGTTACTCCGTAGAATTAGCTGACGGTAAAACTGTAGATGCTGACACTATCATTAGAGGTTGTACCTTAAATCTTTCCAAACATCCGTTCAACATTAACCTTATCCCTGTGAACCTTGGTAGTTTTGATGTTATTATTGGCATGGATTGGTTAGCAAGATACCGCGCAGTCATTGTTTGTGACGAAAAGCTAGTCCGTATTCCATGGGGAAACGAAACTCTAATCATTCGAGGCGACGGTAACACCGACCTCGCTGACACTAGACTTAGTGTTATCTCTTGTACAAAAGCTCATAAATATTTGTTGAGAGGATTTCCTATCTTCTTGGCCCATATTTCTCAAACAGATGAAGAAGACAAGCCCGAGAAGAAGCAAATCAAGGACTTACCTATCGTCCGAGATTTTCCAGAAGTCTTTCTTGATGAGTTGCCAGGCTTACCACCGACCCGACGGAATTTCAAATTGATTTGATTCCCGGAGCTGCACCTGTAGCTAAAGCTCCATACCGGTTGGCACCATCAGAGATGAAAGAACTAGCTGAACAACTTCAAGAACTATCTGACAAAGGATTCATTCGACCCAGTTCCTCACCATGGGGAGCTCCTGTGTTATTTGTCAAAAAGAAAGATGATTCTTTTCGAATGTGCATCGATTACAGAGAGCTGAATAAGTTAACTGTGAAGAATCGTTATCCGCTTCCTCGCATTGACGACCTATTTGACCAACTACAAGGGTCAAGTGTGTATTCCAAGATTGACTTGAGATCTGGATACCATCAGCTACGAGTCAGGTAGGAAGATATTCCAAAACAGCTTTTAGAACCCGTTACGGTCATTACGAATTCCAGGTTATGCCATTTGGGTTGACCAATGCACCAGCTATTTTCATGGACCTTATGAACCGTGTGTGCAGACCCTACCTGGATAAATTCGTGATAGTCTTCACTGACGACATACTCATTTATTCCAAGAACGAACAAGAACACGGGGAACATCTTGCACAAGTACTAAAGGTACTCAAGGAAGAGCAGCTTTATGCTAAGTTCTCCAAATGTGAATTCTGGATTCCTAGAGTGCAATTCCTTGGTCATGTCATCGATTGTGACGGTATTCACGTGGATCCAGCAAAGGTCGAATCTGTCAAGGATTGGGTATCTCCTAAATCACCGACGGAGATCCGCCAATTTCTAGGCCTTGCCGGGTACTACCGCAGATTCATTGAAGATTTTTCCAAAATAGCCAAGCCGATGACCAAACTCACACAGAAGGGAATAAAGTTCAATTGGGGAGAGAAGGAAGAATCAACTTTCCAACTGATCAAGCAGAAGTTATGCAGTGCACCCATACTGGCCTTGCCTGAAGGCAACGACGATTTCGTTGTATACTGTTATGCCTCACACAAGGGCTTAGGTGCAGTATTGATGCAGAGGATGAAAGTGATTGCTTACGCTTCAAGACAATTGAAGAAGCATGAGAAGAATTACACCACTCACGATCTAGAACTTGGATCCGTAGTTTTTGCTCTCAAAATCTGGAGACATTACCTATACGGAACAAAGTGCACAGTGCATACTGACCATAAAAGTTTACAACACATATTGGATCAGAAGGAGCTGAACATGAGACAACGCCGTTGGATTGAGTTACTGAGTGACTACGACTGCGAGATCAAATACCACCCTGGTAAAGCAAATGTGGTTGCTGATGCTTTAAGTCGTAAGGAAACGGACCCTCCTATGAGAGTTCGGGCATTAGTTATGACAATCAGTTTGGATCTACCCAAACAGATTTTGGAAGCTCAGACTCAAGCCCAATTACCTGAAAACCTCGTGAAGGAAGATGTCGGGGGAATGCTCAGAACCGATCTTAGCAAGGAGAAGCTAGAACCTAGAGCAGACGGAACCCTATGCCTTCACGGACGAAGTTGGTTACCTTGCTATGGAGATTTGAGGAACGTGATCATGCACGAATCTCATAAGTCTAAATATTCTATACATCCCGGATCTGAAAAGATGTATCAGGATATGAAGAATTTATATTGGTGGCCGAATATGAAAGCCAACATTGCCACCTGCGTTCAGAAATGTTTGACCTGTGCTCGTGTCAAAACTGAACACCAGAGACCATCGGGTTTACTTGTACAACCTAAGATACCGAAATGGAAGTGGGACAACATCACCATGGACTTTGTCACCAAACTCCCAAAGTCATCTCACGGTTACGATACTATCTGGGTAATCGTCGATCGACTCACCAAGTCCGCTCATTTCCTGCCAATTAGGGAGAACGATTCCCTTGCAAAACTAGCAAAGACGTACCTGAAGGAGATTGTGACCAAACATGGAATACCAATGTCGATAATCTGTGATCGAGATGGTAGGTTCACGTCAAACTTTTGGAAAGCTTTCCAACGAGCCTTAGGTACCAATTTGGATATGAGCACTGCTTATCATCCGCAGACTGATGGTCAAAGTGAACGAACCATCCAGACTCTAGAGGACATGCTACGAGCATGTGTGATTGATTTTGGAAATGGATGGGTTGACCACATTCCTTTAGTGGAATTCTCCTACAACAACAGTTATCATGCCAGTATTAAGGCTGCCCCTTTTGAAGCACTATACGGTCGCAAATGTCGTTCGCCTGCGTGCTGGGCAGAAGTAGGTGAATTTCAGCTCACTGGACCAGAATTAATCCAGGAGACTACAAACAAGATCGTCCTCATTAAGCAGAGAATTCAAGCTGCTCGCGATCGGCAAAAGAGCTACGCATACCTGAAACGCAAACCTACGCAATTTGAAGTAGTGACCGTGTTATGCTCAAGGTATCACCTTGGAAGGGTGTAGTACGCTTTGGCAAACGTGGAAAACTGAATCCACGTTATGTTGGCCCTTTCAAAGTAATAGCCAGGATCGGGGAAGTAGCTTATCGTTTAGAGTTGCCCCAGCAACTGAGTCGGGTTCACTCTGCCTTTCATGTGTATAACCTGAAGAAGTGCTATGCTGAAGAACCACTGGCTATGCCATTTGAGGGAGTTCAATTTGACGACAAACTCCAGTTCATAGAGGAACCAGTGGAAATCATGGAGAGGACAATTAAGAAATTGAAACGCAGTCGCATCCCGTTGGTCAAAGTACGTTGGAACTCTAGGAGAAGCCCTGAGTTTACTTGGGAACGAGAAGACTCGTTCAAGACCAAGTACCCACACTTGTTCACCTGACCAATAGCTTCATCTTAAGCTTTGAGGAGAAAGCTAAAATAACGGGATGATGCTGTAAAACCTCTGATTTTACCTTATTGACTTTGTCAACTGTTGTACTACTTATTTTTGGAATTTATATAATATAACTTTTATATGACTTATTATTTATCACATACCTTTTGTCATACTACCTTTCATATTTATTTTACATTTATATGAACTCTTAGTCATTTATTGACTACTCTGGCAACTGACTGGCCACTTGATTTAATAATAGACTCATCACCTCAGTACATATTTGAGATAAACTGTAACTTTACTTAATTTATTTATTAAGTACTTGGATTTATTTTATATGTACAAATTTACATATATTACCTAAAAGGAATAAACACCTAACACTTTAAAACAATGTACATTATTTTACATTGTCATTTATTTACTTTATTTAAGTAAAATAATTATAGTGATGTATTAAACATACACTTTTACTAAATTACCTAAAAGCTTCAACAAAATACCTACAACTCAACAAATACATACAATAATATACAAAGGCTATTATTCTCATTCAACACTTGGCAAAATTTACCAAAAACCTTCCCACATGCATAATTTATACGTGTATATGTATGCATGTCTACCTATCATCATTTGTTAGCTAGCTTGTAAGTAATCAAGTGTAATCATACTACTCCACTAATACCCTATACTAAACCATGCATAACCATGCTTTTTCTATACCAACCTCACTTTTCTTACACAATTACTTACATACAACCATGCTTAAACCACTTACACACACAATGTCACATGCACATTACTATACAATGTCATGTTTGTCCCCCTTTGACCTTGAGAAACACACGGATGCAAACCAAAAGTGGGAAGGAAGGATAGTTGCTAATTTCGAACATGTGTGTAAATAACAAGTGTATCCAACCAAATCCCATGCATATCTTGGTAAGATACATTGTACAAAGTACTAGGATCTCCTTTGATCTCTCTCTATCTTTGTTATTAGCCGAAACACACATACTATCCACAACACAAAACATTTGCCAATCTCATCATCTATCTCTCTCCCTCTCAACCTACGGTTAAACACCCCTTTCCACCATTTTTGAACCTCCAAGTTTATCTACTACTCCTATACTATGTCTCCTACAATATAAAGGTTAATATTAGCTCATCCTACAAGAACCTTGATCCTTGAAGCAAGAAAAAGAGCCCTAGAAGCCCTAGTGAAGCCCACAGCTACATCTTTGTCACCAAGACCTCCATTGTTGAAAGCTTGTCACTTGTTCTTACTCATCCTCCTATCACTCCTAAACTTATCTAAAAAAGTAAGTCCAATCTAAAACCTATCTTTCTAATACATTTACTTTCATACATATTAACATACACATGGTTATTCTTGGTAAAAGTTAATATTGAAACAAGTATATGAAACCCTATAATAACCCACGGCTTGATTTTTAATATGACATAAAATGATGTAAAAACTTATCAACCATGAAGAACATGTCACCATAATCTTGTTAAACTTGAAAAACCATGAAAACCTAAACATGCATGATTTTTGGACGTGGGGTTTATGCCCATTTTTCCATTTTGGGTAATCTTGTAATGTTTAGATGTAACTAGAAACACTAGATTTATGTTTTTAGGTGCCTTAAAATGATAAGTTCACTATTATACCTTATAAGGTTTAGTTTTAAGCTCACTATAATAAGTTGCCTAAATAAATATTCATTATCACTAAATAAAATGTGTTATAAAACTTTTAGTGTCAAAATATAATTTTATAAAGTTTCATGTTGAAAGTATAGATCTATAAGTGTTTTGGACTAAAATAATAAATCTAAGAAGTTTTGGATTAAAATAATAGATCTACTAAATTTTGGATTAAAAATAGCAAATAAAATACTTTCGGGTTGGATTTGTAATTTTACAAAGTATAAGGATCTAAATAAACAAGTGTAGAAACTTATTTTCCAAAAACATAAACTTTTGGACCACTTTTGTAGATAGCTGTGAGTTGAGGGTGTTGTTTTGACAACATCCGAAACTTCAAGGTAATAAAAAGGACTTAAATAGAATTAATATAATGTTAGGGTAAATTGTGTAAACTTTAGAAAACCTATGGATCACTTTGGTCATTTGCCGAAACTTAATATAAGCCTTAGGGACCAATTATGTCAAGTTAACAAACTTATTTAAGCCCTAAGTAACCCTAGGGACTAATTCTGCCTTTTGCCGAAGCATATACAAGCCCTAGGGGGCATTTGTGTAACTTGTATTTAAACTTAATTCTAGCTGAAGGTTGGAGGACTAAAAATGCCAATATGTGAAACTTTAATAAGCCCTAGTTACACGTGTAACTAGGGAGGGACCAAAATTGTAATTACTTGAAAGATTTAGAAACCCTAGGGGTATAAAGGTAATTTAACCGCGGGTAATTATTTAAATAAAAAGACTACAACGTATTTTATACAAAGTATTACGAACCCTAAAATTTTATATATTTATACCCGTTATTTAAAACGTAAAACTTAAATAAACGTAACAATTGTTATTTTTCCAAACTGTCAGTTTAATAATTATAAACACTACGTAAACGTGGAATTTAATTAAAATGTTATACGTTTTATAAACCTTATTTATATATTAAATATAAATTAAAAATGATTAACTTATAAAATAAATATATTTATTATATTTATTTTCTATTACTTTGAATATATATGAAACTACCTTTTATAAATATTTAAAGTGTTTTATACACAACACATGTACAAAATATTAATTAAATGGATTAATTAATTTAACCTTATTATTTATTTTATACTTAAAATAAATACTACTAGAACTTGTACAACGATGAACAAAAATACAAGTATCGTAATAAAATGCTTAAAACCAGTATAAGCATACCCAGATTTATTCTGAAACTTTTATGCATTATGTTATGCGTTTACTGAGACCTTATAATTATTTAGGTCGTTGATTGTATCGTGAGCATCCTTATCAGATTTATCTACTGACTTATTGCTGTACTACTGAGGTGAGTTCATGACCCCACTTTATATATTGACAAACTTTTAAACATTTTAATGGGATAGAAAACATGCAACATATTTTATTTTATGGACATGGATTGAACTGTGAAACCTTTGATTACATTGCCTATTGTAGATGAAGCCGCATGACCCGTGCATCCGAAACTGTTAGAATTATTGATTTACCTGAATGTTATAAATAGATCTATTTGGGATTGACCGTCCCCATCTGGGTGAGTCATGCTCACTGTGCCTAGGCCAGGACAACAGATGTTTCACATGTCAGCACTTATTTTTGTTATGGGTGCCTTTTTATAAGGCGAAGGGTCCTTATTTGTTAAGGACTTAACTGTCAAGTTTCAGTTTCGGGCAATATGGGAATGTAATTACTTTTAAGTATTGATGCTTTGTGCATTACTACTTCAGTGAATATTTAATGTCCAAACTTATTTTAATTAAACCTGAGAATTCACCAACTTTATGTTGACTCTCTAAGCATGTTTTCTCAGGAAACTGAAGCAGGTATTGGTGTGCATGGAGTCAAGCATCATGATAGGCTGCATTTATAGAGCTCATATGGGGTTTTATAAACTGGGGAATAATTCAAACTATTGAACAATGTTAAAGACTATTTTAATACTATTTGCACTTTCAATCATGTAATAAATGTAAGGATAATCTTTTATCTGTTACTCTATATTCTGTCTGCTGTTGATCCACCTACGTGACACCCAAATATTATTTCCGCTGCATTTGACTCAATTTGGGGTTGTCACACTTAATAATATGGATAAGTTGCTGCTAGGTCTGAAAAGTGTGTTTTTTTTGGATATTCTTTTACAAAGAAGGGGTATAAACTTTTTGGTCTTGAGTCAAAACTGTGTTGTTTCAAGAGATGTCAAGTTTTATGAAACAGTTTTTCCTTTTAAAAATGATGTTTGTAAAAGTGATTTGATATTTGAAGATCAGGGTATAACTAGTTTAAATATTTTTGACTTAGTAGTAAACAAATCTGATGATCCTTATGATGAAGTGAGAGATGTAAACTTAGATGATAGAGGTAGCATTTTAAAAGAATCTGATTTAGCTAATAAAGTATCAACTGATACTTCTACCAATATTACCGGTCATTCTCAGGGGTCAGATTATGTGATTAATAAGAGTCATAGTGTTGGAAACCAGAATGATCTAGGCAGTAGTGAGGCTAATGATATAGATCATAATGTTGCCCTTGATGATGATGATGAATATGAATCTGAGGGTGAGGATTTTATTGAGTTTAATCATCTTTTTCAAAATAGTCCAGAGAGGTCTGAGTTAAGAAGGTCAAGTAGACTACATAAGCTTCCTGCTAAGTTTGATAACTATGTGCTTGATAAAAGAGGTAAGTATGATATTAATACTGTGGTGAATTATACCAATTTGTCTATTCATAACTTTGTGTTCACTAATAACTTGAATAAAATTCATGAACCTAAGTCCTATGATGAGGCTGCTAAAGACCCTAGGTGGGTTGAGGCAATGAATGAGGAGATGGAGGTCCTTAATAGAAATAATACACGGATTATAGTTGATTTACCTCTAGGTAGAAAACCTGTTGCATGTAAATGATTGTGGAAAGTGAAATATAAATCCAGTGGAGATGTTGAGAGATTCAAAGCTAGGGTTGTAGCTAAAGGTTTTAGTCAAAATGAAGGGATTGACTATGAGGAAACTTTTTCACCAGTGGTGAAAATTGTTACTGTTAGAAGTCTTCATTCTATTGCTGTGCACAATAGTTGGCATGTTTATCAATTAGATGTCAATAATGCTTTTCTTTATGGGGATTTAGATGAAGAAATTTATATGAATCTTCCTGAAGGATATGGATCTAATTATGATAATAAGGTTTGCAAATTGACTAAATCTTTATATGGCTTAAAAAAAGCTCCAAGAAAATGGAATGAAAAATTAACGAGTGTTCTTATTGAAAATGGATTTAGTCAAAGCAAAAGTGATGTTTCTTTGTTTACTAAGACTGAAAATGAATCATTTGTTGCCCTGTTAGTCTATGTTGATGATATTATTATAACAGGGAACAATGATAGTATTATTAATACCTTTAAAGAATATTTGAGTTCTAAGTTTAAAATCAAAGATCTTAGGAAACTCAAATATTTCTTAGGTATTGAAGTACTTGATAATGAGTCTGGTCTATGTCTCAATCAGAGAAGTATTGTTTAGAATTGCTTTCTGAGTATGGAGTGTTAGCTTGTAAACCAACTAAGTCTCCTATACCAGATCCTTTTAAGAAAAAGAAAGATCAAGCTTAATCTGAAGTTGATGTTAATCTTGATAATAAAACATGTTATCAGAAAATTGTTAGGAAATTGATCTATCTTACTTTGACTAGACCTGATATTGCTTATGTAGTTCATTGTCTAAGTCAATATATGCATGCTCCATATAAATCTCATCTTAAGCTTGTTTTTCATGTTCTTAGATATCTTAAAGGTTCTCCTGGAACTGATATATCTTTTGAGAAACATAATAATCTGAATCTTAATGCTTATGTTGATTCTGATTGGGCTAAATGCAAAATAACAAGAAAATCTGTCACTGGATACACAGTTTATTTGGGAAACAATCTTGTTTCTTGGAAAAGTAAGAAACAGTATATTATAGCAAAATCTTCAGCTGAGGCTGAATATAGAGCTATGAACAGTGTTGCTTGTGAAATTATGTGGAATCCTAAGATCATGAAAGATCTTAATATTAATGTAACATTGTCTGTACCTATTAACTGTGATAGCAGCTCTGCTATTCAGATTGATGCTAATCCTGTCTTTCATGAAAGGACAAAGCATTTTGAAATTGACTTATATTTCTTAAGGGAGAAAGTGTCTGCAGGTTTGATCAAAACTTTTAAGATCAAATCTGAAGATAATGTAGCAGACTTGTTTACCAAAGGGTTATCTATAAAAGATCACAATTCTTTTTGTGAAATAACGAAGCTTGTTGACCTTTACCACAAGTCAACTTAAGAGGGGGTATTAAAACATAAGTTGACAACTGGTATAATCTACAAGGGTAAGAAAGGTAGAATTTTATTTACTTATTTCAATATTTGGTATGTTTAAGTTTATATTGCAGGTTTTGGATAATTGAAGGGCTATTTGTTACAAGCTGATGAAAGTTGAAGTCAGCCCTAATCCAGCTCTATATAAACATCGCATTCTCATAGTTGTTTAGTTGTTCTGTTATCGTTCTGTTTGTTTCTCTCACATTCCACCATTGTTGATCGATCTTGTATTCTTGTTCTGGTACATTGTGAATATTGATCTTGTTGTTAAGATCATTGATTCACTTATTTTGATTCTTGTTTCTTTTGTTTGTAAGTACTGATCACAAAGCTAGGTATCACATTTGAAGTGATAGCCTAACGTAGTTAATAAAATATAAGGGGAGGTTGATTGAATAATCTTTGATCTTGATTTACTGTTTTTATAAAATCGAATAATATATCGTATTTGGAATGAATCCGGATAAGATATTTACATCAGATACGCAAATACACTGCCACGCAACAATATTTTAACCACCCTAACCTGCCAAGCCATTTCTTTTCCATATTGAATTAATGACAACTAAACTCTAGCCAACACAGGCAACGACATGAAATATAAGATCATTCAAACTCGGCTCGAGTCTCTACAAAAAATGAATCTCCTCGTCCAATCGGATACAACTAACACTCGCGTCCGCCAGCTCACTTGTTTGGTGAATTTGGCAAATATATATAATATAAGTCAAACTTTGAAAATGAATCAAATTCAGTTTGATGCTTCGAAACAGAATCTGAATTGACATAACCAGCATGAACAATTCATTTTTTGCTCATTTCCATATTTTAAATCTCAAACAGATTCAAGAAAAAACAGCTCCATAGAGAAAAATGGAGAATGTAAGTTGATTACCTTGCATAAACAGAATACCAGAGCCACTGTGTGCTACGACCCACCGAAACCCAATCTCCCGGTAGTTCTGCTGCTGTATGCTCCCCGCCTAAAGGTGCAAACTGCCCAAAATGCTTATACCTTTCACTAGATAAACAAAAAAGGGTCAGAAATTTCAAAAGTTGCCATTCATTTTTTCAAACAAGCATAAAAAATCAAAATACTCTTTCTCACCGTCTCCACCACCGCTCCATGACAAACATACGCTATATATGTTTCTAAGGCACTAAAAAGGTTAAAAAAAACACTGGTTAAAAGATTAAAAAATTTGATATATGTTTCTAAGGCACTAAAAAGGTTAAAAAAACACTGGTTAAAAGATTAAAAAATTTGATATAAAATTAGCTTGAAATTTGGATTTCACCATTTAATCTTTTCAAGCTATTTTAAATCAAAATTGAATTTACGAATGATGACGTATAGTCCCCAACCGGGTCATGAGCCCGGCTCACGGGTACTACCCGTATCCAGCCCATCACAGATGGGTGGATAAATGTCATTCAGGCTTATGGGCTTGAGTGAACAGTGCCCGCACATGTGTGCGGCCTACGGCCCAAGGCGGCCGACATAAGATCAGACAGAATAATATTCTGTCTAGGTATATCTTAATCCCAATACGAAGAGATATTCATTGCCAGAATTAGAAGATAACAATCATTCTAATTCTGGTGCTTATCTCTTCCTTGGGGCCGAAGGATCGGTGAAAGCCCACTGGGGTTTCACTGCCTATAAAAGGAACCCCCAAGGGTTCCACAAAGGTATTACGACTCACTCTAAACTCATATAACCCTAAATTGATTACTTACTCTCACGTCGGAGTCTAATCGTGGGAAACCTTCCCACGGTAAGCTTAACGCGTGTTGTTTAGTGTGCAGGATCCCAACCAAACAATTCACTTGGTGTAGGAGCCGGAGCCCAGCCAACCCGAATTAAGCCTAATTCGGGTCTAGCAAGGATCAACCAACTTTTGCATCAACAAGTTGGCGCCATCCGTGGGACCATAACACTAAGCTAGAACAAAATCTCATCTCGAATCTCCAATGACGAAGGGGCATCCGCCTACTAACCCCAGGAATGTGAATCCTGGGACCCGGAAGTCCCAAGGGGAAGGGGTTCTCATCCCCAACCAATCACCTAACCGCCTCGCAGGCGGGCTGGGTAACCGTAGCGGTTTTCAACCCGCGGGGGTGGCGAGCACGATCTTGGTGACACCCCCGCCTACTTCAACCCTGGACAACCCTGATCCAGGGAGTGCGCCAGACCCTCCTAACAAGGAACCGCGCAGACCCTCAACGGAGGAAGAAGTGGAAGCCCTACCACTCAGTGAGGAGGATCTTACTCGAGTTCTCACTCAGAACTTCGAGAGGATCGTCCCAGGGATCGCATCAAGATTGAGTCTGGGGAGGAACCTCCAAGCCAGACTCAACTTTGGTGACAGTGGACCAACCACCCCCTCCCAAAACCGGAGGAAAAGGAGAACTCGGCCTCAGGAGCAGGGAACCTTTGAGGAAAACCCTCAACCCCAGAATGTGTTTGAGCGCATAGAAGATCGCCTTATACAAGAATTAACGCAGTCTCAAGAAGGAGAAAGGCCGGATGGCTCACCCGAGCGGCCCGATCGAGAGCTGACCAGAACCACACGCCGCCCAAGTGTGTGGGATAGAATGAACACTGGGAGAAAGGCTCCTGGTTCGTCTCAAAAAAGTGGTCCCTATTCAAAAGGCGGGGCACCACCGCCGTCCCCAGATCCGTCTGGGGAGGACTCAGATGACCATCCGCCTAAGCGCCGCCGGCCTAGGCGCACGCCTCCACCACCAAACAATGAGGAGTATTATGGTGGCCCTTACTATCGGGATACGGAAGCAGAGGACCTCTCGCGTCCATGGTGTGAACCATGGGATGATCCTAGACTCACACGGCCATGGGCGGATCCCAGGGAAGATCCTTTCACCCTCCGCATACGGAACTATTCTGAGGACACCAAACGTCGCATGCCGGCATGCATCAAGACTTATGATGGGTCCGGTGATCCTGTGGATCACCTCAAAATATTCGACACTCAGGCTAAAATTGAGCGATGGCCCATGCCTATATGGTGCCAAATGTTCAATTCGACCTTGATTGGAAATGCCCGTGACTGGTTCGAGGCGCTCCCCCCACGGAGCATTGATAGTTTCACGGAACTACGCACTGCGTTTGAGAACAATTATACTCAAAGGAAGAAGTATAATAGGGATCCGGTCTCATTGGCAACCGTTAAGCAACGGCCGGGGGAGTCCACAGAAGCCTTTACTGAGCGCTTCAATGATGAGTGCACACGCACAAGAACCATGCCAGAGCTCCTGAAAATCTCTGACTACATGCACGCCATAACAGACAGAGAACTGATCAGGCGTCTCAACGACAAGCGCCCAGAGAGATATGATGACCTCATGGAAAGGGTCAGAAATTTCATAGAGGGAGAAACAGCTGTTGCCGCGGCCTACCCATCCCGAGGAAATGGGTACCGGTCAAATGACCAGTCCCGGAGACAGTCGGGCGGTCAAGGCAACCAGAACAATAACAAGGGCTCAGACTATAAGAGCCAAAGCAAAGGCGGACGGTCGGACGACAAGTTCACCCCCCTAAAGATGTCCTACCGGGAGATCTTGTTGACTGAAGGGGCGAACTTTCCAAGGCCTCCCCCAATGACCACTCCCCCGGAACGTCGGCAAGGAAGTCGCTTCTGCGAGTTCCATAATGACAAAGGACACGGCACGGAGGAGTGTATCCAGCTCAAGAAGCATATTGAGTCGCTAATCAAATCAGGCAAACTCAAGCACCTTGTTAAGGATTGGAAAGATGGAAAAGACAACAACAAGAAGTATGACAAGAAGGATCCCCAAAAGGACAAACCTTCTACCATATACATGATCCAATCCAGACAGCGCCGCACGAGACAGAAAGTTGGCCAAAAATTTTCATGCGGCAGGGAAATCTCATTCCCTCCCATCACGGCAAGCGATGTGATTGATGCGCCTCTCACTATTGAGATAAGCATTGGAACACACAATGTTCGTCGCATGTATGTGGATGGAGGGTCGTCAGCAGAGGTACTGTATGAACACTGCTTTGTGCAGTTATGTCCAGAAATAAGAAGCCAATTAGTACCGGCCACGTCGCCGCTTACTGGCTTTAGTGGAGACACTATCTGGCCGATAGGGCAATTGCGTTTGCTTGTCACCATTGGGAATGAGGAACATTCCACTACGACGTGGATGAACTTCATGGTGATACGTTCACACTCTCCGTATAATGGAATCATAGGCAGACCAGGCATTTTGGCTATCCGGGCAGTACCCTCTACGGCACACGGAATGATCAAATTCCCCGTTGAGGGGGGAATCGTTACCATTTACAACACAGTCGTACCAACATCCGAGTGTCACACCGTGACAACACCGGCTCCACCTGTCCCACCCAAGGATGGGGCACCGCCACCCAATTGGAAGGTGGCCATTCACCCTGACTATCCGGAACAGGAGGTATCCATAGGAGGGGCGCTCTCGGATAGCGGCAAAAGGGCCATGTGCTCTCTTTTAAGTGCAAACCTGGATATATTCGCATGGGAACCAAAACATATGACGGGTGTGCCCCGTGCGATAGCAGAGCATAAGCTCCAGATCCGCCAAGGGTACCAACCCATCAAGCAGAAGAAGCGCGGCCAGGCGCCCGAGCGCAGCCAAGTGATACTGGAGGAGGTACGGAAGCTAGTGGACGCAGGCATCATGCGCGAGGTATACTACCACGAGTGGTTATCTAATCCGGTCATGGTCAAGAAACATGACGGGAATTGGCGCATGTGTGTGGATTTCACGGATCTGAACAAGGCCTGCCCACAGGACTGTTACCCGTTACCAGAAATCGACTGGAAGGTGGAGTCCTTGTGTGGATATCCTTTCAAATGCTTCTTGGATGCATATAAAGGGTATCACCAAATCCAGATGGCGGAGGAGGATGCAGAAAAAACGGCGTTCCACACGAGCCAGGGCGTATATTGCTATACGAAAATGCCGTTTGGATTGAAGAACGTCGGCGCTACGTATCAGCGGTTGGTGGATAAAGCTTTTGAATCACAAATTGGACGCAACTTGGAAGTATATGTTGATGACTTGGTGATAAAAAGCCACACGGAGGAGGCACTTCTCCGGGATGTCCAGGAGACATTCGACACGCTGAGAAGGATTAACATGAAGTTAAATCCAAAGAAATGTACGTTTGGTGCAACAGAAGGAATGTTCCTGGGATATTTGATTGACCCAAACGGCATCAAGCCGTGTCCAGAGAAGACGGACGCAGTGATACGACTACCGTCCCCGCAGACACGGAAGGAGGTGCAGTCCCTGAATGGGAAGTTAGCCGGGCTGAATAGATTTCTATCTAAATCCGTAGAGAAGTCATTACCCCTATTTAAGACACTCAAGAAGTGTATTAGAAAGGGAGACTTCCGTTGGACGAAGGAAGCTGAGGAAGCCTTTGGCCAACTCAAGCAGCATCTCGCATCTCTCCCCATGTTGGTAGCTCCCCGGCCAAAGGAGGAACTCGTTATGTATCTCTCAGCTACTCATGGCGCAATAAGCGCGGTACTGATGACGGATAGAGACACAATACAAACCCCGGTCTACTTTATAAGTAGAACACTACAAGGGGCGGAGCTGAATTATTCCTCCATGGAAAAATTGGTGTTAGCACTAGTATTTGCTACAAAGCGGTTGCGCCGGTACTTTCAGGCGCACCCAATTGTGGTGATTACGGATCAGCCAATCAAGCAGGTTATCTCTAGACCAGACGTGGCAGGGAGGCTGGAAAAATGGAGCATCCTATTGGGGGGGGCACAATATATCTTACAAACCAAGGACGGCGGTTAAAGGCCAGATCTTGGCAGATTTCCTGATCGAGAAGCCGGATGAGGAAGAACCAGTCATTAAGCAAGACGAGATCCCAACAGAACCTTGGGTGCTATTCACGGACGGATCCTCATGCACAGACGGGTCCGGGGCAGGTCTCATCCTCACGAATCCAGAAGGAATGGAATTCACATACGCCCTCCGTTTTGAGTTCACGGCCACCAATAACGAAGCGGAATATGAAGCATTAATTGCGGGTTTAAAAATCGCCGCTAGAATGGGAGTCCGCAACCTTGAGGCCTACGTGGACTCACGGCTTGTCGCGAACCATATTCTAGGTGGGTATGTGGCTAAGGAGGACAACATGGTCAGGTACCTGGAAAAAGTCAAGTCGCTAATCGCGACTTTCAATAAGTTTTCCATCAAGCAGGTGCCAAGGGGCGAGAACAAAAAAGCGGACGCTCTTAGCAAGATCGCATCCACGAGCTTCGCCCACTTGTCCAAACAGGTTTTGGTGGAAATACTCAAGGAGAAATCTATCATGGAAGGGGAAGTAGCCGCTATAGTTGAGGAGGCGGGACCTACGTGGATGACCCCAATCATCAACTATTTGACTAATGAAACCCTTCCAGACGAGGAAAAAGCAGCAAGACGCATCAAAAGGAAGTCACAACATTTTGAACTCCGAGAAGGCATCCTTTACAAGCGCTCTTTCTTGCAGCCGTGGCTGCGGTGTGTTGGGCCACGCCAGGCGGCTTACGTCATTAGTGACATACATGAAGGGTTGTGCGGCATGCATGCAGGCCCACGATCCATGGTGGCTAGAGCCTTACGGACAGGTTATTATTGGCCCACCATGCACAGGGACGCGCGCGACATGATTCGCAAGTGCAACGACTGCCAAGTGCATAGGCCAGTTCCGCGACACCCACAGCAGGAGCTTACACCTATCACGTCCCCATGGCCATTTTACAAGTGGGGAATTGACATTGCAGGACCATTTCCTGTAGCTTCGGGGGGGGGGGGGGGTTAAATTCTTGATTGTTGCAATGGACTACTTCACACGATGGATAGAAGCCAAGGCAGTCAAGTCTATCACAGGTAAGCAGGTCAAGAAGTTTGTGTGGGAACACATCGTGTGCCGTTTTGGTCTACCAGGAGAAATCATCTCGGACAATGGCAAGCAGTTCACGGACAACCCATTCAAAGATTGGTGTGCATCATTGAACATCAAACGGCGCTTCGCGTCCGTTAAGCATCCACAAACGAACGGCCTTGTCGAGCGAGCAAATAGGAGCTTGGGGAATGGAATCAAGGCGCGGCTGGATGAACGACAGGGCAAATGGGTCGACGAGTTGTCACACGTGCTATGGGCACATAGAACCATGATCAAAACAGCCAACGGAGATACTCCATTTGCATTGGCTTACGGCACTGAAGCCGTTATACCAGCAGAAATAGGGATGCCTACCATCCGCACGGCGGAGGTTAACGTTGTCACAAACGATGAACAACTGCGAATCAACCTGGATCTATTGGAAGAGAAAAGGGAAATAGCAGCCATCAATGAGGCTAATTCCAAGGCTAAGATGAAGGCTTATTATGACGCCAAGGTCAAGGGTGTTTCTTTTCGACCGGGAGACTACGTCTATCGTGCTAACGAAGCAAGTCGAGTGGAGAATACAGGAAAACTGGGCCCTAAATGGGAAGGACCGTATGAAGTCACTGAAACCTTGGGACGAGGCGCGTACAAGTTACGTGATATGGATGGCCGCGACCTAGAGCGCACATGGAACATCTCCAACCTCAAAAGGTGCTATCTTTGAAAGCTACGGCTCCCGCATGGATACTTCGCTATAGGCGGTCTTAATAAAGAACCATGCGGGTTATTTGTTTTATTTGTTTTTCTTATGTTTGTTTAAGTTTCCTTTCTTGATTTTTAGGACTTGTCGTCATTATTCAAACAAAAGTGTAAACGTTCTAATAAAATGTCGTGGTGCCTAGCTAGCTCCACGGCCTGTTTCGTGCAAATCATTTTCCTTTCTTTGTTAGATTCTTTGTTAGCCGTATGAATTTTACTTGTATTATAATATGCCATGTTTCATTCGTATGCATTCTCTCAAATTACCGTACATGTACTATACGCCCCCAGGTGGGGTAAGAGGATTAAGTGAACCTACTAATTCAACTTGCCGCGTAAGAGGGATGCAACCCCAGCCGCACAGATCATGTATCCTTACTAGACACCTTACTCACAAGACGTTGGGGTAAGTTTTTTGTGTACCGTATCCACACGGTACTCTGCATAGTAAAGACGCACGTCGCATGTCTAGTAAATTATAGACTTGTATGTATTTTTTCTTTATGTGTTCTAACTTTTGCATCAACAACGAAGATTACTTGTGTTTATAAACTTAGTTTTATTACATTCGTCAATTAATGTGGGACATTATTATTTTTTCTTGATGAAAGTTAAGATTGAATATACCGTTGTATACCTGTGGTTAATTTTGGAACTAACTCAATGAGAACATAATAGTTTTATTTTAGTCACCAACGTGGGACAATTTGCAACGAGAAAAAAAATCGAAAATATAACAAAATTATGGTCAAAGGCAAATAATTAGAAGAGAAAAACTCATATTAGAAAACAGTATATGGATATTTTGAAATACCTTAGTTGGGCCCTTGAACGAGAACTAAAACAGCCTGATTGTCAGTGTGCTATATGTTGTTGCCCAGAACCTTCAAAATAGACTTTGTAATTCATGGTGGGACGCATCTAATCATTTCTTCAACTCAAGCTAGAGGACTAAAGACGTATTTAACTGAACAGACTTCAACGCCTACCCAACGAGGAACCTACAAGACTAAGGTTCTCAAAGTTGGTTTCATCTCAGACTCGTCATTAACAGTTGTTTAATGAAGCTCAATTTCATGAGACAGGTCACGATATACCATTACAACAAAAGCAAATGCAACCATAAACGTTACCAAACGATACACAATATATATCGTTGTCGGAAACACGACCATTGTTGCAGACCGAGAACTCATCCACTTGTTACCGGGTCTGGAGATTGTGTCGAGTTTTAGTGTTGGTTGGATAGAGTTGATTTGGAGTATTGTAAGGAGAGGTCACTGCTGTCCAAAAAACTTATACCAAGCTGATCATAATTTAGACTTCTCGTGAAGCACGAAAACGGTTGAGAAATATTTAAGCTAAAAGTCACTGATGTCCCAAAAACTTATACCAAGCTGCTAAAAAAAAGCTCCGATCATAGTTTAGACTTCTCGTGAAGCACAAAAACGGTTGAGAAATATTTAAGCTAAAAGTCAATGCTGTCCAAAATACTTATACCAAGCTGCTAAAAAAAGCTCCGATCATAATTTAGACTTCTCGTGAAGCACGAAAACAATTGAGAAATATTTAAGCTAAAAGTCACTGCTGTCCAAAATACTTATACCAAGCTGCTAAAAAAAAGCTCCAATAATAGTTTAGACTTCTCGTGAAGCACGAAACCGGTGGAGAAATATTTAAGCTAAAAGCCACTGCTGTCCAAAAAAATTATACCAAGCTGCTAAACAAAAGCTCCAATCATAGGTTAGACTTCTCGTGAAGCACGGAAACGATTGAGAAAAAAATATGGACCATTTCTCGATTTGTGCATGTCATCCTTGCGCACGGGCCATGCTAATCTTCTATGTATAGTTCCAATTTTATCGGAATGTTTAGGTTACCTTGGCCTGTTTTTAAACGACTTCCAACTTCTTCTTTTGGTCGATGTGGGATAAACTCAAAAGACAGTATCTAGAAACTTTGAATATAATTCACTATTGGTCATGACCATGGTTATTACACACGCAAATTGTTAATTACACTTTTAGAAGTCTAGCGTCCAAAGTTGATAAAAACAATTGAAACATATATAGGGGAAGGTTTTCTGATATGATAAAACTAAGTTTATGAATATCTGATTATATGATAAAAAATATTGCAAAAAAATAAACTTCTTACTAGAAATTGGAGGGGTGCGCCAAGCCAAGGCAATAATAGTGCAACACCAAGGCTACACGTGAAGAACCCCAGCAGCATAATATACCATTGGTGAGTACGGGAACACTGGTCGTGGCTCAGATATACAGGTTCGAGTTAAATGGCTTGGTCATCACGTTATGGGTGAGAATGAAGCCTCTAATTTCAATGTGTCGAAATTCATCAGGGCGAAAAATCTTAACTACCCCCGAGTCTTGTGAAGAGGCGGAAGATGGTGCACCAGAAGTAAGTTCGTTTGGTCGATAAGAAAACAAGCTAATTGACTCAAACTATGCCAGTTAAAACAAAATATTTCATAGAAGATACAAGCATAATTTAAAAATAGTCTATTGCTTAAAGTTTCAAAGGTCTCAAATTTACTAATTGGTGTACCTTCTGGTTTTTATCCATTTTATCCACATCGGTTGGAGTAGAAAATCTCCAATATATATATATATATGTACTAGTTAAATTTCAGGCTGGATTCAGTCACTCTGTGACAAAAAGTGGGTTCGAAGAGGTCTTTGAATAAAGAAACACGCTTGGAAGTTGTTGGTGATCATCTTGGCTACATACTGAACTAATTAGGTCTTTGCTTTAAATAGTTCTCGGTGAAGCTGTAGAGCTCTCTTCTCAGAGCAGCCAGCCAAACGGCCCATGGCAAGGGTGAGTTGATTTGTTACATCAGACGCCTTAGAAAATTCTTTTTTTACCAATAAGATACAGAAAGATTTAGACTAATTATTGCAGGACTTTACCCTAATAAAAGGGAGTCCTTCCAAAAATTCTCGATGGCTAAGGCAGAACCAAAGCCAAGGAGGGGGTTTGGAAATAGTTTTCAACCAGCAATTGACGCGCCTCGGTTATTACCTCATTAGCTGCGTCATTGCCCCAAGCGCAAAGATACTTTCAACCATTCCCCAACCCCTTATTTTATACACTTCCTCTACTCTTCATCTTACATCCTCTAGTCGATGTGGGATAAGTTCAAAATACCAACTTTCAAACAGTTGACATCTCTCAACCCTTTTCAACTCTCCACCGGTGTGGGATCAGTCACATATTGGCTTGAAACTTCGAATGCATATGTGAATGATGTCATCCTATGGAATTATGGATTGCTGCCATTATACTTTGTATATCTAGAAGCAGCTTTATATCACTACTAGCAAGATGGATGCTACTTGTCAAATTTTATTTCACTTGAATGTCACAAGCCATGAACGTCGGCCGTCGGGTTCTGTTAAAAGCGAGGGTTACTGGCTTATCATGTTGGTCCTGTTGGAGTACCCAACGATAAGGGTGTAGTATGTCTCATGAGTAGAGAATTCGATATGTCACTACAGTATAGGGAGTCGGGCTGCTCCCTATGAATCCAAGGCAGATTAAAACTAGCAAACCTCTTTTATATGCGAGACGGATGGTTGTGTTAGGACGTCACCCGGGGTCGAAAGAATGACTAGTGGGATGAAGTTAATACATATAAGTCAGAATTTGGACTTTGAATTTTGGTCTTGGAATTTCTGAGCATGCTTATTTGGGGCATTATAGTCTACTAATAATGTGGTGGTAATTTTATGTAACGCAAGTTACACGCATGAAGTTTACATAAGAACTAACAAGTTATAAAACCACTCAAGGGTGGCCTAGTGGCAAAAAGATTTGTGACTATCACTCCAAAGTGTGTGAGGTCTCAAGTTCAATTCCCACTAGGTGCAAACAACCTTGAAGTGGCCACGCCAACCTCCTGAAAAGGGATGGCTTTACCTGGTTTGAGTCTGTGTGGCGGTGGGCTCAAACCCCGTGGATTAGTCGGCCAATGAGTCAAAAATCACGGTTACCAAAAAAAAAACTAACAAGTTATAAGCAACCAGCTGAAAACCAATAACGATCAATGGCCTCGTTAGAAATGTGTTAACACGATCAATCCGAATCAGGTAACACCTTTACTTGAACTGATTTCGATTGATCGTGTTTACACATTTTTTTAAATGTTTACTATATCAAGAAAAGTTCAAGTACTAGTTATGTTATAGACTTGATATTCATTAAGTTACACTTGGGTTTATAGGAAAAGTAGTTATGATTTGACTTTATTAGAATGCTAACAAGCTTAGTAAACTCATGATCTTTTATAAACGGTAAACATGTCTTCTTTGGCAAAAGTATATGGCTTAAAATAGTTTTCAGAGTTATTAGACAGTAGTACTATATTTGCTGAAAAACAAGTGAAAGGGATATGTTCCAAGTCACTAGACATTTTATATACAATGGTGTAACTTACTAGGATCCAATAAACTTGGATTGGGCATAGTTGATTATATGATACTTGATTGTGTGTTCCATAAACTCTTGGACGAGAACAAAAGAATGGTCACCTCGCCTAACAATGTGATTCGTAATATTGCCTAATGCGCAAGCCACTCGACACGGAATCATAGAAGTGATAAGCTTCATGATGCAGGTTATATGATAGAACCTCCTTTGGTGTAACTTAGGAAATAAGTCATTAAAGATTTATTTCATCTAAGGAATGCCCAAGGAGGCCTACTAAGACGTAAGATTCTAAAGGATGGTTTTGTTCTCATACTCGTTGTTGAATGATTGAGAGCCTTACCAATGATCACCATGTTAATCTTCGATAGTCTTTTTTTTGTGTTTGCCTTTACTTCATAATTACATTTGATATGTTTGTTCCATTAGCATCTATGAATACAGTTACATGTTTAAGAGTACACAAATTTATACAATAACCACAAAGTAGTTCCAATCAAAACAGTAAAGTAGTTGCAACAGCAGATGTCTCGACAACCAAAAATAAAAAAATTGGCATTAAATAAAGAAAAAAAGTGGGTGTTCATTAGAGGGAACCAAGCGGGTTTTTTGAGCCAAGGGTGCACCGACTCGTTATCCTTCCACTGTCGAGAGCGAGAAGTATTCGCAGCTCTGTGAGGCCAGCCTAACGCATTGCCCTCTACTCTAGGAACCAGGAAGCCCAAGCCTTCGCTCAAACTCCATGATCCAACTCCCGACTTGGAACGGGCAAGCCAGATATTGCAACAACTTGACCCAACCAGGGTGGTTCGATCAATGTCCAACCCACTTTGATGCCCTCACTCGAGTCACAAGCTCACGTTACTAAGCTCGGCAAACATTTTGCAAAGGGTCTATATAAAGAGGTAATAAGTTTCTTTCCCAGGCGATGTGGGATATAAGCAAAAGCTTTTGTTCTTTCTTTATACAAATAACCACTTATACGTTTAACCGACGACAGCTTAATGAAAGCTTCAATCCTTAACATTTCAAGCTTGGTAAGGGTGCATAGGCTTCTAGAATGCTGGTTAGTTAACTTGATAGCTATACAAATATCCACTTATACGTTTAACCAACGACATCATTGAAGCATAAGTTATCCATGAGATGATAACTTGATGGTGCCTGATTGTAAGTATGCTAGATGTTGGTGGCCGAAACCTTCACTGAGACACGTCTCATTTCTCTAACTCAAGCAAGAAGTATAAATATATCATTATCTGAAGTCTGAACAGACTTGGACACCTACCTAACGAGGAACCTACAAGACTAAGATTCTTAAAGTTGGTTTCCTTTCAGACCCACCATCTAAATCTAGTTCACAACTTGTGACATAGTTTCTACTTTGTTTAAACATGACAAACTGTAAAAAGATAAACTAGAAACAAATGTACTTGTTAAATAAAGCTCAATTCTGTTGGAATTTATAAAAAAACCTTTTATCATATTAACACATTAATAATCACGAGTACGCAGCGGAATATAGGATCACGTATAGACAAATAATTAACATAAACGATAAAGAATTCGCGTACCTTTTAGCGATGGATTAAACACCTTTATCGAACCACCAATATAAACGAAAACCCAAAGATCAAACAATGATCTCTCTAAGAGTACGCACACAATACGTTATAGCAAACAATTAAGTATGCTAGTACCAAACGTGATAAGCTAATAAAACTTGTCAAAACAAATAAACAAAATTAACAAGCTAAAGTTGTTATTTTGTTCGTCCAATAAAACAAAGCAACGATCGCTTTTAGTTTCACCTTCTGACGTTGGAATCACAAATCGTTATTAGGTTTTACAATCTTAGGAAGATTAGTAATGATACAATATCATTATTTATAGAGGCAAAAGATTCCATATGTCGGTTAGTCTAATACTACTAGGAAACCAAAAGCATGTAACATATTAATTCCAAAATTGTTTTTCATTTATTTTATATATTAATGTTTATAATTAACATTTAATTATCGTTTTTCAAAACCCGTTAACTAACTAATTAGTTAACGTTCGTCATAGCTTATCACTAATTAATATATTACGCCTAATATATTAACGTATAATTGTTTTACGTATTAACGCGTGCGTCTCCTTAGGCTCGGGACGACTTCCGGACATATATTATTTACGTGTACATATTCCTTCAGCTCCCACTTGGACATGTACAATAATATAATATAATAACATTGGTTAGCGTCTAGCAACACGCCAATGCTCCCGGAAACTCTCGAGTGTAGTTTTCCATAAAGTACATTTAAATGACTTAAACATTTACAATCCCTTTGTTTCTCAAATGCCATGTTAATAATGGATATGGATCAATGTCATTCCATTTTAACTATTCTGTTTCTCGCATTACATAATTAATATAGATTACCAATCTAATCGAGACAAATCTAGATTACCATTGGGTATGGCCATACAAACATCTAATTAATTAACGAGGGGCCCAGTAGCATTATTCTTCAATCCTAGTTGAATGAACAAATTCTATCTTGACTACACGTGCCTCTTACATGCTTCAAGATACAAATGATTATAGTCTTTATTACTACCTTATTCAGGACAGCGTTAGAACTATAGCAAAAAGTACCATCCACATATATAAGACCTGCTTGCATCTCAAGTCAAAGGATTTAGTAATGTAAATCATTTACAAGTTTCACTTAAAGACACCGATCCATAAAGTGATTGACTTGTTAGTAGGAGATGTCCAATATACAACTTTTGGATATCGTATGAGTTGGTGAACCGTTCTTGCATATTCTACGAATATTACCATCTCTCATATATGTCTTAATTTAAGTATATTCCCATATAATTAATCGACATAGACAATTTAGAATAACATATTATTCAAGGATTTAAACATGCAAAAATAGGACCAATAAATATTAAAGAAAACGAATATATCCAATACTTCAATTCATAAAATAAATATTGTTTAGCAATATCCTTTATCCAAATACTAAAACAGATTACATGAAACTACTAGCAGGACGAAGTCCCATGCTCCTAGCATGTTGAGTAAGCTTTTTACCAGGTAAAGCCTTCGTAAAAGGATCTGCTAGATTATTATCTGTATGAACTTTAACTAGATCAATTTCACCCAATTCGATACATTCTCGAACATAGTGATATCTCCTTTGATAGTGTCTGGCGCCTCTCTGAACTCCTGGTTCGTTAGCTATGATGATTGCACTTGAATTGTCACAATACATCTTTATAGGTTCTTCATTGGTAGGAACTACACCAAGTTCTCCAATAAACTTCCTCATCCAAACAGCTTCCTTTGCAGCTTCAGAAGCAGCAATGTATTCAGCTTCTGTGGCAGATTGTGCAGTAGTACTTTGTTTGGAGCTCTTCCATACTACCGCGCCTCCGTTCAAAACGAAAACATACCCAGTTTGAGATTTAGTGTCATCTCTATCGGTTTCAAATCCAGCATCACAATAACAATTAACTTGCAGCTCAGTAGCTTCAGGATTTCCACCATAAACCAAAAACGTATCCTTAGTATGTCTTAAATACTTAAGAATATTTTTCACAGCAGTCCAGTGACTTTCACCTGGATTTTGCTGAAATCGGCTTGTAATGTTCTGCGCGAACGCAACATCAGGTCTTGTGCATCTCACAGCATACATAATCGATCCTACAGCCGAAGCATAAGGAACATTTTGCATACGCTTCATCTCTTCAGATGTAGTAGCACCTTGTGTTTTATTTAAGTCAGTGTGCACTTGCATAGGAATGAGACCACGCTTGGAATTATCCATTCTATACTTCTTCAAGATCTTATCAAGATATGCATTTTGACTTAGTCCAATTAACCGCTTCGATCTATCTCTATAGATTTTGATTCCAAGGATAAATGCCGCTTCCCCTAAATCTTTCATAGAAAAACACTTCCCAAGATAGGTCTTTACCTCTTGTAAACTTGGAATATGATTTCCCATAATGATTATGTCATCAACATACAAGATTAGGAAAACAACATTACTCCCACTAGCTTTTTGATATACACATGGCTCATCTAGATTTTGATCAAAACCAAACTTTTTGATTTCTTCATCAAATCTTTTATTCCAGCTTCTTGATGCTTGCTTAAGTCCATAAATGGATCTTTGAAGCCTACATACTTTTCTGGGATGCTTAGGATCAACAAAACCTTCCGGTTGTTCCATATAGATTTCTTCTTCCAAGTAACCATTCAAGAACGCGGTTTTTACATCCATTTGCCATATCTCATAGTCATAGTACGCTGCTATAGCTATGAGAATCCTAATAGCTCTCAAATCTGCAACAGGAGAAAAGGTTTCCTCATAGTCAACACCATAAGTTTGTGTAAACCCTTTTGCTACAAATCGAGCTTTATAGGTGTGTACAATGCCATCCATGTCCGTCTTCTTCTTGTAAATCCATTTACCCTTTACGACCTTCGCATTGGGTGGTAAATCTACAAGTCTCCAGACTTGATTATCATACATAGATTGCATTTCCGCATTCATAGCAACAATCCACTTATCGGATTCAGAATCCAATATTGCATCTCTATAGTTAGTGGGTTCATTAAGATCCCCTAAACTATGTTCCTCGACTTCTACATTTAGACATAGTCGTTCAGGTGCTTTGATTGTTCTTTTTGATTTACGAATGGGGACAACATCCTCTTCTTGAGTTACATCAGGTGCAAGACTTTCTTCCTCAATTTGATGTTCGCTAGTAGTTTCAGAATGTAAAATATCTTCATCCTCTAGTTCTACAATCCTCCCACTCTCTTTTTGAACTATGAGATTCTTTTCAAAGAAATCTGCATACCTCTCAACAACTATTTTGTTTTCAGGTGGGTAGTAGAAATAGTAACCCATAGTTTCCTTAGGGTAACCTATGAAGACACACTTAACCGATCTTGATTGAAGTTTGTCAGGCGTGTGACGTTTCACATGTGCCTCACAACCCCAGACCTTTAAGTAAGACAAGTTAGGAACTTTTCCATGCCATAGTTCATATGGAGTCTTGTCAACCTTCTTGGTTGGAACCATATTGAGAATGCGTGTAGCAGTCTCCAGAGCATAATCCCAAAAGGATAGTGGCAAAGTAGAAAGACTCATCATTGATCGAACCATGTTTAGCAAAGTTCGATTTCTCCTCTCAGAAACACCATTGTGTTGTGGTGTGTAAGGAGGAGTCAGCTGTTGGACAATTCCACTAGCCTTTAGATAATCTTTAAATTCTTGACTAATATATTCACCACCACGATCTGATCGAATGGCTTTAATAGTCTTCCCGAGTTGATTTTCTACTTCATTTTTGAATACCTTGAATGTTTCAAAGACTTCGTGTTTATGTTTAAGCAAATAAACATAACCATAACGACTATAATCATCAGTAAAGGTAATGAAGTACGTAGCACCTTGCTTTGACACATGTCTAAGTGGACCACATACATCGGTATGGATTAATCCAAGTAGATCTTTCACCTTTTCCGTTTTATGCGAATAAGATTTCCTTGTCATCTTGCCCGATATACAAGAAACGCATTGATCAAACGGTTCACTATCCGTTGAGTTTAAAAGTCCATCATGTTGCAACTTTTCAATTCGCTTCTTGCTAATATGAGCAAGTCGACAATGCCAAAGATAAGTCGAATCTAAACTTGCTTTAGATTTCTTATTGCTAATCGAATACATTGAATTCACAATTTGCAAAGTAGGATCATGCATATCAATTTCATAAATACCATTAACACGGATACAATTAAAATAAATCATATCATTAAAAGAAACGGTCATACCAGAATCCGTAAATTTATGAATAAATCCTTTATCATGCAAACAAGAAACTGAAACAACACCTCTAGTAATAGTAGGTGCATAATGACAATCATCCAAAACAAGAATTAAACCATTAGGTAAAACTAAGTCAAAACTTCCAATAGCTTCTACTTCAGCACGTACGCCGTTTCCAACATACAAGTAGACAGCACCTTGCTTCAGCTTCTTTGCTCCTCTAAGTCCATGTTTTGTGTTACAAATATTAGTACCACAACCAGTGTCATACACCCAGGAATTTTTAGAACAAGCAAATAATTCAATAGTATAAATACCTGAAGAAGTGGACGATCCAACTTGCTTCTTCTTTTTCATCAACTCAGCTAGATAAACAGGACAATTCCTCTTCCAATGTCCAACCTCTTTGCAGTGGTGACATATGGAATCTTTTGCCGGATGCTCTTTCTTATAAGGTTGAGGCTTTTTAGGTTTAGGAGGATAAGAATTTTTAGGACCCTTATCCTTACCTTTACCTTTAGCCTTACCTCCTTGCGGTTTGTACTTCTGGATCCTACCACCTTGGATCGCCATCACTTGTGGTGTAGAAGAAGATGCAACATTTGACTTCTTGTTCTTCTTAACTCCTTTCTCAAATTCAATAAGCAAAGAATGAACTTCACTAATTGTCTTCCCCATGCTTTGCATATTGTAATTTTGCACAAAGCCCTCAAAATCACTCGAAAGTGAATTGAGGATCAAGCTGACAGAGACAGCTTCTGGAAGAACATAGTTGAGAGTTGCCAAATGATCCAAATAGCTTTTCATCAATAGAACATAATCGCTAACGGATTGACCCTCTTTCTGCTTGCATGAATGGAAAGTGTGTACTAACTCTTGTAGTTCGACACCAGGAGGCTTTCCATACATCTGTTGGAGCTCAGTTATCATGTCCTTCGGATTTTGTATTCAAATTGCTGATAAAGCGATGGAGACATAGTTCCAAGCATTAAACAAGCAACTTCATTATGACGATCATAAAGAGCATTTCATTCTACTAATTGTTCATTAGTAGCATTAGCACCAGGATGGTCAGGCCAAGGATTGTCATACACATCCTCTAGTTTCTCCACACGCACAACTAGTTTGAGCGCGCGTAACCACTCATTGAAGTTAGGACCAGTAAGTTGTTGCTTCTCAAGCATCGACCTGAAAGCCGAACTGTTTTGTTTGGTTTGGGCATTATTCATTGCCATCTACAAATAAACAAAGTTCAATAATTTAGTATTTTCGATAATACTCCCTTTATAGAAAATTAATACCCATGTCTATAAATAAACAATTAATTTTCTAAAAGCTAGAATCCACCAAGACATACCACCACCGCATCAGTTGATCTGCTAGTGATGATGATATTCAAGGGGTAATTGACGTTCAATAATTGCATCCAATACAACTTCTAGAATTATGGGACTCAACTTTATATCCATCACTTATGACAATTCAAAAGTGAAAAAGTGAGCATGTTTATCCCATCTATTGCCACGAGTTAAGGTCTCACCTATCTTAACTTGCTTAAGTCGTCCAACTAAAACTGTGATTATATAGCACCGACGTCTCACAATCGAGTGTATTATATCACCTTGGGTTACAAAATCACCACAGTCTCACGTATGGTGAAAGAGTAAGTGCAAGTGCTTTTACACGTTGGATGGCAAATAAACTTATTTCAAAGGGTATAAATTTTGACAATTCAAAACATGTACAAAGAAGCATGCAACATCTTTGTATCATGATAATTTATAAAATTTACTCAATTCGTTAATTATAAACATCACTTATTTAACTTACAATTCAATTGTATAAATAGTGATATCATAAAAATTGACGATTCAACATGTATTCTATTTAAAGAAGTTTAATTTTATCACGGGAAAAGATTAAAGAATGATTAAAATCATTCAAACCCTAGACCATTTGCGGCTTCCTAAATAGTATGCAAGATAAGGAGACTACAAATAGTCAGATATTATAGGGCAATGGTATCTACAAGACCGAAGTCTTGATGAGTCTTCCCGAACCTTAGCCTTGCAACTAGATAGTACTTTTGCAAATTACGTCATTAATAAAATTTTACAACTTTAAAGTAGAAAACAAATTATAAACTTGATTCTTGCTAATCACGGCGTGAGTTAGATTTAAAACCATGTAAGGGCGACTCGTTTGTTGCCACATATGATCGTGCAAGAACAAGATTATAATAAATCAAATTTCATATAGTTTTAGTCCGGTTTATTTTTATTTTTCGAAAAACCCTTTGCTTGAACCATGATATAACAATTATAATCAAAAGCAAAACAAATAAATATTAACCTAAAACATATATCCAATTAACAATTAATCACATACTTCATGCATACCACATCTATCATGACTTTAATTAAAACAATTAATCAAGAACACATGATCCATGGTAAACTTGCATGATTCCCATGGATCGAACCATAAATTAACAATTAACAACGTGATAAATAAAGACTAATTATCAATTAACAACATATTTATCAACAAAAATTGCATACAACTTAGGGGTTGTCTAATTAAATTTATTAACCCTAATTAGGGTTTATGAAAAACTAATCATCAAATAAAATAATTCAAACACCATCATAGTAAGTTTACACAATTTTATCTCTTTCGTTATTTTTAATGTAAATAAAAGCTATACGAATGGCTCGTGATGCCACTGTTGGAATTTATAAAAAAACCTTTTATCATATTAACACATTAATAATCACGAGTACGCAGCGGAATATAGGATCACGTATAGACAAATAATTAACATAAACGATAAAGAATTCGCGTACCTTTTAGCGATGGATTAAACACCTTTATCGAACCACCAATATAAACGAAAACCCAAAGATCAAACAATGATCTCTCTAAGAGTACGCACACAATACGTTATAGCAAACAATTAAGTATGCTAGTACCAAACGTGATAAGCTAATAAAACTTGTCAAAACAAATAAACAAAATTAACAAGCTAAAGTTGTTATTTTGTTCGTCCAATAAAACAAAGCAACGATCGCTTTTAGTTTCACCTTCTGACGTTGGAATCACAAATCGTTATTAGGTTTTACAATCTTAGGAAGATTAGTAATGATACAATATCATTATTTATAGAGGCAAAAGATTCCATATGTCGGTTAGTCTAATACTACTAGGAAACCAAAAGCATGTAACATATTAATTCCAAAATTGCTTTTCATTTATTTTATATATTAATGTTTATAATTAACATTTAATTATCGTTTGTCAAAACCCGTTAACTAACTAATTAGTTAACGTTCGTCATAGCTTATCACTAATTAATATATTACGCCTAATATATTAACGTATAATTGTTTTACGTATTAACGCGTGCGTCTCCTTAGGCTCGGGACGACTTCCAGACATATATTATTTACGTGTACATATTCCTTCAAATTCCACGAGACAGGTCAAAATATACCATTAGAACAGAAAATGTAACAATAAACGTTACCAAACGATATTATCAATACCAGGCCTTTGTTTTTATACACGACCCCCTCCTTGTTTGTTTATCTTAATCAGGCGATGTGGGGCTGATACAAAGCCATTTCTATTTGCTTGCACCGTCTGCATTCTTTGGACACTAGATCAGCAGATCTTAAGCGGTGCTAATTTGCGTTATGTGATAACTATGGTCGAACCATATGCTATGTTTTTCGTGTTACAAGAATATATATATATTGTAGCTCGGTGTGCGAGTTTGCCTTTTAGAAATACAATTCCTCCCATGACCCATCTTTATAGAAATCAAGCTCACCAAGGTATGTGAATCGACTCATTTGGTTTTCGAAGCCAAAACAAATGTTTATTTGAAAACGTGATAAAAGGCGAGTTAGAAAGAAAATGTCCACAACATTAGATCAAACAAATCCTCTCACGGAGTGGTCGAGTATAATGTGGACTCTGTGAACCAAAAAACTCAAGTAGGACTAATAAAACAACATATTCTCATTTTCACGTGGCCACGAGGGAGTTGACATGGTAGAAGGAATCACATTTTTCTCTGTAAAGGGGGCAACAGGGTTCATGGTTGGTGGTTTATTTGTGGGATACAGGTCAAATAAGGAACTGATATGCTTATCGTTGATGTTGGCGAGGCTGAAGTTTGCAGCAAAAACACAGAAAATGGAAGGATTCTTAGAAATATGGAAAGGAATCAAAGGGTATTCATCAACAGGTTTATATATTGATCGCAAGTTGCAATGATCAAGCTCAAAACCGTTCCATAGGCATTTGAATTGGAGCCTTTAATTACAAGTTGCTGTTTTGTGTATATATAGTCACTAGCAAGTTCGTAGCAGTTAGGTAAATCAACATATTCTATAAGTAAAGTCCTCAATGTGGTGTTACAGGTAGGTACTTGGAACTAAGAAAACGTGCACGAAGTTACTGGTGTTTTGCAATGAGGTGCATAATTGGTTCTCCTACAAAACGACTGCGCGAAAGGTCAAACTTGGAAAGATGGTTACAATGCAAAAGTAATACACAAAAAGAAAGAAAAAAGTGGAGATGCGGGGTATCGATCCCCGTACCTCTCGCATGCTAAGCGAGCGCTCTACCATCTGAGCTACATCCCCTTTTTGATTTATAAATTTCATATTCTCCCTTCATAAAAACTATATATTTTAACTCCAAAATTGTGCTGATCATATTCTTACTTGTTACAACCCAATATTATTAGTTACCTTAACTATGTGCTCTTTGCTTCAGTAACAAAATCAAGAGAAATGAGGATCGTCTTGTCGGGAGAATTTGTTCTAGAGAGTTCGTACAAAAAAAATTATCGTGAATGTCTCATCATTATTGACTCAACTCGACGTTTTTCAGAAAACAGCTAATGGACGTCTTGTTTCGTAGAGTGAGTCTCTAATCATTATTAATGCTTGACATCTGTTTTATGTTCCATACCTCGTGGAAGCCCAAATTAACCCATTTCTCCGAAATGAAAGTTAGGAAATTCCTTAAAGCTAAGACAATGTAAACAGGCGTAACTGACTTACTGCACAAACACGTGCTATAAGCTCTTGTTGATAGGACAATCATTCTAATCATTTATCTAGTTTACAGAAAACAGATGTCTCGACGGTACCCAATATCGTCTTTGTTATATCTCAAACGGATCAGATAAAAAGTTTAACTATAAGGGCAACGGGTCAAATGGGTTGAAAATCACTCAAAAAAAAATTATTGCTCAAAACCTTGTACAAATGTTATAAATAGTTTAGTTATAAGAATGCAAATGAAGTTTGACATTTTATTTCGACTTTTCTGGCTTTTTTTTGACATTACCCTGTACATCGGAGATTGTCCCGCATCTGAGAAGGCTAAATAGATTTTGGAGAAAATGTGATTGAATATAATGAGAAGTTGCTGATTTATGCATCATGTTCTAAGGATTAAAGACAAGAAACGTAGAGGTTAAGTCCATAGAGTTCAACGACTTGCAAAATATATGTGCAATCTTGTCTCATTGATATAGGTGAAGTATTTATAGATAAGACGATGGTTATGATTTCTGGTAATGTATGTACGTTATCGTTACTAAAGGTGTGCCACTACTAGTGCAAGTTAATGTACGGGTAGTGCAGCCTGAGTTGAACATACATCTATATATGTGCTCTACATATCATGGCATTTATCTCTTACATACTTCATAAGTACACTTGATTTAAAGTATGTTTGCAACTTTATGACATAAACACACACTAACAACTAAACGGAAATTACATACTTAAAGAAATGCTTGAAAAACGAAGTGCAAAGGGGGTTCAAAACTGTTAAAACAATAGATTCTGAACTCAGAAATCTGTTTATGAAGAAAACGGGGTATCGACCCCGCACATCTCACATGCTTTTGTATCACGAGAAAAGCTTTCTAGTTTACAATCATACTTTTTTGTGTAAACTTAGGGTAATCTCTGCTAATAAAAATGTTTAAATGGAAAAGAGAGAGCAATGGATGATAATTTTTCTAACACTTGAGGGTTGGCTCATTAAGCAACTCATTGACTAGTTACAAGCCGGCGGCTTGTATGTGCCATTTAAAACAAATAAATCCACCCCAATCCATCGTTGGTATACTCTCGCAAACCAAAATTTTAGCTGTATTAGTTATGTGCCCTTGTTTCTCTTACAAAATCCAGAGAGATGAGGATAGTATTGTCATGTGAAAAAACTTAAAACTGTTGAAACAGCAGCTACTGAGAACATGATAGTTAGCCATAAAACTGAATTGTCGTTCATCAAGCTGAAAAAGGTCACCTTTTGCTTACAAAACCAGCTGAAAAAGTCCTGTTGCTTATAAAACCAACTGACGGAATGTTAACAGCTTATCATTGAGCAAATATTAAACAAGCCAAAACCTATGAACTTTGAACTATAGATTGGAGGGGTGCGCCATGCCAAGGCAATAGTGCAACACCAAGGCGACACGTGAAGAACCCCAGCAGCAAGCTACTGTGGTGGATTCTTCCCCCATGAAAAATAAGATTAATATCGAGTGAGCCGATGGCTCACATATCAGATATTAAACTGATAAGAACAGATACTACACTTGATCTTAGCCAAAAGGCCGAGAAAGGTATGCCTATTCAAATACTAGGCCTTTGCTTTTATACAACCCCCTCCTTGTTTGTTTATCTCACCCAGGCGATGTGGGATTCATATAAGGGTTTTTTACAAAATGAACTTGCTTGCACTTTCTGCATTTCTCTGGCCACAAGATTTTAAGTAGTGTTATGCTAGTAAATTGATTTGTGTTACGTGATAACCATAGTCATTGGAGAAGTGTGATGTATCTTTTGGAAGCAAAATCGATGATAAAATGAAGTTAGATACTGGACTAACGTTGGCCGAGGAGATTTGGAGGCTATGCGACAGAGTCAGAAGAGGATTGCATAGAAATAATCTATCATAGACTCACCAAGATAAATAAATCAACTCGTGTCGTTTTTGGTACCCAAAACAATCAATCATTTGAAGACGTTGTAAATGAGATAATGGGTTACAAAGATTGGAGTTGTAACTTGTAAGTACCATGTACACACTGTGTGATCCAAAATCTAAGGTGGGACTAATAATGCAACAAATTTTCTTTTTGATGTGGGAGTGCGACATAGCAGAAGGAATCACATGTTCACACTATATGCAATGGGGCAGGATATTACATAACAAAGTGGTTCATTTTGACTAGGCTGGAAAATTAAAGCAAAACACAACAAATGGCAGGATTCGTTAGAACTTATACTATTGAAGGGAATCATGAGGTATTCATCAACGCGTTTAGATATTTATCGCAACTTGCATTGATCAAGCTTAAAACTGTTCAATAGGCATCAGAATTGGAGCCTTAACAAGTTCATGTTCTTTTGTGTATATGTAGCAAGATCGCAGAGGTACTAAACATCTGAATGTGGTGCTGCAGGTAGGTTACTTAAACTAAGAAAAGGTGAGGTTAATATATGTGGTTTAGTTGACAGTTGACACAAGAAATTGATACACATCCTACAATATTACACAATCGTTTCCTTAAAAAACAAGTGTGTGAAAGGTCAAATAAACTTACCATGGGGGGCACCGCCACCCCGGACCTAATACATAGGTCCATCCCTGCCTGCGAGGCCCTTCCGGTGTAAGGTTGACTAATTCCCTCTTATTAAAGCAGTTTGACAGATATGTTCCTTGTTGCAACCTTTGACATAAAGGGTAGGCATATAAGATTCCACATATATCAAGGCCAAACTAAAAAGTAATCACTGAACATTCATGTATGCGAGTGATAACACTGTGAAAGTTAGTAATCCCTTTTATCAATTATGCTAGTGTTGGAATTACCTCTACCTGTTCACCTAGCATATGCAGTATAACAGACGTTTTACCTCAGCTATAATTCACCTTTTTTGCTGAACAAGTAGAAATTTAGAAGTCTGTGTTTTCTCTTAGAATCTAAACCATTATTTATTTATGTATACATGATAGAAGTGGTGGTGACTGTCTGTCACGCTACCGAACAGATTTTAGTGAAATAGAGGTATAGTGACTTTTGTGCTGAATAGATAGTATGGTGACATCTTTTAAGCTTTACACTTGAGGCTTAACTAGCTTTTCATTCATCCTAAAGCGAATTGGTACCTGAACTTTAGCTAGTCCATGGGTGCCTGTATTCTGTGAAAATAAGCATTAAAAAGAATCAGGCAGTGGCTACACACATATACATTAGACTAGAGAATTGGCAGGGGCCGCGCGAACGCAGGCCCCCTCAGCAACAAATTACGATGTAGACTCGACCACTTGGGCCGATCTTAGGATAGCACCCCTCCAAAGTGCAATGGAAGTCACTAACCTAGGCCATGGGCCTTTTTGATCACCCATTGACCCCATCCAGGTAAGTGACTAAACCAATAGCATAGTTTTCCTTTTATACACCTTCCCCTTCCTTTCACTTTTCCCTCTCATCCGATGTGGGATCTCATTAAATTGCTTCTTTTTTCCATACTTTTTCATACATCTAAATGAGTAAACTGCAAAAAGGCCACAAATTCTCACATGGAGTTCTAACTTTTACATTTCCAATCTCACAGAAAACCCGGGCCAATATTTATTAGGATCAAACATAGTCGACGCTCTATGAAAAAGACTGCATTAATGTCTTTAAATCACTGAACTTAAGCATCTTGAAAACTCGTTTGGATTGTCAACTATTCAATTCAATGTTGTTTTTGGAACTTAGAAGGTTGGTTTCTCAACATGTGAAAGTAAATTCTCATCTCTTCATATCACCGGTTTATTTCCGGAGACTAAGTGCAACCACTATAAGTGTTTGATTGCATAATTGTACTCATCATTCATCAACCAAGGATTATAACATGGTTGAGAGGTAGGTTTCAATAATTCTAGTTTCTGAGGGACATAGATGAAAATGACTGCTTCATATAATAATAGAGCTTCTTAGTCTCATCATGAGCTTTCTGTTAGATATACATACCATATGGCTTATTCTATATTTTAGACTAATCTTGCCAATTTATTGGATCTGCATCATCTGCAAACTAGCTTCGTAATGCATAGTGGGATGCACTCATTACTTAAGCTCATGCAAGAAGTATAAAGACGTATTTATCTGAATAGGCTTGGACGCCTACCTACAAGACTACGTGTGAGCAATGGATCGATTATTGTCATGTTGTGATTTAAGTTTTATTCGACAGCAATACAAAAAGAACACCAAATCCAAGTTCATCAGTAAGTTTACAATCAGCGAGTGAGGTGATTTTCATAAACTATGCACAGTTGTGAGTTGTGATAGTAGTTTTCTATTTTGTTTAAACATGTCAAAATGTAAACAGAAACACTCGAATGTACTTGTTAAATAAAGCTCAATTTCACGAGACAGGTCAAAATATACAATTACAACAAAAGAAAATGCAACAATAAGCTTGACCAAACGATACACCGTATATATCGTATTTGGAATGAATCCAGGTAAGATATTTACATCAGAAACGCGAATAACACTATCACGCAACAATGTTTTAACCACCCTAATCTGCCAAGCTGTTTCTCTTCCATTTTGAATTAATGACAACTAAACTCTAGCCGGCATAGGCAACGACATGAAAGATAAGATCATTCAAACTCGGCTCGAGTCTCTACCGAAAATGAATCTCCTCGTCCAATCGGATACAACTAGCACTCGTGTCCGCCAGCTCACTTGTTTGCTGAATTTCGCAAATATATATAAAATATATCAAACTATGAAAATGAATCAAATTCAGTTTGATGCTTTGAAACAGAATCTGAATTGACATAACCAGCATGAACAATTCATATTTTGCATTTTCATATTTTAAATCTCAAAACAGATTCAAGAAAAAACAGATCCATACAGAAAAATGAATGTAACTTGATTACCTTGCATAAACAGAATACCAGAGCCACTGTGTGCTACGACCCACCGAAACCCAATCTCCCGGTAGTTCTGCTGCTGCCTGCTCCCCGCCTAACGGTGCAAACTGCCCAAAATGCTTATACCTTTCACCAGATAAACAAAAAGGGTCAGAAAACAGTCATTACAGAGAACTAAAAGCTTAGACTATATATGTAAGTTCCGTTTATCTATCTTGTGTGGCTGATTCTCCTAACATCAGATGAATGGGACCTATGGTCAGACAGACAATGGATCAACTGAGCTTTCATAAAAAGAATACAGTAGGAAAGGATACCTAAACGGACAGAAATCATGACGCCCAGAACCCTTGAACCTGCGAGGGCCTTCTGGTGTAAGCTTGACTAATTCCCTCTTGTTAAAGCAGTTTGACAGATATGTTCCTTGTTGGGCAGCAACCTTTGACATAAAGGGTCGGCATATAAGATTCCACATACATTAAGACCAGGTTAAAAAAGTAACCACTGAACATTTCAAGGTATGGAAGTGACAACACTGTGAAAGTTGAGTAATCCCTTTTGTCAATTATGCTAGAAAAAGGAAAACGATATATAAGTACCTGAGCTGTTGCAGGGAGACTCTTCATCTGTAAATCTACCTGAGAAAGAGCTAATTTGAATCCTTCAATATCGACTTCCTCTCTAGCATTTCCTTCCGGGTCCCTTAAAAGGTCAGTAACACTGGCAAGATGTTTGTCCCTTAAATGCAGTTCAACTTGAGGATAACGCATGAGTATGTCATCGATGATATCTTGAAATTCTTCAACACTTAGCGTTCCCGAATTATCCTTGTCAGCTGCAGTGAATATAGCAGATATATCTTCCTACAAGAGATTGCACGGACATATAAATGACGATAAATAAACAAAATGCAACATTACAGAATGATGTACTATACCATGACTTTACGCTGATCAATAGTAGCACAATCACCGATAGCATATACATCTTCACATCCCTTTACTCGCAACCATTCATCGGTAGCTAATACCCGTCTGTTTGCCTGCATCCCGTATAATAAAGCACTGATAATTGTACAAACTAATAGCATTCACTGATTTAATGAACTTAATTAGTTTCTCAAATCAAGTTTACTTTACACTTAAACGAGCCACGGAAATTATTGTAGCAAACCTGGTCAATTTGGTCCATGAAGTCCTTCACAACCGGCCGAGTTGAGACACCAGTTGACCAAACAACCATTCCATGAGGTATAGAAACATTCTCACCAGTAGCTTTGATTTTCATGTTGACTTCTTTATCTGATACACTTAAAACCCGGGTTCCCGTGCATACATTAATACCATCCCTAGTAAACTTTTCTTCTGCAAAGGTACTGATTCTAGAGTCATACCTACAAAACATAACACAAATCTTAATTTCAAAACCACTCTCAAAAACTGGAATGAGATAAACATTTGATCCATACTTACGTGTTCAAGATATGATCACCAGATTGGATTACCGTTATTTTTACCATATCTTTGACTGAGGGATATAATTTGACTAAATCTTCATGAACAAAATCATGTAGCTCTGCTGCAAATTCTACCCCAGTGGGTCCCCCTCCAACTATCACAAAGTGGAGGTTTATTCTGCGCTCTTCTTCGGTTAAATCTGGCAAGATAGCCTTCTCAAAACAGTCTATTACACTCATACGAATCTTTTGAGCATCTTCAACTTCCTGAATGGAGGTTCATATCTTTTTTAGTAAATAAATACACAAATTTAGAAATATGTTCGATAAAATCATGTTTGGCTAACAATCAGGTTTTTAAAAGCTTCTCAAAATAGCAAGATTCAGATTAGAGAAGCAGATAACCTTGCAATAGTTAAATGAACAACAATTTAGAGAATTACAGGACTAAAATAAGGTGTATGGGAGCATTTTTGTTTTTGTAGACATTGAGTAGCTGAATCATGGTACTTTTCCACAAAATATTGCATAGACTAGACACTGCTACAGAATTAAAAAGATTGCTACCTTGAGAAAGTGGCAATACTCCTTGACACCAGGGGTATTAAAAGTATTTACTTCGGCGCCAGCTGCGACAACTAGATAGTCATAGTCTAAAGAAAAATCTTTCTTTCCCACTAAGTTTGCTTCAATAACAGATCGACAAAAAACTTTCTTGTTTGCTGCATCAATCTTGGTGCATTCTGCTTCCCAAAGCTGAATTTCTCCATTTTTCTGAAAAAAAAAGAGAGAATCATACCAAAAAATTTCATTTAAAATATGTATGACAAAACCATCTGAATTTTAGTACCCGTTTAACAAACATAATTACCTTTTTAATAATGTTACGAACTGGTTCCACGATGCTTCGTGCCTCAACTGTTCCACAAGTAACACTAGGTAACAACGGGGTGAAAGCAAAATAATTTCGAGGAGAAACCACTTGAACATCATACGAAGAAATATCCAAATCCTTGAGAAAACTGGTACTGGCCCATCCCGTTCCTAGGACAACAACCTTCTTCTTTTTTAGTGGTTCAACTTCTGTGCTGTTTGTGGCACTGCTTGACTGTGATTCAGCGTAAGCAACAAGACCCCCACCACTGCAGATATTAAGATACCCAGTACAGTCAAATAAAAGTAGAAAAACTGAAAACTGCAGAATACAAAGAACAGATGAACAATCAATCAACCAGGTTAGTCAAAAGGATTCCTTAAGAAACATTGCAAACACGTCATAGGTAAAATTGTAACAGGTTCACCAACAAAAGGGTTACAACTTACAAGTGATGTGAGTCAATTTCAGTATACATCGTGAACATTTCTTATGTAACAGGCCACATGTATGTGAAGCGATTTGGTTGACATAGAAGGAAGGAACACGTGAAAAAGAAATGAAAAATAAGAAAAACACGTGACATCAATTTTGTTGGCAAGAATGAGACACCAAATGACATCAGGTTGGTGTTGTTAAAAAGAATCGTAACAAACATTCTAAGTGTGTATCTGCTGAGGTATGCCCTTTCATAACTCACGCCCTTAATAAAAGAAAAAAACATAGCCAAAAAAAGAAAGGCTATCATACCAAATTTTGAATCCTAGGAACTACAGTATTATTAGGGGTGAGCATGGTGCGGTGCGGTGCGGATCCTGGCAAAAATCACACCGCATCCGCAATTGTGGTTTTTAAAATTTTTGAATCCGCACCGCGCGGGTTTTGCGGTTTCAGATTTGCGGTTTTTACGCGGTTTTTGTGGGTTTTGCGGATGTTAACCGCACCGCACCACCATTTATAATTTATATAAGTAATGTGGGTTTTTGAGGTTTTTGGTTCACAAACTTATTATTTCGGTTATAACAATGCATATATTTAGTGTAGACATACAAGTTACTTAGAATATTAATGATAATATGAACTAGAACCCTTATAATAAACGTTAAATTATCGGTGTGTCGTTTTTCGGTTTATATAACTAATGTGCGGTGCGGTGCGGATTTTGTGGTGCGGTTTTTTGTGGTTTTAGCGGTTTTGCGGTTTGCGGTTCGGTTTCTGCTCACCCCTAAGTATTATGATACTACTAATCTACTATTATGTTACTAAAAGAGATTCTAAACAACACCACATCCTAGGATTTATCTTAATACTAAGATAATGCGCCTAGTGGAAGGAATACAATTAGGGACACCTTTATAAGAACAGTAGAAAGCATGTGATAAAATAGATATTAAACACATTAGTTGCTTCATAAAATTAAATATTAAGCAAATGAAAACTTTTCCAAAAGTCAGGATAGAAACAAATTAACTAGTTTCAAAATTTAACAACGAAACTCCCTAATATAACATAGTGCATTGCTACCTCCACACGTCTGTATTACCGAGGTTTCAACCTAGTTTTGTACACCCAAACAAATCTGTAGACACTGCATTCATCTCATGGAGTCAAAACCTGATCCTTAAACAAAACGCGTCTCTGATACTTTTGTCCACCATTTCACCATACAGAAGCCTAACTTGATCAGCTACTAACACGACCAGGATTAAAAGTAATCGGGTGCACATATATTTCTTGACGTGTAACTAAACAAAGACTAAAAACCAATGTTTTGAAAACCGGTTCATTTAATGACCCGGTCTATCCGGGTTACCGGTTCAACCCAGTTTTCTACCCAAACAAAAAAACTTGTATATCCGAAAATACAAATAAAGTATATATAAATTTTGACTAACCCATATAGGCTGCCTAGATAATATTTACCAACAAAGATTTTAACATGTAAAAGGTAAATCACGTCTCAAATACATATAATTAACTTGGGTTATTTGTAGAAAAACAATAAAAAATAACAAAAACCAGCCGGTCTAACTGGTTTCGAAACTCAAAAAACCCTGGTCACCTTGAACCGAATTTCAAAACATTGCTAAGATCACAAATTGTTAGACATTATTCAACCGGGCAGGTCAAACCGGATTTCATCGGTCTTGTGGGACCACCTAGTTCCACCCTAACTACTGTACTAATTTACACCTTGAAAATAAACCTTTGGAAGGTATTCTTGGAGAGGTCTCAAGTTCGAGTCTCACTAAAGACCTCAAATAGATGGAAGCACGAGTGGGGTTTATCCTCTAACGGAGAAGATTCGAGGCTTGCACCCCGATTGGATGTCACTGACTCGAACCCCTAATTACTAACTCGTCGTTAAAGAAAACATTTATTTGAACAAGTCAACTAGAGAAATCATGAGGTGAAATATAGGTACATTCACAGTTAACCATTCAGATCTTAATAATAATTCAAACATATTTTTATAAAAAATAAAAAAAGTGGTGAAATGAAATACAGTAGAACCTGAGAGAGAAAACCACAAGAAGCTTAAGCTTGGAGGAAGAATTACTAAAAAAAGCTCTGTTGAGAAAGCTCATGCTGAAAATTTGGGTTTTAAGATCTCAGTGAAATGAAATGAAGATGTGATTCATAATACTTATCATATGGGTGTTGATATTTATTTATGGCGGTTGAAAAATGGAAAATGAATGATACAATATTAATTTAGTCTTTTTTTATGGTCAGTCTTTTTTTCATCGTTGTCAGGAGTTGTTGTCTGTCATGTAATGTGAATTTGATTACATGTTTTTTTTATACACACATGTTTCACACATGTAGTAGCGAATGAGAATTGTCAGGGATAGGATCATACAATATTACTAGCGGATGGATGTTTTAAACGCGTTTCATCTAGTCCGTTAAACCCAACTGATCAAATGGTCAAAACTCCATTTTTTATGACGACTCTTTTTTTTTGAACTAATAAAAAAAAATCCATTTTTGATGACGACTCCATCTGATTAATAAAAAAAATCCATTTTCAAGACATTTCCCTTAAAAATATATGTACAAACTTTTCTATTTTCTTTTTAATAATATGTTTAACGTGCTAGGTTGTTTCTAGATATTATTCATTGTTTTAAAACGGTTATATAAGTTTTTGAGTGTTGATATGTATGTCTATAAATGAGACCTAAAATCATGTCTATTTTATACATTTTTTGTAAGTGTCATATACACTTTCTCTCTCATCACTTCTCACCAATCAATTTTTTAAATCCACCAATGACATGTTTAGGTATAATTGTAGGTCCAAGTTTTAGGCATACAATTCATTTTCCTAAGTTTTTTAACGTGCCTTAGATATGTTTCATCGAGTTTTTCTCTTACCTTTTTCCGAGGATCATTGAAAAACTCACATAAAATTTTGCTAAAGTCACATTTGATTCTTAATATTGTTTTGAAAGACGAAAAAAAAACGGAGAAATGAGTTAACGCGAAACTTATTAAAAACCTTATTTGTTAGGAAAGCAGAGCGATCCATCTATATCTTTTAGTTTGTTTAACTAAAACATTTATAGAGAACCATATAAGATCTTATTTTTTTTTATTGTGCTTCGGATAAAGTAAGTATCAAGTCAAAAGACAAGATATTTACTTAATTAACGTTAATTCATTTTAATCAAGAAAAAAAATTGAACTTATGTAAACATTAAACAATTTTAGTAACAAATAAAACACAAGATATATGGTTAACTATTTAAAAGATCGCATCAGTCATACTTACAATTTATTCCAAATAAAAATAAGATAAACACAAATGTTAATCATATCTTCAAAATCTCATTTAAGATGTCTAACTGATTTTTTACTTTAACCTCGAAAAACGTCAGGATAGAGTCTTTCCCAACTTTTGATCAAAACTAAAAAGTTTGTTTTAAAACATGTTTTTAACGTCAATCACGAGAATCATAGGCTGGAACCGTGTTGATTATTTTATAAAATTTATTTAGTGGTTCGTTGTCTCAAACTCAACCCCTTAACAGTTTTACAAAATAACACAAATCAAGGCATAAATCAATTCAATTGATATCCATCTAGTTCATATAGCATATTATAATATGTTTAGCATAAGATCCATCATTTATTAACATTATAAAATGTGAATTAATAATTTAAACAATTTAAATATGGATATCATATCATAAAACAAAAAATTTAAGCAACTAGTTTGTAATTAACGTATGTTATCATCTGAAAACATGTAATTTTTCCAAATTATTGAGGATCTAATCATGTCTATATTTAGTAATATTAGAACCCTAATTAAATCTTAACAAAACATCAAGAAAAACGTGATAATACACCTTTTTTAGATTTTTTATGTAATTATGAATCATATGTATTTGGCTTGTGATGTCGCTGTTTGAGTTTATGATTATATATCACATATATATTAAGACATCAAGAGAAATGCAGTGGAAGCCAAGGATCGCATATTTAAATACAATCAACATAAAGATAACTAGAATTCATACATTTCTTGATTAAATCAAGGTGAAGATCAAGAACACCAAATCAATACCCTACGTGTACCTTACACGTTATTACCAAGCTTCCAAAACTTCAAGATCAAATGTATGATCTCTCTAAATGTATCCACACAACACTTCAATCAACTATCCTTATTTGTTAGGTCTTACCACTTGCAAAATTTGAACTAGGAACAAAACCTTCTTGTTGCTTCTCTTGTAGTACACGGCCACAAAGGAAACAAAGGGAGATAATTTTGTTGCTTAGTGTACGAAATGAAGTCTTAAACCTCGTCTTTTTGTAGCCTAAGCCTAGAGATAAGTTTTAGAGACTTATTCTCTAGACAACAAAATCTTTATACTGGTTCCTCTTGTCTCCCCCCTTAGCCGTCCACCATAGGATCCTTATCCCTTTGGTGTTGACTTTTTTACTTCTAGTAATTTTTATGGTAATTACATAATTATCTTGAAGTCTTAAAGCCTTTCTAGTTAGTCATTAGTTAAACCTTTTAACTTTTAACTTTTAACTTTTAACTAAATACTGTAAAGTATTCTTTAGTGGTAAATTAAGTATACATATATATTATTGTATATCTTAATAAGAGTATTCTAAATGTTTAAGTGCGAGACCCATTAGGCTACGTACTTCTAGCCGTATAAATATCACCATGACTTACGCACATTCCAACATAATATGTGGTAAAGGTTCGTTACAAGTTCCTCAGTTGTGTCCGTTCATCCCAGACCTAGTACATTCATCCAGTGACGGTGCCTTACCTTTTGAGAGTAATTGATCCTTATTTTTGGGTCTTCCTTGTCGATGCTTACTCATTATTGGAGGTAATACCTGTTAAAGGATAGTTGGTATTCTCATATTGTAGCGTCTTTTAAAGGATATACCATGTCTTGGTATGTACCTTTAAGGGTGGTTTTAAAAAACCAAGGCTTTTCCCATAAGTTGCAACCAGTCATACCCGAATACCTACATACAACGCAAACATTGGCACATGGTAAACCTGACAATTGCCATTTTGGCAAGTACATTCAAATTTAAACAACTCAACCTGATGGACTTCTTAGTGATAGACAACCTAGTATGCTTTCAGGTGATGTATGCCCTTCACATGCCAGTTGACAGTTGTTGCTTCTCATCATCCAGTTGTTTACTTTCGCAGCGGCCCAAACAAAAAGTTCTCCATCTGGCGTATCTATAAGAATTAAAAAAACAAGTGCCAATCAAATTATGATAACAAATGATAAACAAAATTAAATTGTTTCTTTATTGTTTAAAGGAATACCCCTATAGTTATCTCGCTTCTGACAATACCAGCGTTGTAGAACATCCCTAAAGTATTTTACAAGCATGGTTATCGGGACTCTGCGTACAACCTTAGTAATAGAGTTAAATAATTCTACACTGTTCGAAGTCATTTAGTAGTACCAATTTGCAGGGCAATAAGCCTTAGACCATTTTTTAGAGCATGACTCTTCAAGTTTTGTCACACATTCTGGTCTATAAGCACGTAAATTGATATAGCTTTCTCAAACTCTTATGTAATGTAAGTTTTGCATGTCTTCTAATACATAGCTCGATGACTTATTGATATAAGCTTACAATTCATCATTAGATGACAGTCACAATAACCCTGGTATGAACTATTAAAACCGTACTACAAGCAAGGATAATAACATGATGTTGGTCTGATATGATGTACAGATTAACCGGTTCTCCTATCTGCTCTCTCAACCTACACAAAAACCATGTCCAAGATTCACTCGTCTCATCTTGGGAAACACTGATGGCTATTGGTAGGATCGCGACGTTACCATGCATTGCGACTGCTAGAAGATTAGTTCCTAAGTAGTTCCCCTTAAGACGAGCACCATTGATAATTATATGCGACCTCATACAGTGTAAGAAACTTCTAACATGTTTTAGCAATAAAGAGAGTGTGATTAATGGTATATAATTTAGGAATAACGATTGGAAATAAGTATGCAAAACTAATTAGTATGCTTACCGTAAACCCAAATCCAACATATAGCATCTCAAAGCGTCCATGTTCGTCTGTATGTGTGTTACAGTACCCTCGTTTGCCAGCTTTAAGTTGTGGCAATATACCAGCAACTGTTCAAACGAGTCTTCATGACTACCGTGCAAAAAATCGAAGTCATATTCCTACCCCCAATCTTTTTTGTACGATACATCTATCTTCCAATCGATTTCCAAATCATGTAATATGTCCTTTACCTTATATATCTTATTCATGTTTTGCATTTTGTCAACAAGCAACTTATCCAATAACTTCATCGTAACGTTATGATGATTAGGATGTATTTAATTCCTTGAACAAGTATGGATGTCGTTGTAGTTTGTTACAATAAATGTACAACCATGTTTAACCTTACGTAACGTGTGTATACATTCAATTTGCAGCATGGTTGGGCACATTTAACATTATACCTCGAGGGGCGAGACTTATGATATGAGTGAAATCTCATATAAATTATATCACAAATCACCCTAAAACACAAAGAAAATACCAAACTTTATTGTGATAAAATGGAATTACGTGGTATTCTTTGTTGTTTTTGAATGTGCAGGTAAAAAGATACGTTCGAAGCAAACACAAACTTTTATGGAGTTTATCTGAAGAAAAGACGAAGAAAAAGGACAAAAAAGTCATCAAGGACCTAACTTGCCAAGTATGTGAAGATCAAAAGACTTGAAGGAGTTGAAGGCAAAGTTCAAAGATTAACTTGGTCATTTGTCAAAGAAATCACAAGCAATCATGGGAGCATAGTGGCGATTGATGAGGCATGAATGATTGGCAAAATGATGGCTTGAAGAAAAGTACACAACAAAAATGGGAGGATATAAACTCTTTACATATCAACATTTAATGAGCAATATTTAAGAAGTCAATCATTAGCCATTAAATGTGTCCAAGGTATTCAACACAGCAACAATCAAACAAGACAATCATTGGGTTTATGAGCCGAATTTCCGTCAAGTAGGAATACACTACAACAACCAATGATGGGCATGATATATTCGGACATTAAATGAGTCCAAGGACAATCACTGCAGCAGTTATGGGCTTGAAGTCAGCAATTAGCAAAGGCTCATTAATGAGTGTTCATTAAACTTTAACAAACAAAGTGGCGAATTATTGCAGCATGATTGGTGAAGAGCTCATTTATGTGAGAATACTCCAACATATATTCAATATAATCATCAGCAAACATGGGGCGAATTAAATGTTGAGGCCTTTAAATGTTCACAACCAATCATTGGGAGAATCATTCCAGCATTGATGACGAATATTGAACAACAATCAGTGGCGAAATAAAGCCAACAATCGTGGGACTTGTACTCAATCATTCAACCCAGTCAACCATTACTGCCAATGATTGGCATTTAAAACCAAATATCCCATTTCCTATTTAATAACTCCACCGAATCCCACATTTAATAAACAATTTCAAACGAATCCCCATTAAGCCCTTACAACCAATCACATCTTTACTTTCCCTTGATCCGGATTAAGATTCCTACTATCCTACCAACTAATGCCACGTGACATCTTCTTACTGGATGGGACACCTCATCACCCCCACCCCTGTATTACTTTTCAACCTATAAATACTTCTACTTTCTCTCATATTATGTACGTAACATTAGTGTGTAGTTTACACACACACACACAATATAGAAAAATTAGTTTCATTTTGTCCTCTCATTTCCACTGTGTGTTTTTTTACACACAGTAAAACATATACTGTGATAGCTTAGTCTGTTAGTTAGTTACACGAGTACAACAAACTTGTAACTCTTCATCTTCGTTATCAATACAAAGTCGAATTCCTTTCATTCTTTACCATTTTCGAAATGATCTTTTGGAGCATACTTACTATGAGTTGAGATCTTATTAAAGTTTCATGGAAGCTGCATTTTTACTTGCCATTGATGTTTATTGTTCGAGATTCTCGAATTATGAGTAGCCTAGTTCTTGATTAATAACTGATACAAGATTTGTGGTGGAGGAGATAACTGTTCACGTGAAAAGGAGGTTTCGATTCGTTCTAGTTTTCGTCGATGCGATTATTGAGGAAGTAGTTACTGTTCATCTCAGTTTTAGCATCAGTCTCGATTCAGTCTTGGTTTGTTAGAGCTCGTCATCAAAGGATTAGTTGCAGTCCCGATGTGTTGAGTTCGAGACGGATTGAGTCTAAGTTTTCGTTGACTCTTGTTGCTGTGATAAATCAGGCAACAACTACTATTAGCATTTGGTTAGTGTCGATAACGGTTCGAGATTAGATCGAGCTGACGATTTCGATATCAGTTTTTGGTTTACAATTGATTGTGGTGTTCGTTTAAAGCTAGCTAAGCGCTACGCTTCAGCATCAACGGTTATTTCGACAAATAAATGGTTAAGCTCATTTTTCACATTGTTGAACGTAAAGGCTTTAAACGTGAAATTCATGTTATAGTTTTTGCTTAGCTAGTTAATGTTTAATGTTGAGTTTCATAATAGAAGTGAGTTGATTTCATTAGGAAATTACATGCATGCAATTGGTGATATATTAAGTTTTCGATACTAAATGAATTGTTGGAGTACATGCCTCATTCTTAGTTACAGTAAAAAGCTAAACTGATTTCAAACATTGCTGGAGTGCAAGTTATTTGTAATTGGGCTATTGAGTTTGATTTGGGGTATTGCGTTTCATAATTGGGCCAACTAGTTAAAAATTTAAATACTAAAAATGAATCTCAAAGCTAAACAATAAAGGTTCCAGAAATTAGAATTTTACATAAAAATTAGATTTTATAAAAATTACATTTTTACTTTTATAAAAATTAGATTTTGTCATTTTGAAATTGAACTTTTATAAAAAAAAATTAGTTACAATTTTGTTAAAAAGTTTGTTAGATTTTGGTTAAATATTAGTTGTAATTTTGTTAAAATTTTGTTACATATTTTTAGTTGGTTAAAGTTGTTAAATTTATTAGAATTTGTTAAGTAGTTTTATTCTTGTTATTTTTGTTATAAAAGTAGTTAGTTTGTTACTCTTTAACTGTAATTGTACTTTGTGCTTAATTGCTTGTACTTGCAAGATGTTTTAGATTAGTATGGATTGTAGTATAATATTTTTACATTTTTTATTGATTTGTTGAATTAGACATAGATACCAAAATAATTTTGTAAAAACCAAAAACAATATAAACTTGATATTGGTGGGACTTTCAAATTGTCTTGAGTCGAAAAAAACGAACTTGCATAAATATCAAATATTAAATGGCGCCGCTGCCGGTTCATGATATTACGAGAGACTATTGGTTGACGGTTTCGATTGGATTTTGGGATCCGTTCACCTCGTGAGCGTTCCTTTTACGTATCATAAATCAAAAGATAAAAAATCAAAAATACAAAAAAATAATAAAATAAAACAAAACCACCAAATCAATTTTTTTCCAAAAGAATTAAACCAAAAAAATAAAAAAATCCAAAAAGTAATCTTTTTCCTAAAATATTACACCCAAAAATCTATTGTATATATCGGTTTTCATCGTTTTTACGTACATACTATATTTTCTTTAAAAAATCTAATAAATACAAAAAATAATTTGATATATTATTATATGTAAATAAGTATACGTATACGAACAACCAATACACATAATTCCATCAGTATTGCTTTTGCAATACACCGTTCTTGGGGGTGTTCCGGTCCTAAGTTCGTGTATCGATCAAAGTAAATTAGAGGCAAAATAGATAAATACTTCCAATAGGCAAGAATTCGAAGAATACAAACTACTAAAGTGAATAGATAGGCGACGTGCTATAAAATGACGTCTAAGGGTTAATAGGTACTTAAGTGCTTCGCGCCACCTAACCCCCCGTTCACTAGTGAGTATTCTAAGAAGGAAAGCTTGTTGGGGGTTTTGCCATCCAAGTATTACTTACATATATTATACTTTCTTGTGGATATTAATTATTGTACTTCGAGAGAGATAATCTCTTCTCTCTCAAAAGTCGATCGAGAGCTTCTCTCTCACTCCTTGAGTTTACTTACACGTGTACTCGCACACGTGTAAACATACTGATTGGTGTATCTCGTTCTCCAAAAAGGAAGAACAACAAAACCGTCCATCAAGCCGATCACGAGTATCGCGCTTTCGACGCCGCTATTGTAGCCATGGATCAACGTCCCATTATCGAGATTCTTCAATCAAATGTGGAGGGAAATGTCGATGCTATTGTTATACCTGAGATACACGCAAACACTTTTGAGCTTAATACACATATGATCACTTTGGTTTCTTCTATCCCTTTCCTAGGGAGACCCATGGATTACCCCCACGACCATATTAAGAGGTTCTTGTTACTTTGCAATACACTTAAGTATAATGGGGTCCCTCATGATCACTTTGATCTTATTCCCATTCTCCTTAGAGGGTATTGCTAGAAATTGGTTTGATAGGCAACCATCTATGAGCATCTTCACTTGGGAGGACTTAGGGATAAAGTTTTTGAACAAGTTCTTTCCTCTATCAAGAACCACTGCTTTGAGAAATCTAATTATTGGATTTCAACAAAAGAATGATCAAACATTTAGTGAGGCTTGGGAGGATTTCAAGGAGTTATTGAGAAAATGCCCCAATCATGGATTTAAAGAAGTTCACCAAATCAATACTTTCTACAATGGATTAAGACCACATCATCAAGATTCCCTCAACTCCTTCGCGGGTGGGAACATTCTTGACAAATCCATACAAGAGGCATGGAACATTATTGAGACTAAATCCATGGTTCACACCAATAACCAAAGAGATAAAGGGTTCAATTTTGTTCAAGAGAGTGCTCATACATCCATTGATAATCAACTCATCAAGATTCAAAATGAAATACTTCAAGTAGTAGAAAAGAATCAAGAGATGAATCAAAAGATGAATCAAGAGATGATCCAAGCCCTTATGAAAGTTTATTTTGAACAACTCTTCCAATGATGTGAATGCTATTACAATAAGTTGTGAGATATGTGGAGGACCTCATTCTTACCTACAATGTGACAAGGTTCAAAATTATCAAGGTTGTTAGGACCATTGTAATAGTTAAATGTAATAGGTAGACTAGGAGGTATGTAGTTCCTCCTGGTTCTAGTAGTAGTAGGAGCAAGTCGTGCTCCTGGTCCTGGTCAAAGTCAAACTTTATTATTTGTTTATTATTCTGTTAGGATATGCATGAGATATGTTAGGAAAGGATATGCATATCAGTTTTACACGTTTTGTTTAATGCTGTATTAGGGTTTCCTTGTAGTATAAAAGGAACCTCAGGCAGAAGGGTTATGAACATCTTCACCAAACGTAGTTCTAGTGATTATCAATATTAGAAATCCTTAGAAAGGATCAAGTATTTATAGTTATTCTGTTCTTCTTTATTATATTTGTATTCTGCATTCATATTGTGTATAGAGTCTCTCTGTGGATTGACTTGTGATTACAGAAGTCATTCACCGTTCCTGACAGGCTGCAAGATCTACATCTAGTAGACCCAACAAGTGGTATCAGAGCTTGTTGGCTCTCGATCTGGTTGATCTACAAGGTTTTCGTTAGTATTTTCAGTTTTTTATATAAATAAAGTTGCTGATCTAGGGTTTTTCCCAACAAACCCTAGATGATTCAATTGATGTTGCTGCTATTGTTTATTGTTCTTGTTGCTGAATAAAGATTGGTGTTCTTGATGTTCATTCTGCTAGCTTTGGTGAGTTGATCCTTGATCAATGATGAACCCTAGCAGGACTGATAATGCTCGCTGCCAAAGTAATCGGGTACTGATGGTTTCAAGAAATCAGGGACTTATACCCCTTTTTATTGTCGTTGCTTTATAATGGTGTGGAACCCAAGAACTAGAAAACAAAGGACAAGAATGTGTCACGTGAGAATAACCATTGATTAAGTGGTAGTATTCAAGTACTTTAAGAAGTACAAAAGGTTTGACTTTCAATAATGGAAGCAACTATATGACGTGATGAAAGTGACCCCAGCAAGGCGTTCAAGGGTACTACTCAGCCTCTTGATTCAGAATGCGTCGATAAAGAGTTGTAAGTTTATTCACATCGTTCGTTTCTTTGCACATGCTATATGGGTATATGCATTTGTGGCCGTGATTTATGTGTGATATAGTCAACCGTGTGAATTAAACAAGCTGTTATAAGCCGAGAATTTGGGAACGAGATTTGTGTTTAGTTGAAAATCCCGTATTTTATGGGATTGTATACTTATCAAAATTACTTCTCATCCCACGTTGTTGAAAGTTGGTGATTCTATTTTCGGATGGGATATTTTTAGACGTGATATTTATGGTATGTGGTTATGGCTACGTAATATTTGGGAGAACACATTTTTGAAGTGACAAATAGTTACGGATTGTGTTTGACTCATTCATAAAAGTTTCCTAAATATCTTGGACGTGATCTTTTCCTACTGGGAAGCAGTTAATGGGACTTTCAATAAAACAAACGTGGGACTTCATGACGTGGGGTCATACTATGGTCACAATATCAAGTAGGACATGATTCACATGCGTAAGTTATGGAATGCAGCATATGACGAGATATGGTCAGCTAAATGAGGGGCTTTATATTCAGACGTACCATGCATGATTTTGGATACAAAATATGGTACAAGTTCTACCGTATTTATTTTGGGACATGTGAATATTCTAAGCAGTTATGACCCACGAAAATAAAGGTGCTATTTTTGATGGGAAATTTGATGGAAACGTGTGATGACTATTGGATTCCTCAAATATCTGAATTCTATGTTTATCATATATTCCTGATTTATTGGGAACAATATGTGAAATAATCTCTTGGTCACGTCTTGCGTGATTTAAGGAGAAATATGGGATGTAGTTTGTGATGTCCCTGGTTTTTAGGTATTTTAAATATCTCATTCGATATTTGTATTGTGACCAAGTCTATTATCACGTGAAGTAAATGGACGTGGGTTCCAGATGTGTTGACATGGCCTCTACGGGCTGATTATGGGCTGGATACGTGGGGTTTAAGACATACAAAGGTAACAGCAACAACAACAGTACAACATCAACGATACAGCAACAGTTTCAACGACATTTGGTGAGAGATTGTGTGAAAAAAAAGAGAAGAAGAACGGGGTTCGAGATGCTACTGGTAGATTTTCGTTACTGATGGTCATTCCTACTGGTGAGCTATGGTTCCTTCTGGTCATTGACGTTGATGCTTGATTATTTATTTGATGTTGTAGTTGAGTTTCACAAATTTGTTTCTTATTATATCAGCATTTAGGTGAGCAATACACCTTGTCTTTTGACTAAATATATTGTTATAGCTAACAACTGGCTCATAGTTGTGAATGACTTGTGATTTCAGAGCCTGGGAGGGTCTCTATACAAGAAGAATCAAGTTTTTCTTATTTCTGACAATTTTGTTTTATCATGTCTGCCTCAACTTCTACTCAAACAGGAGAAGACAACACTCCTAAAATTGTGCAACCTCAGCAGATCGTTGCTACGGTTTCCAACACGAATGGTAAATTCCCTCTTCTAAAAAAGGATTAATATGATAGTTGGGCAATGAAGATGGAATGGTGGATCACCAATACTGATCAAGACCTTTGGAAGATTATTCTGAATGGAAACAGCAGGAAGCTAACTGGAAGAGACAAGAATGGTAATATTACTCTTCTTGACCCTAAATCTCATGAAGAAATCATAGCTATTCAGAAGGAGGCCAAAGCAAAAACAATTTTGCTTCAATCTCTTCCTGATGATCACATGGGTGACTTCTACCATTTGGATGATGCAAGAGAGATCTGGAATGGTATAAAAGCAAGGTTTGGTGGGAATGAGGAGTCAAAGAAAATGCGAAGATCCATGCTGAGAGATGAATTCACAGAATTCAAAATCTCATAAACTGAAGGTTTACATCAAGGGTATGACAGGTTTCAGAAGATATTGAGCCATTTGAATCAACTTCGTTCAAAGCCTGATGATGGTGATATTAATGCAAGGTTTCTTAAAGCCTTACCATACTCATGAAATCAGGTGGTGATCTCTCTCAAAGCCAAAGGTGGGCTTGACTATCTTAACTTTGATGATCTATTTCATAAGCTCAGAACTTTTGAACCTCATGTGAGAGGATATTCAAGTGACTCTTTTCCCACTCCTGCTAATTCTGCCTTTGTGAGTTCTATGGCATCCAGTCCCATGTCATATGCTAGTAGCCCAAGCAATACTGTGTCCTCTCAACATACTTTTCAGCATACTTCTGCTCCTGATCCTACTGCCAAGTCTGGTAGTATGGTAGAAGCCGTTCTTCATTCTTTTGTGGCTGATGTTGATGTTCAACAACAACTTGCTTTTGATGTCTTCAAACAGGTCGATAAACTTGACCTGGATGAAATGGATCTTAAATGGCAGATGGCCATGCTCACTCTTAGGGTTCACAAGTTTGAGAAGAAAGCAGGTCGAAAATTCAATTACAACCCTCGGGAGCCAGCAAGATTTGACAGAAGCAAGGTTCGATGCTATAACTGCCAGCAACAAGGTCACTTTGCAAGGGAGTGCCCTAGCAAGAATGACCAGGAGAAGAGCAGGTACTCAGCCTTTAAGGTTCAGGAGATAAAAGATGACAAGAAGGCATTGGTATCTGTTGACTCTATGGTCAACTGGAATGATCATCAGGCTTCTACTTTGGAATCAGCTGAGTCCTCGACTGACGTGTTTGCAATGATTGCTAGGAATCTCTCTGATGCAGAAGAAGCAGACGAATTTGCTCTTATGGGCATCTCACCTCAGGTACAACAATGTCCTCTTGGTTGTCATGATAAATACTCAGAGTTGTTGTCCCAATTTAATGAAGTAAATGATCAAAATGATAAGTACTTTTTAGAGGTTCAAGCCTATAAGGCTTCATTAAACACATTGGAACAACAAAAGAGGTGGCTACAAGATACTCAACGTGAGTATGAGGATAAAATCCGGATTCTAAGCATCGATTTAGAAAACACAACTAATATGCTTAGATATACAGAAAAAGTAAGAGATGCCAGTATCAAAGAAAAACAGGAGATGCAAGAAAAATTAGATGCTACAATGTTGAGATTTGAAAAATGGCAAAAGGCACCTAAAAATCTTTCAAAATTAATTGATAGTAGCATGTCTGGTAGAACTAAAAGAGGCTTAGGATTTGAAAAATATATTGATTCAGAAGATGTGTTTGATTTATCTTTTTCGAGTGTCTTTGATGCCGGCAAAGAGGAAGAGGGAAAACCTAGTTACAATAGGTTTAAACCAGCAGCAGAAATGCATGTTGTCCCTCCCCCTCTTACTGGAACTTTTATGCCCACTTCATGGCATAATGACTTGGATGGATCACAGATGCATGAGTCCCCAAAAAGTTCTACTAATACTAATGACTTTGTCTCGTGTACTTTCAGTGACAAAGCCAGTGACTCTGCATCTAGTGGTTCAAGTGAAGAGTCAAGACCTACAAGTTCCAAGTTGAATGATCATGCTGCTACTGGTGCTAGGAAGTGTGAAGAAAGAGTTGTTGTTAAGTCAAGTGTGTCTGGTCCTAGTTTATTGAATCCTAGGAAGAATGTTTCTCCTAGAATTGTGTGTAATAATGTTGGCAGTATGAAACAATATCATTCTAATAAAAGGTCTATTAAAACATGTTTTGTTTATGGAAGTGCATTTCATTTAATTAAAGATTGTGATTTTTATGACACACATGCTTCTGTTAATCATGCATTTCCTGCTCCTGGTCCACCAGGAGCTTCCCCATATACTTCTAGAAGACTCAATCCTAGTGCTCAATCGTTTTCTTCTTCTAGAAGGTCCTCTCCTTTAGCTTCTGATCATTGGAGAAATATTGGATTACAAACCACCAGTAATTATTTTCAAAATTTTAATCCAATTTATCCACATAATTTGGACCACACGTATTTTGGTTTGGGAAGTTTGGGAACTGCTGTTAAGCCCTCAGCAGGTTGTTCTTGGTCAAATAATAATACCCATATGATGCATAGGCAACCAAGGAACAACGGTGGATCTCATCAATCTTCTTGGCACTCTTCTAAAGATCCACAAGGCAGGCTCAAACCTGAAAAGGTTTGGGTCCCCTTAAGACACTAACTTTTGCATTTTTATTATCTTGTTGTTGTAGGTTACTCCATACCAAGATCCTAGTCTAGGCATTGTTGATAGTGGTTGCTCCAGGAGCATGACAGGAAACAAAAGTCTTCTCTCTAACTTTGTACCATTTCAAGGCGGCAAGGTCTATTTTGCTGGAGGAGAAGGCAGGATCACTGGCAAAGGAACGATTAAGACGCCTAATCTAAATTTTGAGCAGGTCTACTATGTGGAAGCACTTCAACACTTCAACTTGATATCTGTCTCTCAGATTTGTGACAAGAAGCAGTTTGTTCTCTTCACAGATACTGATGCACTTGTGCTCTCCAAAGACTTTCAGATTCCGGATGACTCACAGGTTCTGCTCAGAATCCCTAGAAGACACAATCTATATAGCATCAAGCTGAATGAAGTCCACCCTACTGGTCAACTAGCATGTCTGGTTGCAAAAGCCTCAGAAGATGAAGCCACTCAATGGCACAGAAGAATGGAGCATGTGAACTTCAAGACCATTCACAAACTTGCAAATTTGAATCTGGTCTCTGGTTTACCTCCCAAGTCATTTAGAAATGATATAAATTGTATTGCTTGCAGCAAAGGCAAACAGCACAAAGCATCCTTCAAGGCTATTACTGCTCTTAGTCTTATTATTGAACCATTGCAGCTACTACACATGGATTTATTTGGTCCTACTTCCATTCGGAGCATTGACCACAAACAATTCTGTCTGATGGTAACTGATGGATATAGCAGGTTTACATGGGTGTTCTTCATGGCTGCCAAGAGTGAGACCTACTCCATTCTTAGAGATTTTCTTATCCTTATAGAGAACCAGTTGTCCAAGAAAGTTAAAGGTATTCGTTGTGATAATGGAACCGAGTTCAAAAATAAAGACCTCATAACACTTTGTAATGCTAAGGGCATCAAAAGAGATTATAGTGCAGCAAGAACTCCTCAACAGAATGGTGTGGCAGAGAGAAAGAACAGGATACTAATAGAAGCAGCAAGAACAATGCTTGCCGATTCTAAGCTTCGAACCATGTTCTGGACAGAAGCCGTTAATACTGCAAGTTATGTTTTGAATAGGGTTTCTATTACCAATCCTCACAAGAAGACTCCTTATGAGCTTCTAACGGGCAAAGTTCCAAATATTGCTCATTTGAAGCCTTTTGGGTGTCCAGTCACCATTCTGAATACTAGTGACTATTTGGGGAAGTTTGATGGCAAGGCAGATGAAGGATACATTGTGGAATATTCAGCTCACTCTCGGGCTTATCGTGTCTACAATCTCCAAGCCAAGCGGATCATTGAAACTATAAATCTCAGGTATTTTGAAGAGAAGTCAAACATCCAAGGCAAGGGTCCTGAATGGTATTTTGATCTTGATTATCTTAGTGATTCGTTAGGATATTTTCGTTTCAAAACTAACCATGATGCAGGTCCACAAGTGTTTGCAACTTCAAGTACAGGTGTTCCTTCTAGTCTTTTGATTCAGATGACGAGGATGATATTTTTGTGGTTCCATCCTACTCCACCACCGTCTCTCCTACTCCTTCTCGTGATGCAACTCCATTGGATGTACCGGATTCCCAAGTAGCTCTTGACACTTTACTCAAACAACAACAAGAAGCTACTACAACAGCTGCTCAGGGTGGTTTTGAATTCCCCTTGAATACGCCAACTGTCAATGCTGCTCCTGGTACCCCAGCTTCTGCTCCTAGTGTCAGTTTATCACCTATTGGTACTCCAGCTAGTGAGTCTGCTTCAAATACTCGTTTCTCCAGTCCTTCTGATTTGGGTAACCATCAAAAGAAGTCTTCTACCAAGCTGGATGATATTCATAAACAACCAGTAGATGGGATATTCAACACTGCTTCATATGATGCTGACTTTGTTGGTGATCTCAATAACTTGGCACCAGAAGTGGAGGTCTCTTCCAATCCAGTCTTGCAATCACACAAAGATCATCCTACCACTCAAATTATTAGAGATCCTGGTTCTAATGTCAAGACACGCAGAATGCAGAAGAAGGCCTCGTCTGATCATCATGCTCTTGTGAGCTATATTGAAGATCAAAAGCGTAATAATCATACGGACTTTCAACACTGTTTGTTTGCTTGTTTTCTTTCACAGGTGGAACCTAGGTCAGTTTCTCATGCTCTTGAGGATCAAAGTTGGGTGGAGGCTATGCAGGAGGAAATGCAGCAATTCTTGTTTCAGAATGTTTGGGTTCTGGTTGACTTACCAGATGGAAAGACTGCAATCAATACCAAATGGATTCTCAAGAACAAGAAGGATGCACGGGGAATTGTCGTAAGGAATAAAGCTAGGCTTGTCGCACAGGGCCACACTCAAATTGAGGGCATTGACTACACTGAAGTTTTTGCTCCGGTTGCAAGGATTGAGGCCATTCGTCTGTTTTTGGCTTTTGCTTCGTATGTGGGCTTTACGGTGTTTCAGATGGATGTCAAGAGTGCATTTCTCTATGGAAAAATTGATGAGGATGTGTATGTCACTCAACCTAAGGGCTTTGTGGATTCACTTCATCCCAAGAAAGTTTACAAGGTGGTCAAGGCTCTTTATGGATTACATCAGGCTCCTAGAGCTTGGTATGAGCGTCTTTCAACTTTCTTGTTAAACAATGGCTATAGAAGGGGTACTATTGACAAAACACTATTTCTTAGGAGGAATACCAAGGACATTATCCTTGTTCAGGTTTATGTGGATGACATTATCTTTGGTTCTACTAGGAAGGAATGGCGTGATGAGTTTGAACACTTGATGAAAGGCGAATTTCAGATGAGTGCGATGGGAGAGCTTTCTTTCTTCCTTGGTCTTCAGGTCAAGCAAAAATCAGATGGGATGTTCATCAGTCAAGATAAATATGTTCATGAGATCCTTCAGAAGTTTGACATGGATCCTCTTAGACCAGCAGCAACTCCTTATGAAGTTGCTAAAGTCAAACTAAAGAATGAGCCAGACCCCCCGGTCAATGTTCACATGTACAGGTCTATGATTGGCTCCCTCATGTATTTGACTGCATCACGTCCGGATATCATGTTTGCAGTAAGTGCTTGTTCTAGACACTAGGTGACTCCAACGGTTTCGAACTTAAATGCAGTGAAGAAGATTTTCAAGTATATCAAGGCTCAACCTAAACTGGGCTTATGGTATCTTAGAGAATCACCTTTTGTTCTAGAAGCATATAGTGATAGTGACTATGCAGGTGCTAATAATGACAGAAAGTCTACTACTGGTGGTTGTCAATTTTTGGGTCGTCGACTTATTTCCTGGCAATGCAAGAAACAGACAATAGTAGCTACTTCTTCAACAGAAGCTGAATACGTTGTTGCTGCTAGTTGTTGTGGAGAGGTTTTGTGGATCCAAAATCAGATGTTGGATTATGGTTTCAATTTTATGAACACCAAAATTTATATTGACAATCAAAGCACTATTTGCATTGTGAAGAATCCTGTTTTTCATCAGCGAACAAAGCATATTGAAATTAGGCACCATTTTATACGGGATGCCAATGAGAAGAAGTTGATACAGGTTCTTAAAGTTCATACGGATGATAATGTTGCTGATTTGTTGACAAAAGCCTTTGATGGTCCTCGGTTTAACCACTTGGTGGTTCACATTGGGATGGTCAATCCTTGAGATCCAGGATTGAGGGGAGGCTAAGCCTAAGGGGAGGCTTTGTGTACAGATTCTTTGAACAGACTAACGTATTGGTAGATTTTAACAACATATTACATTGGTTCTGGTGGTGTGTGTTAATCCTGGTGGAGGATTTTGCTCACTTCTGGTGGTTATGGTCTTTCATGACTGGCTTCTGGTCCTCATTGGTCGGCTTCTAGTCATAATTGGTTGGCTTCTGGTGGTTCAAAATCCTTCTTTGTCAAGTGGTGATTGGCTTCTGGTACTGGTCTGGGACACTGTTCATTCTTATTGTCCTTTGTTGACCATATTTTGCTTCTGGTCTGACCATTGTGTGCTTTGACTTTTAGTCAACGCTTCCAATTCTGGTATTTACATTTTTAATTATCTTTGGTAACTTGGAATTTGGGAATTATGTTAAAAGGGCAAGTGGTTACTAAGTAATAATGTGTAATTTGAAAGGGCAACCCCCCATTAAGAGGGGTCAATGAACAGTTACTACTTTCCTTATTTATGGTCAAATTAACCCCCTTGACTCAATCATTCCATTCATCACACACACAAAACCGATCCTACTCTCTCAACCCTAACCAAAATCCTCCTCCATTCAATTAATCAAGATCTATGGCTGCTCTAGTATACCAACCTGCTCACAACAAGGTCGCCTTTCTAGGTGATGGTCCTCATCGTGATGATTTTACTGACATTCTGGATTTCATTGAGGCTTCAAACCTAAGGTATGCTTTTACTGTATGTCCCACTATTTATGATAGTGTCATTCGTCAATTTTGGGCATCTGCTCGTCTTGTGGTTGTGGTTGGTCGTCCACGTGAACTCCATGCTACCATAGATGGACGTTCATACGTGGTGTCTGAGGCTTCTATTCGATCTTCCCTTCATCTTCAAGATGAGGGTGGTGTTGAGTCCATCCCCAATTCGGAGGTATTGGAGGGGATGGCTACTATAGGGTACAATCATGGGGGGAAGTTAACTTCCAGAAAAAAAGGTTTTCCCCCCAATGGAAGCGTTTGGTGCATTTTCTGATTCATTGTTTAAGTCCCAAGTCTGGGAGTTGGGATGCTTTCCCTACTCCTTTGGCTACTGGTCTCATTTGCTTGGCTCAGGGTAGAGTTTTTAATTTCTCTCATTATCTGTTTGAGGGGATGGTTAGTAATCTATCTAATGCTGGTTCTAGAAAGAAGTTTCTTATGTATCCTAGGTTTTTACAACAAATACTGGTTTGCATTCCTCGTGATAGGACTGAACATGTGCCGTCTAAGCTTACTGCAAAAGTGTATTATAATATGGTCCATGGGTTTACCGGGGAGTGGAGGCCCCTTACTGAGGCCATGTTGGGGCTGGCTCAGGGTCCTCCTGAAGTTTTTGTGCTTGATGATGACCCTATGGAGGAGGAGGCTCCTACTGGTGGTGCTTCTCATGTGGTTGAGGAGGAGCTGGTTGAGGAGGTAGTGGTTGAAAGACCATCCCCTTCCAAGGCTGGTCCTTCTTCAGTACTGATGAGACTGTATTTATACATAGTCTCATCGTCTAAATCGGGCTTAAAACGCTTAAAATATCATCAAAATACCCAAAAATATGCCTGTATTTATTCATTGTGTATTTCAGGTACGGATATCGTGAATTCACCAAAAGATTACAAGAATCAAGCAAAAACGAACACGGGAAACGAAGCCGCACAAAGAACCGGACCCGAATCATGATTTTCCATTGAAGTCCTTGAAGTTTGAAGAATTGGCAAGATTGGTCCCTCATCTTTTGAAGACTTGTCATATTATACCCTTGCAAATCTCAATTATTGCATTTGGGTCCCTAATATTTCAAGATATTGCATTATTGGCCCTTGAAGAATTCATTTATTACAAGAAATGCCCTTGGAACAATTTTGGAAAACCTTTTGTGGCAAAAGTATGAATTTACAAAGTTTATTAACAAAGGAATGCAACTTTGGGCTATTTTATATCAAAGTGACAAACAATGGGGAATCCAGGGACTGATTGTGGCCAGACAGCATACTTATCTCACCCAACCATTGGATGACACGTCACGTGGACCAGTCAAACAACCAATCACCACACCCTAATCTCCCACGTCACTTTCCACTTAAATAACTTGATAACTGATTTTTTTAAAAACAGTTTATTAACTAAATTAAGTGAGGGAAACACATATTTAAACTTCATTACCCCATAAACCAAATCAAACTTCCTTCCTTAAAACCCAGTTTATCCCATAAACCCTAATCTAATTAGGGTGAAAAACAAAGGGGTTTGATCCCCTAAAATGCAGATTAGTGATTCATCATGTTCTAAACACATCCCACCAACAAACTCCACATCTCGTGACCCCTGGACCCCACACGAGACAACCCTGTCACCCCAAAAATGGTAAAATTGGTATCTCAGCAGAACATCAACGTCCCACATCAAATCCTTGATCCCAAAGGATTCATTTAACGTTCAAGATCAAGGGAATCCAACTGCACATCACATGTCCAATTTGACCAAGATTCGAGTTTGAACACCAAGGGCATGAATGGAATTTTATGTATTAGGGTTTCAGTATTATTTTGCATTCTAGATAGTTCTATGATCATGTATAAAAGGGTGCATGTACCCTTTATTTCACTTTGTTCCAATTTTTGTAAAAGTTTTTATTAGTAATGAAAATGCATGTTTGAATATTTACAAATTATTGAGTTCCATTTAAGGTGCTTTCTTAGTATAACTTAGTGTAAGGGTTTCTGTTTAGTAAACTTAGTAAAAGGGATTTAAGTTGTTTTTATCTCAACTGATTTTTCAGAAATCATTCTTTGAAGTTCTTGGCAAAAAGTGATAAAATCTTGGAATCAGTTTTAAAAGGAAGTGAAAGTGGATTTTTAAAACGGGTTTACTGATTTTGTTAAGTTTGAGTCAAAAGATTTTCAAAGTTTCAAGTTTGGTTATTTGGTTTCATCAAAAAGGATTTTCAAAAGACCTTTTGATCATTTTGTTTATTTAATAGCTTACTGCTTAAATAAGCCAGCTCATAAGCTAGCTTATGAGCTTAGCTTATTTAAGCTTGTATTTTCTGTTCTTGTTGGTTTTGTTGTGCAGGCTAAAGAGATCAAGAATCCACCACCTATCCTTCCATTTCCATTTTTTCTTGTTTGAAGATATGTTATAGCCCTTGGGTCTCTAGGAGATTCCACCAGCAGGGCATCTCTACACATCTAATAGCAACCTCCCAATCCATCTTTTTGACGGCATCAGCTAAGTACTTGTGGCTTGAACCCAAATTTTGGATTTTGACTGTGTTATTTGATTATGTGTGACTTTGCATGATTCTGTGTTATTATTGTTATTTATGGTTTGTTTAAGCTTACTTTAGTTTATTATGCATGATAGAGTAGCTATACATCAGTTTTAATCCATTTTGCTTGGTTTTGGTTTGAAAATTTTCAATTTCAGATTATAAGGGTGTGTTTGGATTTAGGTTTTAAGGGAATATTATTGGAGGATTTTGGCTTAAAAATGTTTGAGCACATCAATTTCAGTAGTCTAAGGTGTTATTAGTTTTCAGTTGTTAGTTTGGTAGAGTTTAATTGGGTTTTGAATACTACTAGTTGGGTAAAAATCAGTAAAATCATTCAGTTGCCCCTAACTGCTCAGTTTTGGTGTTTTTGACCCCCATCTTTTGTAGAATGCTAAGGTTGGGTAGTACCTAGGGTTAGACCTGGTTGGTGGTGTATTTGTGAATATATTGGGTGAGATTTTGTGAGCCAAAACTCACCCTTATGACCAATTAGATCAACAAGGTTCATCAGACCCCTATAGTGTTTTATAGTAACTGTTTTGCCCCCATTGTGTGTGATTTTTGTGAAAAGCTTGCTCTTTTTTCTGCTTATCTTGACTCCCCACACTCCACTGAGTGTGGGGGTGCCCTATTGTCCAAGAAAAGCTTTCCTAAGCTTTTCATTATTTTGTCAGCTTATTTACACTAGCAGTGGGAACTCACTTCCCCCTGCTAGTTTGTTGGTTAACACTGCTTAGCTAAAAGACAGAAAACACACAAGTGTCACTATCATTTCTTTCTTTTTTTTGTCTTTAGTGGTGATAATTAGGTTTTAGCACTTCAAACTTTTTCTATTATTTTTCTTTTTTATTCTTAATTTTTCTGTTTAATTAGTTTTTATATTACTGTTCATTTTATATTTTTTGGATTATTTTGCATTTTTAATTACTTTTTAATTATTATGTTTTTGTCTTTTAGTCGTAAAACTTTATATTTTTCAGTTTTAAAATTTTTCTTATATTTAGAAAATTAGTTTAAGATTTTTAGTTTAAAAAATATTTACTGTTCACCTTTTTAATTTTTTTATAATTAAATTAGTTTAATTAGGGTTTTATTATTAAACTATTTTGTCTTTTAGTGCAAATTTTTACATTTTTCAAACTTTTTCAATTTTCTACTGTTCATTAGTATAATTTAGGATTTTTAAAATTGTTAAATTATTTTTGGCATTATTTTATTATTTTTTATGATTATTTTAGTTTAAAAATAGTTTTTAGTGATTTAAAAATAGAAAAATAGTTTTTAAAATTTAGGAAAAATACTTTTTAGTCATTATATAATATAAGTTAGTTATTAGTTTAATAAATTAATATTTTGGGCATTTTGTTAATTATATTTAATTTTTGGGCTTTAATTAGCATTAAAAATTGAATATTTAATTAATAAAAGGTTTTAAAATATATTTGTTGGATTTTTATTCTTATTTATATTATTTAAGACTTAGTTTAATATTTTAATTAATTTTTAGGTTTAATTTTTAATTTTGTCACGTTTTACGTATTTACGTTCGCGTTTTACGTCAACGTCGTAGTTTAATCGTAGCGTAACTCGTCTTTAATTTTTCTCTTCTCAACCAAAAATGTCACTAATCCAAACTTGATTTTATATATATTGGCACATTAATACACACACCTCCTTCGAGAACGAACTTGGAATTTATTCGGTTTCGCGTTTTTCCTTAAGCGTGCAACTTAATACTTGCCACGGTTATTTGTTTTTCCTAAAACAAGTGACTAAAAACTACAAATATCATTTTGGCGCCGCTGCCGGGGAGGTGTTTAGTGTGCCATTATTATTAGTATCGTGTTTGTGTGAGTAGTGCGTTTTTGCTTTTCATTTTTTGGAAAGCGTGAATATCGTACATACTCATTTTTGTTATTTTTCTCTATTATATTATAATATCCAAATAAAACGTGTTTAATTTTCCTAAATTAAACACAAATCAATCTTTACTATATTGTAGATATATTGGTTTTCGTTTTTATTGTGAATATTATTACTATATTGTATCTACGTAAGAACAATAAATATACAAGTACTCCAAAAGCGTGAAAACGCAACCTTGATTCGGGATTTCATCACTCGATCATTGTATTCGAATCTAAAGCAAAAGTTTAAAGGCAAAATAGATAAATACTTTCGTGAGGCTTAATTTCAATTAACACAAACTATAAGGTGGGTATAAGGCGGTTGTATTTCACGACCTAAAGGAAAAAGGCTCTTAAGTGCTTCGCGCCGCCTCGTTTCCTCCGCTTGCTTGTGCGTGTTTTGAGAAAGAGAGCTAATCGAGGGTTTGCCGCCCAAGTATTATCTACGTATATTATATTTTCTTGTGTTTTCAAGATTAAACCCTCTTGAACGTTTTGGTGTTCCACCAACGTTCTAAAGTCATCGAGAACGTTCACTCCACGTGATCGTTTTCATTCTTTGAGGCTCATTTAATCGAGAAAGTCGATTCGAGGAGAGATTTGTAGATTTGTGTCTACGTAATACATTCAAAAATCCAAAAAAAATTAAAAAACAATCAAAAACCAAAAAAATTGAAAAATCAAAAAACCACAAAAAGAATCTTCTTTGCTACCACCCATTCTACGCTTAGTGCATGCGCACTCGATCGAAGGATTATTCCAATTCTAGTGAAGCTTCGAATCGACCCAATCGTAATCGAAGGAATCGACGACGTAGACGAGAATTAGAAACCGACGTTCCTAATATCGTTGTTGAAGAAACCGTAGAGGAGATGGCCGATAATCGTTCGATGATGGAATTGCTCGAAGCGCCCACCGAGGGTTATGGAGACGCGATCGTAATTCCCGCTATCGAGGCGGAGAATTTTGAGATTAAGAGCGGAATGCTTTCGTTGATTCAAGCTACGAAGTTTCGAGGTCGTGAAGCCGATAATCCTCACGACCATATTCGGAATTTTGATCGTCTTTTGGCCACGAGCAAGTTTAAGAATGTCGACACCGATGTCGTCAAGCTTATGCTTTTTCCGTACTCGCTCGATGGTGCCGCCAAGGATTGGTACGAGAAAGAGCCACCTAATTCGATAGTTACGTGGAAGGATCTCGTTTCCAAGTTCGTTAATTATTTTTTCCCACCGTCTAAGACAACGTTTTTCAAGAATGAAATTACGAAATTTGAGCAAAAACCGAATGAATCTTTTAGAGACGCGTGGGATCGCTTTAAGGAATTGCTTAGGCAATGTCCTCACCATGGTTTTTCCGAGTTGCACCAAATCGATACGTTTTACAACGGTCTTAATTTTCACGAACAAGACTCGTTGAATTCCGCCGCCGGTGGTAACTTTTTGTGTAAGACTCCGAAAGACGCATTGATAATTATCGAGAACCGATCCAAGGTTTACCAACTCCGCAACGCACCGAGTGTTGCCAATGTCGCCAATGTTAGTAGTTCTAATCGCGACATTGAGAGGGTTGATGCAAAAGTCGATAAGTTGACGAATGTGTTTACGTCTTTTCTCGTTGAGATGCAAAAGAAAGACGCTCCCGCTACGGTGAAAGCGGTTGAGGTTTCATGTACGTTTTGTGGTGGACCTCATAATTATTACGAGTGTGCGGCTACGGATGGCCAAACGTCGAATGTGAGTGCGTTAAATGGAAACAACAATTTTTCAAATCAAAATAACGCGGGTCCATCACAACAAGGCAATTATAACCAAGGCAACAATTTTCAAAATCGAAACAATTTTCAAGAAAATAATCAACAAGGAAATTTTTCGAATCAAAATCAAGGAGGTTATAATCAAGGTCGTAATATAACTTGGCAAAATCGAGACAATAACCAAAACTCGAATTTTTCAAACAACAACAATCAAGGCAACAATTTTTCAAATGGGAATCAAAACAATTTTCAAAGAAGTAATCAAAACCAAGGGAACTTTAATTCAAATCAAAGTAGTTCGTCAAATGATTTTCAAAATTACATGAAAACGAATGAGGCTAATATGAGACGATTAGAGGGAGAAATTGGTACTTTGAAAAATGACTTTTCTAATACTTTGAAATTGCAAAACACGAAGATTGAGCAAGGGCAAATTGATATAAAAAAGATGTTTTCGGCCATTATGAACAAAGCCTCGGGTTCGTCATCAAGTTCGTTACCTAGTGACACCGTTGCTAATCCGAAAGAACAATGTAAAGCCGCCTCGTCTCGTGAGAAAGGTCGTGTGATTACCCCTAACCTTGAAGGATTCCGTGTTGTTTATCCCTCTCAACCCTCGACTTCTAAGACGTCCTCTTGTTCTAAAGTCGATGGGGTGAACGTGGCGACCAAGGAAAAGAGTGCACACCCTCGTGTACCTCAAATTCCATCCACGGTTCAAAAAGAGAGCTTTGTCGACCTTACCAAAGTAACCCTTGAAGAAACTTGTGCTTCGATCCTTCTTAAAAAACCAAAAAGGCGTATGCCGAGAAAGGAAAAGGATCCGGGCCAATTTCTACTACCTTGTGATTTTTCCGAGATTGAGGGATGTTTAGCCCTTGCCGATTTAGGTGCTAGCATCAATCTCATGCCTCATTCTCTTTGGAAATTGATGAGATTGCCTTCGCTTACCCCCACGAACATGACAATCGAGCTTGCAAATTGTACGCCACTTATACCAATTGGAATAGCTGAGGATGTCTATGTTAGGATTGGAAAGTTTGTTTTTCCCGTGGATTTCGTTATATCCGATTACGAGTGTGACCCTAAATGTCCCATTATTTTAGGCTGACCATTCTTATCGACGGCAAGAACCGTAATCGACGTTCACGAGGGGAGACTTACGATGAGATATGGGGATGAGAAAATAGACTTTTTCGCTAGAAAATCCCAAGGGTTTAATGAGAATGAAAAAACCGAGGTTTCAAAACCTAATGATTCAAATCCTAATGATTTCAAAATGTTCACTTTAGCGTAAAGAATGAAGCTTGATGCATGTTTTGAAAGAATTAAGAAAAACGGTTTTAAAGATGATGATTTTAATGATAAAGAATATGTGTACCTAATTCAAAAGGGTATGTGTAAATTTATGGATGAAAACTCACTTTGGGATGTTTTTAGCGAAACAAGTGAACCACCAATTCCGAAGGGCGACGTTAGTGCCATCACGGCAAATACCAATATGGGCTCGTCTTCACCACCTTCGAAGGACCACGTCTTTGAGGCTTCAACTTCTAACTCCATCGAAGTGCCTCCTTTGCCTAGCCCAACACCCGTTGAGGCTAAAGGGTTTATCGACATCGATCCTCTTGTTTTAGAAAAGTCACCTAAGCATAGTCATTCGACTTGTAAGTCCATGGTTGTGAATGCTCACATCGACTCTTTCTTTGACGATGACGATGGCGATTTTGCCGAGATTGATCACGTACTTCAAAATCCACATACAATTTTTGATTCTCCAAAGAAGAAACATGTGAAGTACGATGATTACGAGTTTGATCTCGAGATTGAGGAAATCATTGAACGAGAGCTAGCTCTTATGCCTCCACTCCCACCTACGAGTGAGGTCGACCTTTCCAAAATCGAGGATGAACTAAATGAGTTGGAACGTCTTATTTTCGATGACGAACCAACTCATGTGACCACTAATATCCAATTCTCGAGGAGTTACCTAATCAACACTCCTCATTTGAGAATGACGTTTACCACATTCGTGAGGATCTAACTTATCAACGATCCCCACAAAAGAATGATGGTTTCGTGCTTGATCGTGATCTTTTCGAGAGAGTTTCTAAGATACTCAAGGAGGGGAATGACAAACCTTGGTTTGACAAGCCTATCTTTGATGAAGAAATCGATGAGATCGACGATCATGAGGATGACGAGTATGTAGACCCCGAGGGGGCGGTGTTCTTTATTGATAAACGTTTTGAGAATTTATATAATCCACCACCCCCTAACCGCGACTTAAATGTGAGGATTTTTAGCGCGACTAATTTTGAATTTGACACGCCAAATATTTTCGACATTATTCAATCGGGTTTTCATAAAGAGTTTTTAAACGATGAAAAAGGAAAGGATTTTAAAAATGTTTTAAATGATGTTTCTACATGTTTAACTCCGTCATCACCGTGTTTTATGAGTGCTACCACCTCGTCTACTCCTTTTGACGATGGTGTGTGTGGTCTTAGTATGGGGGAAGCCCCAAATGTTCCCTCACACTTTACCACCGAGGACGAGATTTACGATCCCGAAATTGCTTGTAAAGGGAAATCTCGGTCTTCCACCGATGCAATAAATGGAAATCTTATTCATTTTCTTGGTGTGAGTCTACCTCGAGTAGCTCATTATGTTGCCTTACCCATTGCCCCACCTTTCTACTTCTTATCTCTTTTCTTCTACCCCATTGGGGTTTGTGTTGGAGTAGCGTTGTTTCGTCTTTCATCCGAAAACGAAGACGCTATCTTTGACCCCGGTATACGTTTATCGGGTTTTTAAAGTACTCCATGTACTTTTGGGCCTTGTTTATCATGTAAGCCCCATCAAAAATGACCATACCATGATTATCCCTAAATGATCACATTTATGGGGATTCGAGTCGAGCTTTTGACTCGGTTATCAAAAACAAGGTGCCTCGTGGGGGATTCTCATGCTTATCCTTGTACATATTATTGCTTTCTTAGTTTAATGTAACGAGGGGACTTGTGCTCTTCCAACCTTTGTTTCGTGGTTGTTTGTGATTGTGATCTATTAGGTTCATCGTCATCATTGAAGCCTCTCGTGTTCGTTCTATGGATCACTCGAGCTTCGATCGTTGCCTTTGGAGATTCCTATATCCGATGATATCCTTTTATGTTCTAACGTTTATCTTATTAGCACAATTCATAAACGGCTTTTAGGTTATTCGTTCTACCCTTTCCATGCTCGAGATTAAGCATTCGACTTCGTCTCTAGTATGGGGGTGTTTACACCCCTAGACTCGAAACATTGAGGACAATGTTTAGTTTTAGTATGGGGGGGTGAGTAGATACTTCACCTTGCTTACGTCAACACGCAATCCAATATTCATCTTTTTGTTATCGTTTTGTTGCAAATAAGGCTAAAAATTGCCAAATTATAAAATTTTTCTAGTTTTTCATAAGTGTTTAAGACACGAATGTAGGTTTTCCGATGGTGAGAACGAGAGTAATTTTTGACTCGACCGTGCGTGTTGAGCACTTAGCTTCGATTCCTTAACTTTTTAGGCTAAGTCTCTTAAATGAGGACGAGAAATGATAGAGTTATTTATAAGTCTCGTAATCGTCACAATCTCATGTGTAGTAATTATTAGCTTATTCTCCCAACGCTTTTGCATAATAAATTGTTAATAAATATTGATTTGGCGGTTTAGTCACTATTGTTGGGTTTCTAATTTGTTTTGGTAGCTTCCATGTAATTAAATTGGGAAAACATTAAGGTATCGCCAGCGTCACGGTTTTGAAGTATTGGCACCCGAATAATCGAAAGCTTCACCTAATAATAAGATTTCAAGTGCTCACCTAAATTAAGCAAAAATTTGAAGCTCACAAGGCCGAAAAGTCTATGCCCAAATTGAAAGTGAATCAAGCCTTAATCTTTGAAGCTTTAAAGATCCAAAATTCCCTTTAGCGTGAGGATATACGTCTTTGGCTAATAAAACCACCGATGAGGCGGATAATAAAAGGCAAGGCAAGACCGAAGTCATAATAAAAGCTTCATGGCGAAGTTGAATAAAAGATGGAGGTAAACCAAAGATAATAAGGCCCTTCCGTTAGGGGGCGTATAAAAGTCTTGGTAATAAGTCTCATGTTCAAAACCGTTATAAAACCGTGTTTATCGATCCTTCTTGTTGACTTAATTTTTTGACATCGTTGTCTATTGGGGTGAATTATTAATTTAATGATTTTGGTTACACCGTTAAGTCTCTATTTTTAGACTTAATCTCTATTCACGCATAAGTCAATAATGTATCCTCGTGATCATTAAGACAAAATAAAATATAAGAGATACCAAGTAGGAATAAGGGAGTTAGGTGTGTAATTAACACTCATGAGATGTGTTCGTGTTGCTAACTTATAATAACAATGATCTCGTTACACGCTTAACATGGAATTGGGTGAAACGAGGACGACGAAATTATTTCTAACGAAGCATTCACGTGTTCTTTTTCTATGATCCCAAAAGTCACGTTCTCGTGATGAAAACAATACATTATGTCTAACACGTGTAGTAGTTTATTTAAATTTATGTCTTGAATAAAAATCATCATAAAATGAATTTTGGAAGTGCTACGATACTTAATTCTAGCATTGCGTGGGGACACGGTAATGGTTTAGTATGGGGGAGTGATGAGACTGTATTTATACATAGTCTCATCGTCCAAATCGGGCTTAAAACGCTTAAAATATCATCAAAATACCCAAAAATACGCCTGTATTTGTTCATTGTGTATTTCAGGTACGGATATCGTGAATTCACCAAAAGATTACAAGAATCAAGCAAAAACGAACACGGGAAACGAAGCCGCACAAAGAACCGGACCCGAATCATGATTTTCCATTAAAGTCCTTGAAGTTTGAAGAATTGGCAAGATTGGTCCCTCTTCTTTTGAAGACTTGTCATATTATACCCTTGAAAATCTAAATTATTGCATTTGGGTCCCTAATATTTCAAGATATTACATTATTGGCCCTTGAAGAATTCATTTATTACAAGAAATGCCCTTGGAACAATTTTGGAAAACCTTTTGTGGCAAAAGTATGAATTTACAAAGTTTATTAACAAAGGAATGCAACTTTGGGCTATTTTATATCAAAGTGACAAACAATGGGGAATCCAGGGACTGATTGTGGCCAGACAGCATACTTATCTCACCCAACCATTGGATGACACGTCACGTGGACCAGTCAAACAACCAATCACCACACCCTAATCTCCCACGTCACTTTCCACTTAAATAACTTGATAACTGATTTTTTTTAAAAACAGTTTATTAACTAAATTAAGTGAGGGAAACACATATTTAAACTTCATTACCCCATAAACCAAATCAAACTTCCTTCCTTAAAACCCAGTTTATCCCATAAACCCTAATCTAATTAGGGTGAAAAACAAAGGGGTTTGATCCCCTAAAATGCAGATTAGTGATTCATCATGTTCTAAACCCATCCCACCAACAAACTCCACATCTCGTGACCCCTGGACCCCACACGAGACAAGCCTGTCACCCCCAAAAATGGTAAAATTGGTATCTCAGCAGAACATCAACGTCCCACATCAAATCCTTGATCCCAAAGGATTCATTTAACGTTCAAGATCAAGGGAATCCAACTGGCACATCACATGTCCAATTTGACCAAGATTCGAGTTTGAACACCAAGGGCATGAATGGAATTTTATGTATTAGGGTTTCAGTATTATTTTGCATTCTAGATAGTTCTATGATCATGTATAAAAGGGTGCATGTACCCTTTATTTCACTTTGTTCCAATTTTTGTAAAAGTTTTTATTAGTAATGAAAATGAACGTTTGAATATTTACAAATTATTGAGTTCCATTTAAGGTGCTTTCTTAGTATAACTTAGTGTAAGGGTTTCTGTTTAGTAAACTTAGTAAAAGGGATTTAAGTTGTTTTTATCTCAACTGATTTTTCAGAAATCAGTCTTTGAAGTTCTTGGCAAAAAGTGATAAAATCTTGGAATCAGTTTTAAAAGGAAGTGAAAGTGGATTTTTAAAACGGGTTTACTGATTTTGTTAAGTTTGAGTCAAAAGATTTTCAAAGTTTCAAGTTTGGTTATTTGGTTTCATCAAAAAGGATTTTCAAAAGACCTTTTGATCATTTTGTTTATTTAATAGCTTACTGCTTAAATAAGCCAGCTCATAAGCTAGCTTATGAGCTTAGCTTATTTAAGCTTGTATTTTCTGTTCTTGTTGGTTTTGTTGTGCAGGAAAAAGAGATCAAGAATCCACCACCTATCCTTCCATTTCCATTTTTTCTTGTCTGAAGATATGTTATAGGCCTTGGGTCTCTAGGAGATTCCACCAGCAGGGCATCTCTACACATCTAATAGCAACCTCCCAATCCATCTTTTTGACGGCATCAGCTAAGTACTAGTGGCTTGAACCCAAATTTTGGATTTTGACTGTGTTATTTGATTATGTGTGACTTTGCATGATTCTGTGTTATTATTGTTATTTATGGTTTGTTTAAGCTTACTTTAGTTTATTATGCATGATAGAGTAGCTATACATCAGTTTTAATCCATTTTGCTTGGTTTTGGTTTGAAAATTTTCAATTTCAGATTATAAGGGTGTGTTTGGATTTAGGTTTTAAGGGAATATTATTGGAGGATTTTGGCTTAAAAATGTTTGAGCACATCAATTTCAGTAGTCTAAGGTGTTATTAGTTTTCAGTTGTTAGTTTGGTAGAGTTTAATTGGGTTTTGAATACTACTAGTTGGGTAAAAATCAGTAAAATCATTCAGTTGCCCCTAACTGCTCAGTTTTGGTGTTTTTGACCCCCATCTTTTGTAGAATGCTAAGGTTGGGTAGTACCTAGGGTTAGACCTGGTTGGTGGTGTATTTGTGAATATATTGGGTGAGATTTTGTGAGCCAAAACTCACCCTTATGACCAATTAGACCAGCAAGGTTCATCAGACCCCTATAGTGTTTTATAGTAACTGTTTTGCCCCCATTGTGTGTGATTTTTGTGAAAAGCTTGCTCTTTTTTCTGCTTATCTTGACTCCCCACACTCCACTGAGTGTGGGGGTGCCCTATTGTCCAAGAAAAGCCACAAGAAAAGCTTTCCTAAGCTTTTCATTATTTTGTCAGCTTATTTACACTAGCAGTGGGAACTCACTTCCCCCTGCTAGTTTGTTGGTTAACACTGCTTAGCTAAAAGACAGAAAACACATAAGTGTCATTATCATTTCTTTTCTTTTTTTTGTCTTTAGTGGTGATAATTATGTTTTAGCACTTCAAACTTTTTCCATTATTTTTCTTTTTTAATTCTTAATTTTTCTGTTTAATTAGTTTTTATATTACTGTTCATTTTATATTTTTTGGATTATTTTGCATTTTTAATTACTTTTTAATTATTCTGTTTTTGTCTTTTAGTGGTAAAACTTTATATTTTTCAGTTTTAAAATTTTTCTTATATTTAGAAAATTAGTTTAAGATTTTTAGTTTAAAAAATATTTACTGTTCACCTTTTTAATTATTTTTTATAATTAAATTAGTTTAATTAGGGTTTTATTATTAAACTGTTTTGTCTTTTAGTGCAAATTTTTACATTTTTCAAACTTTTTCAATTTTCTAATGTTCATTAGTATAATTTAGGATTTTTAAAATTGTTAAATTATTTTTGACATTATTTTATTATTTTTTATGATTATTTTAGTTTAAAAATAGTTTTTAGTGATTTAAAAATAGAAAAATAGTTCTTAAAATTTAGGAAAAATACTTTTTAGTCATTAAATAATATAAGTTAGTTATTAGTTCAATAAATTAATATTTTGGGCATTTTGTTAATTATATTTAATTTTGGGCTTTAATTATTTAATTAATAAAAGGTTTTAAAATATATTTGTTGGATTTTTATTCTTATTTATATTATTTAAGACTTAGTTTAATATTTTAATTAATTTTTAGGTTTAATTTTTAATTTTGTCACGTTTTACGTATTTACGTTCGCGTTTTACGTCAACGTCGTAGTTTAATCGTAGCGTAACTCGTCTTTAATTTTTCTCTTCTCAACCAAAAACGTCACTAATCCAAACTTGATTTTATATATATTGGCACATTAATACACACACCTCCTTCGAGAACGAACTTGGAATTTATTCGGTTTCGCGTTTTTCCTTAAGCGTGCAACTTAATACTTGCCACGGTTATTTGTTTTTCCTAAAACAAGTGACTAAAAACTACAAATATCAAGTACCACAAAAGTATCCATTTGTGGAGACTCCACCTCCTAGTCCTGCTCCACACTCTTCTGATAAGCCTTTTGGTGCTAGTACTCCTAATGTTGACCCATCTGTTGCTTCGGGCTCCAATGACGCCTTCCCTGACCCAAGTTCTCTTGGTGGACAGGCGGAGGAGCCTACTACATTTATGTCGTTACTTGATCTTATGTACACGTATCATGCGCGGATTATTTCCTTGGAAGCTGATTTGAATCAACACCAGAAACTTACTAGGGAGTTTGTTCTTCCTCTGGCTGATCGCATCAAGGCTTTGGAGACTCAACAGAGACGACGAAAGAAGCATGTGATCCACTCTGATTCTGATGAGGAGGTTACGGATCGTGTTGAGGATGGTTTGACATTGCTGGCAAAGGCTGCCTTTGCTGATAAATTGTATGATGATTTGCCGGTTCCTCCGACATCCTCCAGTGTTCCTTCTCCGGCTAGTGTTTCCACTCCTATGGATGGTGCTTCTGGTCCTGCTGCTGGTTCCAATGCTGGTCCATCCCATGATTCAAAGGGGAAGGCCCCAATGACTGATGCTCCCTCACCACCTCGCAAGCGTACACGCAGACAGCTTGAGGAGGATAGGCTAGGTGAGGAGGCTGCTCAACGGATCCAAGCCGAGATTGATGAAGCTGAAAGGGCTGCGGCAGAGGCGCTTCAACAGCAGAGGCGTGAACAAGTTCAGCATGATGCAATGCATTGGAATGAGAGTGATTGGATGCAGGTTTTGACTATTCTTACCAGGGATTATGCCCAGTTCACTGATCTTTTGGGTGACGATGTGGATGAGCATAACTGTATTCCAAGAGCCATGGTGTTGATGCGCAAGCATCAGTTGGCCCTTGCTGCACAGCTTCGTGAGAAGCGTAAGCATCGACCTTTATCAAGAACTGAGGAGCGCAAGCAGATTCAGCGATATGTGAAGTATCAATCGGCTGCTTATTTTCAAGCTGGTTGGAAATGGGACAGGGTTCGGGCTTTGACTTTTGATGAGCTCAAGGCACTCTATGAACATATGGTCAAGCATCAGAGTCAACCCATTCCAGAATGATTTATCTACCGTCGTAATCCGCGTGTGGTGACCACTTCTTCACCTGCTGTTTCTATTGGTCCTTCATCTGATCCTGCTCCTGGTTCTGCTGCTAGTCCATCGGTTTTTGTTGCTACTTCAGTTGGTACCACCACTTCTCCTTTGGTTGCTCCTTTGGGTTCTTCTTCAGGTCCTGCTACCACCACCACCTTTGCTACCACCACCACCTTTCCTACCACAACCACCACAACTGTTACACCTGATATGCCATCCCCATCACCACCGGTTCCTGGAACTCAACCTATTCCTACTTCTAGTGCAGCTCCTATTGATCCCTTGGGTGGGCAAACTAATGAGTATACTTCTCCTGCTCCCACTGTTGCTGCTGAGGTAAAGGTAAAGGTTGAACCCTCTCCAAGTGATTCCACACCTCGACGTTCGCTTCGCCAGAAATCGGCTCGACGTGTTAGACGTGGCAAGGCGGTCCCTTATGAGAAGCGTGATCCTGAAAATTTGATTGATGCAGCTTCTGACAGTGATTCTGATTTGCCTTTGGGAAATGGACATATTACTGGTTGGACGATTGAGCGTTCCACAACTCTTCCTGGTATGGTCTCCCATAGAATTACTCTTAGTGATGGGTCTGTGCGGTTAGCTTTGGGTTTGCAGGGTGTTTTGTCTTGGGCTGATCGTAAAGATCTTATGACTTTATATGGGTTTGTGGATTCTGGCATGCCTTTTGATCCCATGGCTGTGTCTTCCTGGCCTGGTCTGCGCATATGGGATGATCTTAAGCTGATGCTTGATGCACCTCCTCATGCTCCTGTTTCTGGTATATGGAAGGATCAGATGCAATGGGTGATTCAGCGATGGAAGTTATATGCGGGATGTGGTGTGCATATGTTGGAGTTGGAATCTGGTCATATGGTTTTCATGCTCACAGACGTGGATTATCCTTTGACGATTGCTTCGATGGAGGCTATGTTGGCTAGTAACTTGCAAATTTCAAATGCTCCATCAGGGAATGAGTCCTCTATGGCAACTGCGTTGGTGGAAGGAATTCAGGTTCGTTTGACAGCCGATAAGAAGGCTGCTTCTGGTCTCTGATTTGGTTGGTTTGTAAGTGTTTTTGTTTTGTGTTTTTGGTCATTTGTTCATATTATCATTCTTTTCACCAATATGTACAGTGATTGGTGAATTTCATTCTTTATAGTGAAAAAAAAACTATACTTTTTATATATAATATCTGCTTATACTTTAACACATCATGGATTTTACACTTGTGAATATCATACCATTTATTGCTTCACATTATGGGTTCTGGTTACTAAATTGTGCTTGTGCTGGTTACTGGTTTCACCTGGTGTTGGACTTGGTCATCACAACAAATGGTTCTCAACTCACCATGTCTCATCGACAAGAAAGAGTTGATTCACCTTGAGGGTACGGCTCCTGGTGCGATTCTCAAATCCGTTGATGGTTGCCAGGTTACCCAAAACTGGATGGTTTTCACTTGCCATGGTCCTAGACTGAAAAGTGGCTAATCCAAGGGGGTACGGCTCTTGGTAAAGATTTTATCAAATCCGTTGATAGCTGTAATAGCTTGCTTAAAGCTATAGGGTTTTCAACTCACCGATGCTTCATTGCTAAGAGTTGGCGAGTCCAGAGGGGTACGGCTTCTGGTAAAGACATATCAAATCCGTTGACGGCTGTGATGGTTTGCCTAAAATCATCAGGGTACCCCCACTCACCATTGATTCACGTTCTAAGAGTTGGGCTGGGTTCTAGTCTCCCAGGGTGATGTTTATTCCACCAGAAAGACTGGCTAGCCCAAGAGCGAGCAACTACTTGGTAAAGGCTCATCAAATCTGCTCATGTTGCTGAAAAGATTCAACACGATGCTGATTTGTTCCAAGCTTTGAAGAAGCTTCTAGTGTTTCATGTTGCGGCAGTTCTTCTGACTCTTATCTTGCTGATGCTGCTTTTAGTTTTGCTGATTCAATCCTCGGGCTTTCTTGCACGTTTTCCAGGAAACTTGAACTCAACAGGTCAAATTCAAGTTTAGGGGAGGATTGTTAGGACCATTGTAATAGTTAAATGTAATAGGTAGACTAGGAGGTATGTAGTTCTTCCTGGTCCTAGTAGTAGTAGGAGCAAGTCGTGCTCCTGGTCCTGGTCAAAGTTAAACTTTATTATTTGTTTATTATTCTGTTAGGATATGCATGAGATATGTTAGGAAAGGATATGCATATCAGTTTTACACGTTTTGTTTAATGCTGTATTAGGGTTTCCTTGTAGTATAAAAGGAACCTTAGGCAGAAGGGTTATGGACATCTTCACCAAACGTAGTTCTAGTGATTATCAATATTAGAAATCCTTAGAAAGGATCAAGTCTTTATAGTTATTCTGTTTTTCTTTATTATATTTGTATTCTGCATTCATATTGTGTATAGAGTCTCTCTGTGGATTGACTTGTGATTACAGAAGTCATTCACCGTTCCTGACAGGCTGCAAGATCTACATCTAGTAGACCCAACAAAGGTGAATGTTATGCTTATCAAAATGAACAAAGAGAGCACTTCCAACCTAACATCAATCCTAACAATCTCTCTTACAAGTCAAACAACTACCTTGCTCCACCCAGCTTTCCACCCCAACCACCAACCCAAAATCAAACAAACCCTCCTCAATTGCTTCAAAGAAATCAAGGGCCTAAGCCAAATTACCAAGGACAAAACAACTATAGAGCACCCACTACCTTTCAAAATCAAGAAAATCACTTTCAAGGCAATAATCAAGGGTTTTATAATCAACCTCCACCTTTCCAACAATAAGGCTTTCAAGGGAATGTGCCACATGATTTTAACACCATTGAGCTTCTTCACAAAATGAATCAAGAGAATGAAAGGAGGTTTCAAGCCAATGAGAAAAGAATGAGGGAAATGCATGAGGAAACAAACAAGAGGTTTATGATGCTTCTCAATCAAAGGCCAGAAGGTGCTCTACCTTCAAACACACAAACAAATCTAAGGGCTAATGTTAATGCAATCACAAAAAGGAGTGGAAAGACAAATTTTGATCCTTCAATGACTCCTACACCTCCTTTGGTTAAGCCTACTATGGTTCCACCTTGTGATAAGCCTTCAACATCAAACTCAACACCTTCAAGCTCTACAACTTCAACACCAACACCTCCTCATCCTAAACCCACTACTCCTTTACCTTTCACACCTACCAATGAAGAAACCAACAAAGAGAACCCTTCAACAACAACTACTCCACCCACACCAAAACAAAGCCTTCCATATCCATCAAGATTGAGAAAGGAGAAGCTTAAAAACAAGGATGATATTCAAGTGTCAAACTTTTTAGAATGTTTAAACAATTGAACATAAACATATCCTTTGCGGAAGCTCTTGCCTATATACCAAAGTTTGCTAAAATGTTCAAAGACCTCCTCTCAAACAAGGAAAAGTTGGTGGATATGCCTAACACATCACTTAATGAGAATTGCTCCGCCGTGTTGCTCAAGACTTTACCTACAAAACTTGGAGATCTGGGGCGATTTTTGACCCCTTGTAATTTTCCCGGGGTGGAAAATCGGATGGCACTAGCGGATGTTAGGGCAATCATCAATCTCATGCCTTTATCGGTTTAGAAAAGACTTTCACTTCCCGAGCTCACTCCTACTAGGATGACCCTTGAGTTAGCAAACCGTACCATAGCTTATCCGGTAGGCATTGCGTAGGATGTGTTTGTAGGGGTTGACAAATTCACATTCCCCACGGATTTTGTAGTTGTTGACTATGATATGGACCCAAGAGTTCCTCTTATTGTTGGTAGACCTTTCTTGAGGATGGTTCGTACTCTTATTGATGTGGCAGAGGGAGAACTTATTATGAGGGTGGAAGATCAAAAGATTGTGTTTAACATGGGAAAATTATCTAAGAAATCCAATGAGCCCGAGACGGTTAATCATGTTGATATTCTTGATAAAGAGGTGAAGCACGTTGATATTCTTGATGAAGTGTGTGATGAATACTTTCATGAAGCTTGTAAGATTGGTGAATATGATCTTCCTTATGTTGAGACCATAGCCTCCATTACTTCCTCACTGAATATTCATGAACCCCAACAACTTCATTTTAGAGATTTTAATCATCTTTTCAACAACATTGAGGAAGCAAATGAGGATTCTAGTTATGATGAACCACCTCTTTTTGATACACCAATTTATGATGAATATAGTGATGATAAGTTCTCCATTTTTTAGCCTCCAATCTTTGATGATCACACTACCTTGAGTTTTGAGGAGATACTTTTTGAAACATCAATCCTTGATATACCAATCTATGATGACTATAGTGATGAGGAGGGATCCATCATTGATGAGAATGATGAGGTTTTTGAGATTGAAAGATTGCTTAGTGAAGATGAATTGATAGATAAACAAATTAAAGAATATCTTAAGAGAGATGATATTGAGATTGATAACTCTAGTTTAAATTGGGAAGAGGATGTTCTAAAGATTAAGAGATTGCTTAGTGAAGATGAGTTGATTAATGAGTAGATTGAGGCTTATCTTAAGAGAGATGATATTGTGGTTGATACATCTTCTTCTAATTGGGATGAGAATATTCGTGAAATAGAGAGATTTCTTTATGGAGATTCCATTCCCATTCAATCCTCTCATGAACCTTCACATATTACTCCTTCTTACACACCTTGTGAAACACCTCATAACCAAAATGCTTCACCTATTTCACCACCTTTCTTACAAACCAATTCACACAATCTCTTTGAGCCTTCACTTGATGAACCAACATTTGAGAAGTTTCAAGATGATAGTGACTTGTATCATTTGGATGTTGAATTAGAGAGATTCTTTATGTCACCTTATGAGGATTTTTTTGATGATAAGTTTTCTAAGAACAAGAAAGACATGGTGGTTTCCTTTACAAGTGTGTTGACACTTACTACTCCTCACCCTTTCTCTCAAGATGTGAAGTATCAAGGGGAATCTTCTAAGGCTACCACCACTTGTTATTTTGCCATGAAGGAAAAGGTTTTTGATCCTGGTATAGAGAATGTTGAGCCACCTCATTATCCGCCTGATGCATTAAAAGGGAAATTTATGGGATATTTTAGAGTATCACCTTATCATCTTATGGGACACTTAAGGGAAATAATCATAGACAAAGAAACCTTACCCACCTCACCGTTGATTAAGGAGTCCACTTTTGGGATGTGCTATTCTTGGGAGGGAAATTATGTATTTGATCCTGGTGGATATTTATGGGGGTTTGTATACTTGAGAACTTGTTTTACCTTATCATGGAGAGTTTTTTCTAAGAGGGTAAATCTTTTACTCTCCATGATAGGTTTTCCATAGACACTTTAAGTATGGAATGAGTCGAGCTAGAAACTCTTTAAATCAAGCTTGAACAACTAGGATTAGATCATTTAGACTAGAGTATGGTAGGATAGGATTTAATAAAGGGTATATAGTTGAGAAGAAGTACAGGGGGTACCTATCTTTTGTCTTCCTCGTGTTTGAAGGGTTGCTCTCTCTCATTTCATGCATTGGAGCTTATGGAGGAGGCCCTCGTATCGGGTTCACTTCGTTACTATTGTGATTTTCGAACCACATTGTGCTTAAAATGGATTCACTATAGTAGACCTTTCCTTAGCTTGGGTTAAACAAAGTACGCAATGTCATAAGTGTTGGGGAGTTTACTCCAATACTCTTAAACATTGAGGACAATGTTTATCTTAAGTGTACGGGGGTCTTCTATCGAAGTGACCTTACCTAGAACTTTGTCATTGACTTCATGATAACTTGGAAATTAATTTTTTAAATATTTTTCAAATTTTTGATCTACTTTGACCACCAAAAATATGCATTCATAATTTTTGCATCAATCATTTTTCATTTGCATAACACATTTGCATTGTATATATTCTTCTTTTATTTTCATCAAAAATTTTATAAAAAGGAAAAATATAATAAAGGATATGGTTTAACAAATTTAGACTTCTTTGACATATTAGGCCCACCATGAATACTTTGACTCAACTCGAGTTTGCTTATCTAAGCTTACTCTAGCTGGTATCCTTAACCATGTAGACCTTCATTGGTTTATTAGGCTAAGCATCCACTAGTCTCATTATTTGAGATTTTAAACTGTGGAGAACAAGAGATTATAGAGTTTGAAATAAGTGTAAAGGGCTAGATAAACCTCATATTCATTAATTGTGGCTTTTATATCCCCTTTTGTAACCTTTAATTTCTTGTCAACGCATGTATATGTGTTAATAAATAATCAAAACCGGTTTTAATCGGTTTGTAGTCTCTTATGCATTTTTGACCAATCATTCATGGTTGGTATAAGTACGTCTTAAGATTCTAAGTAAGAACGTTTTATGTGTACTTGACTTATGTCATGCTTAATACTTAGCGGGTGTTTTTCCTTTTATTCTTTCCAACTTTCTTTGTGAGAAATAAAGAAAAATAAGAGCGGCTTATAAAAAATGAGTGGCTAGAAAAAAAAGAGAAAAAGAAAAAAAAAGAAAAAAAAAATAATTATACAAGACTCCCAAGAGGGGCAGTGAAGTGTTAATTATAGTAGCTATTGAATTCCAATATTACTCTCACAAGGGTTGCGGGGATTTAATAGTTGCTCCAATCCAATATTACCTTGACGGGTTGCGGGATTGAAAATCCAAAGTCCCAAAAAGGCGACGGATATAGATTATTGCGTGAGTTTTATTTTTCTTTCCTTAGCGAGTGTGTGGTTACTTATTAATGCATGACATAAGGATCTTACACATAAGGCGAATGACTTATTACTCTTGAGTCGGACTTATATCAATTGTGGCCGGTTTTTCGAGTAATGGATAAGATGGTTACTTAGGATTAAAACCGTGCTTCCTTATTTTGAGATTTTATATTTCTTATATTTCACGCTTTAAATAATGACAAATTTGCTTTCAAGCAATTTTCTCAAATAATAACCGGTCTTAGAGGCATAATAAGTGGGGGTATAAGAGTAACACAATTAATCTATACGAATAAGTTGACGCACTTTCACTTGTGGAAAACAATGATCTTGTTTTTAAGCTTGGTATAGGAAAAGTGAAACTTGAGGGTGATAAGTATTCCTGGTGCCTAAAGCCCTAATTTAAGTCCTTGATTTCTTTATGAGTTATTTCCATCAAGACCATTTCAAGAAAGTCCAAAAATATATAAATAGAATCGTTTTCCTTTGCATTGCATTGTTAAAATCAAAATCATGCATCATATAGAGTAGTGTAGTGTAAAAGCATACCATATTGGCCAAGGTGGATTAATTATGAGAAAAGTATAAAATGGTGCTTTAAAATGTGGCATTGCATGAGGTCATGGCAATGATCAAGTGTGGGGGATTTGATATGAGTGAAATCACATATCAATTATATCACAAATCACCCTAACACACAAAGAAAATACCAAACTTTATTGTGATAAAATAGAAGTACGGGGTATTCTTTGTTGTTTTTGAATGTGCAGGTAAAAAGATACGTTCGAAGCAAACACAAGCTTTTATGGAGTTTATCTGAAGAAAAGACGAAGAAAAAGGACAAAACAAGACATCAAGGACCTAATTTGCCAAATATGTGAAGATAAAAAAAAACTTGAAGAAGTTGAAGGTAAAGTTCAAAGATTAACTTGGTCATTTGTCACAGAAATCACAAGCAATCATGGGAGCATAATGGCGATTTATGAGGCATGAATGATTGGCAAATTGATGGCTTGAAGAAAAGTACACAACAATAATGGGAGGATATAAACTCTTTTCATAGCAACATTCAATGAGCAATATTTGAGAAGTCAATCATTAGCCATTAAATGTGTCCAAGGTATTCAACACAGCAACAATCAAACAAGACAATCATTGGGTTTATGAGCCGAATTTTCCATCAAGTGGGAATACACTACAACAGATAATGATGGGCATGATATATTCGGACATTAAATGAGTCCAAGGACAATCACTGCAGCAATTATGGGCTTGAAGTCAGCAATTAGCAAAGGCTCATTAATGAGCGTTCATTCAACTTTAACAAACAAAGTGGCGAATTATTACTGCATGATTGGTGAAGAGCTCATTTATGTGAGAATACTCCAACAGATATTCAATATAATCATCAGTAAACATGGGGCAAATTAAATGTTGAGGCCTTTAAATGTTCACAACCAATCATTGGGAGAATCATTCCATCATTGATGGCGAATATTAAACAACAATTAGTGGCGAAATAAATCCAACAATCATGGGACTTGTACTCAATCATTCAACTCAGTCAACCATTACTGCCAATGATTGGCATTTAAAACAAAATATCCCATTCCCCATTTAATAACTCCACCGAATCCCACATTTAATAAACATTTTCAAACGAATCCCCATTAAGCCCTTACAGCCAATCACATCTTTACTTTCCCTTGATCCGGATTAACATTCCTACTACCCTACCAACTAATGCCACATGGCATCTTCTTACTGGATGGGACACCTCATCACCCCCACCCCTGCATTACTTTTCAACCTATAAATACTTCTACTTTCTCTCATATTATGTACGTAGCATTAGTGTGTACTTTACACACACACAATATAGAAAAATTAGTTTCATTTTGTCCTCTCATTTCCACTGTGTGTTTTTTACACATAGTAAAACATATACTGTGATAGCTTAGTCTGTTAGTTAGTTACACGAGTGCAACAAACTTGTAACTCTTCATCTTCGTTATCAATACAAAGTCGAATTCCTTTCATTCTTTACCATTTTCAAAGTGATCTTTTGGAGCATACTCACTGTGATTTGAGATCTTATTAAAGTTTCATGGAAGCTGCATTTTTACTTGCATTGATGTTCACTGTTCGAGATTCGCGAATTATGAGTAGCCTAGTTCTTGATTAATAACTGATAGAAGATTTGTGGTGGAGAAGATAACTGTTCACGTGAAAAGGAGGTTTCGGTTCGTTCTAGTTTTCGTCGATGCGATTATTGAGGAAGTAGTTACTGTTCATCTCAGTTTTAGCATCAGTCTCGATTCAGTCTTGGTTTGTTAGAGCTCATCATCAAAGGATTAGTTGCAGTCTCGATGAGTTGAGTTCGAGACAAATTGAGTCTAAGTTTTCGATGACTCTTGTTGCTGTGATAAATCAGGCAGCAGCTACTAGTAGCATTTGGTTAGTGTCGATAATGGTTCGAGATTAGATCGAGCTGACGATTTCGATATCAGTTTTTGGTTTACAATTGATTGTGGTGTTCGTTTAAAGCTAGCTCAACACTACGCTTCAGCATCAAAGGTTATTCGACAAATAAAATGGTTAAGCTCATTTTTCCCATTGTTGAACGTAAAGGCTTAAACGTGAAATTCATGTTATAGTTTTTGCTTAGCTAGTTACTGTTTAATGTTGAGTTTCATAATAGAAGTTAGTTGATTTCATTAGGAAATTACATGCATGCAATTGGTGATATAGTAAGTTTTCGATACTAAATGAATTGTTGGAGTACATGCCTCATTGTTAGTTACGGTAAAAAGTTAAACTGATTTTAAACATTGTTGGAGTGCCACTTATTTGTAATTGGGCTATTGAGTTTGATTTGGGGTATTCCGTTTCATAATTGGGCCAACTAGTTAAAAATTTGAATACTAAAAATGAATCTCAAAGCTAAACAATAAAGGTTTCAGAAATTAGAATTTTACATAAAAATTAGATTTTATAAAAGTTACATTTTTACTTTTATAAAAATTAGATTTTGTCATTTTAAAATTGAACTTTTATAAAAAAATTAGTTACAATTTTGTTAAAAGGTTTGTTAGATTTTGGTTAAAAATTAGTTGTAATTTTGTTACATATTTTTATTTGGTTAAAGTTGTTAAATTTGTTAAGTAGTTTTATTCTTGTTATTTTTGTTATAAAAGTAGTTAGTTTGTTACTCTTTAGCTTTGATTGTAATTTGTGCTTAACTGCTTGTACTTGCAAGATGTATTAGATTAGTATGGATATGTAGTATAATATTTTTACATTTTTGATTGATTTGTTGAATTAGACATAGATACCAAAATAATTTTGTAAAAACCAAAAACAATATAAACTTGATATTGAAGGGACTTTCAATTTGTCTTGAGTCGAGAAAAACGACCTTGCATAAGTATCAAATATTAACTTCTATGCAATATATTCAAAAGATACCTTAAAAGATTTCCTTCCGATAAAAAATTCATTCATTTTTATCATAATAATCATTACCTGCAGCTATAACATGGCAACCTACACGTGATATTTTAACATAAGGTTCTGGTGGAGGGGGTGGAATATGCATATCTCTAAAAGTGTTTCTTTACCATATATGGAGGCAATCACATTTATAATTGTTAGCCCTATATTTTATATAGTAGAACAAGAATGTAATAGGTCATCTTAGTCGTTAATTGTCTTATATTGTAATAGGTTAGTCGGGTTAACCGGGCTTGGACTTTAAGCTAATATTGTATAAGTTAAGGGCTCTAAGCCCAAGACAAGCCAAGCCCGGCCCATGAACAAGTCCACCAAAGCCCATGAGGCGTGGCATATAAATACCCTCTTCCATGTGTGGAAGAGGGTGTTGGTTACATTTACTTTCTCTCTCTAATAGTAAAAACCTTCCACCATCTCTCTAGTTTATCTCTCTACTTTTCTTCCTTTTCTCTCTCTAAATATCTCTTCTAAATCTTGTGTTATGGATTGAAGTGGGAATAACAATAATCATAGTCATTAGGAATCTGTGGAAGTTTCAAATCAAAATTATGTACATGTTTACTAACTTGGTTTGTCGCGTCCGAATCTATAGTAACCGAAACGAATAATTTTTGTACCGTCTCACTGACTGATAACATTCAAAATGTACATGTTTTTAGTCACGTTATTCGTGCTTTTATACATGATATTTGTTTATATTTTTTACTTTTGTTGCATTATTGTGCCAAAGTGTGTTTGCAAGTCAATGTGTAGCCAAATACAGGAATAGGAATAAAAAGTGAAGATTAGTGCAAGTACGAAGAATCTAGGTAAAATTCAAGACCCGTTTACATGTTACAAGCCTTTGAAGACCAATTTCGGATGCTAGAACAAGTCATTTCAAGAAGATACAAGCCTCATGAATGATCCCCGAGCAAGAGAAATGAAATCGGAATAAAGATACAACTTATATTGTATTTTGTACAAGAAGTTTCTAAAGCAACCACCATTAAAGATATGGAAGCCACTAGCTCCTCACTTGTCAGCAGCCACCATCGACGCTCCAGCAGCTGCAGGCTTCCTCCTCAATAGCAGCCACCATCGACTTGAGAAGCACGCAAGCATATTTTTGCTAGAAACCCAAATTCCTCTTGAAGCATCTATGTAACACACAAGAACTTTCTATTAGAGCATTCTAGAGCTAATCACCTTTGGCTCTAAGCCAAGCATTGATCAAGAAGGCCTCAAATTCACCTATAAATAAGACCAATAGGGGCGTGGATCACATATACTTTCATATGTCATCAAATATCTCATTCACATACCAATAAACTCTCTCTCCCTTGGTACAAAACTTGTAAATTCGGATTTGATCAAGGAGGTGCAAGAAAAACCATTTTGGAAGTACTTCATCAAACTCTAAGGGATCTACCCTTATCATTGGGACTGTTATTATACTTTGTAAGACTCTTGATTATTGTAATACCCCAAACCTAACACAATTGTTTTAACCTAATTATGCGATTGATTTTAAAATTTTGAAGAATGTAAGTATTATTATGTTTGATAGTTTAAGTTGAAACCGGTGATTTAAGGCTTTATTTAATGTTTTAACGATTGGAAAGAACCGCTATTGATCGCGATGCCAATGGATGCCCAATTTTTACGTATATTATCGATTATTTCGATATTGGAGATTTTTGAATTTTTTGTTTTATTTCGAATTTAATCGAGTCGAAACCTTACTTATTTGTTTTGTGTATGTTTAATTATTAAAACAGTCGATTTAACAAACGAGATTTTATTTTTAGAGAGCCGGGACGAAACCCGACTCTATTTTATTGCTAAAAATCAACTAGGTAATTTTCCCACACCTTTATTTAAACTTTTGCAAGAAAGGACAAAAGATAACCTTATTTACACAATACACCCTCCCTCCACTATATATAAACCTTATTTTTCACACACACTTCATTTTCATATAGCAAAAAAAAAATTCCTTCCTTTTTCTCTCTAAGTCACGACACAACATCACCACCACCAAATCCATCTCAAAAATTTGATTTTAGAAAATCTAAACAATGACCCATGCTTAAAACATCATTATAAGTAAATCCCACCAAAAATATTTAACATGCAACAATTTTATTTTTCAAGATTTGATTTTGCTATATTTTGATAAAAACTATGATTTGATTTAATTAAATCATTTAATTTGTGTTTGATTGTGTTTAGGAGCAATCATTTATAATTTTGAAGCTTGGAGAAAAAGATTTTTCTTGTTGTTTCTTGCTCAAAACCCACGGCCCAAAACAAAGAGGGGGTTTAAGTTGGTGTTTGATCTATTTTGATTGTTGTAAGGTTTCATATTCTTGTTATTATTATTTTATTAATTTCTTTGGATTGCATGCAAGTGTTTATAAATTTTGGTGAATCCATATTGATCATAAAAGTGAATGTGAGGGTTAGGATGTTTGACGAAGATGTTAGATGGAATAATTAAGGTATTGATGAAGTTAGGATAGGTATAAATAAGATTTGAGGTAGTTTTGAAAAAATGAGTTTAGATCAGTAGGTTTGAAGCCAATTTTCATGTGCTTAAGTTTGATTAAGTAGTGATATGATAGAATGTAGTTGTAGTGGTCGTTGAGACGTTCATATTAGTATAAGGTAGAGCTTCTAACTCTTAACGAGGAGGAAGATATGAATGTTTGAATATTCGTGTACCGGGAGATGCGTATTGACACAATACGAAATTGTGGTCAATATTAGGTCAACTCTCGGGGACTATAAGTAGAGTTTTATAAATGATTATAGGTTGTTCAAAAGTGCTAAACCTGGGGTTTTGAGTCTATTTTCATAATCAATAGTCGGATTCAAAAAGGTATTGTTTAGAGTGGTCTAAAAAGTTTTACAAGTCGAGTGTGTAAACTGTCCAGATTTTGAAGTCTATAAATGTGTTGAGCAGGCGGCTCTAAAATGTATATTTCTGGATAAAATTTAAACTGAGTTTTATTCAGATTATTATTGAGTTTTTCACCAAATTTCATAAAAATTGGAGTTGTCTAAGTGGGGGAAAACAGTGGGTACATTTGGTATGTACTTGTTGAGTGCTTTTTGGGAAGTACTTGGTTTTGCGTAGTAGTTTGTAGTAAGAGGTTTATCTATTAGCCTTTGAAATTTCCACAAGTTATAAGTCTAGTGAGTGAGCGTAATGATTCTTAATTTGAGGATCTGTTTCGGTCATATGACCTGTATTGGTTTGACATCATATGATGGATCAATACCTAGGGGGCTAGTTTTGAAGACTTAGTGTATATGTTGGAGTGTTGATTGGATACACTTGTTTTGGTTGGTCATGTGTATGTATTATTATTTTGGGATGTTAAAATTATTATACTAAGTATATTTTAAGTACTTTAGTATGTTGCTAAGTGAGCACCTTAATTGTTAGGTTGCGGCATTTGATGCGTGTTCTCGGGCATCTTCACTCCGGTGATCACTACTACTAGTTTCTCGTGTAATAACTCAAGGGTCTATAGCCTCGCTTTTATACTATCTTGAAAATGATTTTAACCCGCGAGGGGGATACATGCTATTTGTAATAAATGAAACACAAATCATGACCCGTATGTTGCCTTGATTGTATTAAGTACGTAGTTGCTAAAAGTCCCTAATTTCATGAACCGTTAACTATTGTCTTGCCCTTGTGTGGGTTGGAAATAGATGCTTATGCAATTAATAGTACTATGGTTTGACAACCCGATCCGAGACGAGAGCTAGTACGTTGAGTACCCTCTGCGAACGAATAACTTGCAATGAGAAGAAGGGTATGTTTGCAACGCATACCAATTTGAGGGGCATTGACTCTATTTTCTTTGGCCATGTCGGCATTGTAGCGCGGGTGGTAGCTTCAAGGGGTCGGTGTCATGAGCTTAATACAATCGAATGATTTTGTAGTGAATATGAGATGTTGAATAATAGATTGTATGCGTTTCAATGCTATTGGATGATCATGATTGGTTTTTATACTTGTGTTCAGATGATGATTTGTTAAACCTATAGATTCACTCAACCGTTGTGTTGACGATTTTAAGCATGTATTTCAAGTAATCGAGATTGATAGCAGTGGATCATACATGGAGGGAGTTGGTGCTTATTTGTCTAAACTTGGATTATTTTTCCATCCTTTTCAAATGAACAATTTACTTTAAGTCTTTTGTGAACATGTTGTGTTTGGTAACAGTTGCTTGGGACAAAATGCCACATGTGTGATCGTATCTTTTGGGATGGGAAATATTTAGACAATGTTTGTATATATAAATGCAACGTCTCTTTTGAGGTCGTTTCCTATGATTGTGTGTGATGTGCTATAAAGTAACACCCAAAGTGGTATTCTGTTGCGTGGTAATTTGGGGGTGTTACAATTATGACTTCCATGAACTTAATTTCTATATTTATGTCTTTGTTTAATATGAGTGCCTAGTTTAATTTTACAATTGGTATGATGATTTGGTTATGATTATGATATGTGTCTAACTCAATTTCAAGCTTTTACTAAGATCCATTTGTACTTGTGTTTCATGTGAAAATTAGTTATCAAACTTAATTTGTTGTTGAACATTTCATAGGTCGAAAGGAGAATTTTATAACGAGTCATAGTCGATTTTTCTATGATTGACTATCTTTTGTATTGACTAGTACTAACGAAGTTTGATTTATCAAGAAACATAACTATAAGTGTTAACATGTTTTTGAAATGAACCACGAATCAAATGAGTTAAAATTGGATTAAGTCTTGAACTAAGTGACTGAACCTATTGTTTGTTTTCTTTATCGAATGTCTTGACAAAGATTGATGTCTTGAAAACAATAGATTGAATTATCATCTAATTATCATAATCATAATTATATATTCATCACAATCATACCAAATCAGATTCACAAACTAGTCTTACAAATTGTTTAATTTTTATCATCTTAGTCATCATCATACTTCCACTTGTTTTGGTTTACTCAAACTTATGCTTAAAGATTGTTATAAGATAATTTGGTACCATCATAGATTACACAAACCCTCGCGCACGATCTTGTCTTACTATAAAATCTAGCTAAAAACGAAAGGGTGATACTTCCCCATGTGTTCTTAGCTTATTCTGTAATTCGTATTTATAAATTTAAAACTTGTTTCGTCATCACTTACGGAGAAAGCATCAGATTTTTGGCGCCACAGTCGAGAATTTGATCATATTCTTAGTTTTAAATTCATCCATTATTATTCCCATATTGTTTATTTGTGTTGCCAATAAAAAGGTAAAAAAGATTCATTCTTGTTTTTCACGAGCAACTGCCTAATGAAAATCACTTTGACGGCGCAGCCACTTCGGCTAGCCGAAGCAGCCGCCAACAAAGTTGACTTCACGAGCAACCGCAAACTCCACTTCAATTATATAAAAAAATTCTTTTTTTAATCTTGATCTCTTGGTTGTTTTTATTTCAATCTCAGTTTCCAAAAGTGTTTTCAATGACTTAAATGAATACCTGTTCTTCGAGCCAAGAACCACTTAGTTCTTATTTCGATCTCGAACATTTTATCCATAAATCTCGAAAGAAGATCCTAAGGAAACACACGTTTGTTCCTTTTAAAAACCAAATTACAAAAGTTAAAAATCCACCATTTGATAATCTTCTTGACGCCTTTGTCGTCTACAACCGATTTCACGACCTACCATTTCCCATGGTCGAAGATCAATCCATGTAGGCCAATAACTGAGTCGTAGCACCCACTCCCGCCGTCGCTATCGTTCTGGTTGAACTTGGAGACAATTTAACCATGAAAGGTCATCACCTTTCAATGATCAAAGACCGCCAAATTAACGTTTGTACGTGGGCCGATCCGCATAGGCACATCGCCGATTTCATCAAAACTTGTGGCATGTTCGGATATGGTGCCAACATCGATGTGGACTCTCTTAAGCTTAAACTTTTTCCATCATCTCTATCTTGAGATGCAAGATTATGGTATAACGAGTTGAGTCTCGGTACCATCGAAATGTGAGAACAAATGAGAACCACTTTTGTTAGCCGATTCTTACCACCCACTATGTTCAAAAGACTCATAGGAGAAATCTGTGGTTTCACCCAAAATCCGAATGAATCTCTCATTGATGCATGGAACCGCATGAAAGACCTACTTCGTAGTTGTCACATACATGGTTTAGGAAAAGGAAACATCATCCAAATCTTTTACCATGGACTTAACCAACCGACGTAAGCAATCCTTGACGTCAAATGAATCTTTCTCCATAAGACGCCTAACGAGGCATATCAATTGCTCGATGACCAAGTGCTTTTGAAACTCGATTGGGCTAGAGACTCCAAAACCAAACCTTTTAAGAAAACCGATTCTTCCGCAAAGAGTAGCAACAATTCCAAACTCATGGAGAAAATGGAAGCATGACCACCAAGATAGGCTTGCAATACAAAGATATCAAATGAGAAATGAAAGAAATGTGAGACGTATGCAACCATTACAGAGGAAACTAAGGCTGTAAATGAACTGGACGTTCAACAAACCGTTCGGCAAGAAACTCACTTATGTTCGTTTATTTAATAAATGAACAAACACAAACAAGATTTTTGGTCCGTTTAATTAAATGAACGAACATGAACAACTTTTCTGTTCGTTTATTTACGTTCGTGAACGATCGTTTATGTTCATTCGATTAAGTTCAATTAGTGCATTCGTTTATGCTCGATTATTTTCACTCGATTAACATCTCAAAGATTAAAAAGAAGTTAATAAATAATACATTGAGTATTTCAAAGATCTCTAACAATAATATAAACTATATACTAATATTTCAAAGACCATATGGATTTTTTAAAATAAAAATTTTAGTTTCATGCTCGTTTATGTCTGTTTGTTATATATGATCGTTTATGTTCGTTTACGTTCGTTTTACTTATTAATAAACGAAGATGAAAAAGTTCAAATCTAAATAAGGAACATGAACAAAAATTTTAGTCCGATTACACGTTCGTGTTCGTTTATTTGTTCGGCTAAAATTTAATAAACGAACATGAACATGCCTCCGTTCGCGTTGGTCCGGTTCGTTTACAGCCCTAGAGGAAACCACCCATCTTCGGAATGTAATGACAAATCGATGAAAGGACCTAAACATGAAGCAAATTATGCACAAAGAGGATGTCGTGGAGACGGTTATCGAGGGAAATACTACAGTAGGAATCCCAAAACTTAGCGTGAATATCCTAAAGATGACACTCGTACCTCACATCCTCGTGAGAAAGATTATTCCAATTCATCATCCAAAAAGAAACCAGAAGAATCAAGCTTTGAAAAGACTCTGCGAGATTTCATTGTATCTCAAAAGTCTACGAATGACTTTGTCCAAAATCAATTCTTCACTCTTAAGACAACTGTGGAAAGAGGTCAAAAGAATCACACTGCCTCTATCCATGATCTTGAAACCGAATTCGATAGAATTTCTTATTAACATTCCACCCGACCGAATGGTTCGCTACCGAGTAACACTCAACCAAACCCAAAACTATCTGGATCTAGACTATACCGCCCACCCGCCGCCCGTAATGAGCATGAGAATGCCGTATTCACTCGTAGTGGGAGAACTTATGATCCACCACCTAACCCAAACACCAAGCCTACCACTTTATCGATGAAAGTGAGGATGAAGCTAAAGAAGCTAAGAAATACGATACCGTATCTCCTTCCAAACCAAAATAAACCAGACCAACACCGATCAAGTGGTATAAACCAAAAATTCCATATCCTCAACGCATACGCAAAGAAAAGATGGAGGATCGCAATGCCAAATTCTTAGATATTCTCAAAGAGGTTAGGATCAACGTACCCCTTGTTGATATCTTAATGGGCATGCCCAAATATGGGAAATTCGTTAAAGATCTTGTGAGCAAAAATAGTAAGATGGAGCAAATCTTTTCTACCATTCTAAGCGAAGAATGTTCTACCATTGTGCAAAACAAACTTCCACCAAAGCTTGGTGAGACATGAAACTTTCTTATCACATGTACCCTAGCCAACAATGTTGAATGTCACGCCTTGGTCGATCTAGGCGCGAGTATCAATTTTTTGTCATACTCATTGTACGCATCTCTCTCAAACACTACCTTGAAACCGACAAGGATGAGTATCCAGTTAGCCAACCATACTTACCAATATCTTGTTAGGGTGGCTGATAATATGCTCGCTAAGTTGGTAAATTCATATTCCTTGTCTACTTTGTAATCTTTGAAATGGAGGAAGACCAACAAGTTCCTATTACTTTAGGACGACCATTCATACCCACCGCTAATGTAATTATCCCTGTGAAAGACAAATAACTAAACCTTGGAGTTGGTGATGATAGAGTCACATTCATGATAGACAAGGCTATGTAACACTCTCACTTTAATGATGATACATGCTTCCGCGTGGATGTTATTGATGATGTTTGGTGATCATTTGATATTAACTATTTGTTATGGTTCAATTTTACTCTCGGAATCCTCTCGAATTGATCTCGGTTTAAGTGGAATGATTTGTTCTTGGTGTCCAAAAACGGGTTTGGTTTTCTAATATACTAAACAGGGAAATGAATAAAATGATAATGATATAAACTTAAAACAATCAACAATTAAAAAGCAACATTTGAATTAAAACTGGAAAATGCCCTAACTGAAAAATATCCTACTCGGAATAAAAGTCCTATGCGGAAAAACTACTCTATTCGGAAAGTATGGCCTATGCGGAATAAATAGGCTTATGCGGAATATTCTCTATGTTCGGAAAAATTTGTCCTATTCGGAAAATAAGACTATGCTACTCGGAATGTGGCCCTATGCGGAAAGTAAAGTCCACTTCGGAATAAATGTCCTATGCGGAAAATGGGGGCAATTCGGAATATAAAACCTATACTGAATAAATGCTTACTCGGAATAAAATCGTATGCGGAATGATCTTCAATTCGGAATAATGAGGCCTATGCGGAATATGGTACTTATTCGGAATAAAAGCTCAATTCGGAATGTCCAAAACATTCCGAATAAGGGAAAATTAAAATGGTAATTCGGAATATTTCAATATTCCGAATAAGGGATGAAACAATCAAGCTACTCGGAATGTTAGAAATATTCCGAATAGGGGACAACTAAATATCACTATCCGGAATAATGCTGGAAATGAAGAACAGAAACAGTAGGAAAACAGGGAGGTACGATTTTTAATCAATCGACCAAGATACTCAAAAAGGTTTTACCAAATCAACCAATAATCATTTAAATACCATAAGTAACAAATCCCAACAATAAAAACACAAAATCAACAACTTTTTAAGATCAAACTTGAATCAAATAAAACTTAAGAACTTGCAATAAAAAGATGATGAAGAACAAGATGGATAGAAAGATTGGAATTGAACGATTAATGTAAAAGTTAACAATAGTAATGATCAAACACTTACAAGATTCAAGGAAAAATGAAAAATCACAAACACCCTAATGGTGTTGGTGAAGCTACGAACCAAAAGAAACTGGGAAAAGAAAAATGAAAGCTAGCTCCCTAATTGTGTGAAGGAAAAATCCTTTTATAGTCCTAGTGGTTGGTTGGTGAGTGGGCTTTCTCCCTTTCTTCTTGTCTTCTTGTCTTTTCAGAAAAGTTGACGTTTTTGATTCTGATTCGGGATTTGTCGACGATTAAATACAACTCGTCTTTTAATTTCTTCGTTTAATAGACTTGAGTTTCTTCGACATATGTAAATCTTCCGTCTTTGGTTCTTTTCTTCGATAAATCTTCAAATAGGCCCATTGACTTCAAATCTTTTGCATCTCTTGGACAATAGACTTTGACTTTAGTCTTTTTCCTTGATAAAACCCGTGCAATCCCATGTTTTCTTTAATATTCATCCGGTAAGCTCTGAAAACACAATAAACACAAAAACCACGCATAATTCTAAACAAATGATATTAAATACGTGTTTTGGTCTTGTTTTAGCCAGAATTAAGTGGTAAAAGGATGGGTGTTTACACACCTATCAAATCCCCTACACTTAACCATTGCCATGCCCTCATGCAATGCTTAGTGATAAAGCAATTTTACATTTTTCTCATAATTAATCAACCTTGGCCTTATTCAAATACTACTAAATAAAAATTAAAATACTAAGAGAAATTAAAACTTTAAGATAAACAAAAGGATGGAAATAACTTGCAAAAAAATCAAGGACTTACATTAGGGCTTTGGTGCTGCGAAGATTTATCACCCTCAAGTTTCACTTTCCCCAAACTAAGCTTGAAAACGAGATCATTGTTATTATAAGTTAGCAAATCAAACACTTACACACATGGCTTAATTATATGCTTAAACTCCCTTATTCCTAAGTGTATCTCTTATATTTTATTTTTGTCTTAGAATGATCATGAAGATGCATTTTTGGACTTATTTCGATAGTTTATTTAGGCTGAAAGCAAAGTGGGACGATTTGATCAATAGTTAGCTAAAGGACAAAATCTCTTAAAACTGCTTCTCGGGATATCAAAAAGTTCATATCTTGGCATAACTTGGTTCACGATTTGAGACCTTTCTCGGGCCGATATTTGGCATGTACTTCATACTTCATATCTTCGAGAGACGTTCTTGAGATAATGGTCTTCTCATCATAATAGAGTTTCTTCACTTGGAGACTTTTGAGGGGTACTCCAACTTTGTTGACCACGACTTCATGATTATTACTTCAATCTCTAATTGGGATTTTGAGATACAACGATCCGCCTCCTTTTCGGACTTGGATCTATTTATCCTCATACCTTGTTAGGGTCTTTTTGGATAGACTTCTCCATGATCTTTATGGGAGTTGATTGCTTTTCGTCGTGAGTCTTGATCCTTCATATTGATTTTAGGAATAATGCTTTTCACATCACTTTGGATCTTCAGCAATAAAATTGAATCCTCATGCCTTGTTAGGGCCTTTTTGGACTCGCCAATCTTCGCGCCCCGCTTCATAAGTTATGCCTTGGCTATGAACTCTTATCATTACCGAGCAACTTTTAAACGATCTTGGGCTAGAAGCTAAGTAACTTTTCAAATCGTACGACCTTACTTATTGCAGATAAATTATTAGCAAGTGATGGGAGAATAGGCGAATAATTACACCAAGTGAGCTTGCGCAAGAATACCGACTTATAATTGACTCTATCATTTCTCGTACTCCACAATTTAAAATCTCAAGTAATGAGACTCGTGGATACTTAGCCTAATAAACCAATTAAGGTCTACATGGTTAAGGATACTAGCTAGAATAAACTTGGATAAGTCTATTCGGGTTGAGTCAAAATAAACGCAACGGGCCTAATATGTCAAAGATTTCAAAACTAGCTACACCACTTATTAAAGTTTTGACTTTATTGCGGGATATATACATATGAAAGCAACGATAAAAATTTAAAAATTACGACTAAATGGCCAAAGTTAATAAAAAAATTTGAAAAATGTTGAAAAATATGATTTTCCGGTTAAATGAAGGCATTTTCATGGAAAGGTCCACTTAAAACTTCGATAGAAGTCCCCCCTACACTTAAGATAAACATTGTCCTCAATGTTTAAGCATGTGGGAAAAGTCTCCCCTACACTTATGACATTGTGCACGTTGGTTAACTCAAGTTAAGGAAGAGACGATTAAAGTGATCAATTTCAAATGTGAGTATGAAGAAAATTGAATCACGATAGTAGAGAGATAGAACCGGATTTCGGATAACACGGGAGCACGGTTCTTCAAAGATTCCAAGAGTGTACTTATCCCTGTAATCACATCACCACACAAAGACAAAGAACCTATAGAGGTCCCCCCTACACTTAGGGGTTAACACATGAAAATATAGATACTCGGGTTGCCTCCCGAGGAGCGCTTGTTTTTGATAACCGAGTCACGAACCTGACTCGACCCAAAAATTAGTTCATGGGGAACGTGGTGAGGGATGGAATCACCTCCTGAGAGGTGTCCTCACCAAAGTACAACTTCACTCGTTGGCCGTTCACCTTAAAATTCGGTCCATCAGGTTGAGCGAGCTCGAGAGTACCATATGGAAAAATTTGGGCAATGGTGAATGGGCCGGACCAACGAGATTTGAGCTTGCCCGAAAAGATTTTCAACCGAGAGTTAAAAAGTAAGACTTTGTCTCCAACATGGAACTCTCGGTTTTTGATCTTGGAGTCGTGAATGAGCTTAGTCCTTTCCTAATAGATTAAATAATTTTCATAAGCCTCATTCCGAAGTTCATTCAGCTCATTGAGTTGGATCTTGCGTAGGTCACCGGCTTTGTTAATATCAAAATTAGCCCACTTCAAGGCCTAGTAAGCCTTGTGCTCCAACTCAATGGGGAGGTGGCACGCTTTCCCGTACACAAGACGATAAGGCGTACAGCCGATCGGGGTCTTGTAAGCAGTACGGAAAGCCCACAAAGCATCATCAAGTTTATCAGCCCATGAGGCACGATGCTCTCCCACGGTTCTTTTCAGAATTCGCTTTAGTCCTCGGTTGGATATTTCAGCCTGGCCATTAGTTTGTGGGTGGTAGGCTGTGGAAAGACGATGATTTACACCGTACTTAGCCATGACTCTAGCAAATTGGTCATTGCAAAAATGAGTCCCACGGTCACTAATAATGGCGCGAGGCACACCGAATCTAGCGAATAGAGCTTTCAAAAAGTTACAAACCACCCTTGCGTCATTAGTAGGTAAAGCTTTGGCTTCAACCCACTTTGAAACGTAGTCAACGGCTACAAGGATGTATTTGTTTCCTTTAGAAGAAGGGAATGGCCCCATAAAGTCGATACCCCAAACATCAAAGATTTCACACTCTTGAATGAAATTCTGAGGCATCTCGTCTTTATGTGTGATCGTGCCTTGTTTTTGGCAAACATCACATTGTTTAACCATATTGTGAGCGTCACGATATATGGAGGGCCAATAAAATCCCGAATCAAACACTTTCTTTGCGGTGTAGTTGGGACCAAAGTGACCACCGGTGGGTCCTTTGTGGCAAGCATCAAGGATTTTCGAAGCTGCCGGTCCGTCAACACATCGGCGGATAATCAGGTCGGCACATTGTTTGAATAGGTAAGGGTCGTCCCAAAAGTAAGTCTTAATGTCGGTGAAGAACTTTTTCTTTTGTTGGGACGTCAACCCTTCCTTGAGAATTCCACCCGCCAAATAGTTTGCAAAGTCCGCAAACCACGGGGTTTCATTCGACTTCGAGTTTATAGACATTAAGGTCTCCAAGGGAAAAGAATCATTGATTTCTTTGTTCGGATGATCCCCTTGGTAAGGATCCTCAAGTCTGCTGAGATGGTCCGCGGCTAGGTTTTCAGCTCCTTTTTTATCGCGAATTTCGATTTTAAATTCTTGGAGCAGCAAAACCCAGCGAAGAAGTCTTGGTTTGGAATCTTGCTTTGTCAACAAGTACTTCAACGCGGAGTGATCGGTATACACAATTGTTGTAGAAAGGACAAGATAGGGGCGGAATTTTTCAAAAGCATAGACAACAGCTAAAAGTTCTTTTTCGGTTGTCGTGTAATGCACTTGAGCCCCTGTCATTGTCTTGCTAGCGTAATGGATTGGTTGGAAGTGTTTGTTCACTCTTTGTCCCAGAACCGCTCCAATAGCAAAATCACTAGCATCGCACATTAACTCAAAGGGAAGCTCCCAATTAGGGGTAACCAAGACGGGTGCCTTCGTTAGCTTATCCTTAAGCGAGTTGAAGGCTTCAAGGCACTCTTTGGAAAAGATAAAAGGAGTATCCTTTTCCAAGAGGTGGGTCATCGGGCGAGCGATTTGAGAAAAATCTTTGATAAATCGACGGTAGAAGCCCGCATGACCCAGAAAACTTCTCACACCCTTCACGGTGGAGGGTGGAGGCAACTTGGCGATAACATCGACTTTAGCACGATCTACTTCAAGACCGGCTTTAGAAATCTTATGTCCCAGCACGATGCCTTCTTTTACCATAAAATGGCATTTTTCCCAATTCAGAACAAGGCGAGTGTCTTCGCACCTCTTTAGCATACGTTCCAAATTGGCAAGGCAAGAAGAGAAGGAATCCCCGAAGACCGAGAAATCATCCATGAAGACTTCCATGGTTTGTTCAACCATGTCATGGAAGATAGCTAACATGCACCTTTGGAAAGTCTCGGGCGCATTACATAAGCCAAAAGGCATCCTTTTGTAAGCAAATGTGCCATAGGGACAAGTGAATGTTGTCTTCTCTTGATCTTGGGGATCGATGGGTATTTGGAAATAACCCGAGAAACCATCAAGAAAGCAGTAATATTCATTACCTGCTAAGCGTTCAAGCATTTGGTCCATAAAGGGTAGAGGGAAATGATCCTTTCTCGTGGCATCATTGAGTTTGCGGTAGTCTATACAAACTCTCCACCCAGTAACGAGACGAGTGGAAATCAACTTGTTGTGTTCATTGGGAACAACGGTTATTCCGCCCTTCTTGGGCACACAATGGATTGGTCTAACCCATGGTGAATCCAAAATAGGGTAAATCATACCCGCATCAAGAAGTTTGATAACCTCTGTTTTGATGACTTCATGTATTTTTGGATTCACCCTTCGTTGGCTTTGAATTGTGGGCTTAAAATCGTCCTCCATGAGAATTTTGTGGGTGCAGAAGTGAGGATCAATTCCACGAATATCCGAGATTTTCCAAGCAATAGCCTTCTTGTGATCTTTAAGCACGACGATGAGGCGAGATTTTTCTTCTTCTGTCAAATCCTTAGCAATGATGACTGGCGACTTCTTCTCTTCTTCAAGGAATACATACTCGAGATGGGGCGGCAACTCCTTAAGTTCTAAATCCGGAGGATTTCCGACGGAAGGCGTATTCGAAGTCGGAGTATCGATAGCAATGACCGTGGGAGATGGAGGAGAAGGATTGTCTTCGTTGAGAAGATTGTCAAAGAAATTCATGTCTTCATCCCCATTGATAGGAGAATCATTAGTAGCTAAATTCACATCTCCCATGGTGTTCTCAAGATTGTTCCAGAATAAATCACTATCTCCAAATAGAGACAACGATGAATCAATAGAGGACACGGTCTCAACATTGGGAAGAGAGGAAGGAATACTTTTGCAAGCATCAATAAAGTGTGCTTCACAAGCCTCATCCAGAACGTCAATACAATTAACACTCTCGTTGGAATAAGGTTGTTTAGACAACTTTCCCATGTTGAAGACTACTTTATCGTCACCCACTCTCATGATAAGCTCACCGGCTTCAACATCGATGAGAGTGCGACCGGTTCTCAAGAATGGAGGACCAACAATTAGTGGCACACGGGGGTCCATCTCGTAGTCGACGACAACAAAATCAGCAGGAAAGGTGAATTTGTCGACTCCTACAATGACGTCTTCGGCTATCCCCACTGGATAAGTAACCGTACGGTTAGCTAATTCCAAAGTCATTTTGGTGGGGACTAGCTCTGGGAGAGATAATTTCTTCCAAACGCTTAGAGGCATAAGATTAATACTGGCACATAGATCGGCTAGGGCCATGCAATTCTCTACTCCCGGGAAATTGCAAGGGATAAGAAAACGACCCGGATCACCAAGCTTAGTTGGCAATTTCCTTAAGAGCACTGCAGAGCAATTCTCATTAAGTTGGGTGTTGGCAATATCGAGGAGCTTTTCCTTGTCGCTCAGAAGATCTTTAAACATTTTCGCATATTTAGGCATGTGAGCGAGAGCCTCAACGAAGGAGATATTGAAATTCAGTTGTTTGAACATCTTAAGAAAATTCGAAACCTGAATATCATCCTTGCTTTTGAGCTTCTCTTTCCTCAACCTAGATGGATAAGGTATATTGGAAGAAGAGGAAGGCTTTGGAAGAATAGGATCACTCACATCCTTGGGTGGAGGAGGGGTAGAAGGAAGAGGTGGAGAAATTGGGGAAGGAGAAGGAGGAGGAATAGGAGCAGGAGCAGGTGACTCGTTCTCCTTAGTCACAATCACCGGTGGAGGTATAGGAAGCTCGGGTTCCTTGGTACCTTTACCACTTCGAGTGGTGATTGCTTTCATCTCCCCTCTTGGATTTGCAACGGTGTTACTCGGAAGAGTACCCGAAGAAGAGGGTTGATTACCTTGGAAGAAACTAGCCATCATGTTCCTCAAGTCATTTGTTTGGCTATCCAACGTATTTCTCATGTCGGCTCTCAAATCGTTTCCTTGCTTGACCAAGTCTGCTTTCAAATTGATCACTTCACGTTGAAGATTTTCCACGATCACATCGTTTGTCCTCATGTAGGTCTGCACTTCTTGGTGTAGAGCGGTGGATTGGTTGGGAGGAGCATTGTATGCGGGTGGTTGATAAGCAGGTTGTTGGTAAACTTGGTTGTTACGTTGAGGTGGTTGTTGCTGCTTGTGAGGAGGTATGTATGGTTGTCGAGGCTGTTGTTGTTGTTGAGGAGGGTGATTGAGGTTTTGTTGTTGGTTTGGGTTGTTTGGGGGAAAACCAGGTGGGGAAAGAAAATTGTTAGAGCGGTAGCTAAGCAAATTACGGTCACCTTGAGGTCTAGCTTGATAAGCAGGTTGAGGATAGGTGCCATATGCTGCATTCACATTCTCAGCAGGGTAGTCTTGGGTGGCAGTACAAGTGGTGTAAGAGTGAGGACCACCGCATATCTCACAAGGTTGGCTGACAGCACTAACTTGAGCGTGTTTAGCGTTGTTGCTGTTGTTGTTGCTGACGGTGTGGGTAACAAGCGATTCAAGAAGCATAGTGATTTTGTCCAGTCGCTTGTCGCTGTCACTAGTGCTAGCACTAGCGACATTGGTCCTAACACTCTTGGTTTGCACACGAGACTTATTCTCAATGATATCCCAAGCAGCATTGGAAGTCTTAGCCAAAAGATTACCCCCCGAGGCACTGTTCAGTGAATCTTGGTCACTCATGCTTAAACCATTGTAAAAAGTATTGATTTGATGTACTTTGGTAAAACCATGTTGTGGGCATTTTCTTAAAAGATCTTTAAAACGATCCCAAGATTCACTGAACGACTCATCGTACTTTTGTTCAAAATTTATGATTTCATTCCGCAAAGCGGTAGTACGAGAGGGTGGGAAAAAGTAGTTGATGAACTTTGTTTCCAAATCCGTCCACGAGAGAATACTCTGTGGCGGTTCTTTAGCAAGCCAATGCCGGGCTTGTCCCTCTAAATAAAAGGGAAAAAGTTGTAATCTAATAACCTCTTGTGGAACACCATTGAATTTGACCGTGTTGGTGAGTTGCAAGAATCTCTTGATGTGGTCGTGTGGATCATCAATGGTTCGTCCCAAGAATGGTTGAGCGGAGACCATCTGGATAAAACCTAATTTTAGCTCAAAGTTGTTGGCGGCAATTGGAGGTATGACAATTGGATCCGTGTTGCCATCTACATGAGCTTGCAGCAGTTCAATCATCGGGCGATTATCCGGAAGGGGCTCATTGTTGTTATTATTGTTCATGTTGTTGAAAGGCGGGTTGTTGTTGTTATTATTCTTGTTCGGAGGTGGTATGTTATTATTGTTTTGTACACCAGCCATGTCTAAGTTATCGAGAGGCTCGGGCTCTTGATAAGACGTGGATCGAGTGCGCATACACCTGCAAAAGAACGAACAAAGAAAAACAAAGCAAAGATATTTTTGGTTTTTATGTTTTTTAATTTTTTTGTATTTTTTAAAATTTTATATTTTTTAGGATTTTTGAAAATTTTTATGAAAAAGTAACGTTCACGGGGAACGGATCCCAAAATCCAAGTTCTCACAAAAAACTTTTGATCTTAACGAGAAGAGCCGGCAGCGGCGCCATTTGATATTAACTATTTGTTATGGTTCAGTTTTACTCTCGGAATCCTCTCGAATTGATCTCGGTTTAAAGTGGAATGATTTGTTCTTGGTGTCCAAAAACGGGTTTGGTTTTCTAATCTACTAAACAGGGAAATGAATAAAATGATAATGATATAAACTTAAAACAATCAACAATTAAAAAGCAACATTTTAATTAAAACTGGAAAATGCCCTAACTGAAAAATATCCTACTCGGAATAAAAGTCCTATGCGGAAAAACTACTCTATTCGGAAAGTATGGCCTATGCGGAATAAATAGGCTTATGCGGAATATTCTCTCTGTTCGGAAAAATTTGTCCTATTCGGAAAATAAGACTATGCTACTCGGAATGTGGCCCTATGCGAAAAGTAAAGTCCACTTCGGAATAAATGTCCTATGCGGAAAATGGGGGCAATTCGGAATATAAAACCTATACTGAATAAATGCTTACTCGGAATAAAATCGTATGCGGAATGATCTTCAATTCGGAATAATGATGCCTATGCGGAATATGGTACTTATTCGGAATAAAAGCTCAATTCGGAATGTCCAAAACATTCCGAATAAGGGAAAATTAAAATGGTAATTCGGAATATTTCAATATTCCGAATAAGGGATGAAACAATCAAGCTACTCGGAATGTTAGAAATATTCCGAATAGGGGACAACTAAATATCACTATCCGGAATAATGCTGGAAATGAAGAACAGAAACAGTAGGAAAACAGGGAGGTACGATTTTTAATCAATCGACCAAGATACTCAAAAAGGTTTTACCAAATCAACCAATAATCATTTAAATACCATAAGTAACAAATCCCAACAATAAAAACACAAAATCAACAACTTTTTAAGATCAAACTTGAATCAAATAAAACTTAAGAACTTGCAATAAAAAGATGATGAAGAACAAGATGGATAGAAAGATTGGAATTGAACGATTAATGTAAAAGTTAACAATAGTAATGATCAAACACTTACAAGATTCAAGGAAAAATGAAAAATCACTAAACACCCTAATGGTGTTGGTGAAGCTACGAACCAAAAGAAACTGGGAAAAGAAAAATGAAAGCTAGCTCCCTAATTGTGTGAAGGAAAAATCCTTTTATAGTCCTAGTGGTTGGTTGGTGAGTGGGCTTTCTCCCTTTCTTCTTGTCTTCTCGTCTTTTCAGAAAAGTTGACGTTTTTGATTCTGATTCGGGATTTGTCGACGATTAAATACAACTCGTCTTTTAATTTCTTCGTTTAATAGACTTGAGTTTCTTCGACATATGTAAATCTTCCGTCTTTGGTCCTTTTCTTCGATAAATCTTCAAATAGGCCCATTGACTTCAAATCTTTTGCATCTCTTGGACAATAGACTTCGACTTTAGTCTTTTTCCTTGATAAAACCCGTGCAATCCCATGTTTTCTTTAATATTCATCCGGTAAGCTCTGAAAACACAATAAACACAAAAACCACGCATAATTCCAAACAAATGATATTAAATACGTGTTTTGGTCTTGTTTTAGCCAGAATTAAGTGGTAAAAGGATGGGTGTTTACACACCTATCAATGTTACAGAAGAAGAGTTTGATGCATTACGTGATGAAAATGAACCGTTCAAAACTACCTCAAAAATGATCAACGAAACCGATCTTCATAGAGAATTTATATAATTCGTGGCCGTTGATTCTAGGAAATTCCTGAGCAAAAAGAAGAAGAAAATGAGAACTTCGAAAAGTTACCCCTCGAAGATCATTTGCAAGTCAAGTACTCGATTCAAGAACCACCGACAGATCTTGATTTGAAACCACTTCCCGAACATCTTAAGTATGTTTTTCTGAAAAATGATTTGCTCCTTCTAGCGATCATATCTACTCTACTCAAGGAAGATGAAAAGAAAGGTCTTGTTTTTATGCTAAAAAACCATAAAGAAGCGTTTGCTTGGAAAACATATGATATTCCGGGTATAAGCCCATTATTCTGCAAATACAAAATCAACTTTAAAGACGATGTCAAACCCGTTATTCAAAGACAACGTCGACTTATTTCTATTAATATTTCTAAATTTTACAACAAAGCATACAAAACCCACGACTAAACTTTGACACATCATATCTAGTTCATAATTAACTTTATTGCCACACTTTTTGAATTCATTGCGAAGTTCATCTCTCCAAGAACACAAATCAATGATTGCTGTTATTTAAAGATACACATATACATATACTATAACGTGTACAATGCAGGCAACAACTCGTTATCGTAAAGTTTATTAACAACTTACTTTTGTAACACAAAAAACTCTCGGACACACTTTAACACATCATATCTTGCTTATATTAACTCTATTCATGACAAATTTTGATGCCTTTCAAAGCATTCATCATGAAGATCATAAAGCATCGAACAACCATATCGTTAAACAACCTATACACATACATAAACGGCGTGAAGTTGGCACTTAAACATTATCTTAAGGTTTTTTTAACAAAGCTATTCAGTTTCAAAATAAATTGATAAAATTTTTGGTAGGTCCTTTATTTGAAAAAATTATGAAAATAATCAACAATTATTGTATTAGAAAAATATTTTAACAAGTATGCCAAAATATTTCGTAGAATTTAACATTGACTTGTTGTCCACTTATAACCGCGACCAATTATACCCACCCTATTGACTATTTTTATCTGCCCCAAAATACTCATTTATTTTTCATTTAATGCACTACTATGACTTTCATATAATAAGTTCATTAATTGACAGTTTTATAAAGCCACTCTATATATCTTTCTCTTTCATATTCCAACTTTACTTTTTATTTATCTATAACTAACCCTAATCAAATATCCACAATAACCAATTCACCACTACCATCAACCAAATCAGATCTCTACAAACACGATCATTCCAAAAAATCCATCGCTATGGCCTGTCAAATCACATTCATCGTCTAAAAACTAGTGGTTAAACACCACAGCCGGCGACACTTCCGGTCAAACCACCACGGGCACCACACTTCTGTGTTAGAACCGCCGCCTCGGCCACCAACTCAAACGACCACCGTCACCACCTCAAACGACCACCGCCACCACCTCAAACGACCACCGTCACCACCTCAAACGACCATCGCCACCACCTCAAACAACCACCGTCACCACCTCAAACGACCACCACCTCAAACGACCACCGCCACCACCTCAAACGACCACCGCCACCACCTCAAACGACCACCGCCACCTCCTCAAACGACCACCGCCACCACCTCAAACGACCACCTCCACCACCTCAAACGACCACCGCCACCACCTCAAACGACCACCGCCACCACCTCAAACGACCACCGCCACCACCTCAAACGACCATGGCCACCACCTCAAACGACCACCGCCACCAACTCAAACGACCACCGCCACCACCTCAAACGACCACCGTCACCACCTCAAACGACCATCGCCACCACCTCAAACGACCACCGTCACCACCTCAAACGACCACCGCCACCACCTTAAACGACCAACGCCAACAAGTCGTTCTATTTTAGACCCACCACATACATGCGTAGTTCATATACTGACGCTACGCTTCTGCTTGTAACTTACCAGCGTCGTACAGTCGCTACCCGTTATTAAATATGACAAAAAGATTTTGTACACAGAGTTGTTTAAGGATTTATATTTTTTTCAGGTTTTTAATGATATGCTAATGAAAAAAAAGATATAAATTTTTTTATAAAAAGCAAACTATGATTTGTTATATTTGATTGGTGTAAAATGTGATCTTGGAAATGAGAAAAGGTAAAAGCACAGTTACCTATCTAAAGTCAAAATTAATGGAGCCCTCAACTCATGGGTATAAACCTTGTAAGCCTTTTACAAAATTTGGTTAAGGCGCGACCAACATATATATTTTTATTTAATTAGAGGCTAACACGTATCAATTTATTTGTTCGCATGAAATTAAACTCGAACAATAAATCTGTTTTGAAAATTTATTAAAAATATAAGGTTTTTTAACAGATTAAAAATATAAGTTACTGCAAGATAACAAAGGCCAAAAAGTCCTTACCCGTAAATTTCATATGTAAACATCAATTCTCAAAGTAAGCTAATCTACCTAATCGGAATATTAAACTGAATAAAAAAATAATACATGTATGTAGGCAGGTGGTCAACCGCAACTACCGCAAACTATTCGCACACGCTATGCCAAAACAGCAGTAATGTGACAGTTACTCATAAACCACTAATCAAGTTAGCATAGTTGTCAGCTCACAGCTGTTTTATATACACGTTTCGTTATGTAGATGTTTAAAACACTTCTTCAACTAGCCTTTAAAAAAACGCTAAACACTTCTTGCCGAACAAGTATTCCTAAGAGCAATCGGTACCGAACGTCATAGGGCGCGTTATTCCCCTATGCCACCCGCCCATACCTGACTTTGTTTTATAGGGCATGGCTTATCTCAGGTGGACACTGGTTGGTGCCAAAAGGCACCCGGTTCAAGGTGCTCCCGCCAATTCACACCCTTTTTTGGATAGGGCGTGGCGCCAAAATCACTAGCAAAGCCGTGTACCAATGATTTTCTGAATGTTCTTGCACTACGTGTCGACCATACCCACGTTGTTGACATTATGCACAAGGACATGACATTTATTTTGTTTATTTGGTTTTGGGCTTATGTTTCAGAAACTCACTTTTTGGGGCTTGTTTTTAAACTTTTCGGCTTATATAAGTTTACTGTGTCATAATCAACTTATATAAGCCTGAAAGTTTCAAACTAAGCCGCAAAAACCAATCTTATGAAACATAAGCTCAAAACCAAATAAGGCATATGCCAAAACAAACACGGGGTGTTTGGGTTACCATATTTTCCGGGCTTTTGAGCTACTTTGAAATCGGAAAACCTCAGGAGCACACTTTTTCTGTTTTGTGAGCTTCATTTACTTTGGGTTTATAGCTTATTTCATAATCTATAAGCTCAATTTGAGAAGCTCGTAAGCCAAAAAAAGTGGGCTTATGAGCTTTTCCGATTCCAAAATTGCCCATAAGCCCGGAAAATCAGCTAATCCAAACACCAGAAAATCAGCTAATCAATAAAGCTAAAAAACAACCAGTAAATTAAGCTATTAATAACAAACATAAGCCTAAAAATCTTTAAAAAAATACATCAACAAAAATAAGCAAATATAAACTCAAAAATAAGCATAAAAAAAGCATAAAAACAATTAAAAATGTAAATGAAAAAGATTACCAGTATTCAAGCCAACTTTAGGATTGGAAGCCATCTCTGATCGATTATTAGGGTTTCAATCGGAAATGGAGATCGATTAATAGGGTTAGATCTGTAAGATCGATTATTAGGGTTTCAATCACTAATCATCAGGGTTTCAATCGCCATACGAGGAATCATCGGAGAGTGATTGGGGGTGGCGGAGATGATTGGGGGTGGGGGTGGGGGTGGTGGTGGTGGTGGTGGTGGCGGAGATGAATGGCGGTTAGGGTTTCAGATAAAAGTGGAAGTGGGAGGAGTGTGTGTGAGTTGCGAGTGTGTGCTAGGTATGGAGTGTGTTGCGAGTGTGTGTAGTGTGAGTTTCAGATAAACGTTTTTTTTTTTTTTAAATTAATCTGGACCGTTAGATGTAAATAAAATGGATGGCTAAGATGAGTCTATTGGGACTTTGCTAAAAAGAGGGACTATGTTGAACTTTTGGCATGCCAAAACCTTTTAACATGTTATTTATTTATTTGCATAAACTATACATATACTACATTAACAGTGATTCCCCTCACACACTTGTTAAACAATCTTAGTATCTTTCTCTCACAAAACTCTGCTTCCCTCACAACTTCTACACACACAAAACACACACCGTTGAATTTACGTTCCGTTTTCCTTGCTTCGTTGTCATTAATGCTTTTGCCCATTCCCCGTTAATCATTAATTGATCACTTGCTCCTTGCCCTTTCGTAAATTACCCACCTCTTTCACTGTAGATGGTTAATTTGGCCCTTTAGCGTTTGTTGATGGCCACTATATAAACCACACCCTCAATTATTTGCACCCATAAAGCTATTTTTCATCTCCACCATCCTTCCACCTGATTTTGATCGGCTGTGTTGCTATGGTTAACATGTTGATCAGCTTTATTTTAACACACAAAAGGATCTGGAATTGATGAGTTATTCATTTTTTCGTTCAATTTATATTGCCCCAATTTTTTTAATTAGGGTTCTGGTGATTTTGATAGTTGCTTTTTTAATTACAGGTTTGGTAGTTTTTATAAACACAAGTTATAATTTTTGTTCGCTTTACTCTTTGATTAGGGTTCCTACGGGGTTTGATTGTTGGGGCATTTGTTGGAACTTACTTATCCTTTCGCCTTACGCTCCGTCATTGCCACTGCTTTGTTCGTTGCCGCTGGCCATGCCGTGTGACGATACAACGGTTGGGTGATGATGGAGTTGGTGGAAGGGGAATGTCCTAAGTGAACTGTATTGCTCGGGATCCGCCTATTGTTGCACGCGTTGATGAGTAACTACCTCAACTTATGGTAACATTTCGAATATTTCATTCTTAGGTTTGAATATGCTATGATGGGTATTTGGTTATTAGACTGATGTGTTTTAACAAGATGAGACCACCCGTATCTTGGCGGGGTGACCTATTATGGTCGCAGCCATGACGGACGTGTCCTATTAAATATGTTGTTAGCCTGAATGGCAATTTAATGAGCATGCACCTATTTTGTCTTGCTGCATAACGTGGAAGGATGGTCGAGCGCGGGAATCAATCGCCTCAGCAACCTCCACGACCGCAACCAGGACATCACTTAATCTAAGCCAATTTTAAAGTCGGTATATTGTTTTTGTAAGAAGTTTTTATGGGTGCGGGAATCTGTTCAGCGCGTTATGTATAATAGGGTTCCCAATGAACTGGCTAATATGATAGAATTTTAGTGTGTTTGTGCGAATTCGCGCATAATTGAGATCGTATGTATCCTGGCAGGGTAAATTATTCATTCGGCATGATTATAGAATTTGAGTATGTTTGAGCGAATTCGCGCGTAGTTGAGATCGTCTGTATCCTGGCATGGCAAATTATTCATTCTGCAGCCATGGCGGACGATCCTCTATATTCGATTGTTCAAATATCCGAGCCTCATTAAATGATTGATTACCCTATTTTACATAAGGCGCGATTATTCACGTTTGACTTCTCTCGGTCTCTTGAGTTTGCCCATCACATCTACTCGATTTCCGGCGCTGTCTAGCGTTGTTATATAGTCAACATGGTTCCTTCCTTTTATACGGTTCGGCTTGCAATTGTAACTTATTACCATCATAATCGGTAATCTATCACGAACTAACAGTGATCGGCAATCTATCATGAACTAACACTAATTACCATTATATAGTCGGCTTATGTCTTATTTGGTTCCCTGATTATGTTTTATAAACTCGCTTTTTTGTACCTTAGTTTGAAACTTTTAGGATTACATAAGTTTATTATTTTACAATAAACCTACATAAGCCAATAATTTTAAAATACTTATTAGTCAAGTTTCGAAAGTTCTTTTGATTTTCTACGATTAGGAAGAGTAGTATTATTGCAGGTAATCTATGCAATGTGTAACTTTATTAATTGGCTAAAGTTATAAGAAAATAGATCTTAAGAAGAATATGTAAAAGAATTTTGGCCGTTTGCAGATGGTTTTCCACTGTCTATGTTTTAGACATCAACAATTTCTATAATGAGTTTTAATGGCGTGGGTTAAATCTGAGCTTCTGTTGGCACTGGAACAGGCACAGACGGTGGTCATGAAGTCACTGGTGACACTTGAACCACTTCCACATCATTCTGACCAGCAGGCACATATTGCATCAGTTGCTCGGGAGTTACAAGCGAAGGTATGGAGGGTTCAGTTGAGACCATAGGTGGCACATTAACAAATGATATAGGCTGAGATGTGCCCTGATAAGTAAACCTTACACCAGAAAGTACATCAGAAGTAACATAAGTAAGTGGTGCTTGCAAGCTACCATTTAGTGTAGGGACAACAGAGTTAGGAGCATTATTATTCATCATACTTGGCAAAGAAGGCAGCGTTGATCACAGTAAAGAGTTAGATTCTAAAGTAGCTGAACTAGAGGATGTCGGTAACAAAAGAGATTGATATTCGGGCAAGTTCAGTGCATATGAATTTGGTGGCACTCCACTTGAGAAAGAAGGAGCATTGAAATTAGGATACTGCATAGGTTGTTGCTGTAATGAAGGTGGCATTCCTAACCCCTGTGGTGGTCGAGGAAATGATTGTTGTTGCATTTGTGGACGTGCATTTGGTTGGGGATAGTATCCTTGCCAATACATGGGCATTCCCAGCCCATTACTATAATCTACACCTGTCGGTAAAGATGGAAGTCCACTTCCGAAATTAAAACCGCTTCATTGAGATAAAGTACGAGCTGCCCCAGACCGTTCTATGGTGTGGGACAAGCCCTGTGGTGGTCGAGGCAATGATTGTTGTTGCATTTGTGGACGTACATTTGGTTGGGGATAGTATCTTTGCCAATACATGGGCATTCCCAGCCCATTACTGTTTGTATTAGGAGGTGGTGGTGGCGGCCCCCATGGCCCAACATTCCCTCTAGGTTGATATAAAGGAGGTCCACCTTAAAAAGTCGGCCCAGGTTAGCCCAGCTGTGGATTAAATGTATTAGCACCGGGCAAAGAGTCACTGGCAACAGGAGGTCAGAGGATTTCAACGTTTGGGAGCTGTTGGCGATGCTACTGCTGGGGAGGTCCCGACTGGTTTTGTGCATCCTGCAAGTGACACTATTTAGCGTGATCATGTGGAGACCAGTGGTTACGTCAATCGAGTGTGATTATAGGCTTTATCAGGTAAGCCGTGTTCTTTATTTATTAGTCCACCACACAAATATATAACACACGCCTTGAATCGTGGCTCTGAGAGACCGATGATGGGTTCTGTTGTTGTAGGTTTTTAGTTGTATGGACCAGAAGGAGGGTGCACTGAAATAACCAGAACCCAACATTTTGCGTCGAGCGCTAGAGCAGCCACTACAATCATCATGAATCAATTGTAGGTTGTGAAGACATAGACTTCAGGTATGTTTCTTTGTCTTTTTAGAAGATGTGGTTAACTATAGTGATGTAGGCGAGGTGAGAAGGTTATTCCTATAAAACATATTTGTTGATTATTTTTAATTTAATACAAATTTAAGCATCAGTTAGTTCTTCACTGTTTCATAACCTAAGTATGTTTCTCTAGGGTAGTTACATGTACCCGGTTACATTTATAACCTGCAGGCTGCCAAATAGTGCAAGTACATTTTGAAAGAACAAGTTTCAGCATTTATCAATCATGGATTTTAAAGTAGCGTCTATATCGAATGTTAATTTACTGATATTATATGCTATATATGTTTACTAATTTGATATGATATGATATTTTCGAAACTATAAAATCCATGAAAAGCATCATATGTATATTTCAATATGTGAAACATGCTGAAAGTAAATAATAGCAGCCCTTAATACTTGGTCCCAACTTTTCTTTTTTGATAGTCAACAATAGTGAGAATACTAGAAAAAAGTCACTGAATTATCGACTCAAATAAAAAAAATGAAACCTATAATTATGACTATCTTTTTTTCTTAAGTTTTGTTGCCAAAATGCTTTTGTCTACTTGCTTTTGTTGGTCAAGATTAAAGTTACATATGTACATAGGCCACTACGGAAACAATTGCTTATATATTAACAATTCCAAACATCCACTTAGGATTATCAGATTATGTAGCTCATTGCATTTTGAAAAGATACGGCGCTTGATGTCTATACATTCTAAATTTTATGTCATATTTTAGGTTGTTTTCCATACAAATTTCTGGGATGGATGGAGAGAGTTGGAGAGGATGTTAATCATAAAAAGGACTACGCCACTAAATATTTAGACAAGGTGAAACGTGAGAACATTGGAACCGTGATAAGGGATACACATGTGTTTTAGGTATTTCTTATATAATTTCTTTAATTTTTGAAATTAGGTTTTTTTAAGTATTTGATGCTTTTACTTTGCCGGTGTTGTTTTAATGATGTTGTTTGCAGGCTTGCAGCTTTTATGAAGGTGTTATGTTGAGATTACAAACTTGCTATAAGCTCAAGGTGATATGCTCATTAGTTTGAAATCCTCATTAGTTTCTATCTTTTGAAATTGTTTCTTGCTCCTGTTTTTCCAAATTTCCAACCATTTGTGGATCTACTGAATTGACTCCCAATCGACGCAAACGAGTTGCACCCCATTGAAGGATAACAAAATAAAAGGTTCTGCCTGAGTGCTTGGGGAGGAAGAAGATGGGGCGTTCATTACTCCCTATCTTGCTTAGCTACACAAAATCCATGAACATAAAAAGGTACCAGATTCTTTATACAAAATTTATTCTTTTCTTCGTACAATTTGATTCATACGCGAGCCGAAAACTCAGGGCAAAAAAATGCAAGAAGAGTTAAAAAAAGAATAATTGGTTTAAAAAACGAGGGTTGTTTGAAATAGAAAACTATAGAAATAAAGTCATGTTTGGATCAGCAGATGCCTTAATAAGATATGATTAGATTTGGCTGTTGAATATGAAAAGAACTCGTACGTAAGATATACCATTACAAAAACATGTCATTTATGGATTACCGATTAAACTGAGCCTCAAGCCATAAACTGAGACCCAGAAGAAGGAATTAAAATAGTTAGCAGTGTGGTGGGGCACGTTCATTAAGCTTGCAGTCGCACACGAACTAGCTTGATGAAAACATTAACATAACCGCGTTAAGAAATTCCTTCTTCCCTTGGTAACTAGCTTGATGAAAACGTTTATGTAGCAATGCTTTTAAGGATACATGAGGTAAGATTGATACAATTATTCACTCGAACTTGAGGTAAGATTGATACTGACTGAAACGGGTAAAAAATGGTGCTTTTCAAACACGATACCTTCATGGCATGCCTATCTGAAAGTGCTTATTTTGGCTAGGCTCACTGACATGAGTCTAGGTATGAACCCCGACATCATTCTATCAAACACAACAAACATCACATTCACTTCTATATTAATGGGGAAATTTAGACACAACATCATAACTATTTCATTCCTGTTTTAAGTTCTAAATCTATTATTATGATCTTTTACACTTGTTAAAAAACAAAAAAGCCGATCACTTCTAACACAAGCATTTTTGCAGCTGTAGATAACTTGATGCAAGAGATCGATGTGTGGATAACTTTTGCTTATGGTGGATATGTGTGCTCTGGAACTTGCGACGAATAGCCATACCTAAAAAGGTATTATAATTTTCGTTCCTGAAGGTTGCACATCAGCAACTAAATAAGGACAGTGAAACCCTTTTTTGTTGGTAGATTGTTTTAGAGGTTTTAACATTCACTCTCCTTTTTGGCTGATTGTTTTAGAGATTTTAACACTCGGTTTGAATAAGGACTCAGCGATAAGGGGATGACGCCATGGCCACTGCCCACCAGTAAGGTAAGTTTCGTTATTGCAACTTTATGTGACAATTTACCTTTAGAATAAACTTGAACTTAAGGTGCCTTATTTTCTTTAAACGATTACATGTTAAGTTTTTGGTATTTTTCCTTGAGAGCAATTAAGAAGGAGCAGACTTCATAGAAACGGATATACTATCTAGCAGAGATGTTTAGGTTACTGAATGAGCATATGAATGCTTATTTCTTATAGAAACTTTGATCAGTTTACGCAAATACCTTCAAACAGCATATGAAGGCTTATAGCATATGTAGGCTTATAGCTTATAGAAACTTTGATAAGTAAGCCTTCATATGAAGGCGCAGCCTCTATATGTCTGTTTCAATTGGTTTGAGTATATGCATTCACAGCTACATCTATATGTTCCTTAGCTTCAATTAAATTAGTTTTATTAGTCTCAATGCACCCTTAAACTACTTTTACGCCTGTGTGCAACAAGTTTAGTTTATACTTTTATGCCTGTGTGCAGCGATACTTGAGGGAAATCAAATGACTTGAGTCTTACTTTTCCTCAATGCAAGTAGCACCAAAACCCAACACCCCGACTCGACGAAGAGTATTCAGAAACTGCGGTAAATTTTCAAGCTCTTTACACTATTAGCTAGCTTATGAGTCTGTTACAGCGTATGTTGAATTTTTGAATGCGGTTAAGATAGGTTGTTAATGTTTTAGTTGGTGTGTATTAGTTTTAGGAAGTGGTTTAGCATGCGTTCAATGACATTTACAGCTGCGACTCCGGTTGTTGACAGAAATTACGTGCCTAGATTGCCTCAAAACATTCGTACGTATCTTCAACTACAGTATTCTTGACTCGGTAAAATATTTATGCTAATTTTAGTTGTTTTGGACATGTGGTTGTAGATCTTAAAGAGGACAAAGAAAATATTACAGTGACGTTATTGGGATTTTTTTGTTAGATGGTCTGCAACCTTCTGATGCTACGATTGGGCACTGTTATGGCCTGCAAAAGATAACACACCTCTCACATTTTCTTTAGCTTTTCCATTAACACAATTACAAGCAGTTCTACAGTTTATGTATGCTGTTTTTTTTCAACTGCACAATGATAGGAGGTTGGTGAACTGGCTGGTTGGCTGGTTGAAGCTAAGTGGAATACAACCTAGCATATGGAAATAAACAAGTGGTGGAAGCGGTGGCGACGCGCTTGATTTTACAATGTACGTGCCTTTGTGGATGCTATGAATGTTGTCGCCTTCAGTTTTTTTCCTACTAATCAAGAGAGCTTTTGTATGTTGTATAATGGTGTGGACAAAAAAAAAACGCACAGAACACGTTTCCAATAATACATCTCCAGGAATGTTTAACAACATTTGCTTCGCTCATTTCTTTTGTGGTTTGGTTGTTCGTGAGAACACGTATTAGAATGTGTGTTTTGTAGCAACCTACTATATGCGTGCTTTTATGCATACGTCCAGCTTCGTTCCCTGCTAACGTTGCAAAAAACGAACACAAATTACCGCGGCGAAGCGCGGGTACAATTCCTAGTGATATATAGATGCAAAAATTGTCCAACGATAAATAGTTAAATATATGTTAATTGATTCGATTATTAAATCGGTAATCGAATGATTCGATTAGATTTACTTGTTGGTCAAATCAATAAACCAATGATTTGATCGAGTTAACTCGGTGATTGATTTTATGACTCGATAACTTGACTAAGTTGACTCTGTGATCAAATCAGTGAACTGGACGACCAGGTCGACTCGGTGTTTAAACCGTAACCCGATAATCAACAATCATGAGAACATTTGTTCCCTTTATATAAAAAAAATGTTGAAATTTATATTAAGAAATATCGAATTTTTTAATTTTTTTTAAAAGTAGTATAATCTTTTATATATAGTTTAGATACAACGGATTTGTGAGAAACTTTGAGGTATATTCTACTATATATTTAATCAACTCGCTTGTGGATTTAGCTAAAAAAAACACGATAATTCCCCAATCGTTACATAGATTTATTTTCGTAAACGAGTTTAAAAAGGGAGAATTTGAAATATACCTATTGTTTATTTGCATATTTTTCAAAAATACAAGTTTTTAATTTATAATTACAACCTTTTTTTTTTTAACCGTGATTTCTGACTCATTGACCGACTAATCCACGGGGTTTGAGCCCACCGCCAAACAGACTCAAACCAGGTAAAGCCCTCCCTTTTATAAAAATATGTAAACATAAAAGTTTTACTAAGTATATATGCAAATTGCCCTGAAAGAAAGCAAGTCACAACTAAAGGTCGACCTAAACTATGTGTTTGTTGACGTATGTGGTCTAATTAACCCGATTCATTTAAAGGACTAATAGAAAACGGGGTTATCGCATGCTATTACTCGATTTTGTGCACTATGAATTATGAAGATGTGTTATAGGTTAGTATTATCTAACAGGTTTTGCGCGAATTAGAAATACCATACACTTGCATTAATTCCTTTACATTAGGCACCGACTTGACCGTCGAAAGGTGGTTCCCGGGGCTTCGGCCTCGAAACCCCTTCTAACGGGTTCTTCTTTTTTATTGCAATACTGTTTCTAGGCTTGGATTGACGACACACGACACCAGGAGTCGTTAGGATCAACACAACAGAAATATGCTTACAAATACTTCAACATGTAATTTAAAACCAATGTAATGGCAGTGAGGGATGGTTATTTTCGGGTAAAGACTTGAGTTTAAATCCTAGGCAACGTTAAGGTCAACTGTTAGACCTCATTTGGTTCCAACTTCCAAAAGGAAGGACTCAGCAATCGTATAAGAGTTTCGTGCTTTTGGTGAAAAGGCTAAAATACATTTGCAGCTTACAAGTTACAGCATTAAGATCTTCTGGTTACTAAGAACCTCCAAAGTAATACTGTAAGTCTTTTGTAACATTCAACTACATTTCATTTAACCATGATTCTATACCATTCTACTAGACATAGCAGTCTACTCTCAGACTCGCTACACCAGAAAGATAGTAAAAACATAAGCTCCCATACATTCCTAATCATTTCATGTATTCTCATTGATTGAAAAAGGTAAGCAGTCTCATCTTTTTCTTGATTAACCAATGTTTTAAAAACCGGGGTGACCCGGGCGCTTGAACCGTGGACCGGCTCGGACACCGAGCCGAATATGACCGGTTTTTTGCTTGTTTGAGAACCGGATTGAACCACCGGCTTTTCGTTGACCCGGGTTGACCCGTTTGATAAACCCGGCCGGGTCTCAATTTTTTATAAATGTTTTTTTTTAATTTTTTTTCATAAACATTTCTAAATTTTAAAGATAAATTAAAGTGTTGTTGATTATTGTTAGTTAATATAAAATTAAAACTAACTAATATTGTTTTATTAAAATTTAATACAAATTATAAATATAAATTAATTTTTTTCATACATTTGCTTAAATATTATGAATATTAAACTAAAAAAACAAATATTTTTCATCGACTTAATTTGAAGTAAAACAAGTTTTAAAATTATACGATATTACATATTAAATATAAAAAATATACATATTCATAAAACCGGGTTGACCTTACGTTTTAACCGGTTAAACCGATTGACCATTAAACCGGTCATCAGACCGGGTCAACTAAAAACCCGGATTTTAAAACATTGTGATTAACTATCTTCACCCAATAATATACCACATTACCAATGTCATACAATTACCTTAAGGGAAAATTCTTGACTTGCCCCAAAGTTTCACAATTTTTTCCTTTTTATACCTATCAAATGAGAATTTATCAAAATGTCTTATGCAACTTATGCGACTTGAATAAATATATGAAAAGTGTACTTTATTCCTTATGACACATGTCATTATGTGTCATTAAAAATACATCTGTGTAAGGACTTGTCTGTTATGCAATTTTTTTTGTTTTTTTTATGCGATTTGTATTAAAAAATACTTTTAAAAAATAATTTTTTTAACAAAATATTTTAATTTACTTATTTTATATTTTATTTTTATATAACTTATACTTTTGGTAGACAAGGATGTGACATTTGTGTAAAATACTTTTTGACAAAATATATGAGTACTTTTTATGCGATTTGTATAAATTAAAAATAATATAAAGTACCGTGAATATAAGTGTAAAAGTAGGTATGTGTAAGTGTTTTTTATGCAACAATTATTTAATTTTTATGCGACTTGTACAAATTAAAAAATAAATAAAAAATATCATGGATAAATGTATAAAAGTAGGTATGTGTAATTAATTTGTTATGCAACCTTTATTTACTTGTTATACGACTTGTACAATTAATAATTTTATTAGAAAATAAATCATTTTTATAATTTAAAAAAGTAAAAAAAAAGTTAAAAAAAGACTTATTTATAAAAATTTTAAATAAAAACTTTAACATAAAATAATTAATTATTAAATATATTATTTTTATACAAAAAAGTATTGTTGCAATGTTTTGTATAAATATTCTTAAAAAAATCATGTTTCATAAAAATATTAGCCTTATAACTTGTTTATCCATGTTTTATTAGTCTTAAGTTTTATTATCCTATATCCATGTTTTATTAGTTTTAAATTTTATAAAAATAAAAAAATAGTCTGGCACTTTAATACACAAAATAATGTTTTATTAGTCCTAATTTTTGTTACCCCAAAACACGAACCCAACAAAACACACACAACCGTTGGGCAATTGGTGATGATGGTGAATTGGGCATCTCATATTCTTCGTTGTTGTTGATTGTTGATGGTGAATTAGGCATCAATTCTATTCATAGCCATTTTACAATTTAATCCTTGGCGGTGTCAATTAGGCATCTTATATTCTTCATTCATGTCCATGATGTAGGATAAGGTAATCTGCTCGATTTAGTCCTTTAATTTTTAAACGTTTTATTTCTTCATTGATTCTTCATGGCTTATTTGGTTCCGGCCTCATATTTTGTTCTTGCAAAATTTTTAATAGGGGTGTTTGGGATTGCTTTATATTCAATTTTGGATATAGTAAAAAAAAGCATATTAATGGGTGTGTTTGAGATTGCTTTTATTTTCTACTAGTAATTCGGCTTAACAAAAAGTACTTATAAGCTGCTTAAAGATATGTACTTTTTGAAACAATGATTTTATTTTATACTGTAATAATTAAGCAGCTTCTCAATTGCTTATCACAGTAAAAACGACTTTTGATAATATGAAATAAGCAGCATATGAAAAACTACTTTTCAACTTGGATAAAGTGTTTGGATAATGAAACTATTATTTCTTTTTTAAGATAAGCAAAAAAGCTGATTGAATTAGCAATGTCAAACACCCACTAAATGTATGCCTTATCTAAAACTTGTGGCATCTTGAGAATATACATTATGCCTTATCATAAAAAAATTATAACCTAATCACTCGCTGTTAGAGTAAAAGCATTACCAATTAAGTAAAAAAGCACCACCTTTTGGTTATAAAGGAAAACATTCCTTTTATCAAGTACCCGGTATATTTCGGCTTATTTGAGTTGGACTTATGTTTAATAAGCTCACTTTGTTGTCCCTTATTTTAAAGCTTATCGGCTTAAATAGTAATGAACTTATATATAAGCCGAGGTTATGAAACATAAGCCCAAAACCTTAAGCAGGCAATATACTAATGAACTTATGTGACTTATATAGCTATGATTAGTCTAGGAAACCATTGATTAGTTGATATATATTTTTTCAGGAATACAAGAGAAAAGTTATTATAAGAAGCAAATTGTACTATTAGAAGTCGATCAAAGACAAATTGGACGACAAAAGAAGGAAGTTGTTTAGGAAAACTTTCTTTGACAGTTGGTTAGATATTATGTATTTTGATCATGAACCACACTTGATTGATTATATGCAAGAAAACAATGTCGTGTAAATGATTCTCGCTATGATATGCCGTTAACATATTATTTCAATGGCTGCGGCCTACATTTTGGTCGGCAGGAGTTTTGGCTTATCACTGGTTTTCGGTTTCGAACAATTAGTTTTTCGTTGTATTCTACGGGAGAAATGGAATTTAGAAACAAGGTGTTCTCGGATAAGGTTGGCGTCCTGATAACAAATTTAGATGTGTTTGGCGTAACTAAGGATGAAGAGTACTTTACAAACTAAGTGAGTTATGCTGTTAGACTCTGCCTATTGTTGTGCTTAGAGGTTGTATCTATAGGTCCGTTGTTGGTTAAAGAAATTGGTGACTCCCTTATGAGGCTCGTTCATAGTTTAAAATCATGGAATGCCTTTCTATGGGGAGAGCATATTTGGATGCGTTTACACGATGAAATTATGAATATAGTATCTAAGCATAAGGATGAGCACCTTGAAGGATTGCATAAATCGCGCAACTATGTTCCTACCTATAGAGTCTCTGGGTTTGTTTGGGCATTCAAGGTAAATTTTATGTAAATTTTCAATATTATGATGGTAAAAATTATAATTAACATTGTTAATGTAATGACTTGACTTAATTGAAGGTTTGGATTCTGGAGTCCTTTGAAAGGAGCAGCCAATGGTGGAATAAAGATACCGAAGTTATACCAAGAGGTATACGATGGTATAGAAAGTCATTATTTAAAAGATATGATACTGCAGCCTATATTTAAAGGTAATGTTCGTTTGTTTTTACTATGTATTGCACATTTAATTAGGATATTTAATGTATATACCATGATGTCCTTGACTAGTTAAACAAGAATATCGAAAAAGAAACTAATAACACATAAATTCCGAGTTAAATAACCTTTTGACTTTTTAGTCTAAAAATGATAACACTTGTTTCACTTTTAGTCTATTTTGTTAATCCCATCATTTTGACTTATTTGCATGATTCTAAGATGAATTTTGATCTTAGACCAACATTAGACATGTATCATACTGACTAGTGGACAACTAACATAACTTTTCTTCAACAATACGTGCCAAGGACTCGTCCAAGACAACCCGATATTTATGATGCTTATCTACAAAAGCTTTCTGCTAGGCGCACACGTAATACTTTCTGTGAAGTACTGAGTATGCCGACTAATAACGTTGTTAGGAGCAAGATAAGCACTGTAAAAGATCGCGTTATTAAAGAGTTAAATTCTAGTATATTCAAACTAAAGGCAATTATTCATGTCAATTTTTTTACATAATTATCGTTACTAAGCTTAACTTTTTAAGACATACCAGTAAAACATACCATGATATCAACTTTGCAGGTTATCGGTCGAGAAAGAAATGATGGTACATCTGTTCAAAAACTTGAGTTTACTAATGAATGTTGCCATCTTGCGGCAGATTTCTGTGAAGATCTTAATAAAACATACCTTAAGTTGTTCGAATCACCAGTAAGTTACACCTTAGGGACCCCGTAAGATGTTGATACCCAAGATGAGTTTGATGAGGTAAGTCATACAAAGTCTACGATACCCAATACTAGTTTGAGTAATATGAGACCCCCAAAATCAGGCAAGGAAACAACTAGGCAGCAAGGAGGTTCCACATCATGGTACAAGAAACAATGAAATACTGTTGACACAAAGTTGACGTAATAAAAACATATACATTACATCATAAGCATAAGAGTTTTTAAACAAAGGTCCCAGAGTTTTATAAGCGAAAAAATCTATTATTTAATTATGGTTTTATAACTTATAGTTACCAAGAATACATGATAACCTTCTGACCGTTTTTAGATAAAACCAAAGTTTAAATATACACAGAAATATCCAAGCTGTGATAATATCTTGCAGGCTCCCATCCAAGCAAAGCTAAGTATTAGTACCTGAGATTAAACATGTAAAATCGTCAACACGAAGTTGAGTGATATTCATAGGTTTAGCAGTAAAAGTGTGGAACACAAGCATTCATTTGTAAAATAAGAAATAAGGAGAATGGTTATGTACATTAACCATAGTCCGAAACATTATTATTGCTATTTAGTTCATGAACCGAAGCTTAACTCAATGTAAGTTCCTCTAGTGAGTATTCAGCATAAATACTCAAGTAACAAATCAAATGTTTAGTGCGTCAATGGTTAAATAACCGCAACATGGGACGGGGATTGTCAGTCCCGATGGATCCACCCACAATATTCGCGCTTAGCAACACAAGTAAATTAACGGTTTATGATCAGGAGAGGAAACTTAAGGGCTATAGACTAAAAGCAATAATAATAATGAAAAACTGTTGAAAATCATCAAGTTCTGGAAGGCATACACGTTCTGGATAGCATACAAGTTCTGGATAGCATACAATTTTAAATGAATGTGTTCCACCATGTAAAATCTCACCCCGAGTTTAGAAACAATGTGCAAGTAGTAAAAGGGGCTATGAACTCACCTTGACGACACCTATATCGAACGAGGATAACGATCAGGATAATAGTGACGGGAGTGAACCGATAAAATAGGATAAGACGTGAAACCGTGAGATTCTAACGATTCCTTATCATGCTTTATATCCGTTCACTGAGCGTTATGCTCAGCCGTAGTTCTTTCATGTTCTAACGGCAGGTACACCAGGACGCTCTTAGGATTCTGATAGCATGTGCATTGAAGGAAGCTATCCGGACTTCTTACTTTATGCACTTCTTACATTATTCTGCTTATTTGGACATTGTTTAGTCCTTCCCTTTAGTATTTTACTTTTCATGTTTTGAGCTTATGTTTGAATTACCGATGTTTGATTCCGGTATTTACTTTATGGTCGTTAATGTTTTAGGACATTTACCTTATGCTTTGATGACACGCCATAAATACACGTAACGATCAACTTATCAAAGTGGGGTGTTACATTTATGGTATCAGAGCGCAATGTTCGACCTGTAGGCTCTAAAAATTGACCTGTAACTAGTGGGTAGTCACTAGGAACTTTCCAGATTTTGGCTTTGTTATCTTCATGTTTCTCATGCATTTATTAGTCAGTTTTCTTCATTTATCAGACAGTTTTCTTAAAGATTTTGACTAAGTAAAAGGTTAGTACAGGACTGGCCATACTTGGTCGCATGTGTTTTTTAGCGAATTTCCGTTTTGGTGAACTGACCATAGGCGTTCACCCTTGCCCGTTCAGATTTTTGTATATATGAACTGGCCATAGGCGTTCATCCTTACTCATGTCAGATTTATGTTTTCAGTCGAATATTACTTGCACGTTCACCTATTTTTCAGATCAAATTTTTACGCTATTCAGTCGAATGATGTTTTGTGAACCGATCCACAGTTGTTCACCTTTGTATGTCAGGACATTTCATAAACTTTGACAAGTATGGATTGCACTACAACCAACCATATTTAGTCCTAGATTATAAATTTCTATACTTGGCAGTTCTAATAAAAGTTTGACAAATATGGATCGAACCAGAATCGCCCATACTTAGTCACATGTTTTCTTCCTTGGATTCTATGGATTGAACCATAGCCATCCACATAAGTTGATATTAAACCTCAGTTGATTAGACTTTTTATGTTCTTTGTAAGAGTTAAATTTTCATACCCTCACGTTGATGACATCTTCATGCTGATTCAATTTCATGTCTACTTACGAGGGTTTTATGTTCAGCAGAATGATAATGTTTCATGCTAATATACAGAAGGATTACAGTAAGATCCCGTTTCATAATAAATCATGTTTGGTCTTCATCAGTCATGTCTTTATGCTGACCATTGTTGAAATTCCATTTAATCATATTCTTGAACCTCTATACAACCAACATTAAGTCTACGGAGGAATTACCAGGCTATCATGTTACTCATTTCAGTTCAGTTACTACCGTTTAAATCAATTTATTTCTTTGATCATGTCAGACAATTGACACCAGTATCGATCATCCCATAAAATTTCCACCAGTGCCATGTAAAGTATTCCATACGTACCCATGTACAATGTCTCAGCTATGCTCCATGTGCAGTATTCATTTTGTACTTCATGTACAGTAGTCCAGGTGTACTCCAGGTACCCTACTCCATGGATATTGCTAATCGATTCTCAATCATCCTAGGCATTTCCACTTGTCGATATTCTACCAGGTGCTGATGCTGCTCGTGAGTTAAAGATTTTACTAGATGCTGATGCTGCTAACACTTTGAAGACCTCACAATTGCTGATGCTGTTGATACTTTGGAGATTTCTCAAGATACTGATGCTGATGCTGTTTATACTATAAAGACTCCGCAGAGCAAGGACGAAAACTAAAAATTTGAAATTTCTGACAAGAATAAATTTCAACCATCAAGACACTACCATTCTATTCCATGCCTTACTTCCTCAGTTAGCTGTCACACGTTACTCAGCTAATCTTTCAGTCGGAATGGTGAGAACCGGTAACCATCTGGCCACTCAGCAGAAATAGTTACTTGATTCATGGTCATGATAATGACCGTCATTAAATTGACAAACAATGCAGTGGTGACAACCACCGTGCTAATAATTAACTAGTCAGTAACCATCAGAACTCCGGAACGGACTTGAAAAGAAATACAGAGTTCAGTAGTCTAACCGGTCCGCCAACCCTAGCAGTTACCAAAATTTTCAGCCTTGTTCAGCTTCACCTACTAAAACACATGTTAAGACATCAGTCAAGACACAGACCTCATGTACCCTTTCTGAAGACATTTCCAGGACACCAGTCATGGTACATGTCATAAGAGTGGCGTCTCTAGGTACGAGTCAAGACTCATAACTTCAGTATATCTCCTAAACCAGACCCTCAGAAATTCAGGGTACCCTCCAAGGGAGTATACCCGTTTTGTCATGCCATGCATAAATCAAACCATTAAAGACTCAATCACCACCACAGGAGTATTGTCCAGATTAGACATACAGTGTTCGTTTCATGAAGTTATAGGCGATATAAATTCAGTGAAATCTACCACGTATACTTCACATATTCATATGTCAGCATCATCTTAAATCAGGCATTATCTACCCCCAGCCAGAAAAGACTCCACAGTACAACCCATGGTTATTAAAGTTATCCTTTCAGTTAACGACGAGATCCGTCTTACTAAATCCCAAATATATTCATTATATTTTCTGCCAAAAAAATCAGTACAAATTGTTTCTGCCTTACAAGCGCGTAACTTATCAGTCCAAAGCTACGGAGACTTATAGCTACTAGTTATAAATCAACTTCTGAAATTCCTTAAATTCAGGACCAACAGATTATCCCAAAGTTTCCAAAGGTCATTCCAGAAAGTTTTCAAGAAATTCCTTCCTAACCACGAGACAGAGTTTAATATAGGGTTCGTCTCAAGGACAGAACCTATTTTCAGAACTCTTTATCGCAAGACTTCAGCTGAGTTAAAAGAATTGCTTCCTTAGCTGCAAGAGTTACCGGAACGAGGCTTTATTCGCCCTAGCGCACCGCCAGGAGGTGTACAGTTTCTGTCTAGCAGGAAGAATGCCGGTATCATGAGATCATGTCTCGACCACCGATTTTTTTTTTAAGATCACCATTCTTAATCAATGTTCATTCCACGAATATTAGGTTTATCTGATATGCTACGACGTCTTATATATTTTCTAGAACAATTCATGATCATGCCATCATCAGTGGTGAGAGAAGGAACATGATGTTTTCCAGACTGCTGTTGCACATGTTATAGTCTCTATAAAACGTTGATTTATAATTCTGAGCTCTCAAATGCTCCAGCTATAGTATGAAATTTATGAATAAAATTTTTCCCATAAATTCTCAGACGAAATCGTCAATATATTCATTGATAACATTCTGATCTGCTAATTCTAGAGAAGAACACGAGAATTATCTTCTCACAGTTGTATAAAATCTTCAATAGGAGTAATTCTTATACACAACTTTCCAGATATAAATTTCACTTGAACAAGTGGCATTTCTGAGCCACCCTGTTTCAGCAGAAAGAAATTTCAGACAATCCTGCGAAGGTGAAGGCCATCACCTGATGGTCCCGATCGACGCCGGTGAACGAAGTATAAAATTTTTCTAGAACTAAATTGATTGCTACCGTAGAAATATCCGACAGTTCTCCCTAAAATGTTTCCCATGACTAGTCAACCAGATTTCCACCAAAATGTCTCATAATCAGGCAGAATTTTGATAGAAGCGGTATCACACAATTATGCAGCTATGTTCATATCTAGATGCCTGTCATACCGTAGGTTCAAGATAGAACGCCGTCATGCTAGTGAGTTACTACAATCCTTAGAAATTTCTGAGCATAAATTCCACGAAATTGTTATCAGTTACCACAGACTCAGAAAAGTATGATACTATCTAAGTCATCGTCAACCATGTAATCAACCTGCACGTTTTCTTTCATCCGAAAGAATTATGCAGTAGTGTACCTGTAGAAAGTTTAGCAGTAAATTATACGAATTCAAGGTATTCAATCGACCATCATATCAGACATAATTCATGTTCACGATCACGTGTATGTTTACGTTCACTTACGTTCACGTTTATTTTCAGTTCCACGTATACGTCTCATCCGCAGTACGATGTTGTTTCAATCCATATGTTGTACTATCTCATGATTTAAGTTCACGTCCGTATTCATGACATTGTTTCCGTTCAGATTCGTGTTCCATCTCACAATACACGTTTCCCAGCTTGTTAATGAGTATGGACGCAGAAAACTTAAAGAACCAGATTCAATTTTAGCACAGCTTTTCCATAACCAGGCAGACGTTTCAAACCTCAGACCGTATCGTTGGCATTCCTTCCTCAGTCGGCATACGTTCATGATATGTCTTGTACCACGTTCAGAGTATGTTACACAGATCACGTTCACGAGCATATTCCATGTCCAACGTTCATCAGATGATCGCGAACCACGTTCAAAATTGCTCACGTAACACGTTCTCAATTGTTCACGTAGTTCGTCCCTATACGTTTCAGCAGCTTGCTCAGAGATATAAATGTTATCTTTTCAGCATATTCGTACGTACCTTTTCATGTTGATACATAGCTTTTGCCTAGTAAGAAAATTATCGTTCGTTGTTCCAGTCTCTTCGAATTGAAAAATGGATTAACGTGCGACTCAGCTGTCTTTGGTGAGAAAAAATGTTGTGTCGTTGTAGTAAAATTAAAATGCAAAACTTTAAAGTAAATGGCTGTAATTTAAATCTAAATCTAATTTAAAATAATTGACGAGAAATTAAAGCGTGACGAGAAATTAAAAGGCAATTAAAGTAAACAACGCAAACTTAAAACTATCCTAAAGGCAAACTTAAACTAAAACTAAAATCAAGCTTAAAATAAATCTAAGGCAAATAAACTTAAAGTGCGACTAAGGAAAAAGGCCGGAAAAGAAAAGCTTAAAAATTCAAACTTAAAAACAGGAACTTAAAATAAACTAAAAACAGCTCATTCGGAATAAACCTTCGTTCGGAATAAATCACTCGTTCGGAATGTCACCTTCGTTCGGAATAATTCTTCTTCACTCGGAATAATTACCTCATGCGGAATAAAGCTTCATCCGGAATAATCAAGCCAAAACACTCATTCGGAATAAAGTCTTCATGCGGAATATTCACATCAAACCCTTCATCCGGAACATTCCGAATGAACAACCTTGATCCGGAATATATGTTATTCCGAATGAACACTCTTGATCCGGAATATTGATTGTTCCGAATGAACAACCTTGATCCGGAATATCAGGCTTTACTCGGAATATTTCACAACAACTCCTTTATTCGGAATAACTGTCTGAACCCTTGATTCGGAATAATCAACAAAAAGCCTTCATCCGGAATAAATCCTTTATTCGGAATATGTCACTTATCCGGAATAAATTCTTTATTCGGAATATTTGCCTGCTGATTCGGAATAATCCACTGGTTCGGAATAAACTGTTGATCCGGAATATGTTGCTGATCCGGAATATCAAGTTGATCCAGAATAAACCTGGGAAAACTGAAATCACGAAGAACACGGGAAACAACAAAAAGAACGAATCTAATACAAAAAACTAATCAGATTAAACCCAAGGATTAAATCATAACAACTACTAATGAATAACTAACAATAATCAATCACACCAAATCAAGCAAACTAACAATAATAATCAAAATAATCAAAACCACTTAATCAATTTAATAAAAATTCAATAACATGAACATAAACAATAAGCATAAAGATTAAAGATTAAACAAGAAAGGAAGATAAGAGATTAACAAGAAAAGTAAAGATTCAATAACAATAAAAAGGAAACTTACTTGAAATTAAAGGAATTTAAGGTGCAAGACAATTAAGTAAATGACATGAATTTAGAGTGCAAGAAATGAAAATGGTGGAAGAACTAATTGTCACTATTAGCCAACAAAAACAAATGGAATGAACTAATGGCCTATTTACAGGAGAGGAGGGGATTAGTGGAAGGAAGCTTCATCCTCTCTTTCTTCTTTCTTTATTTATCATTAAGTCCTTGTCTCTTAATTCTTCGACTTTTGTCTCGGGATTAATAAACTCGTCTTGTAATTTCTTCAATAAATTAGACTTGAGTTCTTCGGCTTTTAGTAAACTTCTGTCTTTTGACTTTTTCTTCGATAAATCTTCAGAATTGGTCTTGGACTTCCGTTCTTTTTGCACTCTTGATTTCTTGACTTCGTCTTTTGTCTTTTTCTTCGATAAAAGCTCGTGAAAACCGTGTTTTCTTCCCTTTTAACATTTTGATCCTAAAATCACAACAAAAACACAAACCACACACAATTCTGACATTTACGACATAAATACACGTTTTGGCCTGGTTATTATTGTAATTAAGTGGTAAAAGGATGGGTGTTTTCACACCTATCACATGTATACTGCATACTATAGCATATTCATTCTATCAGATTTAGAAAATCCATCTTAAGTATGGAACCAAACACTATTCAGCACCATCAGGACAAGGTCATTAGACCAATAATTTTATTATGTTTAGACCTTTGAAGGAATCGTTTTGAGCGGGAGGCCACTCGAAACGGAGGAGTCCATTCGGACCTCTCATTTTTTTCTTCATTAAATTCAGTTAAGTTCTTTCAGTCATGTTACGTTCCCTGTCCTTTTCAGCCAGGACACGTTCAATGTTTACTTCAGTCATGTCACGTTTATACCCTTTCAGCAACATTATGTTCTAATTCAAGGACGAATGATCCTTCAGCTCATATGTCTTTTCAGCCTTCATGCTCTTTTAGCACATATGTCCTTTCAGCTTTTATAACTTTACCAGCTTATTACCTTTAATTCGAGGACGAATTTCTCCTTTTTAGAGGGGAAGAATTGTAAAACCACGACATAAGCGCATCCTTAATTCGAGGACGAATTATTTTTTTTTAGAGGGGAAGAATTGTAAAACCCGTATTTAAAATCCCCGAATATTAAATACGCAGCCTCAGTTTAAATAATTTATTACCACAAACTAATTATTCAGAAAATAATTATTAATGTCAGAAAATATTAAGTAAGTATTTATTCAGGAAAATAAATAATACGTTTAGAGTTTCAGCACGGGAAATTTATTCACGAAGGTTAATCACGATCATGACGTAAATAATTATAACGAAAAATTACAAGTATACTAGTGTTTGTCTTTGGGCTGCCGACTAGAAACAAGAACAAGGAAGACTGGGATGTAGGCCCAGCCCGATTTTTAAAAAAAAATCATCAGGGGGAAATAAACACAGGTTTTCATCCATTTTACATTTCATAAAAAAAATTAGGGTTGTGGTCCCTGTACCTGCCGACACAAAAAGACAAAAAAAAGAGTCGTTGTTTCCTTTGTCTTTTCCAGCCGACGAACCAACAACAAGAAACAGGATCGAGATTTGATGTCGTTTGATTTTGTTTTCTCCTTTCACGCAAACCAAGGTAAACCCAATAACATTTTTTCCTTCTTTTGTTTGTTTATTCACGATCCAAACAGGGTGTCGGGTTTTGGTTAAATCCAGGAAATCGAGACCAACAGTCTCGGTGTGTTGCTCACTGCCAGCCGTGACCACAGCAGGCCGGCTTGGCATCTCCCTTGGCCAGCCGAGGGACAGGAAACCCCAATCGGGGTGATTATTTTGTTAAGGCGGTCGGGTTAGTACGTAACCGAGACGTAACAGTCTCGGTGTGTATTCTTTTGGCAAACCACGACCCAAATAAGGGCCAGTGGTGGTATGGGTGTTCTCGACAGCATGCAGAAAACCAAACAGAGGCGTTTGGGTTAACGGTTAGTAAAGGGGTGTTTGGGATTATAAGCAGGAAGCACTAACAGTGGGAACGTAATATTAACAGTGGGAACGTAATATTAACAGTGGGAACTGTATACAAACAGTGGGAAATTTATACAAACAGTGGGAACCGTTAAAAAATGAAAACAGTGGGAATTATATATACAAAAACAGTGGGAACTATATGAACATTAGGGGGATCACGTAAAGGGTCGGTTTGGTTAAAGCGAGACGTGGGTGTCTCGGGAAAGTTTTAGCACGGGTTTTCGAGATAGCTAGTAATTATAAACGCGAGGAAATTATTTAAATAGTTAAATCATTTTACAAGGAGTTTGATAAAAGATTAATTAAATAGTTAATTTTAATAATTTATTTAGTAAAATTAAATCGATATTGTTTTACCTTATTATTATTTTTAAAACGTGTGATTTAATTAATACTTTCAAAAGAAACGAATTTGTAAATCTTTCTAAATTTAGAAACTTTATATTTAAAGCTATTTAAAGCAGGTTACTATCTATAGTAATATTATTTTATTGGAATAGATATTACACAGTAATCAGGAACACATAATATATTTAATCTGCAATGTTTTCGAACAGTAAGAACTTACCAGATTATATACGATCAGTATTTCAAGAATAAATTTAATCCAACGAAAACAGTAAGATCAGTAAAATAAATAAACATCAGTCAACTTATTTTCGCGTACGTTATTTATGTAGTATCCGTGAAATCGGAGTCAATCCTGCAGCTTTCATTCTTATTTCATTATTGGACACGAGGTACGGATTTTCCTTTCTTTCAGTAAGGACTTCCCCTCTATGCATGATTAGGATTTCCCGTCTGCAACCAAATGTTTTCCCCAGTACATGTGATAAATTATCAGAAATTATTTAAATAACTAAGATATTGCCTGAGCATTATATACAAGCATGACCAGTTTATATACTAGTTACGGAGGTACCGTAACCATGACACTAGAGGCACCAGTGTCGTGAATCACATGCAGGAGAGTGATATCCTACATCCTCCCACTCAGTTCAGCTTGGCCATTTTATCAGTATTATTAGTGGGGCGTATGGATGCATCCTAGGCTTATCAGTTTACAGTTATCAGGGTGAATATGGTGTGTGCTCTACATCCTTCACATTGGAGCTGATCCCTCCACCCATCATAGTATTTAGAGGTCACCCCTCTACAGTTATTTAGAGGTCACCCCTCTACAGCATGATGAGGTCACCCCTCCAGTTATTCATGCACCGTTGTTACAACACATGACCTATATAAGCTCTGGCAATTAAAATACAGTAAATGCATGTTTTCAGATTTAACAGATAACAGTTCAGCTTTATTATATATAAATCAGACTTTACAGATTATACACAGATTTCCGCTGCAACTTTACTTATCAGTCTTACAACTCCAGTATTTTATCATCTGTTTCATTTCAGTAATTCCTTATCATGCTTTATATCCATTCACTGAGCGTTATGCTCAGCCGTAGTTCTTTCATGTTCTAACGGCACGTACACCAGGACGCTCTTAGGATTCTGATAGCATGTGCATTGAAGGAAGCTATCCGGATTTCTTACTTTATGCACTTCTTACATTATTCTGCTTATTTGGACATTGTTTAGTCCTTCCCTTCAGTATTTTACATTTCATGTTTTGAGCTTATGTTTGGATTATCGATGTTTGATTCCGGTATTTCCTTTATGGTCAGTTAATGTTTTAGGACATTTACCTTATGCTTTGATGACACGCCATAAATACACGTAACAGTCCACTTATCAAAGTAGGGTGTTACAGTAAGTTATCGTTGACAAGATAAACTTCCCTTTATTTGAAGTCCTGGTCATTGTCTGACATTTAACAATGAACCATATACACGAGCTTAAAACCGTTGAATAGTTTTAATGTAAGCTCGTGTTCGAGAAAATTTAATTTCTCGTTTGTGAGGATAAGTTTATCATCGGCGATAAACTTTCCTTTCTTTGATGAATGGGTCATAGACTGTGATTTGTCTATAAGCCTTATACATTGGCTTTACCGGAAGTCCCCTGAGACACTTGTTTCTTAGATATCAGCTTCTTCAGTAACCAAACTCTGAGAGTGTCCTTAGTTGAACGGTATACAATGATTGGACCATTGTGTTCTTATTGAACGTGGATTTTGGTACCTGCATTCTCATTAGGAGTTTGTATGCTTTGATAAGGGTTAGCGATATCTATTTTAGAACCATGCGGGGGTTCACAGTCAACCTTGTTAGCGCAAAAGGGAAACAACCTTCCTGTAGGAACCCATTGAAGATTACCTAATTTGATAATCCTACCTGTGGGTTGCCACCTAAGATTAGATCTAGGCGACATGGTTTTATGATGTACATCGGAAGACTTAGCGGTAGAAAACCTATTTCCTTTAGAAATCCCTCTTTTAGCAATTGAGTTAAGCTCCTTCAAGACTTTAGTAACACAAGCCGCATGATTTGTCGTGAAGACACTTTTCATGCATATGGAACAAACACCACGTTTGAGGTCCGATTGAGATCTAGAAATCCTAGGTCTAGCTTGTGTCATTTTCTTAGATGCATCTACATAGTGATTATTAGGCATGTTATTCGACCTATGTTGTGGCATATTCTTAGAACTATACCTAGAATCACTAGTAGCAGTCTTGTTTGTAGGTTTTGCATAGGCTGGTTTTACCACATTAGGCCTAGATAGTGGAGTGACTAGTCTAGAACTATGAACCATATCAACTTGGGAGGCAAACCGCGGTCTCGAGGATTTTGGTCGCTCGGATCTAAATGCAGTCGGTTATCGAACGGACTGATTTTTAGGTGGTTTCCCCAAAATTGATGGGTTTTCAAGCTTAGTGTCCACACTAGTGCCCTTAATTTTCCTTAGCTCGTTTTTCAGAGCAGCTATAGCAAAAACCTTTTTCTGAACCTGAGCCTTTAATTCAACATTTTCAGTAGTTAACAAGGTCGTTGACTCTAGAGTTTTAGACCTCAGCATTACGATAGCATTATTTAACTCATTACAACGCTGTTTTAAGGTCTCGTTTTCCTTTTGTAAGATGTCTTGGGATGCCAATTTAGATTCTAGCAAAGTAATTTGTTTCACAAAATTATCTTTTTCGGATTTAGAATCTTGAATTTTTTGATTTAATTTTAGTTCAAGAACAACGTTTGAATTTTCAAGTTTTTCAAAATACTTTTCAAATTTATCCGTTTTCTTCGAAAATTCAATTTTGGCATCCTTAAAATCTTGAGATTGTTGAGCTATTATCGTTTCAAGCTCTTTAATCCTAGAAGCAGAATCGGTTAACGAAGTAGTCATAAAGCATTTATCATAATGTAATATAGCATTCTGAACAACCTCTCCCCCATTATGAATCACATCGGATGAATCTGAAGCGGTAAAACTATCACCATATTCCATCCCATGTGTATCATAATTAGGTTCGGAATGCTCAACATGCGGTATTTCATCGGCATATACATCATAAACAACATTCCATTGTACCGTGTTCGTAGGCTCTTCTTCATATACGGGTATGGTGTCAGCATAAGAAACATCCACAATATTCCCTGATGTGCTGATCTCATCGTTAACCAAATTGGTCTCCTTTGAGTCATCCGTAAGACCATTTGTTTCCTCTGACATCTGCATCGAATTTTCTTGCTTCCAAGTATCATAAGCAATTTGAAGTCGTGATCGTTCTTGAAAAAAATGTGTAAGAGAAGTCACGTATTTGAACAAAGTACCACGGAAGTCTTGAATCTCTTTATGCATGTCTTCAAGGAATGACTGACAGAGCACTGAATTTTCTTTCTTGGCAACATCGAATTGAAGAAAAATCGATAATTGTTTCAAAAGAACTTGAAGGGAAGATGCAGATTCAATATGATTAAAGTCTTCTTTGTCAAGTTGCTGCTGAATAATATCCAAGTTTATCAACAGAGCCTCCATGAAGAAAGGAGCATCGTGACCAAAGACTCCCACAAAGGATGGTCCGTAGTCTAGCTTGGTGAGCTCGTAAAGATGACACTCAAATTGTCTAAATGAGACTTGACATTTTTGTCTTGCTGCTTCTTGCATCTTCAGTCCAACAAGATTGGGTAAATGCTTGTTGTCACGTCTTAGGTTCAACTTCACTAAGAAAAGCATCAAAATGACAAAACATTACACTTTCTTGTAACTGACTTTGTGTGGATACCGGACGATTAGGGTCACCAATAATAGAGTCTATAGGATGATCCTTTGTCCACTTGCTGTCATGTTCACGAATCTGTGGACTGGAGTAGACCGTAGTAGGAGCTTTGTAGAAGTATGATAATCTTTGATTTATCAAGAGGGTTGTTGTTTCTAGTGAGAGAAAGTAGAGAGAGAGAGATAAGAGAAAATGTAAAAGTGATATTCCTAAAATGAAACAACCAACACCCCTTTCCATGGTGGAAAGGGGTTTATATAACCAATTCCCTTAGTGGACTTGGGCCTCCGGCCCATGAACATGCTCATGGGTCGGGCTAATGTAAACTTTAATTAAACTTATACTACGAGCCTATAACTATATTGTTGGAGTGACCGAGACTTTCTAAATACAAAAAACGTATTTCCAACAATCTCCCTCAAAGGGAGGTCACTCCAAATTACAAAGTCCTAATCTAACATGTTAGATCTTCGTTCTTTAGCTCGTAGGCCACTTTCTCTTTTCTCCTTTAACTTTTCTTCTTTTTGTGAATATGTGTTGAATATCATCAGGCTTTTCCTTAGAACATGTTCTTTTGGCCTTTCACGTGTCTTTGTCTTCTTGTGATGTTCACCTCTTCGTGACTTCATGGCCCACATACCTATCCTTTGTTGAATTCTTGAAAGTTTCAGAGTTGATACAACGGAAGACTTTTAGGTCATACTTTCTTGAATTTGTAGAAATATTTGATGCAGAAAGAATAAGTATGTGAGGACGACTTCTACTGGTACACCGCAACGCCACCGTCTTCAAATGTAGCAACATAATAAGACACGAATAAAATGGCTTTGACATTTTATTCTAATTCGGTAGCATTTTACCTCCGTTCGGTGAAGACCGTTGGACGATAATAAATATCGTACTTGTGACAGGTAGCTCTAGTTAAAGATCTCCTTGACAAGATTTCGCGGGTAAACCCGTTCTCTTTATTCGACCGTCCAAAGCTGACTGCGAACATAAAGAGTGAATCATTTGGATTATAAAATCCGTATGATTGAAGCCGTCAATTCATGAATCCTGGAACAAGTGAATTTTAATTAAGATTTTCACCATCGTTGCTTCCAGTTGTCACGAGCTTGATTCAGATACAATCTTGCTTGTCACCTACCGTAGTGCTGTTTGATGTTGACACTGGAAGGATTTCCACTCTTCATTGTGAACACTAAAGAGTGTCACTTTGAGTGTTCTAACAAGATCAGTTGGATAATGCGTAGAGGCCGTGGAACAAGTTTAATCTCAATTAAGATTTAAACCATCATTTCTTTCCAGTTATCACAAGATTAGTTCTTAAAGAACCGCACGTGTCACCTACCATGAGCTTGTTTGATGTTGGCTCAAGCAGGATTTCCATCTTCATTGTAATACTTTCGTATCACTCAGATGTTCTGGCAATATTACAAGAATATTACGTAGGACTAAAAAAAATCTTTCTTGTTTTCAAAATGTATCCTAATGAGACTTTTGATGATCTCGTGGCTCTAGACTCAATAGTGCATTTTTTTGCTTTGGTGAGTGGAGGCTGGTGAGGATTGCCACCTTTTCAATGTCAATTTATTCGGATTGAATAAACCGATAGATAACATGTTGAACTCCGTGACATTAAAACAAATATCTATTGAGAGATATTTGAGTTGGCTGGGAGGGGTTGTGCATCGCATCACTGGGTCCATGATACTTTGGTCTTCAAAATGAGTTGACCAGGTTTCTGCCTAAGTTTTAAGGAGGGCTTCTTTCTTTACACCCTTTATCTTTACAATTCTTTTTCATTCTTCAACCCCTTCAATGCTTACCAATACATCATCACTAGCACCTTGTTGTGATTATTTCAGTGCTAGCATTAGTACTTGGTCGGCATTCAGCTACGTTCACAATCCATTCCCCATCTTTCCTAAGGACTTCTATTTCTAGCTATGGAATGTCCTTGGGAAGATTCCTCCGGTTCTAGAGGAATCATTGGACTTTAACCTATCCTACCATCCTTATGTCACCACAATCTTCATCGTCATGAAATAAATGGGTTGTGGGAAAGTATAAATCACCATGAAATCCATTTTGAAGTGCAAATCCATTTTGCTCCCCTTAACATATGCCACGATATCCGAAAACATTTCGCACATGTCGGGATGAGCTATCACGATAAGTCAAACCATCTGTGATTAATCATTTCCCATATTAAATCACATTTTCTCCCCCATATTAAAAATATTAACCCAATCGATGTTTTTAATATTTATTGATTTAATAGCATTTTAAGAAACTTTGGGAAGCAAAATGCGAATCCAATTATCTTCATGATTTACATAAGCTCCTTCTCAATTAATGAGGGTGTACTTGAATCGTAAATAGAATACCTTTTAAACACAAATGTAAGGTACTTATCACGTGCAAAGATCATATATGATGATGTATTCACAAGATTAGCAATTTACGAGGTTAGACCTGAATGATGGAGAACATCATATGAAAGAATCACATGGTTCTTGTTCACGAATGTTGGTCGCCTCGTCACGTCTGAAGTTATCTCTTGACTCCGTGTGTATGATTGATATCGTTGTCTTGACACCAATATGTGAACTTGGCACTTTCGGCGTCAAAGAATCTGAATGTTGGACAATTTCTCCCCCACAATTGTTGACCCGTGTTCTATTGAAAGAGCTGTAGTCGCCATTTGAGTAGTTGCATCGTCGAGTATGTAGATATCAATTGTAAATTGCTATGATTGGTGGAGATGATAACTTCATAAAAAAAGATTTCTCTTGTTTTAACAAATAAATGCACTGAAGCGTACATATATTCGTGTTAGATTGTGTTATAAAGTAAACACAATCCTTTACATGGTTATAAAGTAAACCATGCCCGAGAAAATTAATTCCCGTTGTTGAGTCAAAGCTTTCCGGTGAAATGCTTGACTTGAATAAGACAAGCGGGTTGAAGTCTGAAATAACTACATGCCATTTTGAGCATGTTTTAAATATTTGAACTTCTGCTCGAACTTTATTTACAACCCCGTGTCATTATTGAATGACATTTCTAGTATCGTAAATATTATCGATTCCAAAAGACATGCTCTTTTTATCAAAACATTTTTGAACACATAATTTTGAAAGATTTAGAAAAACCTTTTGAGAAATTCTCGAAAAATTGTGTTCAAAGTTTTGAAAACCAATTACTTGAGCTTAAGATGTTGAATATCTTACAAAACGAGCTCAAGTCCGAGAAGTTGTAACCCTCCCGTTGTTAAGGATAAGTTACCATCGGCGATAAACTTTACTTTTAACTGGAGAACGAGTCCTAAGTTGACATTTACTTAGAAGTTGTTTTCATGAGCTTGAAAAACTTTTGAATGTTTTAAGGTAAAGCTCATGACCGAGAAAGATGAATTTCTCGTTATGAGGAAAAGTTCTCTTATTTAAAAGATAGACTTTCCTTTCTGAGCTTAAAACTTGGAATGTTTTAATACAAGCTCATGACCGAGAAAAATTAATTTCTCGTTTCGAGGATAAGTTATCATTAAAGATAAGCTTTCCTAAAATTGAAGTCCGAGTTACAATCTGATATTTAACTGTAAGTCATTGTGCATAAGCTTTAAAAACTTCGAATGTTTTTAATATTAGCTCATGCCCGAGAAAAATTAATTTCTCGTTGTAAGGATAAGTTTATCATCGGCGATAAACTTTCCTTTCTTTGAAGTCCGGGGCATAATCTGAAATGTGATTATACGCCATTTACACGAGCTTAAAACTTTTGAATAGTTTTAAGGTAAGCTCGTGTCCGAGAAAATTTAATTTCTCGTTAATGAGGATAAGTTTATCATCGGCGATAAACTTTCCTTTATTTGAAGATCGGGTCATCGTCTGATATTTAACGATGAGCCATATACACGAGCTTAAAACTTTTGAATAGTTTTAAATTTAGCTCGTGTCCGAGAAAAAATAATTTCTCGTTTTGAGGGTAAGTTATCGTTGACGAGATAAACTTCCCTTTCTCTGAAGTTCGGGTCACAGACTGTGATTTGACTATGAGCCATATACACGAGCTCAAAACTTTTGAATAGTTTTAATAATAGCTCATATCCGAGAAAATTTAATTTCTCGTTAATGAGGATAAATTTATCATCGGTGATAAACTTTCCTTTATTTGAAGATCGGGTCATCGTCTGATATTTAACGATGAGCCATATACACGAGCTTAAAACTTTTTAATAGTTTTAAATTTAGCTCGTGTCTGAGAAAAATAATTTCTCGTTTTGAGGGTAAGTTATCGTTGACGAGATAAACTTCCCTTTCTCTGAATTTCGGGTCACAGACTGTGATTTGTCTATAATCCTTAATGGGCATGTTTTAAAATATGTACAACTTTTATACGGACTCTATTTATGGCACCGTGTCAATTTTAATCGACATTTCTAAGGCCGTAAATATTACCGTACTAAAAGACATGCCCGATTTAAAATGAAAAATATTTTTGGATTTTCTTGATTTTATATTTTTTATGGTTTTTGTATGTTTTATATTTTGTATTTTGCTTTTAGTGGTTTAAATATATACGATAATATACAAGATCACGATAAAAGGATACTCGAGAATAGTTTACCACCACTATTCTGCAGATTCTTCTGCCAACTCCTTAAGTGTCGCTGGTGAGAATGATTTCATGCCTAGCTTTTCGATCAAAAACTCGATACGTCCTCGATCTAAAGCCTTTGTGAATATATCCGCCAGCTGATACTCAGTGTTGACAAAATATAGTTCGATCACTCTATTTTTCACTTGCTCTTTGATGAAGTGGTAGCGTATGTCAATGTGATTTGCCCGGGAGTGTTGAACATAGTTGCAGCAAAGGGCAATGGCGCTTTTGTTGTCACAGTACATCGGGATTTTGTTGAATCCAAGACCGTAGTCAGTTAATTATGATCTCATCCACAGAACTTGAGCACAACAATCAGACATAGCAATGTATTCAACCTCTGTACTTGAAATCGCAACGCTTTTCTGCCTTTTGGATGCCCAACTAATCAGTCTATCTCCAACAAGTTGCACACTGCCAGAAGTGCTACGTCGAGTATCTTGACACCCAGCATAATCCGCATCTACATATGATATTAGTGCAATAGAGGAATCCTTCGGATACCACAGACCACGATTAAGTGTTCCTTTAAGATATCGAAAGATCGTTTTCACAACATGTAAGTGCTTTTAGGTAGGCCGAGCCTGATACCGGGCACACATGCATATGGTAAATTGCAAATCAGGCCTGCTAGCATTCATATAGAGAAGGGTGCCGATCATTCCACGGTAAAGTTTAGGATCGACAGAAATCCCATCCCTATCCTCATCTAACTTGGATCTCTCCACCATTGGAGTATCCACGGGGTCAGAGTTTTCAAAATGATACCTTTTCAAAGATTGTAGAGCATATTTGGATTGATTAATGAAGATGCCTCTGGGATTTTGAGAAATTTGCAACCCTAAGAAAAATGAAAATTTTCCAATCATCGACATCTTAAAACGTGTGGACATGATTTTCTCAAAATGGTCAGACACTCTTTGAGTAGTGGCAGCAAATATTATATCGTCAACATAAATTTGTACCAGTATCATGTCGTTGTCCTCCTTGAGAATGAATAATGTTGGGTCCACTTTTCCTTTGGAGAAGCCTTCCGAGATCAGATAAGACGATAGGAGATCGTACCACGCGCGTGGAGCTTGTTTCAACCCATAAAGAGCCTTCTTGAGCTTATACACGTGATTAGGATACTCCGAGTTGACAAATCTATTCGGCTGGCTTACGTAGACATCTTCCCTTAATTCACCATTAAGAAATGCCGTCTTGACATCCATTTGATAGACGATCATATTCATGTGAGCAGCATAAGCAAGGAATATTCTAATCGCATCCAAACGTGCAACAGGAGCAAATGATTATTCAAAGTCAATACCCAAATCTTGTTTATAACCTTGAGCAACCAATCTAGCTTTGTTCTTTAACACACCGCCTAACTCATCTAGTTTAACCTTATATACCCACAAGAAAGTAAGGATGTCAACGTTGTCAGGTAGAGGAACTAATTCCTATACTTCAAGGCGTTGAAATTCATTAAGTTCCTCTTGCATGGATTCAATCCAGGATAATTGTGTCATAGCTTGTTGCCAAGTTGTAGGTTCAATGTCAGAAAGAAATGCATCAAAGTAACAGTATAATGCATGTTCTTGTAGTTGATGGCGTGTTGAGACTGGTCGATCGACGTCATCAATAATGTTACGGATTGGGTGATCCTTTGTCCATTTTGTATTGTGAGTTTCAATCCGTGGTGGTCTGGAGTGAACGATTGCAGGAGATCCCTCTGAGGTAGACGCACCAATAGGGTTTTCGGGTATTTGTGAACCAAAGAATGGAGTCTCTTTTAGGTGAGCAAGTTCTAAATCGTGATCATAGAGATTATCTTCAACATCATTAGGAATGAGTGGGGGTGATGATTCGGGTGTGGTTTGAGAATTGGTGGGTGATGGTGCATCTGGTTCAATAGTAACAGTAGATGCATCGGACTGATTTCCATCAACTTGAGCAACAAGTTCGGGAATCGGAGCTACTGCTGCAGGTGTTGGAGAATCATCACTAGGTGGATCAAAGAATTCATCAAACATTGGTTGAAATAACTCATCCCACTCGGGCCTTGTAGGTGGTGTAAATGATGGAGAAGTAGGATTGTTGAGAGTTAATCCGGAACTAATAGTACCGGTTCCCATCTCATGAAGTGCGGGTTCAGAGCTGTGTTGCTCAGAAGCCATCGCTGTCAGCTCATCAAAATCAACATCCAAAGTTTCTACTATCTTGCCAAGACGACGGTTGTAAATTCAAAAAGCTTTCTTTGCGGGTGTGTAGCCAATGAAAATTCCAATATCAGCTTTCGGTTGAAGTTTACCCAAGTTCTCACTATTAGTATTTGGATAACGTAGTGTACCAAACACATGAAAGAATGAAATATCGGGTTTATGTCTATGAAATAGCTCATATGGAGTTTTACCATGGCGTTTACGAATGATGGAGCGGTTTTGGGTATAACATGCTGTTGCCACTGCTTCAGCCCATAAGAATAAAGGATCATTCGCATAAATCAACATAGTTCTAGCAGCTTCCATAAGTGTACGGTTATCTTTCCACGACACCATTTTGTTGTGGAGGACGAGCAACTGAAGTTTCATGTGAAATACCAACCTCTTTATAATAGTCTCGTAGAGTCTGATTAACGAACTCAGTTCCATTATCAGTTCGAATGCGGCGAACAGTAGCATTAAGACGCACTTAGATCATCTTTAGGAAAGTAATAATATAAATTGGTGCTTGATCCTTGGTTGGTAAAAACTTTACCCATGTAAACCTTGAGAAATCATCCATCATGACGAGGATGTATTTTCTACCACTCACACTAGCCGTACGCATTGGCCCGCAAAGATCCATGTGCAAGAGATACAGTGGTTCTTGGTTGGTGTCTTCAGCTTTAGGTTTGTATGATTTCTTGGTGCTTTGCCCCAATGAACACGCGAAACATAAATGATCCTTGTCGAACTTAAGTTTTGGAAGACCACGAACAAGCTCGATTTTAGCCAAATGGTTAGTAGCATCAAAGTTAAGATGAGATAACCGACGATGCCACAACCATGACTTGGTCTTAGATGCTTTGGAGAGAAGGCATACAGGAGAGGCGGCCATCATGTTTTGAATGGACAGAGTGTAGAGATTATCCCCTCGAGAACCTTTTAACAGATCATTTCCTGCAAGATCACGTATGAAGCAAGTATGTTGTCGAAAAGAACCTCAAGGTTTGAATCGAAAAATTGTCCCACTGAAAATAAATTGTGACCAAGTCCCTCCACATAATATACCTTTGAAATCGTAATATTCCCAATTTGATATTCACCAAAACCCGTAATCTTCGCAATATGGTCGTTGCCGAATTTAACCGTTCCTAGAAACTTGGCGACGAAATTTCTGAGCATCGAGCGGTCTCCGGTCATATGCTTTGAGCATCCAGAGTCCAAGTACCATAGGATGATTTGGACCACCTGAAAATATCACCAGAAGAAGACAATGTATCAGAATCTAAATGTTCCTCTGTGTTAGCAGGTACAAATATATTTATCTTAGATTTGCTATCAAAAGATGTCTTAGGCTTCCAAATTTGTTTCCTAGATGCTGGCTTAAATTCTAGCTGTCTAATAACCTGAGGTACTTCTTCACTGGTAGGCACAATAGTGGATGCAGACCTAGTTAATGGGCGCTTTTTCCATTTCTTAGTGCTGAAGTTCCTATTTAAAGAACGCTGAGACCTAACTTCAGTGGATGTGATCCTAGTTAAAGGGCACTTAGTTCCATTTGATGTAAAGTTCCTACCAGTGGGTTTCCATTGCCAACCAACTTGGGTGAATTTCTTCCCCGTTGGAATCCATTCAAGATCATTCCTAATGGCATACATTTCATTCACATGATCAACATGGCATAAATCACGACACTGAGAAAACATGCATTCATTGCAATTCCAACATCTCAAATTAGAATTCAAATTTTGCTTAGGCTTCTACATAGAGGCAGAACCTTTCGTCTTAGCTACATGATTCTTTTTATTTAAAACTGAAATAACATTCCTAGGGTGAACTTCTACTTTCTTATTCGCAGTCCTACTACTGGAAGGCTTGATCATATTCTTCTTGTCTTGAGATCCTTTAGCCTTAGTAGATACATTTACTCCTGTAGAAGTCAAGGGAACATTAGTGACAGATTTTGATTGAGCCTTGATGGGTGTGTTTAATATAGGCTTAGATCCTGGATTCTTATTGAATGGAGTCATGGCAATGGTGGGTGATTGTTGTAAAATTACCCCTTTAGGAAAAGGATGGTAAATGTGGCAAGTATTAAGTGTCGGTTTAGGAAAACCAAGCACTAATGACCAATTAAGTCCGTTCTCGAGGAGGCAAGTGCATTGTGTGTTGAATTGATTAATGATTTGTGATTATATGATTAAGAAAGAAAGAAAGAAATGAGATTAGAAGAGAAAGACGGTTACGAAAACGAATTAAACTAAGACGAAAAAGGCGATAACGTAAAACCGTAAATAGTGCCAAAATTAAAATTTTAACCTAAAAATTCCTAAAAATTTCTAAAAATCCACAATAATATTCTAAGAGTTTTCAAAAAATCCAAACTTGTTAAAACCTTTTAATTAATTAGATAATGACTTTTTAATGCTAATTAAAGCCCTAAAAATCACAATTAATTATTAAAAAGCCCTAAACAAGATCTAATAGTTTTTAAACCTCAAAATATCCTAATTAAGCTAAAAACTATTTTTAAAAATTTTAAAACCAAATTAAACTATTTTTAAACACTTAAAAACTATTAAAATCAATTAAAACTTAAATTAATTCTAGAAAATAATTGAAAAGTCCTAAAAATATTTGGAAAGTGACAAAACTCCTAATTAAGTGTCCTTAACCTAGGAAAAATGTAAAAACCTAAAAAATTCAAACTTCAATTTTTAATAATAAAATAATATTAAAATATTCAAAAAAATTCAAAGTTCATAAAAAAATTCTAAAAAATTACCAAAAATCTAGAATAATATAACTAAGATAAAAATGCAATCAAAATTTTTTGAAACCTATTTAATAATTTTATATTGAATTTGATAGTTGGTTAAAAAACCTAAAATCCAATAAAATCAAAAATTAGACTTTTTAAAAACTTAATTAGCTGTAAACCTCAAAAATATAATTCAAAACCTAAAAACTATTTTTTCAGATTTTTAAAATACCTTTTACTATTTTTAATTTACTTTCTAAAATATTAACTTAAAATAATCCTAGTAAATTAATTAAATAAGGGAAAAATAAACTTTTTGCACTGAAAAGTCCTAAAACCTAATACAAACAAAAGAAAAATGCTAACTGGTCAAAACCTTAAGGAAATAAGCTGGAAAAAGCTTATTAATAAGTTGTTATGTAAATAAGCTACAAAACAAGTAACACTTAAGTATAATTTGAAATGAAACCTAGCAGTCAAAGAACATAGGGCGCAATGGTAGTGAGTGTGTGTTGTGAGGAGGATGGCGCAGGTTCGAGTCCTGGCCAGTCCTTTTTGAAAAACTTTTTCTTTTTTTTTACTTTAATTACTCACAACCAGTGATGACTTAATCCCAAAAACACAACTCACAATCCAAATTAACTAGATTAAAACAAGTTAGGACCAAAAAAATGTGCTCAGATTGAACTTGTGTCTGATGAACACAAAAGAGAAATAAAACGTATCTTCACTTGTGAAGATACTAACAAGAGGGCTTGTTTTTTGGTTGTTGATGATTTTTGATGGACAAAAGGGCACCCCTATACTCAGTTGAGTATAGGGAGTCACAATTAACACAAAAAACAACAAGTATCACACAAAATCAATCACCAAATGTTACTGATATGCCTGGTCAAGGACTGAAACAATTTTGCTGATTCAAATGACACTCAAATGGAATTCAAGCCTCAAGATCTTGCACATAAGTTGATAACATGGCAGTAAAGCTAACACCAACCCTTCTAGACCTAAGATCTAACAGATTACAAGCTTGATGGCAAAATTCATACAAGAATAAGCACAAAAAAGCAGTGACTGAATTATGCTATGTTTTTCAATTTTTTTTGCAAGCAAAAGTGTTCAAAACTAAACCAACCTGAAAACTAGTACCAATATCACAAACTAACAACCTAAGAAGAGTTTCTAAACAGATAGTAACCCACAAATCTTTCACCACTCTCAATTAACTAGCAATTCCAAACACTCCTTTAAACTTTCTGAAAACAATTTTTCAAAGCAAATCAATAGCAAACTCAACCAATTTGATTCTACTGGTCCTAAACATGCATGATAAGCATAACTTAGCAAAACCAAAGCATTTAACAAACATTTAACAACTATCATACAAATCACATAAAGCACATAATTTTCACAAAACTGAAAGCTGAAATGAGAAACAAGGAGCTACCTTAAGGGACCTACATCCAGGTCCCTTAGTGGTTGCTTAACCACCTCCAAACAAGCCCGGGCTTGTGCAGACTTTTGGACAAGTAAGCAAGACAAGAGAATGGGTGGTGGTGGTCACTGTTGACACACACACCACATATATCTTCTAAAACTGGAATAGGTACTAGGATCCTGCTAAGAGAAAAGGTAAGCAAAAGAGTTAACTGTCCACAAGGTCAATAAGCTAACAAACCAGCTTATTGATTAAGCTGTTTGTGGCTTATTGGACTAAAGTAAAAAAACTGAAATGCTTGATTTTCTTGAAATATTACTACAAACTAAATCAACAAGATCTTTAACACTCCCTTAAACTTGATAATCAACAAGATTATCAGGCTTATGAGACAAGCTTAAAGCCCTTGGACCAATTTCTGAAATATAAAAGCTCAAGTCCAAACAGAAACTTAAAATGAAACTTTAACTTGGAAAAGTAAAGATGCAGGAAATGTAAATGGGCTCTTTCTTACTCGTCACAAACTCAATACCATTTCATTTAATCAAATAAAACTGGCTTTACAAGGTCTTGACCAAGGAGAAGAAAAAAAGCTAGTTAAATGCTAAGTCCTAAACGCCTTTATATAGAGGCTACAAATTGCTTCTAGAACTGAATATAACTCTAAAACCCTAATAACTTGAACTCCCAACTTTGCCCTTGGAATATTTGAAGATGCCAGTTAGATGCCATTTTTTTTGAATTTGTCAAGAGCCCATGTGATGATTCTTGGATGTTTGTGAGATGCCAGTAGTGAAAAGATGATCTTGGTCGTCCAACATAACCTTTGGGAACACGAAATCAAATGGGGACGTTGATTTGCTGCCAAGTCTTGTTTTTTTGTTGCAAGGGACCATGTGGTAGGGGCCTTGGTTGATGGTGATAGGTGGTTAAGGGTGGGTTTGGGTTTAAGTGATGGTTAATTAGCAAACTGGAAGGTTTGGGCAAAAACCCCTTTGATTTGTGTTTAATCCGACCTGGGGAAGGGTTTATCTGGTGATTAAGAGAGTATTTAATCTGTTTTGGGGAAATTAGTTTTTAAATTATGTGTTTGGAGGGAAGGGATTAAGTATTTAATTAGGTTGGGTGGAAGTCTGACGTGGGTGGGGTGATGAAGTGGATGGCTGTGAGTGGAGGATGGAGGTGAGGTGGAAGGATGATAGGCTATGGTGTGTTTGGTGGTTTGACTGAAATGGTCCCCCATGTTTCTTCATTCTTTCATCTTGTATAAAACAGCAATAAACTTCATTCCTTTGAAAAACAACTTTGGGAAGTTGGCAGTTTTGGCACAACAAGTTTTTAAACTTGTTTTAAGGACTAAAAGTGTAATTTTGGCAATCTTCAAGGGCTTTTAATGACATTTCTTCATACTCCAAGGTGTTGACTTGTTTGTTGACTTCTTGGAGGACCAATATTGACAATTTAGTTTTGTTGAGGGACTAAATTTGCCAATTCTTCAAAGTTAAGGGTCCTTTTTGTAATTTTGACAAACTTTAGGGACCAAACTTGTAATTATGAAGATACAAGGGTATAAAGTGTCAATTCTTCATAATTGGAGGACCCTTCTTCATAATTCTTCAAATCTTCAAGGGTTTTCTTTGGAAAATTCTTCATTAGGGCTTGGTTCATCGTGCGACTTCGTTTCCCGTGTTCGTTTTTGCATGATTCTTGTGATCTTTTGTCATTTTCTCAATATCCGTACCTAAAATACACAAGCAACAAACACAAGCATATATTTGGGTATTTTTATGATATTTAATGCATTTTAAGCCCAATTTGGACGATGAGACTATGTATAAAAACAGTCTCATCACTCCCCCATACTAAACCATTGCCGTGCCCTCACGCAATGCTAGAATAAAGTATCGTAGCACCTCCAAAATTCATTTTTATTCACTTTTATTGAAATGATAAACTAGCTACACTACTACTATTACTACTACTTGTGTTTTAGACATAATGTATGATTTTCATCGCAAAATGGGACGTTTAGGTTCATAGAATAAGAACACGTGAATGCTTCGTTAGAAATAATTTCGTCGTCCTCGATTTTCACCCTAATTCCATGCCAAGCGTGCAACGAGATCATTGTCATTATAAGTTAGTAATGCTAACACTACTCATATGCCCTAATCACGTACTTATCCTCCCATTATTCCTAAGTTGTATCTCTTATATTTTATTTTGTCTTGAATATTTCACGAGGATACATTGTTGACTTATGCGATAATAGAGATTTAGGTCTAAAAATAGAGTCCTAACGGTGTAACTAAGACCATCAAATCAGTAACCCCTCCTAATAGACAACGATGTTAAAAAATTAAGTTGACAAGAAGAATCGATAAACACGGTTTTATAACGGTTTTGAACATGAGACTCATTACCAAGACTTTTATACGCCCCCTAACGGAAGGGCCTTATTATCTTTGGTTTACCTTCATCTTTTATTCAACTTCGCCATGAAGCTTTTATTATGACTTCGGTCTTGCCTTGCCTTTTATTATCCGCCTCATCGGTGGTTTTATTAGCCAAAGACGTATATCCTCACGCTAAAGCGAATTTTGGATCTTTAAAGCTTCGAAGATTAAGGCTTGATTCACTTTCATTTTTGCATAGATTTTAGGCCTTGTGGGGCTTCAAATTGTTTGCTAGATTTAGGTGAGCACTTGAAATCTTATTATTGGGTGAAGCTTTCGATTATTCGGGTTGCCAATACTTCAAAACCGTGACGCTGGCGATACCTTAATGTCTTCTCAATTTAATTACACGGAAGCTACTAGAAAAGACTAGAAACCCAACAATCCTAACTAAACCGTTAAGTCAATATTTATTAAGCAAAAAATATTTACAAGCGGAGGGAGAATAAGCAAACAACGAGAACACATGAGTTTTTGAAAGAATACGACTACTCTACGTTTAGCATAGTAACTTATAATTAACTCTATCATTTCTCGTCCTCATTTAAGAGACTTAGCCTAATGTGTAGTTAAGGAATCAAAGCTAAGTGCTCAATACGCACGGTCGAGTCAAAAATTACTCTTATTCTCGCCATCGGAAAACCTACATTCGTGTCTTCAAACACTTATAAAACATGAGAAAATTTTTAAAATTTGGCCATTTTTAGCCTTATTTTGCAACAAAACGATAAACAAAAAGATAAACTTTGGAAAGCGTGAAGGTTTGGCAAGGCAAGTATCTATTCACCCCCCCATACTAAAGTTAAACATTGTCCTCAATGTTTCGAGTCTAGGGGTGCAAACACCCCCATACTAGAGACGTAGTCGAATGCCTAACCTAGCATGGAAAGGGTGTAACCAATAAATTTAAAGCCGTTTATGATGTGTGCTATAAACCTAAGGTTAGAACAATCAAGGATATATCATGGATATTGAGAAATGTCTCCAAAGCAAACGATCGAGTGCTCCCATAAAATGAACACGAGAGGCTCCAATCGTGAAGATCATGATCATCTAAAGTTCACAATTCACAAACAACCACGAAACAAAGGTTGGAAGGGCACAAATCCCCTCACATAAGCTACATTAGAAAGCGATAATATGTACATAGGATAAGCATGGGACTCCCCCACGAGGCACATCGTTTTTGATTATCGAGTCATGAGCTCGACTCGATCCCCTCAATACTAATCATCATTGGGGAAGGTGATTTGGTCGAGGTAGTTCAAGGATGGAACTTCCCCGCCAAAGTAGTGCTTCAACCTATGTCCATTCACCTTGAAGTTAGGACCATCATCTTGAGCTAGCTCGATGGTCCCATACGGAAACACTTGAGTCACGGTGAATGGACCGGACCAACGGGATTTCAACTTACCGGAAAAGATTTTTAATCTTGAGTTAAAAAGCAAAACTTGATCCCCAATGTTAAAAACCCGGTTTTTAATTTTAGAATCATGCAACTTTTTAGTTTTTTCTTTATAAATCAATGAATTTTCATAAGCAATATCCCTTAATTCATCTAATTCATTCAATTGCATTTTTCGGTGTTTTCCCGTGGTCTCCATATCATCATTGCAATGCTTTAGGGCCCAATAAGCCTTATGTTCTAACTCGATAGGCAAATGACAATTCTTTCCAACACAAGCTTATAGGGAGTGCACCCAATGGGCGTCTTATGAGCGGTCCTAAAGGCCCATAAAGCATCGTCTAACTTATCCGACCATGATTGTCGGTTTTCCCCAACGGATCTCTCCAAGATCCTCTTCAAAGCTCGGTTTGAAACATCGACTTGCCCACTCGTTTGTGGGTGATAAGCCGTAGAAAGCCGATGTGTAACCCCATATTTCCTTAGAACCCTTTCAAATTGGTCGTTACAAAAATGGGTTCCACGATCGCTTATGATAGCACGAGGGGTTCCAAACCGAGAAAACAATTGCTTCAAAAACTTGACTACCACACGAGCATCATTGGTGGGCAAGGCCTTTGCCTCCACCCACTTAGAAAGGTAGTCAACCGCAACGAGAATGTACTTATTACCACGAGATGATGGGAACGGCCCCATAAAGTCTATACCCCAAACGTCAAAGATCTCACACACTTGGATGATGTTTTGTGGCATTTCATCTTTTTGTGAGGCTTTTCCTTGTCGTTGGCATGCATCACACGACTTCACAAGATCTTGTGCATCTCGGTAAATAGTAGGCCAAAAGAAGCCAGCATCAAACACCTTTTTAGCCGTGAGATTAGTACCGTGGTGACCACCCGTGGGTCCCTCGTGACAAGCTCTAAGGATGTTAGAAGCTTCGGTGCCAAAAACACAACGTCGGATGATTTGATCCGCACACGTTCGAAACAAGTAAGGGTCGTTCCAAAAGTAGAACTTGACGTCACGAAAGAATTTTCATTTTTCTTGAGTCGTCATACCCTTAATGATGAAGTTACCCGCATGGTAATTTGCAAAGTCCGCAAACCATGGGGTAGAGGAATCAAGCTTAGAATTCACTATACCAAGTGTCTCGAGCGGAAATGTTTCGGTGATTTCCTTGGGCTCGTAAACACTTTGGTGAGGATCTTCCAAACGAGAGAGATGATCGGCCGCTAGATTCTCGGCTCCTTTTTTGTCAACAATTTTGTGATCAAATTCTTGAAGGAGGAGAATCCAACGAAGTAATCTAGGCTTAGCATCTTGCTTTGCCATAAGATACTTGATAGCCGAATGGTCCGTATACACTATGCATTTTGTCAAGACGAGGTAAGGTCGGAACTTCTCAAATGCATACACTACGGCAAGGAACTCCTTTTCCGTTGTAGTGTATTTTAGTTGAGCCTCGGTCATCGTCTTGCTAGCATAGTGAATAGGCAAGAAGTGCTTATCATGACATTGCCCCAAAACGGCCCCAATAGCGTAATCACTAGCATCACACATGAGCTCAAAGGGGAGGTTCCAATTGGGAGCAACAAGAATGGGAGCTTCAGTAAGTTTCCTCTTAAGGATTTCAAAGGCTCGTACACAATCTTCGTCAAAGACAAAACGTGCCTCTTTTTTAAGAAGATGTGTAATGGGTCGAGAAATCTTCGAAAAATCCTTGATGAATCGTCGATAAAAGCCCGCGTGGCCTAGGAAACTCCTAACTCCCTTAACGGTTTTGGGATGAGGTAATTTGGCGATGACGTCTACCTTAGCTTGATCTACCTCAATCCTCGCTTTCGAGACCTTGTGCCCTAAGACGATTCCACTCTTAACCATAAAATGACATTTTTCCCAATTGAGCACAAGGTTGGTTTCCTCACAACGTTTCAACATTCTCTCTAGGTTCAACAAACACGAAGTGAACGAATCACCAAACACGGAAAAGTCATCCATGAAGACTTACATCGTCTTCTCGATCATGTCATGAAAAATAGCCATCATGCACCTTTGAAAGGTTCCCGGTGCATTACAAAGTCCGAATGGCATTCTACGATAGGCAAACGTTCCATATGGACACGTAAACGTAGTTTTTTCTTGATCACGAGGATCGATGGGAATTTGGAAGTAACCGGAAAAACCATCTAAAAAGCAATAGAAATCGTTTCCCGCAAGACGCTCCAACATTTGGTCCATGAAGGGCAAGGGAAAATGGTCTTTTCGAGTGGCTTCATTCAACTTACGATAGTCAATGCACACTCTCCATCCGGTCACGAGTCTAGTGGGAATCAACTCGTTGGCATCGTTTGGCACAACGGTCATCCCTCCCTTTTTAGGGACACAATGAATAGGACTCACCTAAGGGCTATCGGAAATAGGGTAAATCATTCCCGCGTCGAGGAGTTTAAGGACCTCCTTTTTGATGACGTCGTGAATTTTGGGGTTCACCCTCCTTTGACTTTGGATTGTGGGCTTGAAATCCTCCTCCATTAAGATTTTGTGGGTACAAAATTTTGGATCGATTCCCTTAATGTCGGATAACTTCCACGCAATCGCCCCTTTGTGGTCCTTTAGAACATCGACAAGTGCGGTTTTTCATCATTCGAAAGATCCTTCGCAATAATAACCGGCAACTTTTCGTCCTCCTCCAAATAGACATATTCGAGGTGAGGAGGTAAATCTTTCAACTCAAGGATAGGTGGTTCCTCAAGTGAAGATTTGGGCTCGATACTCATAACCTCCTCGGGTGGAGGAAATGGGAAATCGTTAAGAAAATCCTTGATAATAGAGAAGTCCTCATCGTTGTCGAGGTCTTCGTCACAAGTACGTGGAACATTGCATTCTTCCAATGTAAAACCACCACCTTCAAATGGAGTGAAGGTTGGTGTCGAATTATCAAGAATTGGATCTAACATAGTGGGATTGCCACTAGTTTCTTCATCACCAAACCCTAAAACTTCTTGTGAAAATTCCTCGCAAACCACGTCGATCATGTCAACGAGGTTTATGGTAGCAACGGAATAAACATGAGAAAGTTGAGAATTTTGAGTTGCGTTTATAACAAGTTCCTCGTCGTTGAAACGTAAGGTGATCTTTCTAGCATGCACATCAATTAAAGCCATAGACGTATCTAAAAACGAACGACCTAAAATAAGAGGAACTTGAGGATCCGTGGGGATATCAACGACGATAAAGTCTACGGGATAGTAGAACTTCCCCACTTTCACAAAAACGTCTTCCGCCAAACCACATGCACGAATCGTGGAATGGTCGGCCAACTCGATAGACATTAGTGAAGGAGTAAGATTAGGAAGATTGAGCGACTTGAAGATTGCAAGTGGCATCAAATTAATGCTAGCACCAAGATCGGCCAAGGCATAGCATTCTTCCATATCTTGAATTGCACAAGGGATCAAAAATTTACCGGGATCACCGACTTTTTGAGGTATGCGATTAAGATAAACCGACGAACAACTAGACAATTGGTGCAATTTCTCCTTGTTGTTCAACATACTCTTAAAGTTAGCAGCAAATCGAGGCATCATGACCAAGGCATCGGCGAAACTCACATTAAGGTGCAACTCACGAAACATTTTCATAAAAAGCTCAAATTGATAGTTGTCGCGCTCTTGTCATTTCTCCTTCCTAAGTCTCGATGGGTAAGGAAAGGGTGGTGTGGGTTGGGGCATAGGCATAGCCTTTGGAATCTCGGGTTCCAATGTTGGTAAAGGGTCGACCGTAGGTGTGGCATGAGCGGTACTTTGTGGGCTTGAAATATGCTCCTTTTCGACCATCACCTCGGGTTCTTCCTCAATTTCCTCCACCGTTGGAGTAATTGGTTGAGGAGTCGGTTCTTTAAGTGTCTTACCACTTCGTGTGGTAATCACTTTCATCTCTCCCTTCGGGTTTGAAACGGTGTTACTAGGCAAACCACCCGAAGTAGAGGCTTTGTTCCCTATGACGGCTTCTAAAATGGCATTAAGCTTAGCATCTTGACTATTAAACTTCAAATCTTGACTAGCGGCTTTTTGGTCAATTCTTTGTTCAAGCCTAGCATGACTTTGTTCAATCTTATTGTTTTGACCTCGAATTTGATTAGCAAAATCATTTTTCAACTCGTTTCTCATGTTAAGATTTTCCTTCACAAAATTAGCTAACTCCTTGGTGTTTTTAGCCGTGTCCCTAGCTTGACTAGCCAATTGCTCTTGTATGTTTTCCAAAATCTTGTCATTTGCCGTAGCGTAATTCAAAAAGTCCATCGAAAGTTCTTTAGTGTAAACATTTTGAAGACCTTGACTTGTGTTTTGAAAATTACGGTTTTGGTTTTGATTTTGCAATTGGCTACTAGTTCCTTGATTCCCATAGTTGTTATTACCCTTGAAATTGTTCCTTTGATTGCTTTGGTAATCAACTTGATTGTTTCGATAATTGTTAGCATTTTGATTTGGTGGAAAACCCGGTGGAGTCAATTGATTAGTGCGAGGAACTTGACCGTTTTGGTTATAAGTTCCCGCGGTCGCGAAGGCACTCGAAGTGTTACCACCGTTGGTAATGCACTCGGAATAATCGTGAGCTCCACCACAATACATACAAGAAACCTCAACCGCTTTAGCCGTAGCGGGAGTGGGTTGTTCACCAACTTTAAACTCAATTAACAATCCTTTCAACTTATCAAAAATCTTGTTCTCCAAATTAGCCTCGATTTGACAAGCATCAACGGTGTGTGACAATGAAGGCGAAGGCGAAGACGAAGTCTTACGAACACTCGACGTGCTACGAGGACTATAGACCTTAGACCTATTCTCAATGATTAACAATGCTTCCTCGACCGTCTTACACAAAAAATTACCACCCGCGGCGGCATTAAGATAATCACGCTCATGATTGTTCAAGCCATTGTAAAACGTGTCAATTTGATGCAAGTCGGAAAAACCATGATGAGGACATTCGTGCAACATTTCCTTAAATCTATTCCAAGCCGTTGAAAAACTCTCTGTTGGAAATACGTTTTTCCCAATAAAGTCTCGGTCACATCTTAGTTAGCATAGATCACGAGTTATAGACTATTTAGAACTTTGTTTCTTGGAGCGACCTCCCTTAGGGGGAGATTGTTGGAAATACGTTTTACGTATTTATGAAGGATCGGTCGCTCCAACGATAATTATGTAATGGGCTCGTGATCCATTTAGTTTATGTATAGTCCATATAGCCCACATGTAGGGTGGGCTATATATATCCCCTCCTA